>JAYESD010000006.1:178450351-179665247 GCA_036927565.1 Tuctoria greenei
AGAAACTGTATTGATTTTAATCAGTTTGGTAATATTAATTTGAAACATGCATCTGACTTAGAATTGAAGTTCACTTTACCTAAACGGTTCTAAACACGTTTCAACACGTTTAAAGTCTGTTCTGTTTAGCCCGTTTAAACGGGCATTGACCCATTTAAACGGGTCAACCGTTTAATCCAGCGTTTAGGAGCTAAACTACACAGTTGCACTCTGTTTAACGTTTAAATGCATTTAAAAAAACTGTTTAGGCCGTTTAGGATAACACTGGCTGCATCACAACGGACAGGTACAATTGGTATCACTCGTCATGCTTCGGTCTAGGAGCTCGAGAATGATGTACTAACTCGGAGATGTTGTACCTAACATGACATTCTCTCTATTAATTACAATATTTCCTATGCACTAAAAACAAATTTTTCTAGTTTTTTAAATGTTATACGTAGGAAAAAGTATATTTTCTATATTTCTTAAATATTGTATAATTTCTAATTTTGTAAATATTGTATGTAGCAAAAACTAGTTTTTCTATGTATGTGCAACAACATTAACTAAATTTCTAATTATTCAATGTAGCAAAAACTAAAATTTATATATTTTCTAAAATTTCTATGTAGCTAAAACATAAAGAACTACATTTCCTAAATATTATATGTACAGAAACTAAAATTTCTATATATATAGACCTAATTTTTCTAAATTTACTACATTACTGCTAAACATTATCAAAACTAAACTATCTAAATATTTTACGTACAAAAACTAAATATATAAAAAAACATACTGAAAAATGTTAGCAACACTTCACTTCCTGCTAAACTCTCTCTAAAGTGGATTAGAGATGTTGATTATAGTTGAAGAAATCGAAACTCCAGGCTTATATAGCCTTCCGACCACGTCTCGTCCATTTGTTGGGCAAGATCTAACTGAGGGTGTCGCCAGTAAAAAAGATCACTAAAGTCTCTCTTAGCCGAACTGGAGGTTCTAGTAGCCATTTCTGTGAAAAGTTTTTAGCTTTACCTTCACGGTCAGTTCTGGCATTGGGACGACTAGATCGTCTGTCTGATGAGATCTCGCATTTTGTGCCGGCGAGATCCTACTATTTATACAAATCTTCCAAACGGATATCTCATTTTACAAATTTTGAATAAAATAACATTATTTATGAAAAAATACCTTGAAGAACCACATCGTGTTTCAAACTGAAATTGAAATCTCGTACAATAACTGACAGGTAAGCCCTACGCTCTATGTCCCATTTGTTTTGAAGTTTTCAACATTTGATTCCCCCAGCCTGACGGCCCCAGACAGCTTCGCTTCACTTCCTCCGGCCCGCTCTGTCTGGATAATAGTGTGCAAGTTCCACGCGTCAGGATAAAGGATAAGAAAACCGACCGAGCGGAGGCAGCTCCTCCGGCAACTCGAGCGGCCATTCCATGGCGTCCCTCGCTCCTTCCCTCCATCTCCCATGGTACGCGTCCTCCTCTCATCTTCTCCCTTTTCCTGTCAATACTTCTCTCTTGCTGCCACGCGCACGAGCTCCCTAGGACACATTAAGCTTTTGCAATTTCCTTTCCTGGAAGGGATGCGTTGCTATAGTTCGACTGTAATATGGTAAGAATTTCTTCTAGCGAGTGTGCTACGGATGGGTTTGCTGCGTTTCCTTGCTTCCAACAACTGGCATTTTCTTAGTTACAGGCTCCCCGGAGATTCTTTGTTGCTCCGCCGGCAAAAGGGGAAACCTGGTGGAGGCACCCGCATTCTTTATCGAGATGCACTTAGCGGAAGG
The DNA here is from genome assembly GCA_036927565.1 of Tuctoria greenei. NCBI lineage: Eukaryota > Viridiplantae > Streptophyta > Magnoliopsida > Poales > Poaceae > Tuctoria > Tuctoria greenei. Next base: position 178,452,138 of record JAYESD010000006.1, read on the forward strand.
ACTAAATAATTAGTCTAAGTTTGTATGAAAATCCCTTTGAATGCAGTCAGCTGCACCTTCCTGCAGTTCGGTGACAACAAGAACTCGCAACCGAAGGCGCGTTTTGTCAGGTGTTAGTGGAAGTATTAAAAATTGTGTAGCAATTTGGGTCAATTTGGTTCTCTGTGTAGCAGAAATGTTGCCACATTGTTAGCCAAGAACTTGTAATTAGCACCTTATTCTGCTTTCAGGGGCCACTGATTGTGAATAATAATCTATCTCCTTGTTAATTTACAAATGTGGTGATAACGACAAACCATTAAGTTGCCCTTCATAGCCTGCAGGTTCTGTGACATCCTCACGGTAGTGTTGACATCTCTCAGATTTGTTGTTACAAAGTCTAATCTGAATACACCAGTTTTGTTATTTGTTATCCCTTATCATCTGGCCTTTAATAGTTTAGATCATGTATGTATATGTAGTAGCAAATGCTATGCTGAGCATTCATGTTTTTAGTTCATTTTTCTTTGATAAAATGTTCGAAACTAAATTATTGCATCACTGTTTAGTATAAAGGGTTGTTTTTCCTCTAAATCTCATATGCAAAGTTTTCTTGGACTTCTTTTTTGGTCTAAAATAAACCAGCAACTCAAGAACTGGATTTGTTGGAAAGACACAAGGGATTCGTCTTCATGTTATTCCTGCCGGTAGAGTTGGTTTGGTCAGGAGAGTAGTGGAATGCAAGGAATCTAGAATTGGAAAGAAGCCAATTGAAGTTCCATCAAATGTTACTCTCACGTTAGAGGAACAATTTGTCAAAGCAAAGGGTCCACTAGGGGAGTTATCTTTAAACTTTCCAGGTGAAGTGAAAGTTGTGAAAGAAGAAGGTAACCTGAGGGTTTACAAGACTGTGGAAACCAAAAGGGCAAACCAGATGCACGGACTTTTCAGGTAAAACTGGAAACTATAGAATGTTAATTTTGTTTCTTCTGTTTTGCTGGTAGCACAGTTCGCTGCTCTTAACCCCCCATATCATTTCCTGATGATCCTAAAAGGACCTGCCAACTAATAAGATCGCTACCCTTGTTCTGGGGTATCATTTTGTGAAGTCATGAGCAGTATTAATTCCCCTGGGTATTTCACAGCGACATCATAGTGCTTTTAACATATCGTGTCAATATCCTGTTTTAACTGTTGGAATAGGTCCTCAGTTTGTAAATATTTTCCTCCGACATCTTTCTTGCCGATCTGCAATACATGTAATGATCTTGGTTTCTTCCTGATGTCAGAAACTAGTTTTTTTTATGTTTTTAATAAAGTGCATCAACGGTCTTTGAATATGTTTGGATTTGTCATCTAGGTACACTAACTTTTAAAATGCATATTTGGATCCATAAACATGTTAAAATGTGTCATTTAGGTCTAAAGTACCGAAAATGCCCTTATGGCTATTCACATAACTATTACTTGAACTTTATTTTTCATATCCGTTTTCTCTCCAAATCAGCATTGTTATCATAATTTATATTGGAGGCTATTATTTGACTACATAATGGTGTAGTCATCAATGAAGAGATGTCAATTCATGCCTAGAAGAAGTCACATCAACAGAACAAGGAACAAGGAGTACTTTTTGAACTTTAGACCCAGATGACACGCAAGTTCATGGGCCCGAATATGCATTTTGAAAGTTCAGTGACTTAGATGATACTCTAAGACAGGTTTAAGGATAATCACTAAAAAATATAGCTCAAGTAACAATTATCTCAATACATAGGGGCATCTTCGGTACTTTGAACCTAGATGACACACTTTAACAAGTTTATGAATCCAAATATACATTTTAATAGTTTTTGGACCTAGGTGACACACATCGACAAGTTCATGGACCGTTGATGCACTTTACTCTTTTTTAATGTACACCAAACTCCACTAAGCAATCTACATTGAGAAGGAACAGAAATCCTAATAAGTCTGACAAGGATGTGGGTTAGAAAGTCTATCCTGTATTTATATCTGCCCATTATTCGTACTAAGGAAATAGTCCGTCTTTGCTCCATTTAATTAGCAGCTTCAAGACTGTAACATGTTTTTACTGTAGACCAAGCGTCATATTCCACTGACAGCTATTGTGCAAATATTCAACTCAGAACCCTGACGGACAACATCATTGTTGGTGTGTCAAAGGGATTTGACAAGAAGCTTCAGCTAGTGGGAGTTGGATATCGTGCAGCTGTGGAGGGAAATGATCTCGTGATGAACCTGGGTTTCTCGCACCCTGTTCGGATGGCTGTTCCAGACGGCCTGAAGGTTATAGTGGAAGAGAACACCAGGATCATTGTGAGTGGCTATGACAAGAGTGCTATTGGACAGTTTGCTGCTACTATCAAGAAGTGGAGGCCGCCTGAGCCATACAAGGGAAAGGGTATCCGATATGCCGGTGAGGTTGTGAGAAGGAAGGAGGGAAAAGCTGGAAAGAAGAAATAGAATTGGCTCTTTGCTTTTTGCAGGGTTTATACTTCATTTTCTTTTGACTTTACTCAGTCGTTATGTATCAAAACCAAGACTTCAGGAAATCTTGTTTTCCCTGTTCATGATGTTGTAGAGATTCCACATTTTCAGCATCCCTTGATTTCCTGGTGTTTCAAGCCTTTACGCTGAAATGGAGTAAACCAACATTTGGAAATACATAACCTAGGTGCCAGCTGATCTATGTGCAAGTGTTGGAAAAGAATGGTAGATTTCTCAGATGATCCTAATAGCCTAACCATCGGAATATTGCATATTCTTGAACAAAAACATAAAGTTCCTGATTCTAGTCGTGATAGGAAGTAACAAATGAATAGAAGAGGATGGTGACACACATTTGATGAGCGTACCTGCATTGGAGGACGAGGACGCTGTGATGATTCTTTGGGGAAGACGATGGTGGCGTAGTAGTACGTAGGTCATCCCATTGCTGCAGCACCAAAGGAGATCGGATCCTGTCTGAGAGGTTCTAAAATTTGTCTCTTCTGTAGAGAGACTTCCTTTTTTATATATGGTGCTGCTGTGCTTTTTATATATGGTGCTGCTGTGCAATAGGGGGCTTACAACCAAGAGTTGTGATGCTTGTCTCCGATCAGGACAATGAGGGCTGAATTCGGCCCACTCGGTCGAGCCCAATTGGAGATCAACTTCAACATTCTCCTCCTTGATCTTCACGGATCAAGACTTCTAAAACTTAAACATAAAAACTTACTTAATTTTGAACTTATTGTTGGTTTATTCATGTTTGACATATAGGACACGTCGCATCAAAATAGTCAGTCACATACTATCTGACTCGAACGATCACGATACATCTTACATTCAGAAACAATCGTACCCTCAGTGGCCCCTAAGTATCAAGTGGATCATAGCCTCTTCCTTAAAACACATGTCGACTACATGTTCACTAAATACGTAGGTAGAAGACCTTTTATAAATATTGTCGCAAGCAATCGCTTGCCACTAAATTGTTCCAAACAAATGGTATGATCTAGGATTTTATCTGCAATCTAATGTCAATATGTTTGACAGCACACTTGACTTGTTGCAATTGGAATAACTTAAGTGATTTGATATTGTCGACCACTCTTGAACTGGGTAAATTCATTATTGTGCCTGCTCAGCAGCCTCATACATAATGAAGATTTGATATGCATCACTCATGATGCAATGACAGCTCGATTGGAGCTTTTCTATAATAAAACTCTAAATTGTGAGTGTTACCAAAGGATTGTGTGCTACACATAACTAAATCTTAATAACTCTTTATCTAAATGACGTCTCTTCTTACTCAACTTATCCTGAGGCCTGAATCACTTGCAGAACTGCAAGACATTCTTATCTCCATTCCAGTGATCTATATCTAGAGTGGACTTACTTATGCCAAAATATTCTGATTACTTAAACTATGTCGAGGTGAGTCATTACTTGAGCAAACTTAAAGCTTCCGACAGCAGAAGCACATGGAATCGATTTTATTCGATCGATCTCTTATTGGTCCTCATACTTATCACCCTTGACCATAAGAGTAGGCTAGAACTTACATGTGATTGTCTAAATACCCCCTTAATATATCTTGGTGAAACTTAAGCACTAAATTCATATGTAACATCACCAAGAGCTAATTTCATAATTACGAGGAAAAAATTCTTATTGTCTAATAGTTGATAAACATTATTACTTATTGCAGGACAACATCCTCGGAAACAAAGAAAGTAAACTTTTCTTCTCTTAAACTCAATGTAAACACATTTGTCCTCCTCATTAACTTACAAAACCCAAATCTTATTTTTATGAGATATCATTACTTAGAAACTTACTTAAATCCATAAATAGATTTTCTTCATCGATATCTCATATCTCGATTTTCTTGACAAAACACTTGAGTTGAGTCATATGGACATTATCAAAACATATCAGTTGAGAAATCTCTCATTTATGCACATCTAATACGATGTCTACTAATGTCATGATTCTTATATCAAAACTTTCAATATTCCCTTCAGGGTCACGTTAACTTTTGTAGACCCATTACGACATACTGATTTGGCTCCTGTAGGAAAACTTACAATTCTTAAAACACTTGGATGAGTGAGAATAATTCATGGCGTATTCAAATGACGTGAGATCATCCTCAATTTGATATTGGTTGGCCCATTATAATCTAAAATGGGATTGTTGTAACCCTTCATCATCATTGGTTACTAATGATGAAGAATCAACCACGGATATTATGATAACAATGTCTTGCATTGTTGACACAACAACGATAAGACATCATAAATAATGATCTTAAAATAGAAGTGATTACATGAATCACTTTCTTTTCAAGATCAGTATCTTTAGATGCCAAACTCTTCCTGATCTGACTGTCTTCTCAAAAGACTGTCGTGTCTTATTTCAAAACAATATCAGTGAGAATCCTCACTCTTTTCAAAAACCAACAAATCGTAACTTACTTTTTTAATAATATACTTATCATTATTTGGGTAATCTTAATTATATAACTTATATGGTGTTTTTAAGCACCGACTTAATGAAACTGATGAAGAAAGAAACTTTATAAGACGGTGGAAAACACTTAATACTCATCTTAACATATTCACTCTATTAATTACGCTATATTCTTTTGTGGACTTAATGAAAAGGTGAAGAAAATAGTCATAAATTTTATAATTTGGGGTATTAGACGATAATAGTACTCTCCCTTACCTCATAGATCATTCTTACTACAATGCATGCAATGCATTGCTTAGAGTTTGAAAAGTTTGAGAGGTGAGAATATCTTACTTAATGATCTCACGATCATCTTACGTTAATGATCTTACAACCCCCCCCCCCCTCGAAATATGACCTATATGATAGTGTTATAATTTCGAAAACAATTCAGAATGCTTACATATGAGAAGATATTCATATCACTTAGTTCATATCATTAAATCACTACTTAATACTAATAGGAGTACAACTCCTCTTTTAGTGGTTCTCATATTATAGAAGTTTTCTCTATGCCCTTATTTAAGAGTTGACATGATGTTAAAAGGAAGGATTAGAATTATTATAAAATAATTCTTTTCTTACTAGCGTGATTAACATATTTGACAATATCAAAATATCAAGCCGTATTGTCCTTTGAGTTTCATGTCTAATGTGTTAAACTTAGTGACCATATTGCACAATCGAGAATGTGCTATTATGATCAATCATAACCAGCAACTCTAAGCGAGTGTCAGTATACTTATTTGAAGAGACATTAAACTGTTAGATTTCTGAGATTATCCTAATAGCCTAACCATCGGAGTATTGCAGATTCTTAAACAAAAACATAAAGTTCCTGACTCTAATCATGATAGAAAGTAACACATGAATATAGGAGGATGGTGACACACCTTTGATGAGTGTACCTGTGTTGGAGGACAAGGACACTGTGATGATTCTTGGAGAAGACGATGGTGGCATAGTAGTACGTAGGCCATCTCATTGATGCAGCACCAAAGAGGATCGGACCATGTATGAGAGGTTCTCGAAGCTGCTCTCCTGATAAAGAGACTCCATTTTCTTATATATAGTGATGTTGTGCAATAGGAGGCCCACAACCAAGAGTTGTGATGGTTGTCCCCGATCAAGATATTGAGGCTGGACTCGGCCCACTCGATCGAGCCCAATTGGAGATCAACTCCGACAAAGAAGATATACTTGTTTGACGTGTTGACTGTTCACTCACAGCTTGTAGGTGGCAGCGAAAATAGCGTAAATCTTTTAGCCCATGGAAGGTGCAGAGTGAAGAAGGAACCGTAAGTTGTTTCAACAGGGATGATGTTAGACTTGTGCAAAGGTGAATGCACATAATATGCCAGTTCCACCAATAATCAGAACAAATTGTTCACTCCTAGATGATGATCGATTGAACCGGTGTGCATGAGAAATGCATGAAATGTGGGTGGCTGACTAGACAAACCGGGCCACGGGCCTCTTATCATCCTAGATATGTGACTCACAATAAGGTCGTGTTCATCACACAAAGCATCAGTCAGGTTGTTCTGACGAGCCTAGGATGTGATAATGAACAGTGTGGGCTTACAGATCTTTGGCAAGCAATTAAGTAGGACGTAATGTGCCCCTTGGCAGTTTGCAACATGATGTAGGCAGCGCCCTGTGCAACACAATCTCGGATTTGCGACAGCTGTCCACAGCACTAATCTTGAAGCGACGCCGACAAACTGAGTAGGGGAACAAATAAAGCGGTTGTTTTCTCCGGCTCGTACGACTCAGCTCAAGCGTCATGTCTCTTTCACGAAGGCTCTTTCATTCTTCACGGCCGTATTCTAGCTACCGCGCCGCCGTGCTCTCGCCGGCGTCCTCCCGCCACCGCGCCGCAGTCCTCCCGCACCAGCGCCGCCATGATCTCGCCGTCGTCCTCCGACACCGCGCCGCTGTCCTCCCGCACCAGCGCTGATGTGCTCTCATCGCCGTCCTTCGCCACTGCGCCGCCGTCCTTCGCCACTGCGCCGCCGTCCTCCGCCACCGCGCCGCCATCCTCCCGCCATCCCGCTGCCGTCGAAGGCGACATTTCTCCGAGACTGAAATGCGGCGGCCGAGAAGGTGCAGCTCCTCGTCGAACTAAAGAATCAGCTAGAGCAATTGCTAAGCCAAGTTTCATTCCATATACAGCAACTTGAATTGGTTGAATCAAATCAACATACTACCCATACTCTTCAGTCAGCCTCTTGATAAAGTTCATGGATGTTATCTGCCGCAAAATATTTGCAAGGGCATCAGTATATCCGAAGTTGGTGAGAAGATAAATGATCCTAGGCAAACAGGTTCCAGCTAAAAGATACTAAAATTAGTGACGCAAATCTCACACTGCCAATTGCATACTCTGTCAACCTCTAGTTGCTCGACTCCTTTGCAATTCAAGTTAGATAACAAGTCACTGCAATCAGACAGCCGTTCCTCAAACTCAAAGCAAGCAGCAACAAGACTCTTATGCTTAGATTGTTGAGGTCGAATAAAACCTGCAAATTGCACGCGATGATAGGTGCACAAACAGATTGCATCAGCCAAACTATAAGGTAACGATATGTAAAGTGTGAATCGATATTGTATTACAGCCTGATGAATCACAGCGAACCTTAGCTCGAATCTTTCTCTTTGGTTTTAAGCAATTGCAATAACTTCTGGTCTCTATCTTCGGAATAGGTGAAGCCAGCCAATGCCTCGCAATCATGATGAACCTGTAACAAAAATGCCTGTATACATTCTCCGTAAAAGCCAGCAGGTTTACAAAATATTACTAGGTTTTTAGGAATAGACAACAGTAAAAAGGCCAACACATGACTGGATCTTCTAGAATTGAATAAGAGACTTCATTACATTAAATCACATAGCTCAAAATGATTATGCAGGCTACAGAGATTTTTTTTATTTTGCTCATCATTAGATAGATCAATAGATGGTTTCCTGTCGTTTTGGTATTATTCTTGGCTTGGCATTGTTGGCCGTGGGCATCTCAAGTTTGAGGTCCCAAAGAGATGGCGGTCGTATCAGAAAAATATGATCAGAATAAATTTGAAGCAGGCAGTCAACCACACGCCCACTTAACAATTGCAACATAGCAACATAGCAATTATAGAACATAGCAATTACAGAACTTAGCTGTACTCATCAGTTGACTCGATGAATAGTTTCAGTACAGTGTAGCATCTAATAAACAAGTGCATATTACAGAATAATATCGACTGAAGCAAATATCTATTCCTAAAATTCTGTACTATTTGCCTGTTCGTCGAAATGTAACTGTCGTGCAGTTGGACAATCTTGTTCACCACCAAGCAAAAGACTTGTATATTCTCCTTGTATGAAATTAAGCACAATGTTTGTAAAATTGACCATCATATTGGTGGAAATGTTTGGTACTGGAAGTGCATCTAAGCATTACTTATGGGTTTTGGTTGATTTATGACAAACAAATTAGATCCTAACAGAATTGTTGAGATGAGCGCATGTTTTAAATAAATTAGGAAGAAAGCGCAAAAAGGAAAGAGAATGAGGAGATAAAGTGAAAAGAGCTCAAGAGTTGAAAAGATTAGATTATTTTATATGGAGTGTATTGGAGAAACACACCACAAGAACTCAAGTGAACAATCACTGCACAATTAACAAGATAACAGGACTAGTCCGATATACACCGGACTAGTCCAATATCTCTCTGACTAAGATCGGACTAGTCCCCTCTAGTGCGGACTAGTCCTCAACACTATACACTTGCACAACACCGGACAAGTCCGATATCCATCAGACTAGTCTGATATCTATCGGACCAGTCCGATAATCCTCTGACTAAAATCGGATAAGTCCTCCAAGTCCGAACTTGTCCTTAGCACCATAATTTTTTACTACACCGGACAAGTCCGATATCAGCCGAACTAGTCCAAAAACTCTCTGACTAAAATCGGATAAGTCCCTCCAAATGCGGACGTGTCCTTAGTTCTTCACGGTGTTCACTACACCGGACTAGTCCGATATCAACCGGACTAGTCTGAAAAGTTTCTGACTAAAAACGGACTAGTCCACACCAGAAACAGACTAGTCCGGTATATCTCAACACTTAGGGTTTTCCACATGGCGCACACCGGACTAGTCCGGAGTCCACCACGGACTAGTCCAGACGTCGCAAATCCTAACGGTAACTTTTGGAAACCCTAGTATAAATAGAGGTGTACGACCATACATCAATATCTCTCGACCCCCTGCGCCATCACACCTTCCAAGAGCCCAAAATACACATCTCTCCTATTCTAACCCTAAAAGATCAAATCTTTGAGGATTAGCAATTGATCAAAGGAGAGACTTGTTCTACACATCTTGAGCTCTTGGGTTTGATCTCTCGCACACTCTTGTTGTTCATTGTATATCTTTCGAGTGTGTTTGGTGGTGTTCTTCATTGTAATTCTTGTGGAGCCCTCAACTTTGGAGAAGGACCCTTGAACGAGCTATTTGCCCCTTTGTGATTAATGGAAGAGAATCGACCTTCGTGGCGATTCGACGAGGGTAGGGTTGGTGAAGACCCAGTCCTCCATGGAGTCCTCAACGTGGATGTAGGTTTCCTCCATGGGAATCGAACCACGGTATAAAATCTTGTGTCACACACTTTTGTTTCATTGTTCATCATTCTAGGGTTTACATAATCTTGTGTAATTCACGTTGAAACATTGGAATAAAAATTGATCTTTGTCATACATTGTTTCATTGTTGTAATACATCCAAGTTTCCAATTACTTTCCGCTGCATAGGGTATGAGAAGTGAATTTATCGATCAATTTTGATCTTTCTAGTCCATGCATACCGGACTAGTCCGCACAGTACCCGACTAGTCTGATCTTCCTCTATTTGATAAATCTGTTAAGTGTTTCAGGGATCGACAAAAGTTCAAAAAGCCTATTCAACCCCCTCTAGGATACATTCAATTAGAATCAGAGTCAAACTCTTCAAAAGAGACTCACCGCTCGAAGAGATGATGTCGGACATCAAGGATATACACAAGACCTTCAACAACGAGAACGGCGATGATGAAAAGGCCCAAAAGCTGGAGAAGCTCCTCGGTGCCATTCAAGACTGTGAGGACGATGACGAGGAGATGCTTCAACTCAAGGCTCTTCTACGGAAGAAGACACTCTCCCCAAAAGGGATGAAGAAGATCGACGGTGAAAAGAAGAAGGGGTAGTCACACCGGCTACTCCTGATATCCTTTTGACTATGAACGTTTGAATTCTAACAATAGTCATTGTTTATCAATTCCTTTAGGGAAAGTGTCTTATTTTGATGGCAATGATTATTCAATGTGGAGACAAAACATGAAAATGCACCTTATATCGCTTAACCCAAGTTTGTGGCATATAGTGTGTAAAGGTATAGATATCCCGGATGATGACGAAGAGCTGACTCCAAGACAAGAACAAGTTATTCATCAAAATGCCCAAGCCGCAGCTGTGATCACTTCTTCATTGAGCCAAGACAAGTTCACCAAGGTGGATAGACTCAAAATTGCCAAGGAGATATGGAACACTCTACAAACCGCACATGAAGGTGATCGTCATGTACGTGAAGCCAAGATTGAAATGATTGGAGGTGAATTGGGAAGATTTGCTATAGAAGAAGATGAATCACCACAAGATATGTACAATCGATTGAAGTCTCTAGTCAACAATGTTCGAGCATATGGTAGCAAGAAGTGGAATGATCATGAAGTCGTGAAGTTGATACTTAGAGCATTCATGCATCGCAACGTGACCCTTTGCTCTATGATTAGAGAAAGCCCCGGGTATCGGAAAATGAGCCTAGACGAAGTTCTTGGCAAGATTATCAATTTTGAAATGATGGAGAAGCAAGCCAAGCACGTCAAGGAAATTTCCGACCTTACCTCGGCAAAGAAGAAAGGAGTTGCCTTGAAGTCAACTTGTAAACCCATGTCAAAAGAAGCTCGAGAAGCCCATGGAGAAGATGACATCGATGATGAAAGCAGTGATATCGATGAAGAAGACATGATCTTGTTCATGAAGAAGTTCAAGAAAATGATGAGAAGAAGAAAGGGTGGTAGCTCAAATGAAGGAAAACCAAGGTACAAACAAAGATCCAAGATGAGACGGGTGTGCTACAATTGCAGAGAATATGATCAATTCATAGTAGATTGTCCATATGAAGAAAATAAGAGGAAGACTAAGGACAACAAGCCTCAACCGAAGAAGATGTTCAAGAAGAAGAAGCAATATTGTCAATCGCATATAGGAAAGGAGTGGGACTCCAATAATGAATCCTCATCCAAAGAAGAAGAGGACATGGCCACCATAGCCATCAAGAAGACTACTAAGAAATTCACTCTCTTCCCAACCATGGGCGCATGGAAGGACAACGACAATACATGTCTAATGGCCAAGGAAGGTAAACGAAAGGTAACACCTAAATCTCCCTCCTCACATTCTTTTACTAGTGATGGTGATAATTCTAACGAGGATGATAGCAGTGATGAAAGTGAATACATGCTTAGGGGTTTAGACAAAAAGACTGCTGCTAAATGAAATTTTTACTTGATAAGATTGTTGATAAGGAGAAGTTGGTCAATCGTTAGGAAGATATGATCATCTCCCAAAAGGAGGAATATCTTAAGATTGAAAAGCTTCTTGAGCTTGAAAAGGAGTGAAGTAAATCACTAGAACTTGAGTTAGTTTCAAGCAAGGAAGCTTGTTTGAAGCTAAAAGACTCAAACATGGCTATCAAGGATTAACTTGTCAACTTAACTTAAGTTAACAAGATCCTTGAGGTACAAGTTGAGTCACTCAAGCAAAGTGGTTCTTCATTCTCTTCAAACTCACCTTCCCAACAAATCAAATCTGAAACTGTTATTACTTGTACTTGTACTGAAAGTGACACTAACTTGAAGAAAAAGCCAAACTTGACAAAGTACAAGCAACCTTACCAAAGTGTTATATTTGACAAGGAGAAGGTCAAGTATGCACGTAGTGCTACTCAGTCACAAGACCCTCTAATATCAAATATGGCATTGGGTATTCTTATGGTGAAAAGCAAAACGCTAGAAGCCACAAGAATAACAAGGATTACATTGCCTTTGTCAAGGGAAACTCTTCTCAAGTTAGAAAAGTTAATAATGGTGATAAATGTAACATTGTTAACTCATATGAACAACAAGTTTTATTTAGAATATTTGATCCTTCATATGTACTCATGAAAAGTAATCTTGATACAATTTATGCTAAATATGTTGGATCACACCATGGGAACACCAAGTCTCATATGTTGGTGCCCAAATCACTTGTGACTAACTTCAAAGGACTCAAGCAAGCTTGGGTACCTAAGACCAAGGCATAATTTGTCTTTTGCAGGCATATTCATCCGGTGGAGCTAAATGGGTGCTAGATACTGGATGCACCAATCACATGACCGGAGAAAGAAGAATGTTCGTGGAATATGAAGAAAATGAAGATCCAAGTGAAGACATTTACTTTGGTGATGATAGTCAAGGAAGAGTGCTTGGTACCGGTAAAATTGCAATTTCATCACAACATACTCTTTCTCATGTTTTACACGTTGACTCCTTAGATTATAACCTTTTGTCTATATCTCAATTATGTGACAAGGGTTATAATTGTTTCTTCACTAATGAGGGTGTGACTGTCTCTAGAAGGAGTGATAACTCGGTTGCATTCAAGGGTGTGTTAAAGGGAAAACTTTATCTAGTTGACTTCAACAAAGATAAAGCCGAACTTGACACATGCTTGATTGCAAAGACCAACATAGGTTGGCTGTGGCATAGACGGCTAGCACATGATGGTATGAGGAATCTTCAAAAACCCCTTAAAGGCGATCACATCCGAGGTTTAAAGGATGTTGTTTTTTAGAAAGACATGCCTTGTAGAGCGTGCCAAGCTGGGAAGCAAGTAGGAGCACCTGAAAGCATCTAGGCCCCTCATGATGTACAGTTTTGGTGATTAATGACAACCATTGAACTTTACTAATGAATTTGTGAATGCAAGGTCCCCATAATCACTCATAAAATGAAATGAATATGTCATTGGAGACCCATATACAATCAACTTTTGAGATCAAATCAATAAGATAAAGACACGAAGTGAAAGCTCTTATGTCTAAGTCACTCAACTATAAGTTCACAACATACAATGCTTGAAGATCATCAGAGAGCCTTGTGGAACAAATGTCTAAGAGGTCATCTGAGCAAGACACAAAAGTTCACTCAAAACAACTCGAAGCAAACAAAATCAACTCACCGGATCAACCGATCATTTCAGAAATGTACACATCGGTCGAGTTGGTTCAACTGAAGAAGAAGACCTCAGACAAATGTGCTCACCGGATCATCTGATGTGCATGGCTCAGTGACATCGGTCCATCAGTACAGTTTACAATACCTTTGGACCAAGTGAAGCACCGGATCATCCGATGTGCAGACTTACACACATCGGTCGATCACTCCAGTAAGCATCAAGATTAAGCAAATTCTAGAGGAAGAGCCACCGGATCATCCGATGAGAAGACAGGTGCAACATCGGTCTAACAACGGTCATATCTGACACGATGACGTCAGCCAAAGTAATTAGACCGATGATAACTAAAGGGGAGACATCGGATCATCCGGTGTTAACAGTAAAGTTCTGTCAGCCTACTTTTCCAACGGCTATTTCGGGGAGGCTGGCTATAAATACCCCCTAACCCTGTCATTTCGTTAAGTCTTGATCACCAGAAGCTACCAACACATCCACAAGTGTTCAAGGCCAACAACAATCACTTCCACACCATTTTGATCATCTCTACACCAAGGTTTAGGCTAGAACTAGCTAGAGAGAGAGCTTGTGTGCCACCATTCTGTGTGAGTGGACTCTCTAGGATAGTGTGAGAGCCTCAAGGGAGTGCCCTTGGTATTGTAATCGTGAAGAGACTTCTGGAGCTTGCCAAGGCGTGTGTGGAAGCCCGGAAGGTCGAAGTTGTACAAGGCTTGAGCTCCACCTTGCCAAGGAGGCGAACGGAGAAGAATAGTGAAGACCCCTCGTCTCGGTGACTTGGGTGTGTCAAAACCCTTTGGTGGGTGCCACAACGTGGATGTATGAAGATCTTAACGATCTTGCCGAACCACGATATAAATCCTTGTCTCCTCGGAAGTTTACATCCCTCTCCTCCCTTTACTTTTATGCATTTTATATTCCGCAAAGTTTCTATCTACTAGAATGCATAGATAGTCGCGTAGGGAATTGAGCTTTGGAAATTAAATTTCAATTGCTTAGAATTTTTCGAAGAAAGCCCAATTCACCCCCCCTCTTGGGCATTCGGTCCTTACAATTGGTATCAGAGCAAGGTTGCTCATAGGATCATTCTATCTTCATCGCTAGAGAGCTAACATGGCCAAGGTTGGGGATTCGGTTCCTATCTTCGAGGGCAAGAACTTTTCCTATTGGAAAGCACACATGCGCGCTTACCTTGAGGCTATTGCTCCCAAAGTTTGGGAAGCGACCCACGCGGGGTTTGGAGAACACAATTATGTAGGTGATCAACTAAAATGGGATGCTAAAGCTAGGAATGCAATCTATAAATGTATTAGTCAAGATGTGTTTTCTAGGATTGCTAGCAAGGAAAAGGCTTGTGAAATTTGGGCTTGCTTAATTGAGATTCATGAGGGCTCTTCTTGTGTCAAGGAATTGAAATATCACATGCTTAAAGCCAAATATGATGAATTTAAAATGCTTCCTCATGAAAATGTCAATGAAATGTTCTCTCGCTTGAATGTGCTTATTGAAGAAATCGATGCTCTTGACATTGATTCTCTTGGCAAGGGACTCATCAACCGCAAGATCCTCATGCTCCTCCCCAAGCCAAAGTACAACATCATCAACTCCATGCTCCAAAAAGAGTCACTTGACCACATTGAAGTTTCAGAGCTCATTGGAGAAATACACGCTCATGAGACGAGTGTACTTGGGATGATGGAGCAATCATCATCAAAGACTATTGCTCAAAAGGCCTCCACCAAGAAAACAAGCTTCAAGAAGAAGAAGGTGGTTGAGCCTAGCTCAAGTGAAGAAGAACAAACATCAAGTGAAGATGATGATGATGAGATTGCATTAATGATGAGAAAGTTCTCACGCTTGAACTCCAAGATTACCTAGAAGGGGCACACCTTTGATCCCAAGAAGAAAGCGTTTCTACCAAGGAGAGATGATCGCAAGACTTGCTACAATTGTGGTGATCAAGGCCACATCTCCTATGATTGTCCAAAACCGGACAAAAGAAGAAAGAACTACAAAGGCAAGCATCGCAAGCTTGAAGAGAGTGATGATGATGAAGAAGGGGCCAAACCCAAACCAAGAGCCTTTGGGAAGAAGAAACATGACAAGGGCAAGAAGGCAAGACTCTTCCCAAAGAAGAGAAATGGCCCACAAAAGGTGTTCATGTGTGAGGCAAATGAATGGGTCACCGATGAAGAAACAAGTGATGAAGAGAGTGAAGAGGAAGAAGAAAGCTTGGCCGGCCTCGCCATCGCCAACAATGATGATGCACCTCTTCATCCACCGCCCATGTGCCTCATGGCAAAAGGTAACACCAAAGTATGTGATGACTCTAGCAATTATGAGCTTTCCCCCGATGATTTAACTTCTTTGATAAATGAATATCATGCTATCATTAAGAGGTAAAAGAGTAAGGTTAAAGTGCTTGAAGAAACTCGTGCTAAACTTGAGAGTACTAACCTTGATTTGCTTGACAAGTATGAAAGCATACTCAAAGAGCATGACACGCTCAAATCCCATGTCAAGCAAATTGAGGAAGAAAAGGATAAAATTAAGATAGATAATCATGAACTTGACTTAGCACACCAAACACTCTTGGAAGAGCACAACAAGTTAATTCAAGAACATCAAACACTTAACTTTGCTCATGACATGCTTGATCAAGAGTTGAAAAATATGAAGAAGCAAACTCTCAATGACAAGATATCCATTACTTCTCATGCCACTAATGCTTTGCACAAGTCTTTGCCTTTGAAAGCTAATGCTAGGGAGAAGGACTTGTTGGAAGAAATTGAGAGTCTCCGCACTAGTGTGGCTAGACTTTCAAAAGGAGAAGTCAAGCACAAGGAAATTCTCTTCCAACAAGCAAAGGCCTTCAACAAGAGAGGACTTGGATCCTTCCCGGTGCCTAACAAAGGAAAGGTGCCCTCACCGGAGCTAAGAACAAGCTTCATCAAGGAAGTTGGTTCTTATTGCCAACATTGTGAGGTCACCGGTCACCACACAAGGGAGTTTCCTCTTCCTAACCGACCTTCTCCAAAATTGCCTACTAACTATAAATCTACTTTCAATGATCATTATTATCTCTTAAGTAAAGTAGGTGGCAAGGTGAAGGCTAGATTCATTGGCAAAGACATGAAGGGCATGAAGGGGAAGCTCCCCAAGCAACTTTGGGTCCCAAAAACACTTGTATCACACATACAAGGACCTAAGTTGGCTTGGGTGCCTAAAGTCAAAAATTGAATTTATGTGTGTAGGTGAACTACAAAGCCGGAGGAAAGCATTGGGTACTCGATAGCGGGTGCACTCAACATATGACCGGCAATGATGGTATGTTCACCACCATAGAAAACCTCGGCAATCATGAACAAGTCACCTTTGGTGATAACTCTAAGGGAAAGGTAATTGGGTTAGGTAAAATTGCTATTTCAAATGACTTGTCCATTTCTAATGTTTTTTATGTTAAGTCACTTAGCTTTAATTTACTTTCTATTGCACAACTATGTGATCTTGGACTAACGTGCACATTTAGCAAAAATGATGTTGTTGTGAGTAGTGAAACAAGCCAAGACATAGTCTTCAAAGGATTCCGGCATGGACATCTCTACCTAGTGGACTTTGCCAACAAGAATGCTAGCTTGACCACTTGTCTTTTCACTAAGACAAGCTTGGGTTGGCTATGGCACCGACGCATAGCGCACATTGGAATGAGCAAACTCAAGAAGTCATTCAAGCTTGGGATGGTGACCAGCGTGAAGGATGTCACATTTGAGAAGAACAAGCTTTGTAGCGCTTGTCAAGCCGGGAAGCAAGTTGCTTCACACCACCCAATGAAGACAATGGTGTCAACCTCCAAGCCACTTGAACTACTCCACATGGACCTCTTCGAACCGTCCACATATCAAAGCCTTGGCGGTAACCTCTATTGTCTCGTTATTGTTGATGACTATTCTCGCTATGCTTGGACTCTATTTCTAGGTGACAAGAGTGAGACTCCAGAAGTGTTCAAGACCTTCGCCAACCGCGCTCAAAGGAAATTTCAACTTCCCATCATCAAGGTCCGGAGTGACAACGGCACCGAATTCAAGAACTACAACATTGGGGAGTGGTGTGACCGTGAAGGAGTAAAACATGAGTTTTCGGCCACATACACCCCTCAACAAAATGGTGTCGTTGAAAGGAAGAACAAGACACTCATCACTCTTGCAAGAGTAACGCTTGATGACTACGGCATGTCGGAGAAGTTTTGGGCCGAAGCGATCAACACGGCGTGCCATGCCGCAAATAGGGTCTACCTACATCGACTACTTCAAAAGACCCTGTATGAGCTTCTCATTGGGAGAAAGCCCAACATCTCCTACTTTCGAGTCTTTGGATGCAAGTGCTACATCTACCGCAAGAAAAGGCTCGGTAAGTTTGAAAGAAGATGTGATGTTGGTATATTCCTTGGTTATGCATCAAACTCAAAAGCATATCGAGTATTCAACCAAACCTCCAGTTTAGTTGAAGAAAGTTGTGATGTTGAGTTTGATGAATCTAATGGCTCCCAAGAGGAGAGTTTTGGTCATGATGAAATAGATGATGAGCCTCTACGAGAAGCCATGAAGAACATGACCATTGGAGACATCAAGCCGGAAGTTGAGGAGAGCCATGATCAAGGGGGAGCTTCAAGTTCCAACAACAACTCTATGGCGCCTCAAGTTGACGAAGAAGAGAAGGATGATCCATTGCCGACTCAAGACTCACAAGCACAACAACATCAAGAAGAAGAAGAAGTCCATGATAAGTTCCAACCACAAGAGGAGCAACACGCATCACCTTCGCCAAGTGCTTCACAACCGCTTATGAGGCATGGACGCATCTCCAAGGCGCATCCAATGGATCAAATCATTGGAAGTACGTCAAGGGGTGTAAGTACACGTTCTCGCCACGTTGCTTCGTTTTGTGAGCACTACTCTTTTGTTTCGTGTGTAGAACCCACTCACATTGAGGAAGCACTCCAAGACCCAAATTGGATGATGACCATGCAAGAAGAACTCAACAACTTCATCCGCAATGAAGTTTGGGAGTTGGAGGAGCGACCCAAGGACAAGAACATCATCGGAACAAAGTGGGTGTACCGCAACAAACAAGACGAGAATGGCGTTGTGGTCCGCAACAAGGCAAGACTTATGGCCAAAGGGTTCTCACAAGTTGAAGGACTAGATTTTGGGGAGACATTTGCCCCGGTCGCCCGGGTAGAAGCCATCCGTATACTTCTTGCCTTTGCATCACATCATAGTATTAGACTTTATCAAATGGATGTGAAAAGTGCCTTTCTTAATGGTTACATTAACGAGCTTGTTTATGTTGAACAACCTCCCGGGTTTGAAGATCCGAGGAATCCTAATCATGTGTATAGGTTGCACAAGGCGCTCTACGGGCTCAAGCAAGCACCTAGGGCGTGGTATGAACGACTACGGGACTTCCTCATCATGCAAGGATTCAAGATCGGGAGGGTGGACACCACACTCTTCACCAAGGACATCAACGGAGATTTGTTCATTTGTCAAATTTATGTTGATGATATTATTTTTGGTTCAACTAACGAAGCTTTTAGCCATGAGTTTGGAAAAATGATGTCTAGGGAATTCGAGATGTCAATGATTGGAGAGCTCAACTTCTTCCTTGGATTTCAAATCAAGCAACTTCAAGAGGGGACCTTCGTCTATCAAGAGAAGTACACCAAGGACCTCTGAAGAAATTTGAGATGGAAGATTGTAGCTCAAGAAGCATGCCAATGGCAACAAATTGTCATCTCGACGCGGATAAGGACGGTAAACCTATTGATCAATCTAACTATCGTTCTATGATTGGTTCATTGCTTTACCTTACCGCATCTAGGCCCGATATCATGTTTAGTGTATGCTTGTGTGCACGCTTTCAAGCGGCACCTAAAGAATCGCATAGGAAGACGGTCTTTAGGATACTTAGGTATCTTAAGCATACTCCTAGTGTGGGCTTGTGGTACCCTAAAGGTGCAAAATTCCATCTTGTGGGATACTCGGATTCGGAATTTGCCGGATGCCGTGTAGATCGCAAGAGTACCTCCGGTGGGTGCCACTTGCTTGGGCGTTCCCTAGTTTCTTGTTCTAGCAAGAAGCAAAATTCCGTCGCCTTGTCCACGGCGGAAGCGGAGGTGCATGTTGTGCCCAAATTCTTTACATGAAACAAACCCTTTTGGACTTTGGTATTAAACTTGGTTGTGTGCCTCTCCTTTGTGAAAATGAAAGTGCGGTTAAGATAGCTAAAAACCCCGTTCAACACTCCCGCACTAAGCACATTGATATTCGCCATCATTTCTTAAGGGACCATGAAGCTAAGGGAGACATCTCTTTGAGAGGTGTTAGGTCCGAAGAACAATTGGCGGATATCTTCACTAAACCACTTGATGAGAAAACTTTTTCTAGGCTAAGAAGTGAATTAAATGTGCTAGATGCAACAAACGTCATGTAAGAATGCATATCATATAGGTCTTGCCTAACTCTCAAAGGATAGGGGTGAGCAAGGGTTAGTTTGGGATGGTGGTTCTTTTGGGTTTCCCAAGGCTTGGAGAGTAGCTCTCCCTGAAGAAGCCTTTGAAAGGTTCAAAATTGGCAAGATAGATTTACTTTATGCCTTGCATGATGCATGCCATATAGATTTACAATTCTTGCATTATAAAATGTTTGGCATTGCATACGGTAGATTGTCACAAAGGGGAACCCACCTCATGAGAAAGAGACTTGTTTGAAATACAATATCTCAACTCATATAAGGTGGAAAGAACAAAATGTTAGGTGCGTTAATGCCTAGAGGAACATGCTTCAAAGAGATAGAAGTCTTCATACTCTACCTCACAAAGCATGGGCCTTACATTTTATTTGGATATTTTCCTCCTATTTTTCTCGGTGTTCCATTTGCTTTAAGGATTAGCCAAGTTATTGGCATATTAGCATTTTTGAGGGGTAAGGGGTTGCCCAGAAAGTCCTAAGACATGTGTTTCTCTTTGCTTGGTTGTTTGGTCAAAGGACATATATGGGATGTTTTTGTTCTGCAGTCATCGGATTATCCGATGTCTAGGTCAATCCCTCATCGGACCAATAGGTGTTCAATCTTCAAGGGCCGGTTCAGTCAGAATCTCAAATGATCTGACGCGTTCATTCTGAAAAACATCGGTCCATCCGGTGTTCTCTATTCTGGAGCTGTGGTCAATTCCACCGATGTTACTTCCTCCCACGTCGGACCATCCGGTGTCAACATCCCTCTTTTGAACACCCTTACTGTGCCATTCGACCGATGATCCAAACCCTAAACGTCGGTCCATCCGATGTCAACAGCAACTTTTTGAATATCCTTACTGTGGCATTCAACCGATGTATATCCCATCTAACATTGGTCCATCCGGTGTTAAAACTTCGGCTAGGGTTTGGGACCCACTATTTAAACCGGTCGTACCCCTTCGCCTTTCTCTCTCCCGATCCCGACACCGCCACCACTTTCCCCTCGCCGCGCCACCACCGACTGCCGCCACCGCCGGACGCCGCCGCCGCCCATAGGCTGCCGCCGCCGTCCACCGGCCGCCGCCGCCCGTCGTGCCGCCGCCTCTAATCACGCGCCGCCCACTCCACTGCGCCTCCATCACAAGCGATGCCGCCTCCACAAGCCGCCGCCTCACCGCCGCCGCTCCACCAGTCGCCGCCGCCGCTCGCCTCCACCAAGATGTCGCCGCCGCTTCACCTAGCCATCGCCGCGCCTCCACCCAAGCGACGCCGCCATCTTCGGTCCCGTCGCTAGGGTTTCCCGGCCTGTTGATCTCCACGTCATCTCCTTCGTCGACTCCATGCTCTCGGGCATCGCAATGGCTCGCGACAAGAAGAACAAGGGCAAGGCTATCGCGGAGCCGACCGCGAAGAAGCAAAAGTTGTCAAAGGAGGAGAAGAAGGCTTTGATGGCCGCTCGCGCCGCCGAGGAGCGTGAGCGTGACCGAGGAGGGTCGCTAAGGATGCGTGAGGCTCGTCCGAGGCAGCCTCAGGTGATTGACGACTCCGAGGCCGAAGAGGAGCCGGTTGAGCCTCTCGTCCGCCGGCGCTCAGCCCGGACCCGTGGGGGTCACACCGAGGCAGCACCTCGTCCGAGACCGACGGCTGCCGACCGTCGTGAGGACAGGGAGGCCCAACGTGCTATCTACGAGATGGACACCACTGTCCATGTCGCTGAAGGAGTCCGGTTGACCGACTACCGGAAGATGAAGGCCAAGTAGCTTCGCAAGCTCAGATGGAATGTGCTGCTTGAGGAGTGGTACCCACAGCCCCGAGAGGCTCTGGTGGATAGTCGCTTCTGGACTGTCACCCAGGCGTCTCTCTACGAGACCTACAGGCATCGAGGGCACAAGCTGTTTCAACACAACTATCTGGATTGGTGACAACTAGCTTTGGCAGCAGAGACGGAGATCCATCCTTACTTTGAGAGGTACCGAGGCTTGGTGCAGCTGATGGCATATGAGCGGAGTGCCTATGTGGAAGATTGGGTCCGCGTCTTCTACGCCACCCTCTATGTCTCTGAGGGTAGAAGATCAATTGATTTCATGTTTATGGGTCAGCACTACCACTTGACGAGGCAGACGCTGGGACAGTTGCTTGGAGTGGACTTGCACGACACCTGCGTGCATGAAAGGGTCTACGGTCAGGCAGATCCACCGAGGAGGCCGCTCACTGGAGGAGTGGCACCACCACTGGAGGAGATCTGTTCTTTGTTCGGTCCTACTTTCTCTCCTAACCAGCCGAGAGTTACAGCTTTGTTGACTCCTGCTGCGCGCACAGTGCACCTCGCCTTGCGCCGCACGCTCCTGCTGAGGTCTGGCTACTTGGAGGGGTTCACCAGCTTGCAGCAGACTCTCCTGTTCTACATCATGAACGGGGTGGAGTTCGACATTGTGGACGTCCTCATATGCGAGATGGAGGATGTGATCACAGACGGTGTGGGCATGATGAGGAAGCTAGTATATGGGGACTGGATCAGCTAACTGCTCACTATGATGGTTCCTGAGGGGTCCGCCATGCACGACCGTCTCTCTAACGAGAGTGCGACACGGTTCGGTCACTACCGTGCCCCGGCTCCTGGAGACCGCCGCCTTGGCCGTCCAATTGAGCGTTAGGTCAGGGCCCGACTGTCTGAGGAGGACTGGTCTGACTTAGAGAAGGAGGATGAGAGACTTGCCGAGGCTGAGGCATGGGGGGAGGACTTGCAGCATATCTGGTCTGAGAGCGACACCGACGACAGTGTCGAGGAGTACTTCTCTCCTCCGCCCTCTCCCAGGCAGCACGACGCGGAGGCTGGAGGCTCTACAGTGCCACCACCTACTCCACCTCCCGTCACTGAGGCGCAGGTCACGCAGCCATCAGAGCTGACGTCGCTCCTCCAGCAGATGGTTGAGCAGCAGCGTCTGGATAGGCTGGCAGTCGAGCAGGCCCAAGCAGAGCAGGCTGCCCGTCTCCTTGAGCTCCAGCAGCAGCAGCAGGAGATGCAGCGTCAAATCGCCCGTGAGAGGCGTGAAGACACTGACAGGCTAACAGGGCTCATCGACCAGATGCACCAGCGCACCCTCGACCAGCAGCAGCAGACGCAGCAGGCGATGATGGGCATCCTGGGGTTGATTACCAACCTCTACACCCAGACCGGGATTGCCCTCCCGTCGCAGATGCCAGGAGTCGCTCCACCACCTCCAGTCTTGGCTCCAGCTGCCGCTCCAGTGGCCCCAGTACCTTCTACACCGATTCCCTCCTTCAGCATGTCTCCTCTTCTGGCTCCTAGTGCTCCGCTTCACTCCCCGCTGCCGGCCACGAATCTGTTCCAGCAGTCGCCGGCCTCTGTCGTCAGTGCCCCTGCTCCAGCAGCTCCTCCACAGCAGGCACCGATGATGGCTCCTTCGGCTCCGGCAGCTCCCTCCACCGCTACTCCAGCCAGCAGCTCCGACGACAGCAACGGTGACCAGTTCGTCATCGCGCCCAGTACTCAGGGTCCTTATACGCTCGGATCCCTTTTTGGTGTCTTGATGCCAAAGGGGGAGAAGAGTTAGAGGAGTCAGGGGGAGCGTCTTAGTGTCGGGGAGCGTCTTAGTGTCAGGGGGAGTCTTAGTGTTAGGGGGAGTCTCTTTTATCATTTATCGTTTATCATTCTTGTAATTCAGTGTGTCTGCTACATTTGGTGTGTTTGCTACTCATTTGCTACTTTTGAGCTCTAATGAACTTATTTCCATGAGTTGTTAATCGATTGGGCTAATTTGGTGTTTATCTATGTTTTTTGATCTCTTATTATTCACACTTGAGTTATTAATTGGTGCTTAAGCTTCAAGTGTGACGTCCTGTATTCATTGCATATTCTTTTGAGTTTCATTTTATCAAATTCATTACTATTGCGCCTTGATTATTGTGTTGTCATCAATCACCAAAAAGGGGGAGATTAAGCATCTAGGCCCCTCATGATGTACGGTTTCGGTGATTAATGACAACCATTGAACTTTACTAATGAATTTGTGAATGCAAGGTCCCCATAATCACTCATAAAATGAAATGAATATGTCATTGGAGACCCATATACAATCAACTTTTGAGATCAAATCAATGAGATAAAGACACAAAGTGAAAGCTCTTATGTCTAAGTCACTCAACTATAAGTTGACAACATACAATGCTTGAAGATCATCAGAGAGCCTTGTGGAACAAATGTCTAAGAGTTCATCTGAGCAAGACACAAAAGATTCACTCAAAACAACTCGAAGCAAACAAAATCAACTCACCGGATCAACCGATGATTTCAGAAATGTACACATTGGTCGAGTTGGTTCAGCTGAAGAAGAAGACCTCAGACAAATGTTCTCACCGGATCATCCGATGTGAATGGCTCAGTGACATCGGTCCATCAGTACAGTTTGCAATACCTTTGGACCAAGTGAAGCACCGGATCATCCGATGTGCAGACTTACACACATCGGTCGATCAATCTAGTAAGCATCAAGATTAAGCAAATTCTGGAGGAAGAGCCACCGGATCATCCGATGAGAAGACAGGGGCAACATCGGTCTAACAACGGTCATATCTGACACGATGACGTCAGCCAAAGTAATTAGACCGATGATAACTAAAGGGGAGACATCGGATCATCCGGTGTTCACAGTAAAGTTCTGTCAGCCTACTTTTCCAACGGCTATTTCGGAGAGGCTGGCTATAAATACCCCCTAACCCTGTCATTTTGTTAAGTCTTGATCACCAGAAGCTACCAACACATCCACAAGTGTTCAAGGCCAACAACAATCACTTCCACACCATTTTGATCATCTCTACACCAAGGTTTAGGCTAGAACTAGCTAGAGAGAGAGCTTGTGTGCCACCATTCTGTGTGAGTGGACTCTCTAGGATAGTGTGAGAGCCTCAAGGGAGTGCCCTTGGTGTTGTAATCGTGAAGAGACTTCCGGAGCTTGCCAAGGCGTGTGTGGAAGCCCGGAAGGTCGAAGTTGTACAAGGCTTGAGCTCCACCTTGCCAAGGAGGCGAACGGAGAAGAATAGTGAAGACCCCTCGTCTCGGTGACTTGGGTGTGGCAAAACCATTTGGTGGGTGCCACAACGTGGATGTAGGAAGATCTTAACGATCTTTCCAAACCACGGGATAAATCCTTGTCTCCTCGGGAGTTTGCATCCCTCTCCTCCCTTTACTTTTATGCATTTTATATTCCGCAAAGTTTCTATCTACTAGAATGCATAGATAGTCGCGTAGGGAATTGAGCTTTGGAAATTAAGTTTCAATTGCTTAGAATTTTTCGAAGAAAGCCCAATTCACCCCCCCCTCTTGGGCATTCGGTCCTTACAGCACCCAATCCCGCTAAGAATGTCATCACTATAACAAGACCGCTCGAGCTCCTCCACATGGATATATTCAGTCCAATTGCTTACATAAGCATCGGTGGTAATAAATACGATTTAGTCATTGTTGATGAATTTTTATACTTCACATGGGTTTTCTTTTTGCATGATAAGACAGAAACTCAAGGAACCCTCAAGAAGTTCATCAAGTGTGTCCCAAATAAATTCTCATTGAAGATCAAGAATATACGAAGTGACAATGGGACAGAATTCAAGAATACCCTAGTTGAGGAGTATCTAGACGAAGAAGGGATAAAACATGAATTTTCAGCACCATATTCTCGTCAACAAAACGGAGTATCCAAAAGGAAGAACCGAACACTCATTGAAATGGTGAGTAAAATGCTCGATGAATACAAGACTTCAGATCGGTTTTGGGCTGAAGCGGTTAACACCGCCTGTCACGCCATAAACTGACTCCATCTTCATCGTCTACTCAAGAAAACCTTGAATGAACTACTCATCGATAACAAACCAAATATTTCTTACTTTCGAGTTTTTGATTCAAAATGCTATATTCTCAACAAGAAGCCTAGGGCTTCGAAGTTCACTTCAAAGTCCGATGAAGGTTTCTTACTTGGCTATGATTCGAACTCCTACGCCTATCGTGTCTTCAACAAGGCCTCCGGACTTGTTGAAGTAGCACGTGACGTAGTGTTCGATGAAACTAATGGCTCTCAGGAAGAGCAAGTTGATTATTGTGTGCTAAATCAAGAAGAAGCTCCATGTCAAGCATTGAGAAGAATGGCATTGGGCGATGTTCGACCACATGTGCCACCTCCAAATGCGAATGAAGAAGATGAACCACAAGTGGAGGAAAATGATCAAGGGGGAGCTTTCACACAAGATCAACATCAAGATGATCAAAACATCAATGAGGGCAACTATCTAGGGGGAGAAGAAGACGATAATGAAGATTCAAAACCACAAGTGCCACATCCAAGAGTACACCAAAGCATCCAAAGAGATCACCTCATCAACAATATAATTAGTGACATCCAAAAGGGAGTAATAACTCGATCTCGCATAGCTAATTTTTGTGAACACCATTCTTTTGTATCTTCTTTAGAATCATACAGGGTTGAAGATGCATTAAAAGATCTAGCTTGGATGATGGCGATGCAAAAAGAATTGAACAACTTCAAAAGGAATGAAGTGTGGGAGCTTATCAGAAGACCCAAGTCCAATATTGTCGGCACTAAATGGGTCTTCTGCAAAAAGCAAGACGAACATGGAGTGATAACAAGGAACAAGGCACGACTTGTGGCCAAAGGGTACTCACAAGTCGAAGGTTTGGATTTCGATGAGACTTTTGCTCCCGTAGCTAGGCTTGAATCGATTCGTATATTACTTGCATATGATACTCACCATGATTTCAAGCTTTATGAAATGGATGTGAAAAGCGCCTTCCTCAACGGACCGATCAAGGAGGAGGTGTACGTGGAGCAACCACCCAGTTTTGAAGATCAAGAGTACCCCGACTATGTGTACAAGCTACGTAAGGCTCTCCATGGCCTCAAACAAGCTCCTAGAGCTTGGTATGAGTGCCTTAGACATTTTCTAATTGAAAATGGATTCAGGATTGGTAAAGCTGATTACACCTTGTTTAATAAACACTTTGATGATGATGTCTTCGTTTGCCAAATCTATGTTGATGATATTATATTTGGTTTAACTAACAAATCCTTTTTTCAAGAATTTAGTAAGATTATGACAAATAGATTCGAGATGTCCATGATGGGAGAGTTGAGATATTTTTTTGGATTCTAAGTGAAGCAACAAAAGGACGGGACGTTCATAAGCCAAACTAAGTACACTCAAGACATTCTCAAGAAGTTTGGAATGGACAAAGCAAAGCCCATCCCTTTCTTTCATCAAAAGGTATTGTGAACTTGTATAGTTCACAACCTTTGGCTCTATGAAAAAAAGCAAAGATGATTTTTTCCATTCATTGAACCCTAGTCCGGGTCTGACGGGGCTCGAACCCATAGCTTCCGCCTTGACAGTCCCATGGCGACAAATGGACACTTGGATCTCAATTAAGACAAACCAAACGCGGATCAAAATGTATATCGCTCCATGATTGGCTCCTTACTTTATTTATGTGCATCTAGGCCTGATATCATGTTGAGTGTATGGTTGTTTGTGTGCAAGATTTCAAGCCAATCCTAAGGAGTGTCATTTGACAGCCGTAAAAAGGATCTTGCGATATTTAGTTCATACACCCAACCTAGGCCTTTGGTATCTCAAAGGTTCAAAATTCAATCTCATTGGATACTCCGATGCAGATTATGTCGAATGCAAGGTAGATAGAAAAAGTACCTCTGGTACTTGCCAATTCCTACGTAGATCCCCAGTTTCTTGGTCCTCCAAGAAAGAAAATTTCATTGCCTTATCCACGGCCGAAGCAGAGTATGTTGCAGCCGGGAGTTGTTGTGCACAACTCCTTTAGATGCGACAAACTCTAAGGGATTACAGTAACAATATGAGTCGTATTCCACTTCTTTGTGATAATGAGAGTGCCACTAAAATTGCCCAGAATCCCGTTGAGCACTCTAGAACCAAACACATAGACATCCTTCATCACTTTTTGAGAGATCACTCGATGAAAAGAGACATATCCATTTCCCATGTCAACACTTAAAAACAACTAGTCGATATCTTTACCAAGCCACTTAATGAAAAATGCTTTTGTGATCTCCGAAATGAACTAAATATTCTTGATGCTCGGAACGTGGCTTGAAAACTTGCATACCTGTGTGCCATTTTCAAAATAATGTTGATTGTGTTGAAAAATCATCTCTCTTTTTTTCTCCGAAAAACTATATTAATTACTTGATCTTGGTGAATTATTGTCATAGCTTGATTGTTGTATGTTTATTGATCATATTCATCAAGATTATGTGTGTGTTTTTGCCTCCTATTTTTCTTTTTAAGCACATTCGAATATATACAAAAGGTCTATATTTTTATGTCCAAGTGACCACGGACTAGTCCGTGGTTACCCCGGACAAGTCCGCACATTGCAGACTAGTCCGCTGAGTTTTCTGGTAGTCCGAACTAGTCCGGTGCGACCACAGACTAGTCCGATTTTTCGACTCCATAACCCTAGGGCCGGCGCAACCCTAATATTCTTCCTCCTCACAACTCCTCTCACGTTCTCTCTCTTCACTCGAGTGCTCCCAAGGCGATTTCGCATAATCTCCATCAAATCCACTCAAGTTTTGATGGGATTTGGTCTCCATTGCAAGGGGATCGAAGACCAAGGACTAGTCCTCATCAACAACCTCCTCAACGCCTCAAATCGAAGGATTTGGTAAATTCATCTCCAAACCCTAGAATCTTTGATTTTCTTTGTTCTTGCTCAAAAATCTTAGCACTTCTGGCCAATACATGTTCTAGTGATGCATTCCATTTACCCTAGAACACTTTTGCATTGAGTAATATAAAATTCATCAAGTTAGGTTTTGAACAGCCGCATAACGGACTAGTCCGTTCTCAGGCTGACAAGTCTGGTACTCCAGACTAGTCCGACCCTGAACAACGAACAAGTCCGGTATGCCCTGATCAAACCCTAACTTATATCAATTCAATGCAATTCCCTGTCATCCTTGCTTATCCATATCCATTATATCTTCCTTGTCAGAATCATGTCGAACTCAAACAAAAATATCTCCTACTTCAAGGCCGAGATGGATCAAGAAGTGTTGCCTCATGTCTCGGAGTCTCGCTCCAACAAAAGACAAGAGCGTGCTGCTGAGCCTTCACCTACTCCACCTAGGGTGCGTCAAAAAGTTCCAGCCAAGAAACCAACTTCCAGAGGGAAAGATGTGGTTGGTCCTAACTCAGCGGCTCCACGCCAAACCAAGGGAAAAGGAAAGGGACTTGCTTCCAACCCGATTGGTCCCTTGGAGATGAATGCTCCAAGAAAATGGAATAGAAACCCCTCAGAACAGAAGTTCAATGGCAAGGGGAGTGATGTAGCATGGAATCTTAGGAAGATTTATGCCTATAGCAGTTGCAAGAAGGCAGCTGACCCAAGATTTTGGAGTCACTTTCATGCGGACTACTACAGTACCGTGTACCTTCAGATGAAGACTCCAGTAGTTCGCAACAAATGGATTGACTAGAGCCACTTTGAAAGAAAGAGTTGTGGTGCTTTTGATGAAGTGGTAGAGGCTGCAGAGAGGCATGGTCTAAAGGAGTTGTTTTCCTTTAGATACAACTGGAATGATGAAGTCATAGCCCAGTTCTACTCCACATGCTATTTTGCCAGCGATGAAGAAGAGAGTGTGACTTAGATGACTCATGGATCCAAGTACACAGTTACTTATGCTGAGTTTGCTAGGCTACTGCACCTTGAGGACACCGGCAGCAATGAGATTGTGATTCACAATCTAGGTGTTCTGTAGAAGGACAAGACAGACTTTCTCTATTACACTCGCCTCAAATACAATCCTCCCTCAACCAATAACATGAAGCCCTTCTTCATTGTTTTCAATAGAGTGCTATGGAAGACTATTGCTCCAAAGGACAGAGATGTCGGGAGTGTCCAAGGTTACTTGAGAACCTTGATGAAAGTGATTAGCAGGAGGAGAAAGTCTAACATCTTTGACTACATCTAGAACGACATGGTAAACATCTCCTGCACCCCTAATCGCTTTTGTGGCTATGCACCGTATATCATGTTTATGATAGAGAAGGTCACAAGCATAGAATTTGTGAAAGATGGTTAGCATACAACTTTGAGGCCTCAGAAGCCGCCTCAAGCTGTCCTTCCAACTGCTCCATCCCCTGTTTCTAGTGAAGAAGCTCCAAGGAGAGATCAAGGAGAGGCAAGACTTCCATCTAGCTCAAGGGCTCCTCCTTCCAACAAAGGGTCCGCTAGTGGAATCATGAAGTACTTGGCCGCTATCTTTGGCTCTTGCCACAAAACTGAGATGAAAGTTCATAAGATGAAGAAGGCAAGAAATGAGCAAATGAGATACGTGAAGAATAATGTCAAAGATATTTGTCAAAAGCTGGAGATTGAGCCTATTGGATCTCCAGTCATTTTAGAGGACTCTGCTTCTGACTTCTTGGAGCTTCCTCCTCTTTCACCTTTCGAGCTTGCTTACTTTGGCATTCAGGGCACGATGAGTGGTTCCTCTCCTCCTCCTCCTCAGCCTAATGATGAAAATGACGAAAGGACCAACAACGAGGAATGAGCCAGCAACAACAAGTAGATCCCTTCTCTCCTTCTTTTTGGTGCCTTGATGCCAAAGGGGGAGAGATCGAGGAGGAGTCTTAGGTTGTAGCTTTAGTTTGAGAGAGAGAGAGAGAGGGCGCTCTATTTATGTTTTTGTTGCGACTCTGTCATGCTTTTGGATATGTGTTGTGAAATGATGACTATGTTATGCTTATGATCAATGGTTTATGTTTAAAACTGCTATGTATGCTTGAGATTCTCGATGTTATTATGATTATGTCCCTTATGATATTCACATCAATATTATTGCTCACACATATCGTTTTGCACCCCACCATAAAGAGTGCACATATGTCTTATGTCTACATTGCCTATTTTGCTCAAAGCTCATATATGCACACTTTATTACAATCTGATTTTTTATCATATTTGTGTAAATCTCAATTGGTTGTCATCAATCACCAAAAAGGGGGAGATTGAAAGTGCATCTAGGCATATCTTGTGGGTTTGGGTTGATTTATGACAAACAAATGAGATCCTAACAAAATTGTTGAGATGAGTGCAGGTATTAAAGAAATTAGGAAGAAAGCGCAAAAAGGAAGGAGAATGAGGATATAAAGTGAAAAGAGCTCAAGTGCTGAAAAGATTAGATTATTTTGTATGGAGTGTGTTGGAGAAACACACCCCAAGAGCTCAATCGAACAATAATTCAACTCACTGCAAAATTCACAGGAAAATCAGACTAGTCTGATATACAACGGACTAATCCGATATCTCTCTGACTAAGATCGGACTAGTCCCCCATAGTGCGGACTAGTCCTCAACACTTTACACTTGCACAACACTGGACAAGTCTGATATCCACCGGACTAGTCCGATAATCCTCTAACTAAAATCGGATAAGTCCTCTAAGTCCGAACTTGTCCTTAGCCCCACAATTTTTCACTACAACGGACAATTCCGATATCAGCCGGACTAGTCCGAAAACTCTCTGACTAAAATCGGACAAGTCCCTCCAAGTGCGGATGTGTCCTCAGTTCTTCACGGTGTTCACTACACCGGACTAGTTCGATATCAACCAGACTAGTCCGAAAAGTTTCTGACTAAAAACAGATTAGTCCGCACTAGTAACGGACTAGTTTGGTATATCTCAACACTTAGGGTTTTCCACACTCCGCACACCGGACTAGTTCGGAGTCCACCACGGACTAGTCTGGACATCGCAAACCCTAACGGTAACTTTTGAAAACCCTAGTATAAATAGAGGTGTACGGCCATACATCAATATCTCTCAACCCCCTGCGCCGTCACACCTTCCAAGAGCCCAAAATACACATCTCTCCACATATTCTAACCCTAAAAAGATCAATCTTCGAGGATTAGCAATTGATCAAAGGAGAGACTTGTTCTACACATCTTGAGCTCTTGGGTTTGATCTCTCGCACACTCTTGTTGTTCATTGTATATCTTTCGAGTGTGTTTGGTGGTGTTCTTCATTGTAATTCCCGGGGAGCCCTCAACTTGTGAGAAGGCCCCTTGAACGAGTTATTTGCCCCTTTGTGATTAGTGGAAGAGAATCAGCCTCCGTAGTGATTCGACGAGGGTAGGGTTGGTGAAGACCCGATCCTCGTTGGACTCCTCAACGTGGATGTAGGTTTCCTCCGTGGGAATCGAACCACGAGATAAAATCTTGTCTCGTGCACTTTTTTTTCATTGTTCATCATTCTAGGGTTTACATAATCTTGTGTAATTCACGTTGAAACATTGGAATTAAAAATGATCTTTGCCATACATTGTTTCATTGTTGTAATACATACAAGTTTCCAATTGCTTTCCGCTTCATAGAGTACTAGAAGTGAATTTATCGATCAATCTTGATCTATCTAGTCCACGCATACTGGACTAATCCGCACAGTATCAGACTAGTCCGATTTCCCTATATTTGATAAATCTGTTAAATGTTTCAGGGATCGACAAAAGTTCAAAAACCCTATTCACCCCCCTATTGGTTAGATTCAGGTACTGCCATATTAACACATGTATTATCTCCAGTGTAACTCGGTTCTTGTCCTACAATTCACACATGCAAAAAAGAAACAAGTTATTACTACCATAGTCAATGTAATAAAAATGATATGTTGTAATAGTTACCTCTGTTTTGTTTCCTGCTAGAGATTTTGTTGCTCCCTTTCTTTTTTCAAGCATGTTTCTTTTCCTTTTGGTCTTTGGACATTTGATCACCAGAGGAACTTTTATTGAAGATGTACCCTTCAGCACGATCATGTCATTCTCATTACCACTTTGTGAAACCTCGATAGCATTAGAAGGTTTTTTCATTAGAGACTTGTTTGCCTCAAGATCTAACTTATCAATAACTCTTTCCAAATCTTCAAGAAGTTCTTTTGAAACCGAGCACTTCAGTGCAAGCGAAGTTGCCTTTCAAGAGATTTGTGCAGCATGTGTTTTTAAAGAATCTTTGTCAACTCTAACTATATTCGAGAGATAACCCCTTTTTGCATACTTTGTCCATCTATTTAGAATGTACCTATCTGATAAATTGAAAACTCCATTAATGTTGAATATCCGCAGAGCATGCTTGCACAATATACCTACAATGAAAATCATTATAAAAAATATGCATTGCACAAAAATGAACTAATTGTACATCATTTGTACATACCAATGCATTCATACTTTCTGCAAGAACACAATATACTTTGATCCTCAGAGTTAAATAAGAAAGTCGCTTCATCTTGACCTTTCATAAGCGTAACACTAAGTCATGATTGTTCCTTCTGTTTGTAACAATTGATAAGAGACATAAAATTGCGCTTTAAATTGCTCCTCAAATTCCAAATATATCCTTCTTGTGTATACCTACGAAATAAATTTTTCTTGCAAACATTATTATTGAAACTTTGAATAAAAACAATTTGCAAGACATAAAAAATAATTTAAATTAGTACTCAAATTCTTGTACATACCTCTGTTGCGGTCTTCAATATTGGTAAATCTTCGATATAAATAATCGGGTCAGAGTGGCGTGACTTAAAGTCAGCATCTAATTCATTTTCTCGAAGACTTATGGCACATTTATTGCATTCTTTCTAGGAGCTCTAAAATTCCAAGTTTTCTTCGAAATTGTTTCTTGAAAACATTGTTCATGCCTCCACTCCTATGAGTTGATGTCATATCTGCAGTAAATGGATCTCGATACACAACAGCCCAATGCTCTCGTAGATTGTACAAATTTTGCAGCCAAGAGTTATCTTCAAGTTTATAAGTCATCAATAGTTCTTCCCATGACTCAATGAAACATTTGATTGACCTTTCGTCGTATACGCATTTCTTAAAATCTGCAAGGAAGTTTGTATTACCAGCAATAACACTACTTAGATGTTTACCTGCATTTTGAAAAATATGACACGGACAAATGTGATGTCTTATATTTGGAAACACAATATTAATTGATGTTGATATGGCTGCACATTGATCAGTAAAAATTGTACTTTGATGCTTTCCTGACACCGCTGCTAAAAATGTTCTGAAAAGCCAAACAAATGATTTAATCGTCTCATTATACATCAGTGTCGCTCCAAAAATTATAGTTTGCTTGTGGTGATTTGTTCCAAGAAGTGGGGCAAAAGTCACCTCAAACTTGTTTGTTTGAAATGTAGTGTCAAAAGACACAACATCTCCGAAACATCCATAATCCATTATAGATTGACCATCTGCCCAAAAAAATTAGCTATTTGGCTATCTTCTTTATCTCGCTATATGACCCAAAAGAAAGAAGGATCCTCTAGCTGTTTATTCTGCAAGAAATCTAGCAAAGTTTGTGCATCATTTGACGGTAAATACTTCTTGCGTTCACCACCAATCTAATTATTGCAATCTATTCGTGAGAAGGGTACATTTTCAACTCCACCATACCACTGTATGAAAAAGTCATATACTTGTGCCGGTTTCATTCCTGCTTCCCTATTTGATTGATAAGAAATTTATCTGCCTCTTTGACACGTCTTTGTGAATGTAACTTGTGCACCTTATTCGGGCTAGCAAGATAATGATTATGCTCGAGTACAACCTTTTGAACCGCCCACTTTCTATTTCGGCAAACATTGAACTGAACATGAGCTTTACAATTCGTCCTTGTAATAGCATTTTGCTTCAAAGTGTCATGTGATGAGTGTGAACCTCACTTTCCTTCATTACTGCAAACAATATGCCTCTGAAATATGGTAGCATCTGGTCTGTGTCTCAGAAGACTTTCTGATACTAAAACTAATCTTCCTCGCATACGAGTTATACGTGTCATATGCATCATCCTCTGATTGAAAGGTCATCCCTACTTCAGGAGCATTTACAGATAAATAGTGTTCATCCCCCTCCTACAGTGTAGTATGAACATTTATAATACTACTAAAAAATCTAAGAAAAAATAACCACGATGTTTTTATGTTATTTACCACAGTTTCGGACTGCCCTGAACCACCTGGGTGCACCAATGTGAAATCCTGAAATAATCCGGAGGCATTCGGAGATGATGGCTCGACTTGCATGCTAATGTGATCATGGGTGGACGACGATGGTGCAGTCATGTTGATGTCAGGGTCAAAGACCACGCAGTTAGATGATGACGCCTAGGCTGCCATGCTAATGTGACCAGTGCCAGAAGACGCAAGCTTAGTCGCTTTGGCGTCGGCTTCACCCAACAACGTGAGGTTACTGTCATCCATTGTATCTGTTGTTTTATGAGATACCTACCAAGCATACATCGTCTGAAGGTAAGCACGTGAATTTCAGGTGCAGTTGACGTTTTCTTTATAGGATCAAATATATATTCTAACCAGTGATCAACACACCATTAGAAGATCGGCGTTTGACTCACAAGCAAACACGAACGAGGTTACGGCCTCGACAACATGACGAACGACAGAACCTTCGTCGGCAGCAGACCGATCGTTCGCTCACGGCGGCACGACCTACTTGGTGGCTCATACAGAGTCGGGACGGACGCGAGGTGGTGCGGCGCCGGGAGAACAAAGGATCTTGCGGTGCCGCCAGCACGATCCCAGCAGGGCAGCAGCGGTTTGGTTTAGATGCGTACGAGCCGAGTCGTAGCACGATCCGTTTTATCGGGGAGTGTCCCGAGCCGAGTGGTACCAGCCGCAGCCGGAAGAAAACAGCCACTTTATTTGTTCCCGTACTCAGTTTCTTGGCGTCGCTTCAAGATTAGTGTTAAGGACAGCTGTCGCAAATCCGAGAAGGTGTTGCACAGGGCGCTGCCAACATCTGTTAGGGGGTGATCCCGGTACAAGCGGGTACCCCGTACCTATCTCCCGTAAGGAACGGGCCTGGGGCAACAACCCACACCCGATTCCAACTCAGCTACGCGCGTTTCGTACGGGGGCGCAACGGACTCGTACCGTGCGCCCCCACCTCGCACGCGCTTTATAAGTCCCAGGGGGACCTCAGGGTGTGGACACCTAAGCACGCACACGTTCCCAGAGGCCCCCGCCACAACTAATCTAATCCTTCGTCGCCGCCACCTGCGCTGCACCCAGCCGCCACCGCGTCGGCGTTCTTCCTGCATCGACGAACTCCCTGCATCGACTATCTCTCCAGTAAGCATCCACTTGAGCCCAATGGCATCAAGTGGACCCTTTGAAGGTAACACTCAATCTAACTGTATGTCCTTAGTTGAATCATTCACCTAAGTAAATAGCGCATACATGTTCAATTACTCCTAAGATCGTTTGCTCTATTTTAATTTAGACTAAGGACTGTCCAATTAGGAGTTACCAGTTTCGATCCTAAGAACCCTAAAATTTAAGAATGGTATCAGAGCTGTGCTAGACTAACCCTAATTGGAAATCAAACTTAAATCAGAGTAATTGGTTTCTAATCCTTTCAATTAAGGCCTACTTCCTAATTACCAAAGATCAGTCTTAATTAAGTTGTTTAGCGCAGAAATTAGAAGGAGGGGAATCAAATTTTAGTTTCGTTTTTTGGCTAAGATTAAGACATCAGACAAAATCTAACCAAATAAAAAAACAAAGAAAGGGGATAAGTACTTACCTGGGACTTCATGGTTTCGGCCATCGTGGTCCTCCTCAGGGTAGGGTTAGGAGAAACCCTAACCCTACCAGCCTTGCCGACGCCGACTGTGTGGTCCCTCCCAACGGAGAGACAACAGCGGCGCTGTCCTCCTCAGGCGCAGCATTTGGGTTCGTGCTGAAGCCCTGACCCTAGTTGCGCACCTCAGTCGTCGCCGCCACATCAGGGCCTAGGGCTGGGAAACCTCAACCCTAGGCACCCTTCTCCACCGGCGGCACGAAGTGCACGCCATGGTGGAGACCTCTGCGGCGCCAACACCCCTGCAAACAAAAACACTCAAAACCCTTAGCGCACGCCGGGCTAGGGTTAAGGGTCGGAACCCTAACCCTAGCCTTGGGTTTCCTTCAACGATGACCAGCCGACGCTACTTCGGCCGACGACGAGCAACCTCTCGGTTGCTCGCCGGCGGCGAATGCACGACCGTCCCGGAAGTCCCCGCGACGAGCCCCCCCCCCTCCACTCAGACCTGGCGCGAGCATCGATTTCCCTCGACGGTTGGCCAGCCATAGACATCGGCGGTGACGGAGCTCCACCCCGATGGGGGGATCTATCGCCGGCGCCGATGCCGCGGCGGCGCCGGAGGTCCCGGGCTCGCCGCCACCTCGCTCGCTCCGCCGCTCGCTCTCACTCGCTCGGGTCGAAGAGAGAGAAAGGAAGGGGAGAAATGAACTAGGGTTTCGTAACCCGCGGCGGCGAAAGCTTAAGTACCCCCCGATCTAAGCGTCGAACCGTTCGATCAGTGATGGATGGCTAGGATCAGCCGAAGTGTTAAGCCAGCATCGGATCATGGCTGTTGGATCCGGATCCAACGGACCACAACGCGCGCCGCCCGCCGCATAAGGTTTAATGGGCCCCGAGCCCATGCGGGATGGCTCCGTGGGGTGCTGGGCTGCCCTTTCTATTTTTCGGGTTTTCTTCGATTTTTGAATGGGCTGATTTCAGCAGTGGGCTGAATACCTATGGGTTGCGCGTGTGGGGTTTTTTCCATTTTTCTGAGGGATTTTTGAAGTGGTCTAGGCCTGTTATTAGTTAATGGGCTGAATTTTGAGTTTCTGGCCCATTTAGTCTCTTAAGCATTTTCTGTTTTTTAGAATAGGTTTAAAAAAATGGAAAATTAATTCCAGAAATTAGAGAAATGATTATAAAATTAGTTAAATGACTGAGAAAAAATTAAGAATATTTTGCTTGAATTTTGATTGCATTATTTCCTACATTTTTATACTATTTATTACTAATAAGAGCATTTTCTCAGTTATTTAAATGCTATTAAGTGCTTCTTTCAAGCAATTTTCAAATTGCGTTTTAGCTTCCGCTGTAATTAAGTGATAAATTAATTGAGTAACCAAAGTGAAATTTTAATTTATCAAGTTTTGAGTTTAAGTTAAGTTATGTTTATTAGTGGTAATTCAAATGAGTAACCAATGTGAAAATTTGAATTTGCCAATTTAATT
The DNA here is from genome assembly GCA_036927565.1 of Tuctoria greenei. NCBI lineage: Eukaryota > Viridiplantae > Streptophyta > Magnoliopsida > Poales > Poaceae > Tuctoria > Tuctoria greenei. Next base: position 178,490,152 of record JAYESD010000006.1, read on the forward strand.
TTAAGTGCATTTATTTAAGTTTGTGCTTAAACTTATATTTATGGTTATTTAAGATTCATTGAGTAACCAACATGAAAAATAATGTGCTAAGTTAATTATGCATGGAATTTGAAAGTAACCAACGTGAAATTGAATTGCCATGATTAATTTAAGTTTGTCTTTGAGTTTGTCATATTAAGCTTTGTTATCATGCTAAGTTTTAATGTTTAAGGGCATTTTTGCTAAGTAACCAACGTAAAAAAACAAAAATACCATTCTTAAGTCATGATTTATCATAAGTTTTGGTCATTAATCCTCAAATCTTTATTTTTTGAAGGATCAGGCTTGTCCTCAGCACTTAGCTATATCTCCACAATTGAGACCCTCAATGGTCAAAATTACGGGGTATGCAAAGAGAGGCTCCAGATGGCTCTAGTAGTCTCTGACCTCGATTTTGCGATTACGTCGCCTCGACCCACTGAGCCACCTGTCCCCATTGCTGAGACTGGGGAATCTGAGGAGTCTTTCGCTACGCGGAAGGCTAAGTACCTAAGCTTGAAGGATCAGTATGAGAAGGATCTCCCTAAGTGGGACACTTCCAACAGGAAGTGTCTCGTGATCATTAAGAGCACCATAGCTGACTCAATTAAGTGAGGAATCCCTGATTGTGACACAGCCTCTGAGTACTTAGAGAGAGTCCAGAGTCAGTTCACTGGCTCTACTAAGGCAAGTGCAAGCACTCTCATGAGAAAGATTGTCACTGAGAAGTACTCTGGAGGTGGTGTGCGTGAGCACATCAATAAGATGAGTCACTATAACTCTAAGCTTAGGGAGCTAAACATTATGATTCCAGATGAGATGCTCATTTACTTCATCCTAAGTTCTCTTCCTAAGGAGTTTGAGGCCTTTGTGGTCAATTATAACTCACTCCCTGAGACCTGGAACATTGATAAGATTGTTGCTATGTGCGTTCAGGAAGAGGAACGCATAAAGAGCTCTAAGAATGGTGATTACATCAATTTGGCTGACACTAAGGTTAAGGGAAAGGCAAAGAGGTATTTTTCCTCTCCAAAACCACCTTCCTTCAAGGTTTCAGGCTTCAGTTCTTCAGCAAATAAGTTCAAAGGCAAGTCCTCTCAAAAGAAGGACAAGGATAAGTGTCACTTCTGTGGCTCAGATGAACATTTCCAGAAGGACTGCGTTGGATTCATTAAGTGGTGTGCTAAGAAAGGTAATGATATAATTACTTTTGTAAATGAGGCCTTATATGTGAATTATTCACGGTCCACTTGGTGGATTGACTCAAGTGCCACTGTGCACATTTGTAATTCAATGCAGGCATTAAGTACGATGAAAACTATAAGAAGAAGGGAAAGAGTGATTAAGGTGGCAGATGGGCGTGAAGCCGAAGTCGAAGCCATTGGAGACTTATCTCTTAGATTACTTAGTGGCTTTGTACTTAGGCTAAATAATGTTCTTTATGTTCCTTCATTAGAAAGGAACTTGATTTCAGTTTCGTGTTTGGATGATTCAGGATACATTTGTCATTTTGGTAATGATAAGTGTTCTATCAGTTATAATAATGAGATTATTGGTCTTGCCTTCCGACAAGACATGCTCTACTTGTTGTCCACTCACGAGAATGTGTTTGCTATATGTGGTGATCAAGTTTCATCTAAGAACAACTTAGGACGTAATAAGCGCAAAAGAAGCGATTTAGATACTTCGTTGAAATTATGGCATTGTCGTTTATGCCATATTTCGAGGGGGAGGATCGAACAATTAGTATCTCAATCGATTCTTCCACACTTAAACTTTTCAGATTCTGAGGAATGCATTGACTGCATTAAAGGAAAATTCTCCAAAACTATTAAGAAAAACGCCAAACGTAGCTCGGGAGTCTTAGAAATAATCCACACGGATATTTGTGGACCTTTTCCCGTGACATCGGTAGATGGTTATGATTCCTTCATAACATTTACAGATGACTTTAGTCGTTATGGCTATATTTATCCAATCAAGGAGCGATCTGAAGCGTTGGATAAGTTTAAGATATTTAAGGCTGAAGTGGAAAATCAGCATGACGTTAAGATTAAAGTAGTAAGGTCTGACCGTGGAGGTGAGTACTACGGTCGACACACCCCTTATGGCCAAGTCCCTGGACCTTTTGCGAGGTTTTTACAGGAAAATGGTATAGTAGCCCAATATTCTACACCAGGCGAACCTCAGCAGAACGGTGTAGCAGAACGGCGAAACCGTACGCTTATGGACATGGTAAGAAGCATGTTAAGCTATTCTACACTACCAGTTAGTTTGTGGATGGAGGCCTTAAAGACCGCCATTCACGTACTTAACCGTGTTCCATCTAAGTCAGTACCTAAGATATCGTATGAGATGTGGACGGGACGTAAGCCCTCGCTAAACTATCTACATGTGTGGGGATGTCCAGCTGAGGCTAAGATGTTCAACCCGAACTTAAGCAAACTGGATTTTAGAACAATTAGTTGCCATTTTATTGGCTATCCTGAAAGGAGTAAAGGATTTAGGTTCTATTGTCCAGGTAGACACACTAAGTTTATTGAGACTAGACATGCCGTGTTTTTAGAGGACACTGTGATCAGGGGGAGTACGGTACAGGGGAAATAGACCTTGAGGTGGAACGGATTAGTCTACCCGTTCCGATGACTCAAGAGCCTTATTTCACCCTACCTGCTGTCGTCATGCCACCCGCACCTGGTGCTAGTGACATAACGCCTGTCGTTGCACCTCCGTCGGCCACAATAGAAATAAGTGAGGTTCCACCTCCTCAGCCTGTTGAAGATGTGGTCGAACAAGATGAGGTGCAACAACAGCCTCAACCCTCAGATGATGCACAAATAAGAAGATCACAAACAGTAAGACGATCGGCAATTCCAAGTGATTATCAGTTATACTTAAGTGAAGAAATTCATATTGAGGATGATCCCACCTCTTTTGAAGATGCCATGAGTAGACCACAGTCATCCGAATGGCGTAAAGCCATGGAAGATGAAATAATATCTATGAGTGCCAACAAAGTCTGGGACTTAGTAGAGATTCCTAAAGGAGCCAAAACGGTAGGCTGTAAATGGGTCTACAAGATTAAGCGTGACTCCAAAGGGAAGATCAGAAGTATAAGGCTAGGCTTGTGGCTAAGGGGTTCACGCAGCGGGAAGGTATTGATTATAACGAGACCTTCTCTCCTGTGTCGTCTAAGGATTCGTTTTGAATCATCATGGCATTAGTAGCACATTACGACTTAGAATTATATCAAATGGATGTAAAGACGGCGTTCCCCAATGGGGATCTTTATGAGGACGTCTACATGGCTCAACCAAAGGGTTTTGTCATTAAGGTAAGGAACAGATGGGATGCCACTTGAAGAAGTCTATTTATGGACTTAGGCAAGCTTCAAGGCAATGGTACCTAAAGTTCGATGAGACAATAAGAAAGTTTGTGTTTAAAGAGAATAAGGAGGATAACTGCATTTATGCTAAGTTTAAGAATGGGAACTTCATTTTCCTTATACTATACGTAGATGACATACTACTTGCAAGTAGTGATGTCAACCTACTCTTAGAAACTAAGAAGTGTTTATCCTCAAACTTTGAGATGAAGGATTTAGGTGAAGCTTCCTATGTCCTAGGAATTGAGATTCACCGAGATCGAAGAAAGGGGATATTAGGATTATCTCAAAAGGCATACTTAGAAAGTGTACTCAGAAAGTACGGTATGCAAGGTTGTAAGCCTCGCCTGTCCCAATAGTTAAGGGTGACAAATTTTCACAATCGCAGTCACCTAAGAATCAGTATGAGGTTGATCAGATGAGAGGAATTCTGTATGCTTCTGCTGTCGGAAGCTTAATGTATGCTCAAACATGTACACGCCCTGACTTAGCTTTCATGACTGGGATGCTTGGCAGATATCAAAGTAATCCAGGCTTAGACCACTAGAAAGCACTTAAGAAGGCTCTAAGATACATTAGGGGTACTAAGAACCTCATGTTAAAGTATAGTAAGTCAGACCCATTAGAGATAGTGGGTTACTCAGATTCAGATTACGCGGGTTGTGTGGATACTAAGAAATCCACATCAGGCTATATATTCACCCTCGCGAATGGAGCTATATCGTGGAGAAGCTCCAAGCAAGTCATAATTGCATCGTCCACAATGTATGTTGAGTTCATAGCTTGTTATGAGGCCACTGGACAGGGATCTTGGCTTAAGAAATTTGTTCCCGGTCTAAGAGTGGTAGACATCATTCATAAACCACTTAAGTTATACTGCGATAATGAGCCAATAGTGACATACTCTCACAACAACAAGTCGAGTGGTGTTGCCAAACACATCGATATTAAGTATTATATTGTAAAGGAGAGAATCCAGGATAATTCAATTAGTCTCGAGCATATAAGAACTAATAAAATGCTTGCGGATCCGCTAACCAAGGGTCTCTATCCCAATGTGTTCAGAGAACACGTAGCCGGCACGGGATTAGGGGAGAGCCTGTGAAACAAATCCTGGATACTAAGGGGACACCTAAGCATAAGGTTATTTCTAATTGTGAGACATATTGTGGTCTTCGAGTCGAACAGTACGTAAATGGTTGTTTCTGATGCGTTGTGCTCCTTATGTCAAAGCAAGAAGAAATATACATAAGTTTAGTAGTTAAGAATAAGAATAAGCTAAGTAAGTAAAGAATAAGTTGTCCCGAGATCAAGGGGGAGAATGTTAGGGGGTGATCCCGGTACAACCGGGTACCCCGTACCTATCTCCCGTAAGGAACGGGCCTGGGGCAACAACCCACGCCCGATTCCAACTCAGCTACGCGTGTTTCGTACGGGAGCGCAACGGACTCGTACAGTGCGCCCCCACCTCGCACGCGCTTTATAAGTCCCAGGGGGGCCTCAGGGCGTGGACACCTAAGCGCGCACATGTTCCTAGAGGCCTCCGCCACAACTAATCTAATCCTTCGTCGCTGCCACCTGCGCTGCACCCAGCCGCCACCGCGTCGGCGTTCTTCCTGCATCGACGAACTCCCTGCGTCGTCTATCTCTCCAGCAAGCATCCACTTGAGCCTAATGGCATGAAGTGGACCCTCTGAAGGTAACACTCGATCTAACAATATGTCTTTAATTGAATCATTCACCTAAGTAAATAGCGCATACATGTTCAATTACTCCTAAGATCGTTTGCTCTGTTTTAATTTAGACTAAGGACTGTCCAATTAGGTGTTACCAGTTTCGATCCTAAGAACCCTAAAATTTAACAACATCATGTTGCAAAGAATTTCCTTCCCCAGCAGACAGTCAGTGAGGAACCATTACGCAACGAGGCAAGAAATCATGAGAAGCAAACAAGAAAACTGAGCCAGGTATCTCTTCAACGGGTTATGAGAAGCGAAGGATAATGAAATCTAAGTCCTAAAATACTAGTAGAAACTGAAATGTCAGAAATCACTGAGGCCAACTGTATGATTTTAGACACATTACCGATATATCACTCTGTACATTCAATGTTTCTCCGTCCGAAATCTATGGCTTATGTAAGCTGGTTGTGACCAGTAGTCCTCGTCGTATAGTACGTCGCATCAGCAAACGTTATGGAGCAAACGGTCCCTGATATCATGGAATCCATGTCCTACAGTCCCTGGTTTCATCTGACAGCCCTGACCGGTGTGTGACCGGTCTATTTGAGCGGTTAGAATCAACAAATCAAATATGCATTCCGTTCTTTTTTATTTGACGTTGATTAATTTATTTTTTCACGCCTGGAAGAAATATTGATAAGGGTTTGTTTGGAATGCGTGAATGAAAACATAGAAACAAGAAAAAAGGAACCAATAAAATACAAGAATGAGAAATGTGAGAGAACTGCGGGAATGAAAAAACATAGAAAGTGAGAACTGCAGGAATGAAAAATTTAAGAAGCGAGAAAATCGCGGGAAAAAACACAAGAATAAGAAGTGCTTCTTGACATGATTTTCCAAGAGATTAGACCTCATTGTCTCATTCCTCCAATTTGTGCAAGAAAGGAAACATTTCCATGAGAAAGGAAATATTGGTTCCTCCATTTCAAACGCTAGCGAATCAGCAAAATGCAAATCGATTACTTTGAAGTGTCCTTAACAAATCCTGTATTCCAAATGGGACCTACACTTACACGATCGAATGTTTACAGTAGTAGTACTAGCTTATATATAGTGCTTCATTGGAGATAAATTGAGTGTCGAGTGACCCGCGTATTTGAGCGGCTAGAATAACAAATCAAATATGCATGCCGTTCTTTTTTATCTGATCCTGATTAATTTATTTTTCAGTGGTGATGCTTAGCGTATAGTGCTCCATTAGAGATAAAATGGAACTGAATTGCACAAACTACCAGAGCGACCTGGTGTTTGATCGTTTCCGTGAAACGGCCTCGGCTGCCGTACGCACGAGAGCGACGTATCCGTCCGTGTCCGGCACACGTCCAGGTCTGGGTGCGATGCCTGAGCCGGACACGGCTAGAAAGCAAAAGGCACGAGCCGCGAGGACATCAAGTGCACACTGACAGGCATCCGCGCCTGCTATTAGAGTATGTATAATAGAGCCTAGTCAGCTGGCTCAAAAGAATCCACGTCAGAATATTGCTTACGTGGATGAGGTAGTAAAGAAAAGAGAGAGAGCTGCAGGCGCTAGAATAGTAGCCAGGCGCAGCGACACTTACGAGGTAACTCTACCGACGTGCCTGCATGCGATTGGGGATGGAAAAACAGTGCATTTATTCCAATCACTTTCCAGTCAATCTAATAGCTAGTCTATTATATAAGAAGGCTAAACTGTTGACTCTAAAGTAACATGTCATTGAGTTACAGCCTGCAACCGGCTACTCCATTATGCTTGCTCTTAGACCCCGGCGTCCGCGCTCGCAACCAGAGCGCCGCAGTAGCGTGCACCCGGTTTTGGGGATCTCCCCCACCGATTGACACCAAAAACCATGCGCGCGCCGTGTAGGTACGTGCACGGCAGCGACGGACAGGCACTCTCGGCCAAATTGGCAAACCAGCCGCGACACTATAAGGGCCTCTTTGGAAGCCCAGGATTTCGGAGGGATCCCAGTCAAAATCCCGGTCCGAAAAATCACGAGTCAAAATTTTCCTCCGATGTATTTGGCAGCCTAATTTTCCTACCTGATCCGTGGGGGAGCTTCAGTCTTTTTCTCCCCGGGCTCACGAGGTCGGGCAGAAAACCCTGCCTCGGTCGCTCCCGTCGGGCTCGCCTCCTCGTGCCGCTCGCCTTGCTCACTCGTCACTCACGGTCCCCCGCCGCACTCACCTCCCCACGGCACCGCTCGCGTCCCCCAACCGCCGCTCATGAGCCCCTCGCGCTCACCTCCCCCTGCCGCTGCCGGCCTCCTAGCACCGCTCGCCTCTCCCTCCGCCCCGCTCTCACCGCCGCGCTGCTCGCTTTCTCGCCCAGCGTGTGAGGATCGGTTGCTGCTGCATCTTTCTTGCTCCCGGTTGGGTTGGGGGCAGCTACAATGCATATCTGGTGGCTGGAATTAGCAAAATGGATGGATTAGTTTGTATGGCTGATGATGCAGGAATTGTTCAGACACAAAAGATGAACTAGTAGTAGTGTCTGACCCTATTTATTATTGACGGCTCCTAAGATATACTAACAAATCATCCCTGGCAAAGGTGCCAGAAATGCTTGTTGCTATTACTTACGCATCATTAACTAAACATATCCAACTGATGTGTCAGAAATGCTTGTTAATGGTTCTATTGGATCACGGAGTGAATTCCGCAAGCGCATGGAGGTATCGTTGTAGCATTTTCCCTTACTCAAGGGTGTCATTTATTTTATCCCAAAGGAAGGCGGGATAGAGATATAACAATCATCAAGTGGAAAGGGTAGAAAAGTCTAGGTAAGAATCTAGTAAGGATGGATAAAATAATAGTGGAGGTAGTGTGACACATACAAAAGCTTTCAAGTCTAAGGGGGATAAGAGGATCCTAGAGGTTAGTTAAGCTTGAGAGTTATGGAGGTACTCCTACTATGCTATATTGTACATATGTATAGTCTAAACTAATTATCCATAAGCTAGATCAATAGTAAATGCTTATGCTATGTGGTTCAACACATTGGGCACAGGCTTACCCCTAGCAATACTAGGGCGACTCCCACCAAGAGCCTGTGGCATAGCCGAACGTGGAGGATTACAAAGGACAGATAGGACTGTCACCACCTACTGCCTACCTCTTCAATCCGTGGTTCTACGAGACATCCAATGCTACTTAGCTATCCTAGCATCATGCTAGCATATTAAGTAATTACCTTAAGATCCTAGGCACAATCCATCCTAAGGCAATGAATTGAATCATCATTGAACCAATGTTGATACACAACATAATTATCCATACTAACCTAGTTATGTTATAATTAACTAGGCTATAGTGAGGGTCTATAGGTTCTATGATAATGAGATATGTTCATGATGAAACAGTTATAGAAGCTATACCTTCCACATACATGGACTCCACAATCAAACAAGAAACGCTTTGCCCAAGTATATGTATAAGTAGAGACTAAAGATACTATCTTTATTATGCATAAAGTCACAATTACAATAAAGAATACATGAGACATATCTTTCCCAATGTAGGATTGGGAAGAGAGAGACTCCATGCTCCTTTCTCAATTTGGACTTGGGACTAGAGACTCTCCTCTCTACAACCTAACTACTCTAAGACTATGGATGATAGTGTATACAATAGAGATGAAGCTCAAGTGGTGTGTGTTGAAGTGAGGGGTAGGGGTCCTATTTATACTAGTGTTGAGGTCGGTTTCCGCCACCAAAAGCACGTGAATCAGTCACCATTGACTCCAGGAAGCCGGGAGGAGCCAACACGTGGAGGCTGACCGAGTTTGGTGAAGAGACCAGGTCGACCGACCCCCTGGTTCAGCCAACCTGGTCATTGCACCAATTCTCGTGTGCTTTCTTCAGGTAGCTGCCAGGTGGTCCCATTGATGTATATGGGTGATATACCGTTGGGTCTCCTTGGATACTTCTTTTTTTGGGCCATTTGATCCATGGGATGCCACGTGTCGTCGCCTGATTGGCTGGGATGATATTTTATAGGATTGGTCCCTCTACATTTCCTTATTTCCTGCATAAAATGTTGCATACACATATTTCTCCAAGTCCAAGTGGAATTGGGTTAGATAGAAAGGTGATGTGTGCAAGAAATAATCAATCCTTCACATAATTGAGTTAAATTGACGGATGAAATTGGTATATAACAGCCGTCTATAAACTCCCCCAAGCTTATCCTTTGCTCGTCCCGAGCAAAGTCAAGACTTTAGGTTGATGATCAGGAGTTGCTACAATGTCTTATTTCAAAAGTATCTAATGCACAACAAGATATTCTACCTAGTATTGCAGAGATTGGCTATGATACCCTACCTTTCTTAAGTTATCATGGGGCTTATGCTTTCTCATATTCATGAGTAGTTGAAAGATAGAATAGCAAATGGAGCAAACATAGCCTAGAAATCAAGTTTCACTTAAACTCCAGAGAATTCAATTTAGATATTAAGTACCTCAATTTGATTCTCTCAGTCACTCCTGTGTGGATAGTGGAAATATTTTCTCACCAAAGCATTGTGGCTCTACTATTCCTACGCATTGGATATGGCTTGTGTGTGGAGCTTGGTAAGAAAAGTAAGTAGGCATATTTGTATCACATATATTGCTAAGTCAAAAGAGTAAGCCTTAGGAGAATTCAATTCAAAACCTTTTGATTCAAGACTAGTGCATGTGTGATGGAGTGGAAGTGGATGTGGATACTTGAGATAACTCCTTTTTGGTATAATCTCTCTTTCTTTTGCACGGATGAAACATGGCTACTTTTTTCTCATGCTTATGATGTAAGCATGTTTCTTTTTTCATTTTCTTTTTGTGGTCATGTCTTCTACTCCCTTTCTTTGCAATAACTTGAAGAGAGTGCTAACTATAAATAGCATGGAGTTTCTCTTTTTATTGTGGTACGGTGGATATGATGAATGTTTTGCTTACTTCTAGTGTAGAAGTATAGCATGTGCAAGTGAAGTCTTGAATTCAAAAAGAGTTGAATGATTTCTCCAATAGGTCTATACTAGTTTGACTAAGCTCAATGTGAAAGCAAATAGCGTATGCATAAGGTTCTGTCTATGTATGAATATCATATGGCTTTGGTAGGTATTTCCAATCAAATGAGGGAAACTTAAATCTTTTTATAATTTCTCCAGAAATCTAAGTTTTACTTTCAAACTAGGACTAGCAGCCCTATTACCAATTCTAGTCTTGCAACAACCTAGAATTAGATCAAGCTTTTGCTACCCACAACTTCCAAATTAAGGTAAAAGTATTTCAAACCAATGAAAGCAATATTCGGGGAGTAGCAAGTTGTAAACTAGAGACTTAGGAAAATAAAACAGAGCAATTATTCATCATTTCATCTATGTGAATTCTAAATCATTCTTACCGCACATCTTTATTTGATGAAAGCAAATCTAACCTATTATTTATTTATTTTTTAAATGCAAGGTGGATGATGGATGGGTGGAAAATAAATATGCAAGGAATGTGATACATGTTACCTCAAGTGGGGGTCCTCCCCCAAGCTTGTTCTTCAACTACCTCCGTGATAAGGGTTGAACCCTTGATGACGGAAGTATGCTGCAAGATCGGCTTGTTGTTGTTGTAGCGCCGTGTTGAAGTTGGTGAATTGAGCATCCATGTGTTGTTGCCAATCCTGGGTACCTTGAACATGCTCCTGGAGTGTGCTGTAGATGTCACCCATTCTCACTTCAAGTTTCCCATACGTCTAGTGAGGTCCGTCATTCCTTGGCTATAGTCATGATGACTTCTATCCGAAGAGGAATGGCGTCCTCTCATGGACGTTGGGGGCAAGCTGCTAGAGCTTGAAGTGGATAAGGGTGGATCCCTTTGCCATTCTTGCAAATATGATCCCCTAGTCTCATATGTCAGAGGTTGAGTCCATCCGGGCTCATAAGCCGTTGGGTTCTCTTCCTCTTGATATTCATGGACCGGAGATATTATTGGTGACATGCTTGTGGCTGCAGCCCTCGCACGATTCCTTGTTACCCTGCCAGAGACATTACTTCTTCTTGCTTCCTCAAGGGGAAGAAGGTTAATGGTTAGCCTCCGGCATTTGTACAAATGAAAATCCGGGTTAGGTAACCGAATTTCATTGACAAAGCCGAGATAGAAAAATATCAAGGACCCATCTTGATCATGCTTAAGGGTATACTCTTGCACTAAAGAGTCTTCATCAATTAATTCTCTTTCAGTTTCAATATATTCAAATGAAGAGTATTTATGTGCTCCTACCCTATCAGCAATATGAGTAATCAATGAAGTGCATTCAATTGGTTCTGATTTTGAGATGTAATCTAACCATTGTGTCATTATGGCTTTGACTGGAGCAACTTTTATCTTTTTAGTCAAGGCAAATAAAATTTTCAATTCATCATCTCGCACAACCCTAACATCTCCCCTAGGGAACATAGTCATAGCCACCCATCTATGCATGAAGCGTAAGGTAGGGTTTTGGATGTGGCTATTCCTAGGAGACCTACATGTGACCTCACTAGTTAGCTCATGCCAAAAACTTTGTTAAACTTAGGCAAATTGTCTAAATCTAGCAAACACCGTTTATGGAAGCCTAGGATGCTACCTAATTCTTTCCATAGTATGTTGTATTCTTTTTGAAATAATCTAAAAGCAATACCATCAAATCCTATTCTTAGTGTGCAAAGGAATTGGATAGTGAGAAGGCGTGAACCTTTCTCCTCTATGTGAGCAAAGTCATCAAATCCAATTGCATGCCAAATGGAAAGAAATTCGGAGTCCATACCTATTTTGGAGATCAAATGTGGATTGTAAGCCTTGGTGTGGCGGAACTCACGATCTTGGAGAAGCCTGCGTGCTTGATCTTCAACTTCGCTTCATATGTCGAGGTCGTTGTCATGAAGAAGTTGGTGTGCGTGTCATTTATTTGATCCCAAAGGAAGGCGGGGTAGAGATATAACAATCATAAAGTGAAAAGGGTAGAAAAGTCTAGGTAAGAATCTAGTAAGGATGGATAAAATAATAGTGGAGGTAGTGTGACACATACAAAAGCTTTGACGTCTAAGGGGGATAAGATGATCCTAGAGGTTAGTTAAGGTTGAGAGTTATGGAGGTACTCCTACTATGCCCTATTGTACATATACATAGTCTAAACTAATTATCCATAAGCTAGATCAATAGTAAATACTTATGCTATGTGGTTCAACACATCAGACACGGGCTTACCCCTAGCAATACTAGGGCGACTCCCGCCAAGAGTCTGTGGCATAGCCGAACGTGGAGGATTACAAAGGACAGATAGGATTGTCACCACCTACTGCCTACCTCTTCAATCCTTGGGTCTACGAGACATCCAATGCTACTTAGCTATCCTAGCACCATGCTAGCATATTAAGTAATTACCTTAAGAGCCTAGGAACAATCCATCCTAAGGCAATGAATTAAATCATCATTGAACCAATGTTGATACACAACATAATTATCCATACTAACCTAGTTATGTTATAATTAACTAGACTATAGTGGGGGTGTATAGGTTCTATGATAATGAGATATGTTCATGATGAAACAGTCATAGAAGCTATACCTTCCACATACATGGACTCCACAATCAAACAAGAAACGCTTTGCCCAAGTATATGTATAAGTAGAGACTAAAGATACTATCTTTATTATGCATAAAGTCACAATTACAAGAAAGAATACATGAGCCATACCTTTCTCAATGTAGGATTGGGAAGAGAGAGACTCCTTACTCCTTTCCCAATTTGGACTTGGGACTAGAGACTCTCCTCTCTACAACATAACTTCTCTAAGACTATGGATGATAGTGTATACAATAGAGATGAAGCTCAAGTGGTGTGTGTTGAAGTGAGGGGTAGGGGGTCCTATTTATACTAGTGTTGAGGTTGGTTCCCGCCACCAAAAGCGTGTGAATCAGTCACCATTGACTCCAGGAAGCCGGGAGGAGCCAACACGTGGAGGCTGACTCAGTATGGTGCAGAGACCAGGTCGGCCGACCCCCTGGTTCGGCCGACCTGGTCATTGCACCAATTCTCGTGTGCTTTCTCCAGGTGGCTACCAGGTGGGTCCTATTGATGTATATGGGTGATACACCGTTGGATCTCCTCGGATACTTCTTTTTGTGGTCCATTTGATCCATGGGATGCCACGTGTCGTTGCCTGATTGGCTGGGATGATATTTTATAGGATTGGTCCCTCTACATTTCCTCATTTCCTGCATAAAATGTTGCATACACATATTTCTCCAAGTCCAAGTGGAATTGGGTTAGATAGAAGGGTGATGTGTGCAAGAAATGATCAATCCTTCACATAATTGAGTTAAATTGACGGATGAAATCGGTATATAACAACCGTCAACATTTAATTGACATGGTGCCGTAGGAGAAAGGTAGTGCCTGTCCCTGTTAAGCTGATATGGTATTGTATGACAAAGGAGGCGGGAGGTGCTGGGAGTCGATTTCTTGGCTTTTCGAATGCTCGTTGATTCCTTTTTGAGCCCTGAGTGTGATCTCATGCAGCACACTTCTGACAAATATGAAAAATATTGATATTATTGATTAACTGTTTAAAAATCTGACAAAACTAAATTTATTTTAGATTAGTTGAATGGGATCGAGTAACTGGTTTCTTGCTGGTATCATAGACAAAAATTAGTGATGTTACTAATTGATGGGTAATTATATTATTTTGACTGCAAAATTTGATAATTTATTGGGCTTCAGCTGTAATGAACTTCGCTTTCTTTGTTCATTCTCCCTCTTGACTTAATTGTTTGCAGTTCATATCGCAACATGTACTGGAAATTGATGCATCTTCATGTCCCAAGCTACCTTCTCTGTTCTGGTAACTCTATTCTCGTTTAAATGAATAACATAACTTGTTTTTTCCAATTGTTTCATGTGGCATCTTTGGATTGCTACTTATAGCCTTGTTTTCCATCAAAGAATATTGTAGTTTTTCAATAAAGTCTAAACCTATTGGTTAGTAATACAGCTATGCTAGCCCTAAGGAAAGGAAGCATGTCGTGATTGCAGTCTCAAGATATGTCATAAGGTCTTGTTTAGTTATTATTGTGGCTGAGATCTGAAAATTTTAGTTATATTGGGGCCGAATCTGATAAAGTAGCAGTAGTATTGTGTTTTTGAAAATGCTACAACAGTGTTATGACTTGTGCCTTGTTTATCTCTTCCATTTTGCTGTCAATTCAATCATGTTTTGAAAAATTAGCTTTAGCTCAGCCCCCGTGATTGGTGTATGTAGTATGCCTAGTCAGTATTTATATTAGTTGTTATTTTTGAAAGGATTTATATTAGCAGTTGTTGCGGCAATTAGTCTCCTCTTGATTGGATTGCTCTGTAAATTGCTATTTTGTTTACTAAGTATCCATTTGATATTGACATGTGTTCTTCTATGCACAGTTAAATGTTTTCTAGAAAGTTTCTATACTAATTACGGGTGCTTAATCATGTTTATGTCTATTGATGCCTAATTTATAGCTAGCAAGCTGTAATCGTAGCGGAGACATTAGCTACCCATTTTATTTTTTCTAGTTGCTTTGGTTATTTGTCAACCAGTTTCTCATGTTAATAACCACATTAATTTCCAGAGGCAAATATCCCTGATGGTCATGAAACTACCCAGACATCCTGGTTGGAAGAATGGAGAGCATTTATGCAATCGCATATGCATTTTGTAGCTCTTACAATCTGAAGTGTGCATCAGTAGAACTTAACATTGATGTATCTATTTAGTGCTTGGAGCAATAAACATGTTTGGAGTCAATGTAAGACAATCTGATACGTTTTGACATTGTTTTTTGGGAGATGACAGCTCATGTGTGTTGAGAGAATTGGATCTAGCTGAGATGCATTTGTTGAAAGTGTGATTCATATGCTATTTTTCTTATAAGTTATGGTTGTGCATATTTTTAAGAATTAGATGGAGACAATTGTGGTATTAATATATTTATAATCTTTTATGTTATGGTGCATATTCTTAGTTATTTCATTTTTAAAAAAAAATCTCACTTTTCTTGATTTTTTTTCTTATTCGTTTTTTATCTGTTTTAGTTTTTTGGGAATTTTGACCCTTGATTCCCAAATAGCCACATGGAATAAAATCTCCTGTCCTGGGGGAAGAATTTGCCCAGGTAAAGAAAGTGCTCCCTCCGTGGTTTTTTTCCTTGGGAATAACACCCCTTGCTCCCAAAGGAGCTCTAAAATGCGCTGCTGGCACCGGCACTTGGTCATTTCCAAAGCCTAAAAAGCCTAACACATCACGGACAAACGAACATCCAAGACAAAGCGGTCGAATCTAGCTCGTCATCACCGGTACAAGGAAAGAGTGAGCGGACATGGCGAGCCGCAGCGGGAAGGCATCGATGAGCGTGGTCACGGCGGAGGCGCTCAAGGACCAGGCTGGCCTGTGCTGCTGGAGCTACGCGTTCTGGTCGGCTCAGCCGCAGCGCGCCGGACCAGGCGCGTCTGCCGGGAACGGCAGCTCCGCCTGCGGCAGCAGCAGCAAGAGCAACGCCAGAGCACACGCGCTGCCTTCCTCCGGTCGCGGCGCCGCGGTGGCGGCCGCCGGGTGGAAGGCAAAGCAGCAGGAGGAGGAGCTCCGGACAGTCATGTACCTCAGCAACTGGGGACCCAACAACTAGCTAGGTACTACCAACAGTCGATACGTCAGCTCAGATTGGGAGGCTAGTGCTAGTGTGCCACAGCTACCTTAAATTACGAGTTTGTTGCTATGAATCATCGAATCCGACGTGTACTGCATGGACGAGCATGTGTTCGCCACGATGTCGATGAACATGATGTACTCTCCATGTGCAGCAAGAGCTAACTTTTGCACAAGTTCGCGTCGCGTCCGTCTAGTTTTCAAAAGCACTGTACTGATTCCCAAAATCTGAATATACTCATTCTGTCTTCAAAAGTTTGCATTTTTGAACTACAAAACGATAAACTTTTAAAGACGAATAAAATACTTCTTAAAAGATACATATCATTATAGAAAACTTTGAATAAGGTGTCAGTTCATTTAGATGCATCGGCTCCGATGCATTTAAATTGACTAAGAGTGTCGGTTTAAAAAACCGACACTCATAAACTAAATGCATCGGCCAGACTTAAAAAACTGACATACTTAATAAATATGTCGGTTCAACCGACGATTTTAATAAATGCGTTGGTTCAACCGACGCTTTTTGCAGGCCCCAAATTTTTTTTCCCGCCCGAGCGCGCGCGCTCCATCCCGAATTTTTTTCTTCCCGCCGTTTGCATTTAATATTCACCCACACGTCACACCCGACCCGCTCGCTTTATTTTCTCCCCGCCACTCGCTTTTAGAACCCTAGCCACCGCCTCACAGGACCTCTGCCCGCCAAGGCCGTCGCCCCCGGCGCGGCGAGCGCGAGCGTGAGGTCCGGCCCCGACGCGGCCTCCATCCTCCACGCGCACCTCATCCGTCTCGACCTCCTAATCTATGCGGACGCGGTGGCAGCAGCGAGGACGAACGCGGCGGCGGCGGCGCGGGAGGACGCGATGGCCGTCTCTCGGGCGCGCGGCGACTCCACCAGCGCACGCAGCTAGCTCCACCTTGCCCGCGCTGTTGACGGCGGACGAGGCGGCGGGAAAGATACGACAGCGGCGGGGTGGAAGCGGCTGCAGATCGGACGCGTGCCTCTTGCTTGCAGTAGCATGTTTTTTCTCATGAGTAAATTTTTTTAGAACATGAGCAGGACTATTTTTGTGTTTGTAGAACGTGTTTGCATTATCAGTTTTTGGATTCTGAAGAAGAATTGTATATAGCACAATTTTCTGAATTCTGAATTGAAACTTTGATGTTGAAAAGGAATGGATGAAGCACAGCCTCATTGAGGCATGAAAATGAATTTTGAACTGCACAGCTCACTCGTGGAGGGAGTCTTTTTTTTCGTGTCAGAGACTTAAAGATGTCGGCATTTTTGAGAGGCTGACACTCATAGTTTTCATAAATGTGTCAGTTTTTGTGACCGACACATATAACTTTCAAGGTGTCGGTTTTCTTAAACCGACGCTCATAAAGGATAAGGGTGTCGGCCCCAACATATTTGTGAGTTAAATGCGCCCACAAGATTTCGTTGGCTAAGAGCGTCGGTGCACCGACACTTTTAATGTATGAATGTCGGTTTCTATAGCCAACCGACGCTCATATGACCGACGTCCTATTCACAGATTCCTATAGTGTGCAGGTGTTCACTCTACAAACACAGTTATTTTGTGCCATGCACCACTTCGTTCTGATCGTTTCTGCTAAAAAATCATTTGCTGATTTGACTCAAATTAACAACAGATACTCCGTCCGTTCCAAAAAATTTGTCGCTTTATAGTTAAAAATGAACTACAAAACAATAAACCTTTTAAAATTGAGGAATAACCTGAAATCTAGTAAACCCATGACAACTACGAACCTCCCACCCACCACATTCTTTTACCTGTGTGCTGGAACACTGATGCATACCCATTTAGATTGACACCACATCATCTTTTATCAATCTCAAAGCATTTTATTGAAGAGAAAAAAATTAGAGTCATACACCTGCTTCATCCGTCGGTTTATGTGGACACATGTCACAAATCTGGAACGGTATGCACAGCCTTAGATATGCATACCGT
Source organism: Tuctoria greenei (assembly GCA_036927565.1). Lineage (NCBI taxonomy): Eukaryota > Viridiplantae > Streptophyta > Magnoliopsida > Poales > Poaceae > Tuctoria > Tuctoria greenei. Next base: position 178,507,946 of record JAYESD010000006.1, read on the forward strand.
ATCTATAGAATTTTTTTTCGTCGTATGATCTGAGAGGGGCATAGATGTAGATGATGGTCATGGTGGTAGCATCTGTGGATGGTCGTAGAGTGGTGGTCAGGGTGTAGGGGCGGAGAGCATCGTGGTGGGAGAGTGTAGGCCGAGCCGTTCCAGGTCTATGGCTGTGGTGGTTCAGCTTCCACGACGGGCCAGTGGAGGACTGGAGGGCGCGACCACGGAGCCGTTGATGTGGGTTGGGCGGAAGGAGCGAGCTTTGGTAGTTGATCGTGGTAAACAGATCTGATGTACAGTGACGGACAGCAGGTACAATGGGCGAGGATCTTGTCTGCACTTGCATTCCACAATGCAACGAATTTTTTTTGAGCTGCCTGGGCTTAGCCCATTACGAATCACATGACCCGTTATACTATTCTTTTCTTGTGCGCCACAAGCCTGGTCCCACTCTGTGTCCTCCCACTCCGGGCCAGGATGCGATATGCGGCGGCGGCAAGGACGAACTACATGATCACCAGCAACGGCGGCGCGGATGATACCGACCTCGATCAGCAGCTTGGGCGCCTTGCAGTTGCAGTTGCAGTCGCATAGTTCGCGTAGTTGCAGCCTGGCGGAGAGCATGCGGCCAGCAATGGAGACGCGGGAAGAAGCCGTCCTCCAACGCTATCACCTGGCGGCTCAAATTCTCTGTTAGAAAATAGGAGACAATTTACTGAATAATTCTAGAAGAACATGAGAAAACCAGCAACGATCAGCAGACAGACGGGATGAGAAATAACGCGTACCGATTTGAAGCCAAACGCACCGCTCTAGATCCGACGGCGAACAGCCGCTGTAGGCGTTGGTGACGACGTTGATGAGCCGCAACGCCCGATCTCCTCGGTAGACGAGCCGTGTTGAAGAACGCGAGCAGTCGCGCGAAGCGGTTCTCAAAAACCTTATTCGCCCTCTCCCGGTGCAGGATCGCAAGGGCGAGCGGTTCCGGAGACCTGCTCTCGCGATCGTCGGTGCACGCCGACGCTCGGGATGGAGTAGACTAGAAGACGGCGTAAGGAACGCGAACGTGGGAACGATCTGATCGTGGGATGCCCTATCGTCCCGCGGACGCCCGTATTTATAGTCCCAGGGGGCGGTTCGTATGCGATCCGGAATATCCAGATCCGAACTGACTCCGCAGTCGTAGACGCGTCCGTCTCCAACGACTTGGACTCTGACTCGGTAGCCCCAAATTTCAGAGGCCTAAAAGCCCAAAGCTCAATTACATTTTCTGCAAAAATATAAAATCTGAGCTCGGCTCGAGGCTCGAATTCACAAGAACACACGTGCGCGTGTGCGGGGCGGGGCGAGGCGTGGCATGGCGAGGCGAGCGAGCGAGGAGGAGGAGGAGCGCGCGTGGGCCACCCCTCTCTTCCTCTCTTCTCTCTCACTCAAGGAGTGGAAGAGCAACCTCCCTTATATGTAGGGGTTGCTCCACTTCCACTTCCCATGTGGGACTAAACACTTAGCACCACTCCCTCTTGCCCTAATGGGCCTTTGAAATTTATTGGAAATTAATTTTGAATATTATATGGGCCAAACCCATTTATTCCAACAATCCCCCACCAGATCTCAAAGCCATTAGGAGAGAGGTCATTCTCGTTCCTTGTTTGATATACTTGTGTTTTCGACAGAGACTGTGAAGTTTAACTTCTGCCTAGATCCTCAAGTTTCATCAGGTCACAACATGAACAATGGACTACGTCTTGAATTGCAAGTTTTGTGTGAACTGACTTCACCCAAAGACAATTACCAGTACTTGACTACCAGTAGTCTACCCCGCGGGTGGAGCATATGTGTCGTACTTCCTGGTCTCTTCATGAGCTTTTCAGAGATCATCCAAATCTCACAGATTGCGACGTTAGACAGTCGGAGCTCATATAGGTGTTTTTTTTTCAAGACTGCCCTGTAGGACAGCATATTTGCTACACATAGCCAATAGAAACACATTAAGGAATTTGCCAACCTGCCTTACAGTTTGAGAGTACAAGTGTGCATCTTCACATAGAGAGGGTATAAATGAAGTACTCAACTAGCTGGTTTTCCCATGTCCTAATTCACGGGATTTCCGATCACATAGGTTGGGTTACTACTATGGTGTCACATCAATGGGTCTCAAACTCATCTCTCTCGATGCACTTTCTATCACATTAGATGATAGACCCTTCGTAAAGGGATATGCCACGTTTTTGTTTGTTTGTATGTACGAAACAGTAATAACTCCGGAGTTTCTCATTTTCCTGACAGATTTTAAATGTCTCTTGACGTGTCTTGATGATTTTGCATTATCCTTAGAACTTGTCACTTTGGCAATCACCGTCTGATTGCCATAGTTTATAAGGATTGCCGGCAATGGTTTCTCAACTATAGGCAAATCCATCAAGAGCTCTCGCAGCCATTTGCTGTCTCTAAAGTAGTGAGTTCTGCTTACATGGTTGACCTCGTCAAAAATGGTCTGTTTGCAAGACCTCTATGATATAGCGCCACCTGCTAGAGTGAACACATATCCACTCGTGGCATAGAGTTCATCAACATTAGAGATCCAGTTCGAATCACTATAACCCTCAGGAAGGACCGGATGCCCAGTATAGTGAATTCCATAACTCATTGTACCTCTCAAGTAGCGCATAACCCTTTCAAGTGCATACCAGTGATCTGTACCCGGGTTTGACATGAACCTGCTCAGTTTGCTCACAGCAAACAATATATCAGGACGGGTTGCGCTAGCTAAGTACATGAGTGAACTGATCATCTGAGAATATCTGAGTTGATCTCTTGACTCTTTCTTGTTCTTTCTAAGTATCACACTAGGGTCATAAGACGTTGGAGAAATCTTGTTATCCATAAAACCGAACCGGCTCAAGATTTTCTCAACATAGTGGGATTGACTTAAAGTAATTCCACTCTCATCCTTATTCAACTTAATGTTCAAAATAACATTAGCTTCTCCCAGATCTTTCATATCAAAACACTTTGATAGAAAGGAATTGACCTCAGAAATTATATTAATGCTCGTACCAAAAATGAGTATATCATCCACATACAAGCATAATATAACACTATCGCCCCCACCACGGCGATAGTACACGCACCGATCAACTTTATTAATGGCAAAGCCCGCAGACGTCAAAGTACTATCGAACTTCTCATACCATTGCTTAGGTGCTTGTTTTAGGCCATACAAGGATTTCAACAATCTGCACACCTTTGTCTCTTCACCTTTTACTACGAACCTATCAGGCTATTCCATATAAATTTCCTCTTCCAACTTTCCGTTCAGGAAAGCTGTCTTTACATCCATTTGATGGATGATTAGACCATAAGAGGCAGCCAAAGAAAGTAGTACACGAATTGTCGTCATTCTGGCGACAGGTGAATAGGTGTCAAAGTAGTCTTCACCTTCCTTTTGAGTACAACCCTTTGCAACTAGTCTTGTCTTGTAATTTTCAATAGTACCGTCAGGCCTGAGCTTCTTCTTGAACACCCACTTGCAGCCTACTGGTTTGCACCCGTATGGCCGTTCAGTTAACTCCCAGGTTCCATTGGAAAGAATTGAGTCCATCTGACTATGAACTGCTTCTTTCCAGTCATCTGCATCAGGTGATGCATATGCCTCTGCTATAAATCTAGGAGTATCGTCCACAAGGTACACAATGAAATCATCACGGAAGGATTTTGCAATCCATGATATCTTACTCGACTGAGTTATTTCATTGTGTTCCTCCTCTGAGACATTCTCAAACGGTGTATCAATCGCTAGTTGTAATGGATTCAGGACAAATTTCAGAAGAGATCCTAGCAGTGTTATGCATATTTTTCATAGGAAAAATATTCTTAAAAAATGTTGCATCACGAGATTCCATAATAGTATCAACATGCATATCAGGTACCTCAGATTTAACTACTAAAAATCTATATGCGATGCTCCGATGAGCATAGCCTAGAAAGATATAATCCATTGTCTTTGGTCCTAGCTTGCATTTCTTGGTAATTGGAACATTGACCTTTGCCAAACATCCCCAAGTACGCAAGTATGAAAGTGATAGTTTTCTCCCAACCCACTCCTCGTAAGGGGTTTTATCTTTATTCTTGTTTGGAACGCGGTTTAGGACATGACATGAAGTCAATAGAGCCTCCCCCCACCATGCCTTAGATAAACCGGACGTGTCTAACATGACATTCACCAAGTCACACAGTGTGCGGTTTTTCCTCTCGGCTACCCCATTTGATTGGGGTGAATAGGGAGGCGTCCTCTCATGTATAATACCATGTTCCGCACAAAAATCATCAAATATTTTGGGAAAATACTCACCACCACGATCTGACCTAAGACGTTTGATCTTTCTCTCTAATTGAGTTTCTACTTCAGATTTATAGATTTTAAAGTAGTCTAAAGCTTGATCTTTAGTTTGCAACAAGTAAACATAGCAAAATCTAGTAGAATCGGCTATTAATGTCATAAAATATTTCTTTCCACCTTTTGTCAACACACCATTCATCTCGCATAGATCAGAATGTATGAGTTCTAGTGGTGCTAAGTTTCTCTCCTCGACTGCCTAGTGAGGCTTTCGAGGTTGCTTTGACTGCACACAACTATGGCACTTAGAACCTTTGACAACAGTGAATTCTGGAATTAATTTGAGACTAGATAGCCGATTCATTAAACCAAAATTAACGTGACATAAACGAGAATGCCAAACACTTGCATCATCATTAATACCACCACAAATATGGTTTACTGACTTATTATCAAACTCTGAAAGAGAAAAGCAGAACAAGCTTCTGCATTCATAGCCTTTACCAATAAATTGTCCATGCTTAGACACAACTATTTTATTGGACTCTAAAACTACTTTAAACCCATCTCTGCATAGAAGGGTACCGCTAACAAGATTCTCGTTCATAGTAGGGACATGTTGCACGTTCTTCAGCTGGACAATCTTTCCCGAAGTGAACTTCAGATCAACCGTGCTAACACCACGAACAGAAGCATGTGACCCATTCCCCATTAGGACGGTGGAATCCCGGACGAACTGGTAAGAAGTAAACATGGACATGTCAGAACATATATGAACATTAGCACCCGTATCAAACCACCAAGATGGTGTTTGAGAAACAGATAGAACAGTAAAGGAATTACCGTACCCATCTGCATTGCTGGATGTCACGATGTTGACATTCTTTTTCCCTTTGCGATCTGCCCTCTCAGGACAGTTCTTGGAAATATGTCCCTGCTCCCCACAGGTGTAGCAGCAGCCATCATTGGCTTTGTTTGACTTCTTCTTCTTGAAAGCAGTAGTTTTGTTTGGCTTGAATAGAGACTTGTTCCCTTTGTTCTTGACATAGGGTTTCTGCACCATATTAGCATTGACGCTAGATTGACCCTCGCCTCCTTTCTTAGTAGCGTCCTTAGCCCGAGCCTTCTCCTCAACATCAAGAGATGCTATCAGGTTTTCAACTGATATTTCCTGTCTCTTGTGTTTGAGGGCTGTGGCGAAGTTCCTCCACGATGGAGGTAACTTTGCAATAATGCACCCAGCCACAAACTTGTCGGATAAAGGACACTTAAGGAGATCGAGCTCTCTCGCAAGGCACTGTATTTCATGAGCTTGTTCAACTACAGGACGGTTGTTAACCATCTTGTAGTCATGAAAATTCTCCATGATATACAGTTCACCGCCTGCATCGGCTGCACCATACTTAGCGTTAAGTGCATCCCAGAGCTCCTTACCATCTGTGACTGTCAGGTAGACATCACAAAGTTTATTATTAAGAACACTTAAGATGCATCCTCTTAGGGCAGAATTAGCTTCCTCGAACTTTGTCTGTTCTTCAACAGACAAAGGACCTTGAGGCCTGCCCTCGGTTACCCAGAAGATCTTAAGCGATTGGAGCCAGAGCGTGGCCTTCACTTGCCACCTCTTGAAGTGCACGCCAGAGAATTTCTCCAGCCTCAGTGCATCAACTAGAGTCATCTTGTTCAACTCAGGAAATTGCCTAATAAGGTTTTTGGATTGTTAGGAAATAAGAGGCAATTTACTGAACAATTCCGAAAGAACACGAGAAAACCAGCAACGATCGGCAGACAGACGGGACGAGAAATAACGCGTACCGATTTGAAGCCGAACGCACCGCTGTAGATCCGACGGCGAACAGCCGCTGCAGGTGTTGGTGACAACGTTGAGCCGCAACGCCCGATCTCCTCGGTAGACGAGCAGTGGTGAAGAACACGAGCAATTGCGCGGAGCGCTTCCCAAAAACCTTATTTGCCCTCTCCCGGTGCAGGATCGCAAGGGTGAGCAGTTCCGGAGACCTGCTCTCCCGATCGTCGGTGCACGCCGGCGCTCGGGATGGAGTAGACTAGAAGGCGGCGCAAGGAACGCGAACGTGGGAACAATCTGATCGTGGGATGCCCTGCCGTACCGCGGACGCCCTTATTTATATAGTCCCAGGAGGCAGTTCGTATGCGATCCGGAGGGTCTAGATCCGAACTGACTCCGCAGTCGTAGACGCGTCCGTCTCCAACGACTTGGACTCTGACTCGGTAGCCCCAAAAATTCGGAGGCCCAAAAGCCCAAAGCCCAATTACATTTTCTACAAAAATATAAAATTTGGGCTCGGCTCGAATTCACACGAACACACGAACACACGCGCACGCGCGTGTGCGGGGCGGGGCGGGGCGAGGCGTGGCGAGGCGAGCGAGCGAGGAGGAGGAGGAGCGCGCGTGGGCCACCCTTCTCTTCCTCTCTTCTCTCTCACTCAAGGAGTGGAAGAGCAACCTCCCTTATATATAGAGGTTGCTCCACTTCCACTTTCCATGTGGGACTAAACACTTAGCACCACTCCCTCTTGCCCTAATGGGCCTTTGAGATTTATTGGGAATTAATTCTGAATATTATATGGGCCAAGCCCATTTATTCCAACATCCTCCAGTCCGCAGATGCGCCGACTACCCGCCTGCCTCGAAGGGCAGGTGCACCTTCGGTAAGGAGACAATTGCAATTTTGCTATTTTCAATAGCGGGCTTCGCTATAATAGTACTGCCAATATGAGACACACCAGAATACCATTATAATAGAGTGGAGTTTGCTTGTCTACTATCCACATGGTATGTCAACACTAATAACATTTTCTAATAGTAAAAAACATATAAATGGACTAAAATACTCTTATTTAATTTTCTTCAATTTCACTTTCATTCGTTTTAAAAATATGAAAAAATTAAAAGAAAATAGAAACAAATAAAGGGAAAATATTTTTAATCAGGATACATTACCAGGAAAATATTTCTGAAATAAAAAAATTTGGGAAATATAAGAAAAATTTTCAGTGGAAAAAATGTCCAAAATATAGAAAAATTCATTAAAATAGGAAATATATGGGAAATAAGAAAAATAGGAAACCTATAAGAAAAATAAGAAAAATATAGGAAAAATACAGAAAATTAGGAAAAATATAAGAAAATATTAAAAAATAGGAAAATTTTGAAAAAAAAAGTATATGAGAAATATGACAAAATTGGAAAAATGCTTAACACACACACCATAAAATTAACATATCACATCCATAAACAAGTCATAGCTATAAACAAAAATATTCACATGTCACAAGCATGAATAATAATGTTCACATGTCACAATATATACAAAAATAAAGGCACATGTTACAAGTCATACATAAAAATGTTCACAAATCACATGTCACACTCTATCTTTTTAAGTGGGGTTGACGGGCGATGTTGGAAACCATGTCACAAGCATTGGCTTTCCTTCGCTGCTCCTGCAAACCCCAAATAATTCTTCGTGACATAAAACTGAGTAGAAAAGGGTTGTTTGTCTGAAATGCTAAAGATTGTTTTGTCGTGCACCTCAGAATCTGTATCTGATCAGCCACCAATGAGGCCTTGAACATTCAGTATTTCAACGATGGATTCATTCTATATCCAGTGATCTCTGCATCATAAATTTTGTGTGTGAATCATGAGGTAGGATTATGAACTTTCTTCCACACAACATTTCTAGTGTATGATTTGCAGGGAAGATAAATTGTGCATGAATTGAAATCTGTTAGCTCTTAGGGTGCTTAGGATCGATGCTAGGAACTCCTAATTAGAACTACTTAGACTTAATCAATTCAAATCAAACTATCTTAGAGGAAATTGAACACTGATCTAATAACTTAGACTAATAATCAAACAAACAATCAATTAAGGACATGCAGCTAGATTGTGAATATTAAGATGAAAACGGATAGAAGTTTAGAGTGGAGATGCGTGTGTTACCGTCAGTGGATCCATTAGATGTCATTGGGCTCTGATGGATGATTGGAGAAGAGTTAGCTTGACGCAGGTAGTTCGTTGATGCAGGGCGGCGTGATGCAGTGGCGGCCTGAAGCAGATCACCTCGGCGTCGGGTCTCCAGGTACGGACCTTCCCCTCACTCCGTACCCTAATTGATCAGTTAGGGTTTTGTAGGGAGGGATATGGTGACTAATCAACTCATGATTAGCACCCCGACCCCTCCCCTCTTATTTATATGGCGCGGGTGAGAGGGGGGCGCACCGAACTAGGGTCGGTTGCGCCCCCCGATCAGGGCGCGTAGGGGAGTCAAACTCGGGGGGTGTGGTTGTTGCCCACGACACCCCCGAGATCACAACTAACATTCTCCCCCTTGATCTCGGGACCTTAACTCATTATCTTACTTACTAAACTAATCTTACAAATATCTCTTTTGCTCTGATGTAAAGAGCACGACGCATCAAAACAGCCATTTACGTACTGTTTGACTCGAAGACCACGATACATCTCACAAATAGAAATAGTCTTACACTTAGGTGGCCCCTTAAAATCCAGGATATTATCACAGGGTCTCCCTTAAACCCATGCCGGTTACGTGTTCACTGAACACGTTGGGTGGAAGGCCCTTAGTTAGCGGATCCGCAAGCATTTGCTTAGTACTGATATGCTCGAGACTAATTGTGTGATCCTGGATTTTCTCTTTCACAACATAGTACTTAATGTTGATGTGTTTGGCAGCACCACTCGACTTGTTGTTCTGAGAGTACATAACTGCTGGCTGATTATCGCAGTATAACTTAAGTGGTTTATGGATGTTGTCGACCACTTTAAGACCGGGAACAAATTTCTTAAGTCAAGATGTCTACCCGGTGGCCTCATAACAAGCAACAAACTCAACATACATTGTGGACGATGTAGTGATTGCTTGTTTGGAGATTTTTCACGATATAGCTCCATTCGCGAGGGTGAATATATAGCCTGACGTGGATTTCTTAGTATCCACACAACCCGCGTAATCTGAATCTGAATAACCCACTATTTCTAGTGACTCGGTCTTACTGTATGTCAGCATGAGGTGCTTAGTACCCTGTATGTATCTTAATGCCTTCTTAACAGTTTTCCAGTGATCTAATCCTGGATTACTTTGATATCTGCCAAGCATCCCAGTCACAAAACCTAAGTCAGGGCGTGTACAAACTTGAGCATACATTAAGCTTCCGACAGCAGAAACATAAGGAATTCCTTTCATCTGATCAACCTCATACTGATTCTTAGGTGATTGAGAGTTTGAAAATCTATCGCCCTTAACTATCGGAGCAGGCGAGGCTTTACTATTATGCATATCGTACTTTCTAAGTACGCTTTCTAAGTATGTCTTCTGAGATAGTCCTAAAACCCCCTTAACACGATCTCGGTGTATCTCAACCCCTAAAACATAGGTTGCTTCACCTAGATCCTTCATATTAAAATTTGAGGATAAAAATTTCTTAGTTTCTAAGAGTAGGTTGACATCACTGCTTGTTAATAGGATGTCATCCACATAAAGGACTAAGAAAATGAACTTTCCATTCTTAAACTTAGCATAAATGCAATTATCCTCCTCATTTTCCTTAAACACAAACTTTCTAATAATCTCATCGAACTTGAGATACCATTGTCTTGAAGCTTGCTTAAGTCCATAAATGGATTTCTTCAAGTGACATCCCATATGTTCCTTACCCTTAACGACAAAACCTTTCAGTTGTGTCATATAGACGTCCTCATATAGATCCCCATTGAGAAACACTGTTTTTACATCCATCTGATGTAATTCTAAGTCATAATGCGCTACTAATGCTATGATGATTCTAAAAGAATCCTTAGACGACACGGGAGAGAAGGTTTCATTGTAATCAATACCTTCCCGCTGCGTGAATCCCTTAGCCACAAGCCTAGCCTTATACTTTTCGATCTTCCCTTTGGAGTCATGCTTAATCTTGTAGACCCACTTACAGCCCACAGTTTTGGCTCCTTTAGGAATCTCTACCAAGTCCCAGACCTTGTTGGCACTCATGGAACTCATTTCATCTTCCATGGCCTTGTGCCATTCAGATGACTGAGGTCGCCTCATGGCATCTTCGTAAGAGGTGGGATCATCCTCTATCTTAACTTCTTCGCTCAAGTATATCTAATAGTCGTCCGGGATGGCCGACCGTCTTACTCTTTGCAACCTTCTTACTTGAGCATCATCTAATGGTTGAGGCTCCTGCTGAACCTCATTTCGTTCGACCATGTCCTCAATAGGGTGAGGAGGTTGTACCTCACTTATTTCAGTTGAGGCCGATGGAGGTGCAGCAATAGGCGTTGTGTCACCAGCACCAGGTGCCAGTGGCACGATGACAGCAGGTAGGGTGAAATAAGGCTCTTGAGTCATCGGAATGGGTAAACTAATCCATTCCTCCTCAAGGTCTATTTCCTGTCGTATCGTGCTCCCCCTGATCATAGCGTCTTCTAAAAATACGGCATGTCGTGTTTCTATGAACTTAGTATGTCGATCTGGACAATAGAATCTAAAACCCTTACTTTTCTCAGGATAGCCAATAAAATGGCAACTAACTATTCTAGATTCCAGCTTACTAATGTTTGGGTTAAACATCTTAGCCTCAGCTGGACAGCCCCAAATGCGAAAATAGTTTAATGAGGGCTTACGTCCTGTCCACATCTCATACGATGTCTGAGGTGCTGACTTAGTGGGAACCTGATTAAGCACATGAATGGCGGTTTTTAACGCCTCCATCCATAGGTTAACCGGTAACGTAGAATAACTTAGCATACTCCTTACCATGTCCATGAGAGTACGGTTTCTACGTTCCACTACACCGTTCTGCTGAGGTTCGCCTGGTGTAGAATACTGGGTGACTATGCCATGTTCCTGTAGGAACCTTGCAAAAGGTCCAGGAACCTGACCATATGGGGTATGCCGACCGTAGTATTCACCTCCACGATCGGATCTTACTATCTTAATCTTAATGTTGTGTTGATTTTCTACTTCAGCCTTAAATATCTTAAATTTATCCAATGCTTCGGATTGCTCCTTGATTGGATAAATATAACCATAACGACTGTAGTCGTCCGTGAACGTTATGAACGAATCATACCCATCTACGGAGACCACGAGAAATGGACCACAAATGTCCGTGTGAATAATTTCTAAAACTCCCGTGCTACGTATGGCGTTCTTCTTAATAGTCTTAACAAATTTACCTTTAATGCAGTCAATGCATTCTTTTGAATCTGAAAAGTCTAAGTGAGGTAAGATCGATTGAGATACTAAGCGTTCGATCCTCCCCCTCGAAATATGGCATAATCGACAATGCCATAATTTCGACGATGTTTCGAAATCGATTCTTTTGCGCTTGTTTCTTTTAATGTCATTCTTAGCGGTAATTTGATCATTACTTAATGCATTAATATTATCATGAGTGGACAATAGATAAAGCATGTCTTGTCTGAAGGCAAGACCCACAATCTTATTATTTAAACTAATAGAGCATTTGTCTTCACCAAAATGACAAACAAATCCACAATTATCCAAACATGACACTGATATCAAATTCCTCTCTAAACTAGGGACATAAAGAACATCATAAAGTCTAAGTGTGAAACCACTACTAAGTCTAAGAGGATAAGTTCTAATGGCTTCAACTTTAGCTTCATGGCCATCAGCGACTTTGATGGTCCTTTCCCCCCTTCTTATAGTCCTCATCGTATTTAACCCCTGTATAGAATTACAAACGTGCACAGTTGCACCTGAGTCAATCCACCAAGTAGATCGAGAATAAGCTAAATACAGGAATTCATTTACGAAAGTGATAATATCCTTACCATTCTTAGCACACCACTTAATAAAACCAATACAGTCCTTCTGGCGATGTCCAAAGTCCTTGCAAAATTTGCACTGATCTGATTTTAACTTAGAGTCAGAAGGATGAGTGGTTGGCCCTTTGCCCTTAAAAGAGGAGCCATGTACCTTAAAAGAAGGTGGCTTGGGAGAGGTGAAGTAGGTCTTCGCCTTTCCCTTACCCTTACCTTTGGTGAAGTTAATGGAATCTCCACCCTTACCTTTTATGCGTTCCTCCTCCTGAACGCACATAGCCATGACTTTCTCTAAAGTCCAGTCTTCCTTAGAGTTGTAATTTATAACAAATGCCTCAAACTCTTTGGGCAAAGACATGAAGATGAAATGCACAAGCATCTCATCTGGCATGGCTAAGTTAAGAGTCTTGAGGTTTGCATTTAAATTACTCATCTTAAGGATGTGATCTCTCACACCCCCACCATTGTACCTTTCATTAACAAGCCTTTTAAGGAGTGTGCTTGCTAATGTCTTAGTGGAGCCTGTATACTGACTTTTGACTTTGGCAAGATACTCAATTGTCAGCTCGCAGTCAGGGATATCTCCTCTTATGGATTCAGAAATGGTGGCCTTAATGACCATGAGGCACTTTCTGTTGGATTCCTCCCATGCCTCAAGATCCTTAGGATATTTTTCCTTAAGCTTAAGGTACTCCTCCTTTCTTACACTAAACTCCTCATCAGTCTCCTCAGGCTGAGCAATGGGAGCTGTAGGATCAACAGGTCGATCCTTTCTTAGGCAAAGATCCAGATTTGCAATTGCTAAGTTCATTCTGAGCCTCTCATTCCATGTCTCATAGTTATGACCAGCAAGGGTCTCTATGGAGGCAATGAGACTTACCACATTTGAGGCACTTTAACAAAACAAAATATAGGGGGTTAGAAAAAATGACTTAAAACAACATATTATGAAGCACATACTTAAAATTGCACTTAAATAACAAGAAATGGCATAAAATGTCTTTCGCGTTGGTTACTCAACAAAACCATTTCACTTAAATAATCATGGAAATATTTTACGTTGGTTACTCTAATTTCCACTTTACTTAATGACTTAAATAACATGGAAATATTTCACGTTAGCTACTCTAATTTCCATGTAGACATTCTTAAAATACCATAAAGAAATTCCCAATATAATGCAAATATACTGGAAATAAACTTAAAACATGGCAAAATTAAATTTTCACTTTGGTTACTTATTTAATTTCCATGCAGAACATACACACTTAAAAAAAACTCCAGCAAATTTAAACTTTCACGTTGGTTACTTATTTAAATTTACTGCTAAATAACAGCGGAAGCAAAAATAAACTTAATTTCTTAAATTACTGAAGTTAATTGCAAAACTTAATGCAATTAATTGGATTTAAACAACTGAGAAAATGCACTTAATAACTTAAAATTACCTAAAATTACAGAAATAATCCAACCAAAATTACACAATCATCACACAAAATTTTCTGAAATTTTCCCAGCTATTTAACTAATTTTCTAATCTTTTTCCTAATTCCTGGAATTTATTTTCCATTTTTAAACTTATTCTGAAAATTAGAAAACTTTTAAAAGGCTAAATGGGCTTAAACCCTGAATTTGGCCCACTGAGTGATGTTTTGGCCCAGCCCATTAATAAAAATCCATCAGAAAATGGAAAATTGCCACACGCGCAGCCCACTGGCCATCTGGCCCAAAGCCGAAAGGAGCCCATTAAGAAATCAGAAAAAATCCCGAAATTCAAAAGGGCAGCCCATCCGGCCCGTGGCGCCGTCCCGCATGGGCTCGGGGCCCATTTATCCTTAGGCGGCGGCGGCGCGCGCTGAGGTCCTTTGGATTCAGATCCAACGGCCTCGGTTTCTCAGCATCTTATAACTTAGGCCAATCTCGGCGGTCCAAAGCTGATCCAACGGTCGTGCGTCGATTTCGGACCGAATAAAACCTCTCGCCGCTGCAGGGGGTCGCAACCCTAATTCATTTGCGCCTCCCCATTCTCTCTCTTCCTCACCCGAGCGAGAGCGACGAGTGAGCAACGAGCGAGCGGCGAGCGGCGAGGGCGAGGGCGACGCCGGCGAGCGACCTCCGGCGTGCCACGGCGCCGTCGCCTCCGGCGAGGGAAACACACCCAGGGTGCTTCTCCGCCGGGGTCGACGGTACTGCGTCGGCCGTCGTCGAGGGAAAACTGCCGCGCGTTGCACCGAGTCTGAGCGGAGGGGTGAGGTCTGCGCGTCGCCGGCGGGGACTTCCGGCACCGTCCCACCATCGTAGTGTGGTGTGGTCGGTCGGCCGTCGAAGGAAACCCGCCGCTAGGGTTAGGGTTTCGACCCTTAACCCTAGCGCGACGCACACTGAGTTCTGAGTGTTTGTTTGCAGGGGAAGGCCGCTGTCGCCGAGGACCTTCACCATGGCGCGCACTTCGTGCCGCCGGTGGAGAACGGCCTAGGGTTAGGGTTTCCTAACCCGAAGCTCTGAGGTGGCGGCGGCGGCTGAGTTGCGCAACTAGGGTTAGGGCTTTGGCCCGACCCCTAGTTCTGCGCCAAAGGACGACGGTGCCGCCACTGCATCTCCGTTGGGAGACGCAATGGACGGCCGCCGACGGAGGGAGGACGTCGCAAGGGTTAGGGTTTCCCCTAACCCTGCTCTGAGGAAGACTCGGAGGCCCAAGGCCCCAAATCCAGATAAGTCCCCTTCCCCTTTGTTCTTAATTTCTTTAATTTAATTCGACTTTTCTTGTCTGAATTCTGAACTTAGCTTAAACTTGAACTAAAATTGAATCCCCTCCTTCTAATTTCTGCGCCTTGACAACTTAATTAAAACTAATCTTAAACGATTAGGAACTAGGCCTTAATGGAAAAGATTAGAAGCTAATTAATCTGACTTAGAACTTATTAACCTAATTAGGAATTGACTAGCACGGCTCTGATGCCATTGTTAGCTCTTAGGGTGCTTAGGATCGATGCTAGGAACTCCTAATTAGAACTGCTTAGACTTAATCAATTCAAATCAAACTATCTTAGAGGAAATTGAACACTGATCTAATAACTTAGACTAATAATCAAACAAACAATCAATTAAGGACATGCAGCTAGATTGCGAATATTAAGATGAAAACGGATAGAAGTTTAGAGTGGAGATGCGTGTGTTACCGTCATTGGATCCATTAGATGCCATTGAGCTCTGATGGATGATTGGAGAAGAGTTAGCTTGACGCAGGTAGTTCGTTGATGCAGGGCGGCGTGATGCAGTGGCGGCCTGAAGCAGATCACCTCGGCGTCGGGTCTCCAGGTACGGACCTTCCCCTCACTCCGTACCCTAATTGATCGGTTAGGGTTTTGTAGGGAGGGATATGGTGACTGATCAACTCGTGATTAGCACCCCGGCCCCTCCCCTCTTATTTATATGGCGCGGGTGAGAGGGGGGCACACCGAACTAGGGTCGGTTGCACCCCCCGATCAGGGCGCGTAGGGGAGTCAAACTCGGGGGGTGTGGTTGTTGCCCACGACACCCCCGAGATCACAACTAACAAAATCATGTCACATGCTTATTACGTACTGAGCACTTAGTTCAATACATAATTGGCTATAAATGATAAAAATGGAGTAGCATTGCAGGTACAGAAAAAATAAAGAAACAAACAAAAAGGAGAAAACAACCTAGATTACATATTGTCCAAACGAAATGTCAAACTAGGAATTTATCAAACATGGAACGTTTTGCTTTTGATTGGACCGTAGACTCATGGCATACTGCATAAGGACACAAAAAACAAATGAACTCACGAGCAAGAAACAACCAGAAGAGCTGGAAGTTGGCGTTCCTCTTCAATCCCGCGGTGTTGAACAGAATCACATGGAGTGCTATTAGGCTCATCAGCTATGGCTCCTGCACACAATCAAAATTTGCAGAAAGCACACCATTGTTAGCTCCAAAGGGAAGAGAAAAGAAGACAAGGTTTTGGCGACCCAATCACCCAATGTATATGTTCTCTTCTTGGGAATCAGGAGCGTACCGTCCAGTCGACGGCGTGGGTGAAGGCGCGCAAGTTATCGGCGGCAGGACCCATCCCTCAGCGGAGCTCAGAGGAGAGCGCTTGGATGAGGCCCGACGCCTGTTCCAGGTGCTCCGTCACGGCGGCCAGCAGCTCCTCTCTCGGGTGAGTCGCGGCGTCGTCCGGCGCGGCTTCGGGCGGCGTGGAAACTTCGAACGGCGGTGATTGAGCGGGGCGGCGGCATACTGAGGAGTCCGGCCCGATGGAATAGGTATCGGAGGAAAAGAGGGACGGAAACAAAATGAATACAAGGGTAGTTTGGTCATTTCATATGTCTTCTAATGTTAAAAATTCATATTAGTGTTGAAAAACTGTTTCGATGGCAAACGTGCAAACTCAACTCAATTATAATGGTATTCTGGCGTGTCTCACGTTGAGAGTAGTATTCTACCGAAGCCCACCGTTAGGAGTAGCAGAATTGCAAGTAAGACCCTTTAAGCCTCAGGGATTGAGGTTCAGGACCTCAGAATACTTAAAATATGCACATTCCTCAGACTGAATTTTACAGTACTAAATGTAGGTATTTTACAGAGAAAGTCATGAGCGCTGGATCTGGAGTGAACTTACGAAAAATATGAAAGGATGAACGTATCGTAATATTAGCCTACAAAGTCCGGTCCATAGTCGTATGCTTAGTCATTCACTTATCGTAGTCTTGTTCTAGACAATAGTTGTGAGTGTTTATATTTGTACTCGTTTGTAATAAAATTGATCATAACCTTCTTAAAATAGAAGGTCGGGACTTTACCTATTATCTTAAAAAAAGTTGGTTTGGCATGGTGGTTTTGCCACTTAGCAGGTGGCGGCTCAAATCCCCCGGTCCGCAGATGTGCCGACCACCCGCCTGGCTCGAAGGGCAGGTGCACCGTCGGTAATACCCTTCAGGCCTCAGGGATTGAGGTTCAGGACCTCAGAGTACTTAAAATATGAACATTCCGTGTTTCAAGTGTGAGAATTGGTTGGTCCACCAAAACTTGGCTTGATTCTAGCTTAGTTATTCATTTTTAATTTGTTTTGTATATTCCCTGTCAAACACCTCCTAACGAGCTAATGCCATATTTTCACAAAAATGTGTGCCCTTCTTTTCTTTTCTTTTATTGGAGATAGCATTTGGAGGTGGCAATCACAGATAGGAGCATCCTGCAAAAGTCAAATTGATCAAATGAACAAGTAGTGAACTCTTCAATCTTTTCTACTGAACCAACATGTCAAACAAGAGAATCCTATTTTAGTGGCACCACATTCCATCGTCATATTGAACAAACAGTTATTAACCTTCTCGCGCTACCTCATCTAGCTGACCAAACACTGATGTTGGAAGTTGTGCAATACCAACCAATTGATTTGCAAAAGCCAAACAATTTCTGGCTTGACATTCATTCTTCTGCTCAAAGCATAAATTCCTGATCTGTTTGAGTTCACTGGTAGTAGCTTCTGGATTGGCATCATGTATTTCTACGTGTTTGATTTCCTGAAGAGGCATATCATAAAGCAAATAGGTGATTCAATGTTTTCTACCTTATTTGTACATGTATCTAAACTTCATTCATCACAAAGCAAATAGGTGATTTAGTGTTCAGTCTTCTACTATTTAGTTGGTCTGTGGATGTTTTGGCCATCTAGCTCATTTCCATAACCTTCTTGCATGTAAATGTGCAACATGATTTTTGTGTATCAGCATACCTTTGAAGCTGTCGATTGGATATTTTACAGATCTTTCTGTCGCCCAGATAGAAGTTCCCACGCTGATAGTTTATCATCCTAATTTAATGGCAGCATTTTTTATATTTAACTATTATATTTTAGTTTGTATGAAGATCTCAGTGGTTAGTTGAATTAAAAGAAAAACAAGTAGGATTGATGAATGTTTCCAAACTTGCAGGCATAAGGAGAATACAGAAACTATTTAGGACTGCCGGAGAAGCCAGGGCAACCGCACCTGCAGATGAATACCGTTATGAATATTGGATCTTCAGATCTTGTATTATTGAAGAGACCGGAAGCCTCTATAAATAGATGTATAAGGATGACAAATATGCAAATAAGTCCCTAGTACACCATCTAATATAATATTACTATTATATTCCTAACACCCCTCAAACTCAAGGTGCATCAAGAACATTGAGTTTGAAGAGATAAAAACATGCTAAAGCCACAAAGATGATCTTTGGTGTCACTGAGCAGAACGTCGAAGTAGATGAAACATCAAAACTGGAGCCGACAAAACTGACAGGCGTAGGGAAAGTAAGACGAAACCAGTCAAGCTCCTAAAGATGTTGTGAATCACGACGACGAAGGCCAGTACCAACCAGAGATCTTCAATGAGCTACTCCCAAAGTCATATACCGCGCATATGTAGACGCATACGAGGAACCAATCGCACTAATTGATGGCATGAAAAGCACCAAACACCACACAACAGAAATTCCGACCGAAGAAGAAAAAGTCATCATGACGAAGATAACAAAAAACGGCAAGAGCGCAAACTAAGCAGCAGCAGAGGAGTGGGAGAGCGCAAAGAAAAGCAACGCAAGCAGCAATTTTTTTATAAAGAAACGAGAGATCAGATCTGTTTCTGATGACATCATTATGATGTCATGCTGACATCACCACCGGCCAGAACTGGATTCCGCACGGCAAGACCAGTACGACGCCGAATAACTTGCTTGAGCGGCGGAGCTTCTGATGGCGAAGCCCAGTACGGCACAAGATCAGTATTGCCGACGTCAGCATGACACCCTCTGACGTCAGCAAGCAACTCAGCATCTCTGCTTTTACGGATCTGGCCAAGGACGACGGAGCCGGCAACACCCAGATCCACGCGCATCGAGCCGTGACCAGCGGAGAAGCGGACACCCAGATCGACGCTCGAGATGCTTCTATTGACAGAGGCAGCAACCGAGTTGCAGCTTGTGTCGATGAGTGTGCCTGCGCCGCCAACTCGCGATCTCCGTGATGTAGATGGGCGCGACGATGGAGAACCCGGATGAACAGCTGCACACCGCTCATCAGCGCCAGATTGTAGCTAATGAAGATGGTCGTCATGGAGGCGAGAGTGGCATAGATGAGCAGGCGTCCGACAATGAGCAGGAAGAGGACGACGCCGCAGGCCCAGACGTCCGCCCTGACGCCGTCATAGCCTCGACGCGTATATGTGTGTGCCGCAAAACGGTGCTGTACGAGCGGTCGGCTGTTGCGGCGCACATCGAGGTCGTCCTCCACCCTCCGCGCGGCCTCCTCCGCGATGCGCATCTCCTGGTTGGACATCCCGAGGCGGGAGCCAAAGCGCCACGGGACGTCAGGGGGGAGCCCTCCGCGGTGGCGACGACGAGGCCGATGGCCCACCGGCCGGCGCGGCACAGGAGAATGACGGGATCCACTGGCACCGGCAGGATCGATCGGCAAAGCACCGCCGCCGCCGGAAAGCAAAATTATAGTAGATCTAAAATCTAAGCTCTGTATATCATGTTATGAATATTGGATCTTCAGATCTTGTATTATTGAGGAGACCGGAGACCTCTATAAATAGATATATAAGGATAACAAATATGCAAATAAGTCCTTAGTACATCATCTAATATAATATTACTATTATATTCCTAACAAATACATGTATGAAAATGATTCAGTTAAAGGAGCAATTCTGAGCTCACCATTAGTTGAGTTCAGCACTGTCTATTCTGCAACAAATAATTTCAACGATAAGCTTGGTGAAGGTGGATTTGGTTCAGTTTTCAAGGTATAGTATAAGGTAACCCTAACTTTGAAAATATGGTTTGATACTTTGATGTTTAATTAATTCGTGCCATTTTTATAAATATGATGAACTATACGTCTGGATAATAATTGCTGATAGTTGATGCTATCTCCAGGGAACACTACCAGATGGCTAAGATATTGCAATTAAGAGGCTATCCAAAAGCTCCGAGCAGGGATCGGAAGAATTCAAAAATGAGGTGATGGTTCTATCTAAGCTGCAACACCAAAACTTAGTTAGGCTTTTTGCCTGTTGTATTCACGGAGAAGAAAAGATGCTGTTGTATGTATACATGCCTTACAAGAGTTTTGACTCATTTATATTTGGTAAGTTTCAGTCTTTCCCTGCAACTCTGACTATAAAATATGTTGTGTAATAAACCTTAAAAAAATGAATTTTCTATTAACATCTAATGATTCCATGATAAATTTATCAGATGAAAGCAGGAGACTTGTATTAGGTTGGAAATTGCGGTACAAGATTATTCAGGGATTGGTAGAGGATTACTTTATCTTCATCAGGATTCCAGGCTAAAACTTATTCATAGGGATCTCAAAACAAGCAATATTCTGCTAGATGATGGTTTCAACCCCATGATATCTGACTTTGGCATGGCTAGAATTTTCAGTGAACACCAGATTCAAGACCTCACTCAGCGAATTGTTGGAACCTAGTAAGAATCCTTTTCTCTTTTGCTCGTTACAATATAGTGTTGATCAGGGCATACCGCCCGGATACTTTTAAGAAAGAAGGTGAGACACCTGCGTCCTGGAGGAACCGAAACCAGATGGGCAGCCTCATATCTGGAGGTGCTAGCCATCCGACCAGACTCCAGAGGTCGGTTCTCTACAACAAAGTTTTTGTAACCTGCTGTTTTTTATTCCAACATGTGCCCATTTGGAGCAGGATTCTCAATGCTCACCAGTTGCATCTTCTGCAGGAAGACTGCATCATTAATTACTTTGCTAACTTTCAGCTTCAATCAGATCATAACTGAATTAATTCCCCTGCATGATGGCATTACATCACCTAGCAACAAGCTAACATGCTAAGATCTGTTGAACACAGTGGTTACATCTCCTCGGAGTACGCAATGGAGGGCAAATTCTCTGAGAAATCTGATATCTCCGGTTTCGGTGTGTTGTGTTGACCCTGGAGATTGTGAGTGGCCGGGGGGAACAGCTCCTTTGTCGATGCTGAATGGTCAATGAATCTCTTGGGCTACGTAAGATCACACTATTCTTTTTCACATTACAATTCTTCTAGTCAAAGAGTTTACTACATCAAACTTTTGCACATTAATGATCACGACGTTTATCCATGTCATCATCTCTAATCACATCTACATGGACCCTGTGGAAGGAAGGCAGTGTCTCTGAGCTTTTTGATCCACTGATGGGCACAGTATACACTTACGATGAAGTCTTTAGGTGCATTCGGGTAGGTCTTCTGTGTGTGCAGGAGTTACCAGCTGACAGGCCAACCATGTTCGTAGCGCTCAGGATGCTTAGTGGTGATGTTACAATTCCATCTCCGAAGCAAGCTGCCTTTTTCGTTCGAAGGGTGCCTGATGCTAGATCAGTTAACATGTGCAGATCTTCAGGGCAGGTAGTTTTGGCTTGCTGAAGCTTGATACTATATTCTACCGGCCCTCGTCAAAATTGCAAAATAAGAACGAGAAAGTGATTGCTGGAGCTGGTATTTATATTTGACTGAACTTGTGAACGCACATTGATATTCACCATCATTTCTTGAGGGACCATGAAGCTAAGGGAGATATCTCATTGCGAGGTGTTAGGTCCGAAGAACAATTGGCGAATATCTTCACTAAACCACTTGATGAGAAAACCTTTTCTAGGCTAAGGAGTGAATTAAATGTGCTAGACGCATCGAACGTCATGTAAGTTGCCATAATCATGTAAGAGTGCATCTCATATAGGTCTTGTCTAACTTTCAAAGGATAGGGGTGATCAAGGTTTAGCTTGGGATGGAGGTTCTTTTGGGTTTCCCCAACGCTTGGAGAGTGGCTCTCCCTGAAGAAGCCTTTGAAAGGTTCAAACTTGGCAAGATAGATTTACTTTATGTCTTGCATGATGCCTGCCATATAGACTTGCACTCATATTTAAATTTCTTGCATTATAAATTGTTTGGCATTGCATACGGTAGATTGTCACAAAGGGGAACCCACCTCATGAGAAAGAGACTTGTTTGAAATGCAATATCTCAACTCATATGATGTGGAAAGAACAAAATGTTAGGTGCGTTAATGCCTAAAGGAACATGCTTTAAAGAGATAGAAGTCTTCATACTCTAGCTCACAAAGCATGGGCCTTACATTTTATTTGGATAATTTCCTCCCTACTTTCTTCGGTGTTCTATTTGCTTTAGGGCTTAGCCAAGTTATTGGAAATTAGTATTCTTGAGGGGTAAGGGGTTGCCCAAAAAGTCCTGAGACATGTGTTTCTCATTGTTTGTTTGTTTGGTCAAAGGACATATATGGGATGTTGCTGTTTTGTAGTCATCGGATTATCCGATGCTTAGGCCAGACCATCATCGGATCAGTTGGTGTTCAAATACCAAGAGTCAGTTCAGTCAGTGTGACAAATCAACCGATGAGTTCATTCTGAGAAACATCAGTGCATCCGATGCTCACATTTCTGGAACTGTGCTGAATTCCACCGATGCTAATCCCTTCCACGTCGGACCATCCGGTGTCAACGGTACCTTTTTGAATACCCTTGCTGTGCCATTCGACCGATGCTCCTATCTTTTATCGTCGGTTCATCCGGTGTTAAATTTTGAGCTAGGGTTTGGGCCCCACTTTTTAAACGTGCCGCTCCACCTTCCTTTCTCTCTCCCCGACCCCGACTCCACCTCGCCCGTGCCTCACCTCCGCCGTCGCCGCTCCTCTCGCCCTGCCGCCACCGCCGTCCTCCGGCCACCACCGCCTCCAGCCGCCGCCGCCTCCCGCCGCCGCCGCCACCCTCCAGCCTCAGTGCCATCGTCGCCGCACCATCGTAGCAGCAGGCAACAGCTCCGACGACAGCACCCCCGACGGTGACCAGTTCGTCATCGCTCCGAGCACTCAGGGTTCTTAGGCACTCGGATTCCTTTTTGGTGTCTTGATGCCAAAGGGGGAGAAGAGTTAGAGAAGAGTCAGGGGGAGGATAGCTCAGTCTCAGGGGGAGTCCTAGCTGTAGGGGGAGTCTCTATCTATATCTTTTGTAATTTGGTGTTTTTGCTACTCATTTGCTATTCATTGAGTATTCATGTGCCACTTATTCTCTTGAGTTATTGATCGATTGAGCTTTCGCGTTATTAATCTCTTTTGAGTCTTCAAGTTCAATATGCCATATCTTGTACTCATTGCATATCTTCTTGAGTATCGTACTGTCAAATTCATTACTATTATGCTTCACTTGTTGTGTTGTCATCAATCACCAAAAAGGGGGAGATTGAAAGCATCTAGGCCCCCATGAGGTATGCTTTCAGTGATTCATGACAACCATTGGATTTTACTAATGAATTTGTGGATGCAAGGTCTCCCATATCACTCAATCAAATGAAATATATATAAATATGAATATCATCTACTGATCATTGGACATAATTGGAGACCCCTAAACAATCATTTGATGAGATCAATCAATGTTATGAAGATTAGAAGTAAAATCTCATATGTTAAACTATTCAACCATAATCAACAACACTCAATGCTTGATAATCATCAAAAGAATATTTACAACAAGTGCCTAAGAGGTCAATCGAGAAAATTCCAAAAGAATCACTTAGAACAACTCGAAGCAAACAAAATCAACTCATCGGATCAACTGATGTTTCTAGAAAACAACACATCGGTCGAGTTGGTTCAGCAGAAGAAGATCTCAGAACCAAGTACTCACCGGATCATCCGATGTCAAAGGACATATTACATCGATCCATCAGTGCAGTAAGCAATATCCCTAGATAAAGTGTAACATCGGATCCTCCGATGTATAGCAATATACACATTGGTCAATCACTCCAGTAAGCATCAAGTCTGAACCAATTCTGGAGGAAGTGCCACCGGATCATCCGATGAGAAGACAAGTGCAACATCGGTCTAACAACGGTCATATCTGACATAATGACATCAGCTAATTTGGATTTGACCGATGATAACTGAAGGGGAGACATCGGATCATCCGGTGTTCGTAGAACAGTGATGTCAGACTAATTTTCCAATGGCTATTTCGTGGAGGCTGGCTATTTATACCCCTTCAACCAGTCTATTCGACAAGTCTTGACTACCAGACATACTCTACACATTCTCAAGCATTCAAGACGTTGAGCTACCACTTCTACATCATCTACACCACTTACACACCAAGAGATAGGCTAGAACTAGCTAGATATAGTGCTTGTGTGCCTCCATTCTTGGTGATTGGAATCTCTAGTGTAGTGAGAGCTGTAAGGGAGTGTCCCTTGGTGATTGTAATTGAGAGAGACTTCCGGAGCTTGCCAAGACGGTTGTGGAAGCCCGGAGGAACCAAGTTGTACAAGGCTTGAGCTCCACCTTGCCGAGGTTGGCAAACGGAGAAGAATAGTGAAGATCCCTAGTCTCGGTGACTTGGGTGTGGCTATACCCTTCGGTGGGTCTCACAACATGGATGTAGGAAGATCTTGACGATCTTGCCGAACCACGGGGTAAATGTTTGTGTCTCCCCGGGAGTTTGCATTCTCTTACTCTCACTCTACACTTATGCATTTCATATACAACAAAGTTACAAGTCACTTGAATGCATAGGTTGTTTGCATAGGGAATTGGGCTTTTAGTAATTAAGTTGTATTGCTTTAATTTTTGAAAATAAGCCCAATTCACCCCCCTCTTGGGCATTCGATCCTTACATCCCTGGAGCTCCAGATCTCGACTCGCATGGCTGCTGCTGGACCCGCCCTGATGCGATGAAGAGACCCTCGAGGAAGCCCGCGTCTGCCTCAAGTTTACCACTCTATCGAAGATGGCTAACCTGCACAATGAAGTAAGATTATTAAATTTTTGTATCTCGAAGTTGGTAACACTAAATTAAGAATAACAAAGCTCACCGTCCATGAGGTTTCCCACCACCGCTTGCATACGCGGTTTCGGAGACGATTGGCGCACTCTGCCAATCGAACTCTTCGCCTCAAATCCTTCATGCCTCCTCCCTGTACTTTGCCTGAAAATAAAGAAAAATAACATCACTAGAACTATTAAAGAGAATTCAATTAAGATGAAAAAATAACTCACCAAAGTCTGTGTCGCCGTCTGAGAAGACAGCTGGTCAGGCTGCGACGGGTCACTTCTCAAGTAATCCCTCTTCCTCACCTCGATAGGTGCTGACTGCTGACCGCTCTCGTACTCCTATCGATACATATTAGCACAATG
The DNA here is from genome assembly GCA_036927565.1 of Tuctoria greenei. Lineage (NCBI taxonomy): Eukaryota > Viridiplantae > Streptophyta > Magnoliopsida > Poales > Poaceae > Tuctoria > Tuctoria greenei. Next base: position 178,533,372 of record JAYESD010000006.1, read on the forward strand.
AAGATTATAAAATTACTTAATAGAATGCAAGTAGCACTTACCATCCGTTTAGCGAGGCGTATGTAGCCGTCCCTACCCAAATGATGTTTTTCGCCCGTCCCTCTACTCTCTCAACGGGTTTTAGAAACTGCCTGGAAGCCCTCGCTCGCCTAGAGAGCACACAGGGCATGGTACGCGTCTGGATGGCTATCAAACCACGCTATGCTGACCTGCACAAATTTATTATTGAATTAAAATATTGATCAGAATCAGATAATGAAGCAAAGTAAACTAAAAACTTTACCTCTGTGTACTGTGCCTCCATCAAGTACATGTCGGCCGATTCCTTCCCCGACTCACGCTCGTTTGGATGCAACTTAAAGTACGCGTTCGTAGCTTGAATGCGAGCCACCGATAGTGACTGCATCACAATCTTCCTGGTGCAGTTATGCAAGACGAGACGAGTGTGATCCATCTGCTCGACCTCATTCTCCAAATGATACTATGTCTAATAAAAGAAATATACAAGTAAATGTATGTAACTTATATTAGATTTGTATTACACAAGTATTGTTCATACTTGCCATGAAGTCCTGCCAAACAGCCTCCTGGTGGTTGCCGTGAAGAACGTCCTGGACCCTATAGTAGTCATCCCAAAGCGTGGCAGCACGTACGTTCACTACACCGGGGTACTGCAAACGGACTAGACGGCCCAGGACACTGTTCTCCAGCGTGTGGCATCCCCGGCCCGTGAATGAAGCATCCTCTCAAGTCTTGATACATGATTCTTAATTAGTATATATATAAGTCTGAAAGTATCTAAATTAAATTGCTGGAGATTTACTTACCTATAGCCAATCGGACGAATAACAAATCGTTTAGGTTTGCAGCAGCCGGAGAGTGGCTCCTCCTAGTCTGCCTTTATGGAACCGGCTCCAAAGCAAGTGACCCAGAAGTGGGGTCACCCGACTGCACTGGCTCCGAAGAAGGAGGCTCCAAAGCAGGCACCAAAGGAGGCACCCTAGCCTCTGTGTCCTCGGGCGTAGAGTCATCCTAACAATTTAAAGATCCATATTATAGAATAAAGAATTACTTATATCATTTATGTAATTAAATGTTATTTACCAGTCGTGACTGCTGTATAGGTCCACGTGATGACTCTAGTAGATGGCTCACCAACTGAGCCCGTCTACCCCCACTAAGTTGAGTATCGTGGAAGACCTCCTCTCCTCTCGTGACTGTCGGTGACAGAAAGCTCCGTGCCCCTACCTCTCCCCGTCTGCTGCTGCTCGATGACATCATGTTTAAAGGAAAATTTGCATTATATAGCCACAGAAAGTTACAGTTTTGGAAATTTTAGACTCCTGATCCGACCAGAATATCTTCAACCGAATCTGATTCTGGTGGATCCTAAAAAACAGACTCAATCTCTGGTTTCTATCTTTAACAAAATTGACTTCTTAACTGATCAGGACTCTATCAGTCCGACCCAAACTAGACTCTGATTACTAAAGATAAACTGACTTCCCTATTTCTATATTTCCTAATTCAGCCAGGCCTTAAATAGATTGGCTTTTATTCCATCTAAACTGAACCTAAGGCTCTTGACCCGTGACAGAAAATTGTACCACACATCTACATACTACCATCTTTATACAATATACTTCTCTAAATGGTCATGGCACAACAACACAGACATTATGAATGGGCCACATCAAAATCCTTCACAACGAAATGTTCATACATTCAATTGCATCTTCACAATTCTTCTTGGCCCAGATTATGTATTTAGCTCTAGAACCCAAACCTGTAAAAGTCACTTTGTTAATAATTCTTCAAAATCCTAGCGATGTACCCTGTTTACAACTGAATGGTAATATTGAACTTACAAAAACAGCGGATTCAACAATCCACACAGTTAAGGGTTTTATAACACACACCTTTCTAGAACTAAGATTAGGATTGCAAATCCAATTCAAGATTAGGATTGCAAAAGCATCTGTATGGATGAACCTGCGTAGTTCACCCAGAACTTTTCCCCTTTACATACCCAAAAGCATTATTTTATCATGGTCCCAAGAAATACGAAAACTGACCAGACATTAAAATCAAGATTTTAAAATCACAACGACTGCTCAGAGAATAATATAAAAAGTGAACAACAGATGAAAACACAAACAATCACTGTAAATTTTTTTGGTGGATTTTACGAGCAATGATCATGGTACACGATCTTCCGCAAAGGAAACTGTTCAAAAACTAAGTGAAATAGTCCAAAAAAGAACTGAAATGGAAGGTTAACTGGCATATGATACAAGAAAATCAAGACAAGTTGCATATACAATCGAAGAAGGTTATGTTTTTTTTGGATCATAAATATTGGTAGGAATAGTGGCCAATTTTCTCTTTGGATCAATACTGTAGTCCTGAAATGGATCAATTTTGAAACAACTTGATGAGTGATAATAGTTCGACCATATAAATTCAGACTAAGATGAATACCCAAATTAATCATCCAGTTAGGTAGTACTGATTCAGTAATTGATCCATAGCATGATGTGTGAATGAACTAACCAAATCAATGAAAACTCTAAGTGGATCACCTTCAAAAGGTTGAAAAGCAATTCAAATACTGCTACTCATTTGCGAGTCCTCTCTCTCTCTCAGAGAAAAAAAAAGAAGGGGAGCCAGCGGCGTCCAGGGGCGAAGGCAGCAGGGAGGGGCGGCACAACGTGGGGAGGGGGCGACGGCGTACCTCGACTTGTCGGGTCCTTCTCGGTTGATGGCGACGGCATGACGGCGGCGCGGAGCGGGGCGGCGGCAGCTAGCTTCGCAGCGGGGGCATGCGGGTGCGATATGAAAACGAAAAGCCGCGCGCCAGGGAAATAATCCCTAGCTCTTATAGACGACGGTAACATGTTAACCGTCGTCAATTAAGGTCTAATTGATGATGGTTCCTTTTAGCCGTCGTCTATAACTGCTCGGGTGAGTCTGGTTTCGGCCCATATTGTAGAAGGGCATTAATTGACGACGGCCGGCTGTCGTCAATAAGTAATTGACGATGGTACTAGGTCAACCGTCGTCAATAACTGGCCTATTGACGACGACTAGATTTAGCCATCGTCAATTATTTATAAGATAACGGAGCCATCGTCGCTTATTTTGGCTGTCATCTAATGTCGCGATTTCTGTAGTGAAGGAAGGTGACTCAGCTATTGTGGATGTGGATTCAGAAGACAAGGTAATAGTCTTCAACGGGGGGAGTGGTGTTGCTGAACCACTGGAACCTGCTCTCAACATCTATTTGAGGTTTATAGCCCCTGATTTGGAATCTGGCCTTCTTTACACTTAGCGAGTATCCACCGCAATTATGAAGGTATCTAGACATTACTGGACCCTTGGGTTACGTAGGTCTTTCTTTTTTTTCATTGATTGTTTTTTATTCTGTTACGTAAGTGCTGAAATTCAAGGGGAAGAATGTTAATACGTGTGAGCTCGAATTTCAGCAAGTGCCCAAATTGAATGGACACAAGCCACCGAACAGGTGCATCCCTTATTCGAGAGACATACCTGTTCCGAAAGGATGGGAGACCTTCCCTTATGTCCCTTTAAAAACTATAAGTATGTGATGTACTCCCGTTTCGACTTGAAGTGAAAGTGGATGGTATCCAAGTCAAAAAAAAAAGGGTGTGCAAGAACACACAACACAACAGTTGCAAGTCCAATCAATCATAAAGGAAAAACAAGAGAAAATGTCTCCCGTTCTTCAACGACCTCACCTTGTTAGCTCGATGATCGCATCATCAAGCAACGGCAGAGATGGATGAGAAATTATTAGTGATGTGTTTATGTGCTAATCACCACATTCGAACTTGATGGTATTTGGATTCGTTCTTCTTTCTGATACTCTGAATTGATTTGAGTGATTAATTTGGATTACTATTTGGTTTTGATTCTAACAGAATGATGTTGGGTTGTACTTCGTCCTTGCTAATGTCCTCATTTCGTAAATGGAAGGAGCTTTTCGAATCTGTTCAATCAAACTAGTGGAATCGTGTGAAGCTAAATGGTGTATCTGTATTGCACTGTAGTGTAACGCCATAGGTGCTGACCATTAGTCAATGAAGAGTAGCAATAATGTACATCGATTTAGGTATCACTTGGGAGTTGCAAAGAATGTTTAGTTTGTGTGCATGATGATATCATGCAGATTTTACTATGGCCTTCCAAAAGGGTTGGAGGGTGATAAGCTTCATAAAAGACTCGTTATATTGTTATAGTCTGAGCTTACAGGGTAAATATAATATGACTGACTGCAACTTGACAACTGGTGTTGATGAAATGGCATGTATTGTCTTCCGAGTTGTGCTGGAAAGTGAATACTGGTTATCCGAATTGAGAAATAATGGACGTGCAAATTCTGATATGATAAATTTGAGAAGGAAGGTTGTGGTTAAAATCCAAAGAACTGCACTTATCTGGTAATTAATCTAATTGAGCTAAGCAACTAGCAACGTCTAACATTTTAGGAACAGAAGAGAGTGTATGATCCCAAGCAGATTCTCATGAATCGTTCGCAGGCAATTGTTTTAGGTTTGCTTCAGTCAGCGAACGCTAGGAGTAGTTCTTCTTTGGAAATTCACTGATCGTATACCTCGCATATTCGTCAGGAACGAAATGTAACATTTAACACGCAATTGAGATTTAAAATGTGGTCAGGAACATAATTGTCCTTAGAGCATGCTTGGATCAAAGGAAAATCAAATGAATTTTGAAGGAATCCATTCCTAAGGAAATTTTCCTACACAAGCTGTTTAGAATGAAGGAATGGTGAATTCTTTTCCTAAGGAAAGGTGACATTTCCTTTACAAAATGTAGGAAATAAAACATGAAGTTGGAGTTAAGGAAATTTTTCCTTTGTTTTGCTCACAATGTTGGCTGTTAAAAAGTTAGTACACGAGCACCTATTAGTGTACCATGGGCATTATAATAATTAAGGCAATAAAATAGGGAGTGACCTTGAGAAAAAAGTGAATATTCAAAGAAGTCAATGATTATTTAATTGCTCTAAGTGTCTTCGATGATGATAATATAGCTATTGTATTTTTAAAATAATTGTAGTACATTTTTTATCTTATGTTATACATTTCTGCGTTCCAAACACATCCAAATCATAATCCTTTATTTTGAATTCTTACGGTTTAGATACCTCCTCAATTTTCATATTTTATTCATTTCTACGTTTTTCTATTCCTTTATTTTGCATCCTTTGCTCCAAACAGGACTTTAACCTTTTTGTGACGCTTCTCCATTTAAAATCAGTTTCAGTGATAGCACTCGACCGATATCATTGTCCATTGTTGTATGAATCGTCCATTGGCAAGAGAAAAAAAACTCAAGATGAATCTGAGCTCGTGCTAGGGTTTTAGCGTCCCTGCCTTCCCTCGCCCACGCTTCATTTCCGTCCTCGCTCGCTCTCCTCTAGCATCTTTCCTTCTCCAGTCTTGGCCCCGCCGCTCGCCACCCTCTTCGGCCGTCTCCCCCTTATTCGCCACTCTAGTCCGCCGCGCGCGCTCCGACAAGCCGGTTCGGCTCGAGAAGGTAGAGACGGGGGGAAATCAGAGAAGAGACAATTGCTATTTTAGAACTCTAATCGAAGAGCCTCGACAAAATAGAACTTACACCGCTGACTTCGCTAAAATAGAACTTTTAACAATGATGAACCGTTAAAATAGGACTATGAGTCATTTTATGTCTTTGTAATTATTTTTTTTCTTTTTTCCTATTTAGATGGCATCTGAACTGACAAAAATGCCCCTCTATTATGATTTCTCACCCTAATTTATTTTTTCCTTTTACTGTTTCTTCTCCATACGGTGCATCCTGGAAGTGCATACAGGCTCGCAGGCAGCCACGGAGACAGCCGCCGGTGCCTCACTGAGGCTGATCTGCAACTGGCCCGCGCCGCTGCCGCCTCCATGGTACAGTACCACATGCCTGTTCCCTTCCTTCCGCTCCCAAGGACACCTCAATCGCTTCCTCCCCGCGATTTATTTGCTCCACCGGCATCTGGTCCGCGCTGCTGCCGTCAGCGTCTGGCCCGCGCCGCTGCCGCCGACGTCTGGTACGCGCTGCTGCCGCCGGCATCTGGCCCGCGCCGCTGCCGCTGCCGCCTTTCGCCGCGGCATCAATATTTGATTTGATTATTATTTTGCTTATCCAGTTGCTTGTTGTGATTACCAATCTCCATCCTCTGTTTCAAACAAAAAACAATCTCCATCCAATTATGTATTCCTTTATTGTACATTTGAAGGCATTGTAATTATTGATCTTTATCCAATTGATTAATAGTGTATAAGTTGTTATGTGCGAAACCTTGCATATGCATAGATTATCGATCTCCATCCATTGGATAATGCTTTTCTGTATAATCTAGCTTTATCAGCACATCTTCTAACTCTTTTATTTGCATGGACTTAGTTCAACAATGTCACTCACAACACTTTCAGCCGTGGAGCCATCAGTTGAATTACCAGAATATCCTGTGTTGAAAGATTGGGATTCAATACAAATTGAAGAGGGACAAGAGGAAGAAGGAAGGATAGAACTTTGTGATGAAGAACATGTTTATGCGCTTTTGGGTCTGAGGCGCGAGGATGAGAAGGAGGAAGAAATAGCTAGACAAGCTTCATCGAATTCAGGAGGTGATGGTCAAATTGATTCTAGAATTCATAATGTAGAAGATGTTGAAGGTGCTTCTATACCAGTGGATGATTATATTCCAGAGGAAACAGTGATGATGTATGACCAAGATAATCCAACTATGGCTTTAGGTACCATATACCCTTCCATGGAAGAATTTCGATTAGCCATGCGACAGTACACCATAAATAAAGAATTTGAATTGGGTATTGAAGCACCAAATAAAAAAAATATAGAGGGTACTGTGTCGGTGGTTGAATCCAACAGATCTCCCGACACTACTGTTAGTAGTCCCTGGAGTTTATAGTTCGGTAATGGGCGCGCAGAGATTCAAGAGATGGTGGCAAATTGACACAGAGGTTTACGTGGTCCGGGCCGCCTGAGCGTAATACCCTACTCCACGGGGTGAGTTGATGTTGTATTAAGCGAGTGAGTATGTGTGTGAGGGCGTGTGAGAGTCTCTGAGTCCCATAGGGTGAGAGATCTCTGTGTATCTTCGACCGGTCCTTTTATAGTACAAGGACTGGTCGTGACACAGCTAGCCTGGCCCGACATGTGGCCCTGGCGGTTACTATTGTTTGATACACAATTAATGGGGTTAATTACCCTTAATAGCGTGGTAACGAGCCTTAACAGTGCCGTTACTGGTATTAAGGGCCTTCTGATCGTGTGTTATTAATACGGTATTAATGACACTTAATCGGGTCTTGAAGTCCTTGATTGCTCCTTGAAGGTTCGTGCCGTTGGGGGTCCACCAGACTGATTGTTGAGGCTGAAGGTCCGACGTCTGGACACGTGGAAGCTCCGGAGCTTACCGTCGTGGAAGCGTAGTTCCGGTGCTGCTGGACCCGTGTCGGTACTGGAGCTTCCCTCTGTCTGGGGTTAGGTCCGGGGGTGCCATACTGGTATCCAGTCCGGAGCTTTCCCATGTGTAGGCAATAGCTCTAGTCTTATGATACACGTGGCGACCCTGGGACTAACCATGTCGGGGAAGCAGGTCCAGTTACAACTGACATGTGGGGCCTTCGGAGGTCTTCAAATCTGGTAGATGGAGTTTTCTTGTGATCTTTGCAATCCCAAGGGGTATCCGGTATGCAGGGTACCGACAGTGGCCCCCTGGGCCCACCTCTGGGAGAGACCTTTTGGATGAAGTCATTCTGCCGGAGGTGGGTCCATTCTTAGGTTTTTGAGCCGTGTCTTCAAGGGTCTTCGGATGTGCCGTTGGCGGTAGTTCGCAGTTAAACCACCGCCGCGTGGCATATCATGGATGCGGCAGGTGAGATCTTAGTGTGCGGATCTCACGCAATTGAAGGTCGCTGGTTCCCGACACGAAAATCGTATCGGTTCCGCGCGCCCTGTCAGGCCGCCACCTTCGGGTTTCCCGCCTTTCATGATGACAACCGTTCGCCTGGGGTAAGGACCTCGACTTGATCGTCGGGGTGGTCCCGGGCCCCCTTGTCATTGGCAAGGTGAAGTTTTTGAATGGTATCATCGGCTCCTCCGCGGTTTCCATCCAAGCATTGCGGGGGCTTACTTAAGAAGGAAAGCACGCACCGTTTGGGGGTTCTTTACGCCTTTCACTCGAACTTGCACTCAAACCCTCCAAACTTTCGCTTGCTTTTCATCTCTCGCCTTGCTGTGCTGCGATGGAGTTGGGTCTTTGCCAGAGCCGACTGAAGACTGACGGTGATTTGAAGAAGGTCCGGGCCCTCATGGGGTGGTCCCCTGACTTCTTCAACCACGTGGTCCACGCCGGCAAGCTTCCTTTCGTGAAGGAGCACGTCGTCGACATGGTGTACTTCTGCGTGTACGCCATGGTGGGACTAATCCCACCTTTCTACTCTTTCTTCTTGATGCTGCTAGACTTCTATGGTCTGCAGCTGTACCACCTTGGCCCCCACTCTATTCTTCTAGTGTCGATCTTTGTCCACTTCTGCAAGATGTGGGTGGGCATTCCCCCCTGCGTTGAGCTCTTCCACACCTTCTTCACTGTCCAGACCACCGACAAGAGTGACGAGTACCTTGGCTTCTATTATTTTGTGAAGCGCAAGAAGTGCCCGTACAAGTAGCGGTCATTCCTTCTGGGAAGTGGGACGACTGGAAGAAGGATTGGATCGTCATCAGGGTGGAGGAGCATGAGAAGCTGGAGTTGCCCGAAGGCCTCCCCAACGTCGACACTGCAGTTTGGAGTGAAGCTCCGGTGTTATCAGATGCCTTCAACCCTGCTCTGACCAGGATCCGCCAGTGCGTGGAAGGAGGGGTGACTCCTCAGGCGGTATTTTGCAACTTCCTGACCAATAGGTGGGCTCCACTGAAGAAGAGGGAGAAGCTTTCTTGGGCTCTCAACAGTGTGCTGGACGACGACCGGATTGAGACCGGTTTGAAGTCCAACATGGAGGGTGCAACTTTGGAGTTTCACCTCAAGAAGTTCCAGCATGGCATCGACGTGGAAGGTGACGACATGAGTCCTCCAGCAACTTTTCTCCCTCTGAACATGGAGGCGGAGTTCAGCAGGGAGCTCTGACGGACGATGCCGTTGCTTTATGACCTTGGTGTCGTTGAGAGGCGTTCGATCACCGGGTTGGCAATCTTCAGAACTTCCGAGGGTGGTCCCCCTCTCGTCGCGGAACAGAGAGTTGAAGTCGTGGCCAAGGGCAAAGAGTTGGCCAAGCCCTCGAGCTGCAAGAGGAAGCTGAAGCATGCCGACGGGAGGTCCACCACGCCTCCTCCTTCTGTAGCGACTCCTTCTCCCCGGAGGGGAAGGTCTTCATCGGCGGCAACTACTCCAGCATCAGCATCTCCCCGGGGTGCTAGCTCCGGCCATGCGGCTCCAGTACCATGGCCAGCTGAAGGCTCTGGGTCCGGAGGTCTTTCCCGGTTGAGGGGGGCCTCAACCAAAGTGACGCCGACAGTAGCAGCGAGCTCCGGGGAACCTCCTGGAGCCACCACGCTAGTGGTGACAGGGTCCGACTCCGAGCGTCCGGAAAAGAGGTTCCGTGCTAACTGGTGCAGAAGCCTTCAGAGGTCATTTTTGATTTTTTTACCTCAGTTGATTATTTTTTATTGTAACTGCATTTTGAGTTTCTTCGTCCTTCATCCACAGAGTGCCCAAGAAAGGGGCTGAAGCTCCGGTTCCTGCAGCAGCAGTTGAGGCTGTGCAGGTGGAAGCTCCGGCTCCAATTCTAGCGCCGCCCCAAGAGGTGGCTGAGGCTGCGGCAGCTCCGGCGCCGACTGTCGTGGTCTTGGACCTCGACTCATCCCCAGAAGCTCCTGTGGTAGTGCCGGACCACGGGAATGAAGAAGTACCAGCGGCACAAGCCCCGTAGGTTGAAGCTCCAGACTCAGATGCGGAAATGATGGACGCTCCGGCCCTAGAGCCGGAGGTAGCTGCGATTCCGGCCCTAGAGCCGGATGTTGTTGAAGCCCCAGCAGTCCACCCAGTGGTTGATGAGGCCCCAGCGGTAGAGACGGGTATTGATGAAGTTCCGGTGCTTGAGCTGATGGTCGAAGAAGCTCCGACGGTAGAGCTGGTTGCTGCAGAAGTTCCGGCGGTAGAGCCGGTCATCGAAGAAGTACTGGCGCCTGAGCCAGTTGTTGTAGAGGTGCCGGCGCTCGAGCCCATGGTGGTCGAGGCGTCAGCACCAGAACCGACGGTGGAGGAGGCGCCAACATCGGAGCCGAACGTGGCTTCAGCTCCGACAAAATCTTCTACGCCCGCCCCGGAAGCAGTGGTCTCGGAGGTGCCCGCACCTGAGCTAGGGTGCCAAGATGAAGCTTCCAGCCCTACGCCAGAGGGGCCAGTTGTTGATGACCTGGCGGCGGGACCTTCGGAGCCAATTTCGGAGGTCGAAACTTCTACTGTAGGACCTTCCTCGACGGTGGCCGAGGCTATCCCGGAGGACGACCCTAGTGCCGTGGAAGCTCAGGGGACCGCTCTTGTAGAGTGGGACCCAATTTTTGCCACGGAGGACCCGCTGGAACCGGCAGAGATGACCCCGACAGGTCCTAACCCGATCCCCCTGTCGTTGTCTATTCACAACGCCTGCTCCAGTCTTCGTCAGGTCCAGCTTGCTTTCTACCACGACAACAAGGCCCTCGAGGAGGAGCGCCAAACTCTTAGGAGGTGGCTCAATCGGCTCCATTTTGAGACCAAGCTGGCGCAGTCGAGGCTGGCTGACGCCAAGGAGTGGGTGCAGAGGGAGAAGGTCCACTTGGAATACTGGGGTAAGCTGCTGGATGAGAGGGAAAGCATGACGTGATCCCTTGACAACCAGTCCCGGGCCATCTACGAACAGGCCAAGGATGCTAATAGCGCAACGGATGATCGCCAGGAGAGGCTCGATGCCATCCACGCCAGTCTTGTCAAGCGCTGGAGGCTCTTGAGGTGCGGGAGAGAAATCTCGAGGATGAAGAGCAAAAACTCCTGGAGCTGCGGGACGACGTCGTGAAGAGGGAGGAAGAAACCACTCAGAGGCTAGCTCTGGGTGACAAGAGTCTCGAGGAGCGCACCAAGAAATTGAAGGAGCGCTGCGAGAGAGAGGAGAAGAAGGTCTGGAAGCGAGGGCAAGAACTCCACCGGAGGGAGAATGTCGTTGCTGCCAGTGAGAAGAAAGTGCAGGACAAGGAGAAGGACCTGGTCGATCGCCGGAACAAGATCCACCTCCAGGAGGAAGAGCTCAGAAAACTTGAAAGGCAAGTTGCTTAAAAGATTCAACAAAACGCCAAAGAGGTTGAGCGCCTTGCCCGTGAGAATTCGAAGCTTGCGACGACCAGAAGATCCTTGAAGGAGATGCGAGGCTCGAGGACTGTGGAGTCCCAACAAGTTTGGGACTTCCTGGGCAAAGCCAACGACACGCTGACGCCAATGGGTTTTAGTCCCGTGCGTCCGGATGATCCGGAGTCAGAGCTGGACCTGGCGTTGCAGGCGTTGAGTTTGGCAGGCAACAAGCTCACCAAGATGGGCGATGTTATCGCGGACCAGGTAGAGACCGAGGGACAATCCCTGGCGAAGGACGTCGCAGAATTCGTGCTGACGTGCTACACAAGTCGGGACCCTCAATTCTCCCTAGACCCGATGCTTGAAGGCCCCATCGAAGGAGAGGGAGTAGCTGCCCAAGCTAGCATATCAGAGGCTGCCCAGAAGGTCGCCTCGTTCTTCCATAGGGTCTAGGACCATCTCTTTGTAGCTCCCACATGTATCCTCTCTTCTTTTTCTCTAATTTTGTAATCTCTTGTCTCCTGATGAATGAAATCCAAGTTTTTTGTGAATTTCATTTTTTGTCTTCAACACCTTTTGTCCCACTTGGCCCCCTGGTAGATGTACACAATTTGATTGTGAACATGTACCAATAGGCTGTAATAGTTGTTGAAGACTTGCGCACTTCGAACTTGTAGAATGTAGGTCCGGAGTCTTCGATAGTGAAGGCCTCCTGAGGTTGTCGGAGCTTAGTGGCTCCGGTATTGACCATCGTCGGAGCTTAGTAGCTCCGGCAGTAGTCTTCATCAATGCGTAAAGCATCGACTGTTAGTCCTCTGGGGTGTCGGAGCTTGGTGGCTCCGGCAGTGACCTCTATCAACACGTGGTGTGTCGACAGCAGACTCCACTATAGAGTCTTCCCACCATCTTTTCTTCACGTTGACGGCTGGCCCCTAGCTTTACCAGAGCTGAGTAGCTCCAGCGATGCTCGCTATCAATGTTTGAACATCGACCACAAGCCACCTAGAGGATGTCGGAGCTTTGGTAGCTCCAGCTTCATTCACCATCATTATGAAATATTTATTTTTCCTGCACACTGAAGTCAAGAAAAATAGTAAAATCCATTTTCCTATCTATAACTTCATTGTGACTTACTATTCCCGAGAAATTTTTAGGTCGAACACAATTCTAAATACAATCAAGTGCATTGCCTTGTTTCCTTCAGATTAGATCGTTTCTGGACTTGCCTTACTTCGGTCTGCCGGGGTGTAGGTAGAGTGGCGTACTTAGGGTGCATGACCAGACTAAGTCGATAGCACAGGCCGACCCTAGATTGGCTTGGCGGCATTCAGACGAGTAGACCATCAACAATGTTTGGACCCGAAAGAATAGACAATGCAACTCGAATTGTACATGAACAGGTCGAGCTAAAGTTTCTTAAGAACTGCACAACTTTGTTATAGACAAGAAAGAGAAAAATAAAAAATGTTGAGCTTGTACAAAATAAATGCACGTGGAGTCTGTTTTCACACAATGATGTCTTTCATTATAGGTCCGGGGTATAAAGGAAACAAGTACACTCTTAGGGTACGGAACCAGGCTAAGTGTGTTTCGTTTCTCGTTTGACCCAAGGTAGCTAGCTACACTTTTAGTTCTGAGACTGTGACAAGTGTTGCATGGATGTTGCGGACCTAACGAGGTAGGTCCGACTGTCCTCCCAAAGGAGCTACCTGACTCTGTACAATGACTCTATAACATACATCACATGTAATTACAGACTCACCTCCGTGATATTAAGCTTTGAACTTACGGAGGTGCTCGATGTTCCAAGGATTAGGGAGAGGTGTCCCATCCTCGGTTGCCAAGCGAACGCATCCAGGACGGGATACTTTGATCACTCGGAAGGGTACTTCCCAGCTGGGGGAAAGTTTGTTTAACCTCTCTGGATTGTATTCTCCGTAACACCAGATCGCCTTCCTCGAGCTGTCGACTGTGAACATGCCGTTGGTGATAGCGCCGAAGAGCTTGGCGGTATTGGGCATTCCAAACAACTGTTTGGCACCTTCCCTCTTCAAGGAGGTCAAGGTCTTCACGCCGGAGCTAGTACTGCGTGGCTTCGTCGAAGGTCCGGACCCGGAGCGACCCCAAGGTGATTTCCGGAGGAAGGACTGCTTCAGCTCCTTACACCAGGAAGAAGGGTGTCTCTCCAGTTGACCGGTTTGGAGTTGTCCTGTTGGCCCATAGAAAGGGCGGAAGCTCTTCGATCCAGTTGGCTCCATGTTTTTTCAGGTGCTCATAAGTGCGCGTGTTGAGTCCTTTTAGGATTTCTGCATTTGCTCTCTCGGCTTGGCCATTGCTTGCCGGGTGAGCTACGGAAGCGTAGCTGACTTGGATGCCGAGGTCTTCGCAGTATCCTTGGAAAGCAGAGCTTGTGAACTAGGTCCCATTATCAGTTATGATTTTGTTTGGGACTCTAAATCTGCATACGATGGACTGCAAGAAGTTGATAGCTGATTGCTTGTTTATTGTCACAACTGGAGTTGCTTCCGGTCATTTGGTGAATTTGTCAATGGCAACATACAGGAACTTGTAACCTTCGACGGCTCTTGGGAAAGGTCCCAAGATGTCCATCCCCCACACAGTGAAAGGCTATGTAGGAGGTATCATTTGTAGAGGCCGAGCCGGTGTATGAATATTTTTTGCATGAAACTGGCATGCTACACATTTCTTCACCAGCTCAGTTGCATCCTGGAGCGCTGTAGGCCAGTAAAAGCCATGCTGAAAGGCTTTACCGACCAGCGTGCGGGAAGACACGTGGTTCCCACACTCGCCTCTATGGATTTCTGTGAGGAGCTCACGACATTCTTCCTTTGTGATGCACCGCATTAGGACGTCGTTGGCACCGCGCCGGTAGAGATCCCCTTCTACCAACGTGTATCTTTTAGCCAATCTGACTATCCGGTCAGCGGATACATCATCGTCAGGAAGGATATTGTCTTTCAAGTAGCTCCGAATCTCCGAGATCCATGTATCGGAGCTTGCTTGAGCATTTGAGTCTTGCGTGCTGGGTTGCTTAGAGCTTCCGGCAGCACCTACGACCCTTGATGGCTGCCATGGTAACATGGCGATCGGGACCGCCAGCTTTGGGATGCTGGTCTCGCCCCCTTCGCTCAGTTCGGCGGGCTGAGCTGTGGGTTTTGACAACCTCCGGACGAAGGTTCCGTCGGGAGCCAGAGCTCCAGTTGACGCTTTCGTCGAGAGTTCGTTAGCTTCAGCGTTATGGACACGCTGGACATGGTGGAGGTCCAGGACTTAGAAGTCCTTTGGAAGCCTCTGGACTTCAAGGAGATAAGCAACTAGTTGGGGATTATTGCAGGAGCATTCACCCTTCACCTATTTAATGATGAGCTGCAAATCTCCCTTGACCAACAGCTGCTTGACACCGTATGATAGTGCCACCTTTAATCCGTAAATGAGTGCTTCATACTCCGCCATGTTGTTGGTCGCCTTGAAGTCAAGGTGCACCATGTATTTAACCTTCTCCCCGGTCGGAGCGAGGAGAAGGACTCCAGCTCTGGCCCCCTGCTTCTGCATGGACCCGTCGAAGTAGAGGGTCCAGTGAGGCTCGGTGAAGACCGGAGCCTTGAGTTCCGGCTTCTGCTCACTAGGGCCCCCAGGGTTTGATGGAGAGGGGGTCCATTTCGCCATGAAGTCCGCCAATGCTTGACTCTTGATCGCTTGTCTTGGGATGAATTCAAGATCGAATTCGGCCAATTCCGCTACCCACTTTGCAATGTTCCCAGTGGAATTGGGATTATGCAAGATCGCACACAGTGTATAAGAGGTCACCACTGAGATCTTATGAGCTTGGAAGTAATGGCAAAGCTTCCTGGAGGCGATAAGAACTGCATAGAGCAGCTTATGCACCTCTAGGTATCGAGTCTTGGCGTCATGGAGTACTTCGCTGATGATGTACACTAGGCGTTGGACTGTCTGGACCCTCCCGGAGGGGCCCGAAGCTTCCTCTTCATCAACTCGGACCCTCCCGGAGGGGTCCGGACCTTCTTCGGGGACCTCCGGGTCCTTGCTGAAGGAACCTGGAGCTTCTTCTGGAGTGATCCGGACCCTCCCGAAGGGGTCCGGATCCTCTTGTTCCGCAAGAGTAACTCCTTGTAGATCCAAGTCTGGGGGCTGGGACCCAAACTCACCTTCAGGAACCTCCTGACCCTCCCGGAGGGGTCTAGATTCCTGAGCTTGTGAGGGTTCTGGTCTCTCCGCAACCAGGACCATGCTGACAACTTTGTCAGTTGCCGAAATGTAAAGCAGTAGAGGCTCACCAGGGTTCGGAGCTACCAAGGTTGGTAGTGTGGTGAGGAGCTGCTTCAGCTCCTGGATCGCCTTTTCTGCTTCTTCAGACCATTGGAATGGCCCGGACTTCCTCAACAGCTTGAAGAAGGGAAGTGCCCGTTCCGCCAGTCTTGAGATGAACCGGCTGAGGGCGGCTAGACATCCAGTCAGCTTCTGGACGTCCTTGATGCGGGTTGGTGGCCGCATATCTTCAATAGCTTTAATCTTCACCGAATTTGGCTCTATGCCCCAGTGGTTTACCAGGAAACCAAGAAGTTTTCTGGAGCTAACCCCGAAGACACATTTGTTTGGGTTCAGCTTTGTGCGGGTGACCCGCAGCTTGTCGAAGACAGCTTGCAAGGTGTTAAGAAGTGACTCCTTGTCCTTGATTTTGACGACGATGTCATCAACATACACTTCCACTACGTCTCTGATGAGCTCTCCAAAGGTTTTGTACATAGCTCGTACAAATGTTGAGGCTGCATTCTTGAGACCAAATGGCATGGCAGTATAACAATACAATCCATCTACTGTGATAAAAGAAGTGTGCTCTTCATCTTCCCTAGACATTCTGATTTGATGGTACTCAGAATATGCGTCTAGGAAACACAGTAATTCACACCCGGAGGTGGAATCCACTATCTGATCTATTCTAGGTAGTGGGAATGGATCTTTTGGACATGCCTTATTCAGTGTTGTGTAGTCGATACACATCTGAAGCTTCCCGCCGGCCTTGGGTACAACGATTGGGTTTGCCAGCCATTTTGGGTGGAAGACTTCTCGGATGAATCTAGCTTCGAGCAACTTCTTCACTTCTTTTCGTATGAAGTTCTGTCTCTCTACTGATTGCTTCCGAGGCTTCTGATGTACAGGCCGAGCGTTAGGATAGATCTTCAGATTATGCTCGATCACTTCCCTAGGGATCCCAGGCATTTGTGATGGTTGCCAGGAAAACACGTCGACGTTAGCCCAAAGGAAAGTGATGAGCGCGAGTTCCTATTTGTCGTCCAGGCCTCCTGATATAAGGGTGGTCTGAACGACATCGGAACCAATTTGGACGACTTTGATGGGGATGTCAGTGTTGCCGCTTGGTTGCACGCAAGGTGCGGAGGTTGAGCCTCGTTGACGAATGCTCGGGGGTTTCTGAGCTTGTTCCTGCCTGGACTCTTCCTCCTACGCTGTAGCAAGCGCATGAAGTTCTTCCAGAGCAGTCACTCCGACGGTGTGGTCTCCGCGGATCCGGAGAACACCAGCTGGTGTTGGCATCTTCAACACCATGTAGCCGTAATGAGCAGCAGCCATGTAATTGTACAAGGCTGGCCTGCCCAGAATGGCGTTGAAGGGTAAGTTGATCTGAGCAATGTCAAAGACCAACTTCTCAGTGCGATAGTTCTCCCGTGTCCCGAAGGTCAGGGAGAGTAATGGCACCAAGTGGGGTTATGGCCCCTGGACCTACTCCGGGGAAAGGTCTGTAGGCGCGAAGGTCCGAAGGTCAGAGCTGAAGCCTGACGAAAGCTTTGAAGCTTATGAGGTTCAGCCCCGAACCTCCGTCCACCGTTACATGGTGAAGTTGGATGTTGTTGATGGTCGGAGATACCATCAATGGGATTTGGCCGGCTCCAATCATATTCCGACAGCAGTCTGATGCATCGAAAGTGATGGCGGTATCCATCCATTTCCGGTGCGGCTCCGCCCTGGCAGTGGGAGCTACCGAAGCCATGTCCCGCCGCATGGTCTTGAGGACACGGTGGGAAGTGATGTCCCACGAACCACCAAAGATGGTGTTCATGGTCTTCCGACGTTCATTGTCGGAGACGTCGGAGTCGTCGTCGACGGAGGTGTATGCAGCCTTCAGGACCTTTTTAGGGTCCTGAAAACCTAACTCCTCTTCAGCCGGAGCTTCGTCGACTTTCTGTTTTCCTTCCCTTTGTCGGAAAGGAACTTCTTCCCGGCGCTTGTTGTAGCGCTCGACAAGGTTCTGGACCTCTCGACAGTCTTCCAGGTTGTGGCTGTTCGACTTATGTATAGGACACCACATCTTGGAGTTACCGCCATCTTTAGATGAAGGTCAAGGTCGTTTCTCGGGGCGTGGCCCCCGGCCACCCGGAGCTGCAGCAGCTGCAGCAGTAGGTGTGCCGGCCGATGGCTTTTTCTTGCCGTTGGACTTTTTCTTCTTTTTGCCACTCCCGGAGGTAGTGGCTTTGCCCTTGGAGGATTTTTTGTTATCCTCCGGAGGTGGTTTGGAGTGCATTTCACGGCCCTCCGCAGCTTTGGCACACTTGTCTGCCAAGCCGAAGAGCTCCGTGATGCAGGTGATCTTTTTGATCGCAAGCTTCTCCAATATCTTCTTGTCTCGTACACCCTGTCTAAATGCCACAATAATAAAGGTGCTAGAGATAGAAGGAATTGTGTTTCGTACCTGGGTGAATCTCTGGATGAAGGAACGTAGGGATTCTCCCCCCTTCTGTGTGACAGCAAAAAGGTCCACTTCGGTGCCTGGTCGGGTGTATGAACTCCCGAAATTGGCGGTGAACTATTGGCACAATTTCGCCCAACTATTGATGGAGTTGGGTGGGAGGCTCATGAACCAGGACCTGACGGTCCCAGTTAAAGCCACGGGGAAATAGTTAGCCATTACGGCCTCGTTACCTCCGGCTGCAAGGATTGCAGTGGAGTAAATTTGGAGAAACTCAGCGGGATTAACAGTCCTGTCGAATTTCTCCGGCAGATGAGGTCAGAACTTTTGTGGCCATCTGACCATGTGTAGGTGCATGGCCAGGGCAGAACAGCCTCCTCCTACTCCCTAGGCAGCAGGACTGTCCCGAGCCTCTCGCCTTTCACGAGCATGCTCGATATGGATGCGGCCGTCCTGCTGACGGTAACGACGATCAAGCTCCGCCCAGAGGTCATGAGTTGAAAGCCTGGTTACCGTATGGGTGCGCCACGCCACGGAAGGCAGTGACGTCGCTTGTTGAGATGCAGCGCGCCTCCTATTCTGGGAAGCGTGCAGACCAAGTCTGCCCGACACAGTCCGATGTTGTGATGGGGCCTGCCCCGAGTGGGGAGGACCTTGGTTGCTGATGCGATCGGCTGCTGCTGCAACCAAGTGTTCCACATCAGCCCTCCACTGCTCCATTGCACCCTGGGATGCACGCTGAGGTGGTGGGCGTTGGAGAAGAGCACGCACTGCATGTAGCGCGTGTTCAGGGTTGTTGTTATTCGTCGATGCGGTGATCGACGCAGATGATCCGTCCCGCTGTCCAGCTTGATTTGCTGGTGTAGGCGGTGGAGGCGGAGGCATGACTCCTGCTGGAGCTGTGGCACCCGCTGGTTGCTACATGTTGGAGGGGTTGCCTCCAGCAGGTTGCACAGCGAGGTTGCCATTGGACGATCCAGCAACTGAGTTCACCATTCTTGAAATCTCGAGCGCCCCTTCCTGGCGCGCCAACTGTCAGCGGTTGAATCCGGCAGATCTCCCAGCACTACTGTTAGTAGTCCCTAGAGTTTGTAGTTCGGTAATGGGCGCGCAGAGATTCAAGAGATGGTGGCAAATTGACACAGAGGTTTACGTGGTTCGGGCCGCCTGAGCGTAATACCCTACTCCACGGGGTGAGTTGATGTTGTATTAAGCGAGTGAGTATGTGTGTGAGGGCGTGTGAGAGTCTCTGAGTCCCAAAGGGTGAGAGATCTCTGTGTATCTTCAACCGGTCCTTTTATATTACAAGGACTGATTGTTACACAGTTAGCCTAGCCCGACATGTGGCCCCGGCGGTTACTACTATTTGATACACAATTAATGGGGTTGATTACTCTTAATAGTGTAGCAACGGGCCTTAACAGTGCCGTTACTGGTATTAAGGGCCTTCCGATCGTGTGTCATTAACATGGTATTAACAACACTTAATCGGGTATCGAAGTCCTTGATTGCTCCTTGAAGGTCCGAGCCGTTGGGGGTCCACCAGACTGATTGTTGAGGCTGAAGGTCCGGCGTCCGGACACGTGGCAGCTCTGGAGCTTACCGTGTCCACGTAGGTCCGGTGCTGCTGGAAACGTGTCAGTACCGGAGCTTTCCTCTGTCTGGGGTTAGGTCCGGGGGTGCCATACTGGTATCCAGTCCGGAGCTTTCCCATGTGTGGGCAATAGCTCCAGTCTTATGATACACGTGGCGGCTCTGGGACTAACCATGTCGAGGAAGCAGGTCTAGTTATGGCTGACATGTGGGGCCTTCGGAGATCTTCAAATCTGGTACATGGAGTTTCCTTGTGATCTTTGCAATCCCAAGGGGTATCCGGTACGCAGGGTACCGACATACTGCAAGGGTGGTGTCGGTACCCTGCGTACCGTATACCCCTTGGGACTACAAAAAGACCAAAGGAACTTCACCTTTCTGAGTTGAAGACCTGCGAAGGCCCCACGTGTCATACTGGACTGGACCTGCCTCCCATCTATGGTTAGACCCAGTGCTGCCACGTGTATACTGCATCTGGACCTACACCCTGCACATGGGATGGTTCCAGGCTAAACACCTGTGCGGCACCCCCGGACCTAACCCCCTATAGAGGGAAGCTCCGGTACCGACACGTGTACATCTACACAGGACCTACCCGTTCCAGACGGAAAGCTCCGAAGCTGCCACGTGTCCAACCGCCGGGCCTTTAACCTCAACAAGCAGACAGGTGGACCCCCAACGGCCGAGACCTTCAAGGGGCAATCAAAGACTTCAAGACCCGATTAAGTGTCATTAATACCATATTAATGACACACGATCTGAAGGCCCTTAATATCAGTAACGACACTGTCAAAGCCCGTTACCACACTATTAAGGGTAATTAACCTCATTAATTGTGTATTAAGTATCAGTAACTACCAGGGCCACATGTCGGGCCAGGCTAACGGTGTAACGACTAGTACTTGTACTATAAAAGGACTGGTCGATAATACACAAAGGGCTCTCTCCTCTCGGACTCTCTAAGGCCCGAAGCTTGAAGCTCTCAACTCTTAGACGCTCAATACAACAACTACACACTCCATGGAGTAGGGTATTATGCTCAGGCGGCCCGAACCATGTAAATACTTGTGTCTACTTGCCACCGTGTTCTGAATCTCTGCGCGCCCAATACCGAACTACAAACTCCACAGGCTACCAATAGTAGTACCGGGAGCATTGCCAGAACAACACTCCGACAGTTGGCGCGCCAGGTAGGGGGTGCCCGATATTCAAAGATGGTAAACTCTACTGCTGGATCGTTCAACGGCAACCCTGCAGCGCAACCTGCTGGAGACAATCCGTCCAATGTGCAGCAGCTAGCAGGTGCTGCGGCTCTAGCAGGACTCATGCCTCCGCCGCCACCGTCCGCACTGGCAAATCAAGATGGACAGCGGGATGGAGCGTCTGCGTCGATCACGGCATCGGCTAACAACAACCCTGAACACGCGCTCCATGCAGCGCGTGCTCTTCTCCAACACCCACCACCTCCAGGTGCATCCCAGGGTGCAATGGAGGAGTGGAGGGCTGATGTGGAACATTTGGTTGCAGCAGCAGCCGATCGCATCAGCAACCAAGGTCCTGCCCCCTCGGGGCGGGCCCCATCGCAACATCGGACTGTGTCGGGCAGACTTGGTCTGCACACTTCCCAACATAGGAGGCGTGCTGTGTCTCAACAAGTGACATCGCTTCCTTTCGGGGCGCGACGCACCCATACAGTAACCAGGCTTTCAACTCACGGCCTCCAGACAGAGCTTGATCGCCGTTACTGTCAATAGGATGGCAGCGTCCATATCGAGCACGCTCGCAAAAGGAGAGAGGCTCGAGACAGTCCTACTCCCGAGGGAGTAGGAGGAGGCTGTTCTGCCCTGGCCATGCACCTACGCATGGTCAGATGGCCACAAAAGTTCCGGCCTCACCTGCCGGAGAAATTTGAGAGGACTGCCAATCCCGCTGAGTTTCTCCAAATTTACTCCACCGCAATCCTTGCGGTGGAGGCAACAAGGCTGTAATGGCCAACTATTTCCCCGTGGCTTTGACTGGGACCGCCAGGTCCTGGTTCATGAGCCTTCCACCCGACTCCATCAACAGTTGGGCAGAACTATGCCAACAGTTCACTGCTAATTTCGGGAGTTCATACACCCGTGGACCTTTTTGCTGTCAAACAGAAGGGGGGAGAGTCCCTGCGATCCTTCATCCAGAGGCTCTCCCAGGTACGAAACACTATTCCTTCTATATCCAACGCCTTTGTTATTGTGGCATTTAGACAGGGCGTACGAGACAAGAAGATGCTGGAGAAGCTGGCGACCAAGGAGATCACCAGTGTCACAGAACTCTTCAGCTTGGCAGACAAATGTGCCAAAGCTGCGGAGGGCTGTGAAATGCACTCCCAACAACTTTTGGAGGATAACAAAAAAATCATCCAAGAGTGAAGCCACTACCTCCGGGAGTGGCAAAAAGAAGAAAAAGTCCACTGGCAAGAAAAAGCCATCGGCCGGCACACCAACTGCTGCAGCTGCCGCAGCTCCGGGTGGCCGGGGCCACGCCCCGAGAAACGACCTCGGCCGTCATCTGAAGTCGGTGGCAGCTCCAAGATGCGGTGTCCTATACATAAGTCGAACAGCCACAACCAAGAAGACTGTCGAGAGGTCTAGAACCTTGCTGAGCGCTACAACAAGCGCCGAGAAGAAGTTCCTTCCCGTCAAAGGGAAGGAAAACATAAAGGCGACGAAGCTCCAGCTGAAGAGGAGTTAGGCTTTCAGGACCCTAAAAAAGTCTTGAAGGCTGTTTACACCTCCGTCGACAATTACTCCGACGTCTCCGACAATGAACGTCGGAAAACCATGAACACCATCTTTGGTGGTTTGTGGGACATCACCTCCTGCCGTGTCCTCAAGACCATGCGGCGGGACATGGCCTCAGTAGCTCCCACCACCAGTGCGGAGCCGCACCGGAAGTGGATGGATACTGCCATCACTTTTGATGCATCAGACTGCTCTCGGAATATGATTGGAGCTGGCCAACTCCCATTGATGGTATCTCCGACCATCAACAACATTCAACTCCACCATGTAATGGTGGATGGAGGATCGGGCTGAACCTCATAAGCTTCGAGGCTTTCGTCAAGCTTCAGCTCCAACCTTTGGACCTTCGCCCCTCCCAACCTTTCTCCGGAGTAGGTTCGGGGGCCATAACCCCACTCGGTGCAATTACTCTTCCGGTGACCTTCGGGACCCGGGAGAATTACCGCACTGAGAAGTTGGTCTTCGACATGGCATAGATCAACTTACCCTTCAACGCCATTTTGGGCAGGCCAGACTTCTACAAGTTAATGGCTGCTTTTCATTATGGCTACTTGGTGTTGAAGATGCCAACACCAGCTGGTGTTCCCCGAATCCGTGGAGATCGCACAGCCGGAGTGACAGCTCTGGAAGAACTCCACGCGCTTGCTACAGCGCAGGAGGAAGAATCCGGAAAGGAGCAAGCTCCGAAACCACCGAGCTTTCGTCATCGAGGCTCAACCTCCGCACCTCGCGTGCAACCAAGCAGCGACATCGACATTCCCGTCAAAGTCGTCCAAATCAGTTCCGATGCCGCTCAGACCACCTGTATATCGGGAGGTCTGAATGACAAATAGGAACTCGCGCTCATCACATTCCTTCGGGCTAACGTCAACGTGTTTTCCTGGCAACCGTCACAAATGCCTGGGATCCCTAGGGAAGTGATCGAGCATAATCTGAGGATCTATCCCGACGCTCAACCTGTACATCAGAAGCCTCGGAAGCAATCAGTAGAGCGACATAACTTCATACATCAAGAAGTGAAGAAGTTGCTCAAAGCTGGATTCATCCGAGAAGTCTTCCACCCAAAATGGCTGGCAAACCCAGTCGTTGTACCTAAGGCCGGCGGGAAGCTTCGGATGTGTATCGACTACACTACACTAAATAAGGCATGTCCAAAAGATCCATTCCCACTACATAGAATAAATCAGATAGTGGATTCCACCTCCGGGTGTGAATTACTGTGTTTCCTAGATGCATATTCTGGGTACCATCAAATCAGAATGTCTAGGGAAGATGAAGAGCATACCTCATTTATCACAGTAGAGGGATTATATTGTTATACTGCTGTGTCATTTGGTCTCAAGAATGCTGCTTCAACATTTGTACGAGCTATGTACAAAACTTTTGGAGAGCTCATCAGAGACGTAGTGGAAGTGTATGTCGATGACATCGTCGTCAAGATTAAGAACAAGGAGTCATTCCTTGACACCTTGCAAGCTGCCTTCGACAAGTTGCGAGTTACTCGCACGAAGCTGAACCCGGGCAAGTGTGTCTTCGGGGTTAGCTCCAAAAAACTTCTTGGTTTCTTTATGAACCATCGAGGAATAGAAGCAAATTCGGCAAAGATAAAAGCTATTGAAGACATGCGGTCACTAGCCCGCATCAAAGACGTCCAGAAGCTGACTGGATGTCTAGCTGCCCTCAGCCGGTTCATCTTAAGACGGGCGGAACGGGCGCTACCCTTCTTCAAGCTATTGAGGAAGTCTGGACCATTCTAATGGTCTGAAGAAGCAGAAAAGGCATTCCAGGAGCTAAAGCAGCTCCTCACCACCCTACCAACCTTGGTAGTTCCGAACCCTTGTGAGCCACTCCTGCTTTACATTTCGGCAACTGAGAAAGTTGTCAGCATGGTCCCTGTTGCGGAAAGACTAGAATCATCTCTAGTTCAGGAATCCAGACCCCTTTGGGAGGGTCCGGAGTTACCTGAAGTCGAGTCCGGGTCCCAGCTCCCAGACCCTGATCCTCAAGGAGAGATGCCGAAGGATCCATCTTCTTCAAATAAAGGAGTCACTACTGCTGAACAAGAAGATTCGGACCCCTCCGGGAGGGTCCGGATCACTTCAGGAGAAGCTCCGGGTTCCTCTAGCCGGAACTCGGAGGTTCCCGAACCAGGTCCGGACCTCTCCGAGAGGGTCCGAGTAAATGAGGAGGAAGCTCCAGACCCCATCGTGAGGATCCGGATGGTCCAGCGACCAGTGTACTTCATCAGCGAAGTACTCCAGGACGCCAAGGCTCAGTACCTGAAGGTGCATAAGCTGCTCTACGCAGTTCTTATTGCCTCTAGGAATCTCCGACACTACTTCCAAGCCCACAAGATTTCAGTGGTAACCTCTTATCCACTACGTGCAATCTTGCATAACCCCAATTCCACTGGGAACATTGCAAAGTGGGCAGCGAAATTAGCCGAGTTCGACCTTGAATTCATACCAAGACAAGCGATCAAGAGTCAAGCATTGGCAGACTTTGTGGCGGAATGGACCCCCTTTCTATCAAATCCTGGGGGCCCCAGTGAGTAGAAGTCGGAACCCAAGGTTTCGGTCTTCACTGAGCCTCACTGGACTCTCTACTTCGACGGCTCTATGCAGAAGGAAGGGGCCGGAGCTGGAGTCCTTCTCCTTGCTCCGACTGGGGAGAAGGTAAAATACATGGTGCACCTTGACTTCAAGGCAACCAACAACATGACGGAGTATGAAGCACTAATTTATGGACTCAAGGTGACACTATCGTATGGTGTCAATCAGCTGTTGGTAAAGCGTGATTCACAACTTGTTGTAAAACAAGTCAAAGGTGAATGTTGCTGCAACAACCCTCAACTAGCTGCATACCTACTCGAAGTCCAGAAGCTTCAGAAGGACTTCGACATCCTGGATCTTTGCCGTGTCCAGCGTCTCAACAATGCTGAAGTTGATGAACTCTCGACGAAAGCTTCAACCGGGGCTCCGGCTCCCGATGGAACCTTCGTCCGGAGGTTGTCTAAACCTACAGCTCAGCCTGCCAAACTGAGCAAAGGGGGCGAGACCAGCACCTTGAAGCCGGCGGTCCCAATGGCCCTGTTACCATGGCGTCCATCAAGGGTCGTAGGTGCTGCAGGAAGCTCTGAGCAACCCAGCACGCAAGACTCAAATCCTCAAGCTAGCTCTGATGCATGGATCTCGGAGATCCGAAGCTACTTGAAAGATAATTTCCTTCCTGAATATAATGTATCCGCTGACCGGATAGTCAGATTGGCTAAAAGATACACACAGTAGAAGGGGATCTCTACCGACGTGGTGCCAACGGTGTCCTAATGCGGTGCATTACAAGGGAAGAAGGTTGCAAGCTCCTCGCAGAAATCCATAGAGGCGAGTGTGGGAACCACGCGTCTTCCTGCACGCTGGTCGGTAAAGCCTTCTGGCATGGCTTTTACTGGCTTACATCACTCCAGGATGCAACTGAGCTGGTGAAGAAATGTGAAGCATGCCAGTTCCATGCGAAACAAATTCATACACCGGCTCAGCCTCTACAAATGATACCTCCTACATGGACTTTCGCTGTGTGGGGGATGGATATCTTGGGACCTTTCCAAAGAGCCATCGGAGGTTATAAGTTCATGTACGTTGCCATTGACAAGTTCACCAAATGGCCGGAAGCAAATCCAGTTGTGACGATAAACAAGCAATCAACTATCAACTTCTTGCAGTCCATCGTATGCAGATTTGGAGTCCCAAACAAGATCATAACTGATAATGGGACCCAGTTCACAAGCTCTTCATTCCAAGGAAATTGCAAAGACCTCGGCATCCAAGTCAGCTACGCTTCCGTAGCTCACCCGGCAAGTAATGGTCAAGTCGAGAGAGCAAATGCAGAAATTGTAAAAGGACTCAAGACCCGCACATATGAGCGCCTAAAAAAACATGGAGCCAACTGGATTGAAGAGCTTTCACCCACTCTATGGGCCAACAGGACAACTCCAAACAGTCAGCTGGAGAGACACCCTTCTTCCTGGTGTACGAAGCTGAAGCAGTCCTTCCTCCGAAAATCACCTTGGAGTCGCTCCGGGTCTGGACCTTCGACGATGTCGCGCAGGACCAGCTCCAGCGTGAAGACCTAGACCTCCTTGAAGAGGGAAGGTGCCGAGCAGCTGTTCGGAATGCCCGATACTGCCAAGCTCTTCGGCGCTATCACCAAGGCATGCTCACAACCGACAGCTCGAGGAAGGCGATCTGGTGCTACGGAGAATACAATCCAGAGAAGGGTTAAAAAAACTCTCCCCCAGCTGGGAAGGACCCTTCCGAGTGATCAAAGTATTCCGCCCCAGATGCTTTTGCTTGGCAACCGAGGATGGGGCACCTCTCTCTAATCCTTGGAACATTGAGCACCTCCGTAAGTTCTACGCTTAATATCACGGAGGTGAGTCTGTAGTTACATGTGATGTATGTTATAGAGTCATTGTACAGAGTCGGGTAGCTCCTGCGGGAGAATAGTCGGACCTTCCCTGGAAGGTCCGCAAAGTTCAGGCAACACTTGTCACGGTCTCAGAACTAAAAGTGTAGCTAGCTACCTTGGGTCAAATGAGAAACGAAACACACTTATCCTGGTTCCGTACCCTAAGAGTGTACTTGTTTCCCCTGTACCCCGGTCCTATAATGAAAGACATCATTGTGTGAAAACAGACTCCACGTGCATTTATTTTGTACAGGCTCAATATTTTTTATTTTTCTCTTTCTTGTCTATAACAAAGTTGTGCAATTCTTAAGAAACTTTAGCTCGACCAATTCAAGTATAATTCAAGTTGCATTATCAATTCTTCTGGGTTTAAACATATTAATGGTCTACTCGTCTGAATGCCGCCAAGCCAATCTAGGTCCGGAGTGTGCTATTGAGTTAGCCTGGTCATGCACCCTAAGTACGCCACTCTACCTACACCCCGGCAGGCCGAAGTAAGGTGAGTCCAGAAATGATCGGACCCGGAGAAAACAAGCTAATGCACTTGATTGTATTAACAATTGCGTTCGATCTTCAAATTTCTCGGGAATAGTAAGTCGCAATTGAGTTATAGATAGGGAATGGATTTTACTCTTTTTCTTGACTTCAGTGTGTAGGAAAATAAAGATTTCATGATGATGGTGAATGAGGCTGGAGCTACCAAAGCTCCGACATCCCCTAGGTGGCTTGTAGTCGATGTTCAAACATTGATAGCGAGTGTCGCTGGAGCTACTAAGTTCCGGTAAAGCCAGGCGGCCAACCGTCAACGTGAAGATAAGATGGTGGGAAGACTCCACAATGGGGTCTGCTGTCGATGCACTGCATGTTGACAGTGGTCGCTGTCGGAGCTACCAAGCTCTGACAACCCCAGAGGACTTGCATCAACGCTCTACGTGTTGATGGAGACTGCTGCCGGAGCTACTAAGCTCCGACGATGGTCAATGCCAGAGCTACTAAAGCTCCGACAACCTCAGAGGGCCTCTACTATCGAAGACTTCGGACCTACGCTCTACAAGTTCGAAGCACGCAAGTCTTCAACAACTGTTACATTCTCTTGGTACATGTTCACAATCAAATTGTGTACATTTACCAGGGGGCCAAGTGGTGACAAAGGTGTTGAAGACAAAAAATGAAATTCACAAAAAACATGGACTTCATTCATCTGGAGACAAGAGATTACAAAATTGGAGAAAAAAGAAGAGAGAACACAAGCCAGAGCTACAAAGAGAGAGTCCTAGACCCTATGGAAGAATGAGGCGACCTTCTGGGCAATCTCCGACACGCTGGCTTGGGCGGCTTCTCCCTCTCCGTTGATGGGGCCTTCAAGCACCGGGTCCAGTGGGAATTGAGGGTCTCGGCTTGTGTAGCACGTCAGCACGAATTCTACGACGTTCTTTGCCAGGGGTTGTCCCTCGATTTCCAGCTGGTCCACGATGACATCACCCATCTTGGTGAGCTTGTTGCCTGCCGAACTCAACGCCTGCAACGCCTGGTCCAGCTCCGGCTCCGAATCATCCGGACGCACGGGACTAAAACCCATTGGCGTCAGCGCGTCATTGGCTTTGCCCAGGAAGTCCCAAACTTGTTGGGACTCTGCGACCCTTGAGCCTCGCATCTCCTCCAAGGATCTTCTGGTCGCCACAAGCTCCAAATTCTCCCGGGCAAGACACTCAACTTCTTTAGCGTTCTGCTAAATCTTTTCAGCAACCTGCCTTTCGAGTTTGCCGAGCTCCTCCTCCCGGAGGTGGATCTTGTTCTGGTGGTCGACCAGGTCCTTCTCCCGGCCCCGCACCTTCTTCTCCCTGGTAGCAATGTCATTCTCCCTCCTGTGGAGGTCCTGCCCTTGCTGCCAGGCCTTCTTCTCCTCTTTCTCGCAGCACTCCTCCAATTTCTTGGTGCGCTCCTCGAGACTCTTTTCACCCAGAGTTAGCCTCTGAGTAAGCTCTTCCTCCCTCTTCACGAGGTCATCCCGCAGCTCCAGGAGTTTTTGCTCTTCATCTTCGAGCTTTTTCTCCTGCTCCTCAAGGGCCTCCCGACGCTTGACGAGGCTGTCGTGGATGGCGCTGAGCTTCTCCCAACGATCATTCACTGCGTTATTAGCAGCTATGGCCTTTTCGTGGATGGCCCGGGACTGGTTGTCGAGGGATCGCACCATGCTTTCCCTCTCGTCCAGCATCTTACCCCAGCACTCCAACCGGACCTTCTCCTTCTTCACCCACTCCTTGTCGTCAGCCAGCCTCGACTGCGCCAGCTTGGTCTTGAATTGGAGCCAGTTGCACCACCTCCTAAGAGTTTGGCGCTCCTCCTCGAGGGCCTTGCTATCGTGGTAGAAAGCTAGCTGGACCTGACGAAGACTGGAGCAGGCGTTGTCTATAGACATTGACAAAGGGATTGGCTCCGGGCCTACCGGGGTCTTCTCTGCTGGCTCCAGCGAGTTCTCCGTGACAAAAATTGGGTCCCACTCTACAAGACCTGTCCCCTGAGCTTCCACGGCACTAGGGACGCCCTACGAGATAGCCTCGGTCGCCGCTGAGGAAGGTCCTGCAACTGAAGTTTCGACCTCCGGAGTTGGTTCTGAAGGTCCCGCCGCCAGGTCATCAACAACTGGTCCCTCAGGCTGGGGGTCGGCAACTTCATATTGGCACCCAGGCTTAGGCGCGGGCACCTCCGGGACCACCACCTCCGGGGCAGGTGTTGAAGGTTCGGTCAGAGCTGAAGCTACTTCCGGCTCCAACGCTGGCGCCTCCTCCACCGCCGGCTCAGGCGCTGATGCTTCGACTATCATGGGCTCGGGCGCTGGCACCTCTGCAGCAACCGGCTCAGGCGCCAGAACTTCTTCGATGACCGACTCTACCGCTAGAACTTCATCAGCCACCGGCTCTACCGCCGGGGCTTCATCAACACCCGGCTCTATCGTCGGGGCCTCATCAACCACCTGCTTCGCCGCCGGGGCTTCAACAACATCCAGCTCTAGGGCTGGAATCGCAGCTACCTCCGGCTCTGAGGCTGGAGCATCCACCATTTCAGCATCCAAACCTGGAGCTTCAACCTCCGGGGCAGGTGCCGCTGGTACATCTTCATTCCCGTGATCCGGCGCTACCACGGGAGCTTCTGGGGATGAGTCGAGGTCCAGAACCACAACAGCCGGGGCCGGAGCTGTCGCAGCCTGAGGCACTTCTTGAGGCGGCGCTGGGATTGGAGCCGGAGCTTCCGCCTGCACAGCATCAGCTGCTGCTGCAGGAACCGAAGCTTCAGCCCCTTTCTTGGGTACTCTGTGGATGAAGGACGAGGAAACTCAAAACACAGTTACAACAAAAACAATCAACTGAGGTAAAAAATCAAACTTACCTTGGAAGCCTCTCGCTCCAACTGGCGCGGAACCTCTTCACCGGACGCTCAGGACTGGCCCCGGTTGCCACTAGCGTGGTAGCTCCGGAAGGTTCCCCGGAGCTTGTTCCCGCCATCAGTGACGTCTTGGTTGAGGCCCCTCTCGACCGGGAAGGACCTTCGGACCTGGAGCCTTCAGCTGGCCCTGGTACCGGAGCCACATGGCCGGAGCTAGCACCCTAAGGAGATGCCGATGCTGGTGTAGTTGCCGCCACCAAAGACCTCCACCGGGGAGAAGGAGCCATCTTGGAAGGAGCAGGTCTGACGGACCTCCCGTCGGCATGCTTCAGCTTCCTCTTGTGGCTCGAGGGCTTGTCCAACTCCTTGCCCTTGCCTACGACTTTGGTTCTTGTCTTTGGTGCAGGAGCGGAGCAGCCTTCAGAAGCTCCGAGGATTGCCACCTCGGAGGTTGATCGCCTCTCCACTAGGCCCAAGTTGTCCAACAACGACATCTTCCTCTGGAGCTCTCTGCACTCCTCTGGTATCATATTCAGATGCAGAAAGGCCGCCGGTGGAGACACATCGCCAGGGCCAATGTTCCCAGGCTGGAACTTCTTGAGATGGGTCTTCAAGGCTTCACCGGCCAAGTTGGTGTCCAAGCCAACTTCAATGCGATTGGTATCCATCTCACTGTTGAAGGCCCATGCAGGCCGGCTCCTAGCCCTCAGCAGGGCCCACTTGTTCGTCAAGAAGTTGCCGAAGACCATCTGCGGGGTCACCCCACCTTCGACACATTCCTGGATTCTGTCCAGGATGGGCTTGTACTCCCTCGACAGCTCTGGCACGTCACTCCAAGTGTTGGTGTTGACGCGAGGAAGGCCTTCAGGCAGCTTCAACCTCTCGTGTCCCTCGACGGTGACGACCACCCTGTCTTTCTTCCAGTCGTCCCACTTGCCAGAAGGGAAGGACCTCAAGTACTTGAGGGTAGAGTTTTTCTGCTTCACGAAGTAGTAGAAGCCGATGAACTCATCACTCTTCCCGGTCGGGTGGACAGTGAAGAAGGTATGGAACAAATCCACGCAAGGGGGCACGCCCACCCACATCTCGCAAAAGTGGACAAAAGTCGCCACCAGCAAGATTGAGTGGGGGCCCAGATGGTGGAGCTGCAGACCATAGAAATCTCGCAGTATCAGAAAGAAGGTGGAGAAAGGCGGGATCAAACCCGCCATGGCGTACCCAAGGAAGTACACCATATCTCTGGCTCGCTTCTTCTCGAAGGGAAGCTCACCGCAGCGAATGTCGTTGTCAAAGGAGTCACTAGACCATCCCATATAGGTCCGGACCCTAGACAACTCCTTCTTGCTCCCAATGCGGCTCTTGGGGAGTCCCAACTTCATCGCGACACAGTGTGGCGAGAGAAGAAAAGCAAGTGAAAGTTTGGAGGATTTGAGCGCAAGTTCAAATGAAGGCATAAAAAATCCCCAAACGGTGCGCGCTTTCCTTCTTAAGTAAGCCCCTGCAATGCTTGGACGGAAACCGCAGAGGAGCCGACGATACAATTCAAAAACTTCACCCTGCCAATGACAAGGGGGCCCGGGGCCACCCCGACGATCAAGTCGAGGTCCTTACCCCAGGCGAACGATGGTCATCATGAAAGGCGGGAAGCTCGAGGGCAGCGGCCTGACAGGGCGCGCGGAACCGATACGATTTTTGTATCAAGAACCGGCGACCTTCAATTGCGTGAGATCTGCACGCTTAGATCTCACCTTCCGCATCCTGGATATGCCACGCGACATTGGTTTAACTGCAAACTATCGCCAACGACACATCTGAAGACCCTTGAAGACACGACTCAAAAATCGAAGGATGGACCCACCTCTCGCAGAACGACTATATCCAAAAGGTCTCTCCCAGAGGTGGGTCCAGGGGGCCACTGTCGGTACCCTGCGTACTGTATACCCCTTGGGACTACAAAAAGATCAAAGGAACTTCACCTGTTTGAGTTGAAGACCTGCGAAGGCCCCACGTGTCATACGGGACTGGACCTGCCTCTCATCTATGGTTAGACCCGGTGCTGCCACGTGTATACTGCATCCGGACCTACACCCTGCACATGGGATGGTTCCGGGCTAAACACCTGTGCGACACCCCCGAACCTAACCCCCGATAGAAGGAAGCTCCGGTACCGACATGTGTACATCTACACCGGACCTACCCGACCCAGACGGAAAGCTCCAAAGCTGCCACGTGTCCAACCGCCAGACCTTCAACCTCAACAATCAGACTGGTGGACCCCCAACGGCTGGGACCTTCAAGGGGCAATCAAAGACTTCAATACCCGATTAAGTGTCATTAATACCATATTAATGACACACGATCGGAAGACTCTTAATATCAGTAATGGCACTGTCAAGGCCCGTTACCACGCTATTAAGGGTAATTAACCTCATTAATTGTGTATTAAGCATCAGTAACTGCCAGGGCCACGTGTCGGGCCAGGCTAAAGGTGTAACGACCAGTCCTTGTACTATAAAAGGACTGGTCGACGATAAACAAAGGGCTCTCTCCTCTCAGACTCTCTAAGGCCCGAAGCTTGAAGCTCTCGACTCTTAGACGCTCAATACAACAACTACACACTCCGTGGAGTAGGGTATTACGCTCAGGCGGCCCGAACCACGTAAATCCTTGTGTCTACTTGCCACTGTGTTCTGAATCTCTGCGCGCCCAATACCGAACTACAAACTCCACGGGCTACCAACAGTAGTACCGAGAGAATTGCCGAAAAGACACTCCGACAGGTGGTGACTGTCTTTGGTCTATTGTTGGGTACAAAAAGCCGGGTGGCGTGACTGTCATGGTACTAACTTCTGCACTAACATGTTCATTTATTTGAATGCTATTTAATTTTTTTGCATAAATTTGATTTAAATATTTTTTATTTTTTTGCAGGTGACAGTATTGAATGATGTGCATACATGTACCTCTAGCAGTCGAAGGAAGACAACTACACCTTCGTGTAAGTTGGTTGCTTCCAAGGCTGTTTCGATTCTTCGAAAAAATCCTCAGATGGATGCTAAAGAGCTGCAGATTAAGCTTCAAAATGATCACAAGTGCACCATTGGTTATGACACGGACTGGAAAGGAAAAGAGAAAGTTTTGGAACAAATGTATGGTACATGGCAGGAAAGTTTCCAACTACTATATAACTGGAAGGCAGATGTTTTGAAGAGGTCACCAAATAGTGTTATTGAGATTGATTGCAAGATGGTTAATAGAAGGGTTTATTTCCACAAGTTTTTTTGTGCACTTGGTCCTTGTATTGAGGGATTTCGATCAGGTTGTAGGCCATGGCTTGGTGTCGATGCGACTGCACTCAATGGTAGGTGGAATGGACATTTAGCTGCCGCAACAGGGGTGGATGGTCACAACTGGATGTATCCTATTGCTTTTGGATCTATAGACTCTGAAACAGAAGATAATTGGACATGGTTTATGACTCAGTTGCACAAGGTTTTAGGAGACCTTCCCAGACTTGCTATTTGCTCAGATGCTTGCAAAGGGTTATTAAATGTTGTGCAAATTGTGTTTCCACAAGTTGATCAAAGAGAATGCTTTAGACATCTAATGAAGAATTTTAGCAAGAGATTTTCTGGTGAAAGTGTTGGACACATGTGGCCTGCAGCTAGAGCATATGAAAAAGACATTTATGATGACCATATGACTGAAGTTTATATAGGTAACCTTGAAGCTAAGCAATGGCTTGAGGAGTATCACAAGCTAAAGTGGCAGAGGTGTGATTTCAACTCTGATATAAAATGTGATTATGTGACAAACAATGTAGCCGAATCTTTCAACAATTAGATCAAAGATATAAAGGACTTGCCCGTCGTGAAGCTTGTTGACAAGATAAGAGAGATGATTATGAGGCTTTTTTATAAGAGGAGAAGAATTGGACAAAAGTTGAATGGCAGGATACTACCAGCAGTTCTACAAATCTTGAGAGCCAAAACCAGAGGGTTGGGACATCTATCTGTTATAAAAGGTGATAATCAAATTGTGGAGGTGTGGGATAATTGCAATCATAGGTTTGTGGTCAGAGCATGTTCCAAAGAGTGTTCATGTGATGAGTGGCAACATACTGGGAAACCTTGCCAACATGCTTTGTCTTTGATAATAGCTCAACAAATCAAAAATGTGGCGATGGAGGACTTTGTCCATGACTACTATTCTGTGGATAAATTTAGAAAAGCATATGCTAGAATAGTATAACCACTTCCTCACAAAGAAAAGTGGCCAACCGTGGACTTGCCATTTGAGGTATGTGCACCGCTAAGTAAAAGGGGTGCTGGAAGACTAAGGAAGAATAGGACCAAAAGTTGCCTTGAAGGTGGTAGTAGGTCAAAATCGGTTTCAAAGGCAGTTGAAAATGAGAATGAAAAGAGTAAGAAAATTGTTAGAGGCAAAGTGGGATGTCCTAATTGTGCGGAATTAGGACATAGAAAAACAAGCTACAAATGCCCACTTAATAGAACAAAGAAAAGGTAAAATTTCAGTATTTCTTTCTTTGTTTTTTCTTTGATGTGTTACTTATTTTACCATCTTTGTATTACAGGAAGAGAAAACCAAGGAAAAATATTACTAAGGGTTGGTTTCCCAAAAATTCGGCACCAGATGAACCAAGTGCAACAAGAGAACAAATAATGCAAGAGAGTCCTGAAATTATGACAAGAAGGTATAAAATTACTGACATTCATTTTTGCCTCTAGGATGTTCATACACATTAGTTTTACTAAGATATTATCTTTTTTATAGACATTTTAGTATGCTTATGGGAGACGACACATCTCAAGAGGATTTTTCTTCTTTGTCTTTACATACCACTACCACACCAGAGAGCTCAAGTTCAACAAAGGAGGTAATAATGCAAGAGAGTCCTGGAATTATGACAAGAGGGTACAAAATTACTACATTCCTTCATTAATGCATTATGTTTATAAAAAAGTCTTACTAATATATTGTCTTATGTGTAGGCGTCTTAATATTCTCATAGAAGAAGGCACATCTCATGAAGTTTTTGCCTCCCAGACTTTACAAACTAGTACCATAGGCCAAAGAAGATGACTCCAAGAAAGGCCAAAAGGAGTTTAAATGTTTGATGTTTCTGGTTTCAAAGATGTGATACAAATTTTAGAAACTAGCATATCATTCATTTTGTAATAGTGGTCTTATAAATTCTTGTGGTCATATGACTTCTGGGAATAAATTAGTTTTAAATAGTGAATGTTGCCTACAGTCTTGACTTCATTTTTATTGTTCCTGTGATGAATGAAGGAAACTCCCTTCCTCTGTTAAATGTTTCTTAGCATTTCAAACATGCTGTGATGTTTATAGTCAGATGTATTCTGTTTTTATTCTGTAAATGACAACGAGTTGTTAATTTTTTTAGCTGAACTGTTGGTGATTTAAACTAGCTGCGTACGGTATATGCGCCTACAGCGTACCATTGAGTTGTTATTTTTTTAGCTGAACTGTTTGTCATATTAAACTAGCTGCGTACCATTTTTGGAGTATATGCGTCTGACTGCGTGCCAAACACACACCACTGGATTATGGTGGCGGCAGGGAAGGAATAATTAAATTAAGGTGGAAAAATAGAATTAGGGGTATTTTGGTCAGTTTATGTGTTATGTAAATAGAAAAAAGAAGAAAAGACATTAAAAAGAATAAAAATCATCCAGAATCTTATTTTAACGGTTGATCAATGTTATAAGTTCTATTTTATCAAAGTCCACGGTATAAGTTCTATTTTGTCGAAGCCCTTCGATTAAAGTTCTAAATAGCAGTTGTCTAAAAAATCAGACCGCCGTGCGCTACGCGATGCTGTACATCGTGGGCCTCGGCCTCGGCGACGAGCGTGACATCACGGTGCGGGGGCTCGACGCTGTCCGCCGCTGTGCCAAGGTTCATATGGAGGCGTACACCTCCCTCTCGCTCGGTCTCGACCCGTCAAGCCTCGCCAACCTTGTGCGCCTCCCTTAATTACCTGTTTGCGATCATGCGTGGTCACTTTGCGCCGCCGTTTCTTCGTGGTCGCCACCTGCCCGTGAAAAACGCCTGGCTCAAAGACATCGCTCATGCCCCGTCGGCCGTCGTGCTGCTCTGGCGTGCAGGAGAAACTGTACGGGAAGGAGATCACGGTTGCTGACCGGGAGATGGCGGGGAGGGGAGCGCGCCGACCAGATGCTGAGCGAGGCTGCCGACGCTGACGTTGCATTCCTCGTTGTCGGGGACCCGTTCGGGTAACCAACTAACCATTGCTCGGCTCAGTGTACTGTTGATGAGTATGTGGCTGACAACATGGGGGTGGGTGATAGCAGAGCACACGATTGTTCATACATGGATGTTGTTGCGGTGATTTATATGCATGTTCTTGTTTGGATTGCTTGTGGGCATGTGTTTATTCTAAATTTGTTGATTTCTGATTGGCCTGACCATTGGCATATGGCATAATTGTGCAATATAACTTAAATCAGGTGTTGCCGGCCATTATTCAGTTGAAGCCCTTGGGACTCACGTTTTGTCAACTTGTCATGTCCTTGGGCTTGTAAATTTTTTCAGCGCACCATATTCCACCTCTAGCTATGTATCATATCATATGCATGTATTTACATTTTCCTTTATTTGAGTTAAAAAAAGGAAAATAAAACTTGACACACATATGTGAAGGCAAGCACATCTTTTCCAGTTAGAATAACACCACATTGCCTATGTAACCAAGAGAGGTCCCCTAATCCCCTTATATATGTACCACCCTCTAGGGGTTTTTAATCAATAAAAATACAATAATTATTTCCTCCCCAATATTTCCATCATGGTATCAGATTAGGTTCATTCCTAACTTCCGCTTGCTACGCCCAACTCCGCCTCTTGCGTCGAGTTTGGCTCGCGGCAAATCGCTGCCCTCCGAGCGCGATTTTTTTTCGGCGTGCCTGTGCCGCCGGAAAAATTCCGCGCACACCGTGCTCTAGAGCGGGGTCCTTCAAAGACCGCCGCACGCCTACGTGCGGCCTTCTGCGCGGCTCACGCCTGGTCTAAAATCTTCGTCACCACGCGCCACGCGTCCGCGGTCTCCACTACAGCAGATTGACGCTCGCGCGTCGTGTTTCTTACTTCTTGATAGTTTCTGTTGGTGATGGCTCCCCGGACGCACAAGCAGTCTTACAGGATATCACCTTGGCTGCCGAGCTAACTCGATTGACCGAGGAGGCGGATCGACTGGCCATCGAGACAGCACGTGCACGTGCAGCGACCGACGAGGCACATCGCAAGTTGCTTCTCGCAGCCGATGAGATTCGTCGTGACTTGATCAACCACGACCTCTGTCCTCCGACGGTTGACGACGTTGCTTCTCTGCATGCTCAAGCAATTGCCGTCCTCAACATCAAGTCAATGATCCCTGTCGTCCTCGACAACCTTTCGCCGCACTATAATCGGTGGAAGAGTCTCTTCCTCAACACCCTCGAGAAGTACAAGCTCTCCGATCATGTCCTCACCGACATTGATCCCACTGTCATCGACTCTCATTGGCGACGCATGGACTGCACCGTCATCTCCTAGCTTCATAGCATCGTCTCTCCTGATCTTATTGAGATTGCCTTGGCGAGGCATAACCACAGCTCGTTCCATCTGGCTTGGGCTTCAATAGAAGTTCATCGGCAACCGGGAGACCCGTGCTATGATTTTGGACACTGAGTTTTGCACGTTCGTCCAGGGTGACCTCTCCATCACCGACTATTGTCATCGTATCAAGTTGATGGCTGATGCACTTGGTGACTTGGGCGAGGTCATCCACGACCGCACTCTCGTTCTCACGACGCATCGTGGGCTGAACGAACGGTTCTCTCACATGGCATCCCTTCTCAAGCGACAGTGCCCCTTTCCCACATTTGCCGAGGTCCGCAACGACCTCCAACTTGAGGAGATCGAGATGAAGTCCAAGTCGAGAAACGCCAATGCATTGACAGCCACCTCCGTAGGTGCGAGACGCACACTGTCTTCTGCATCATCTGGTGGCACTCCTCCACGTGCCCCCATTTCTGGTGGCCCTGCATCAAGCACTCCTACCTCCGGTCTGTCTCTGGCCTCTCGTCCTCCAACCGAGGTCGAAATCGGCGTAATCGGAACAAGTGTAATGACACCAATAACAACGGTGGATTTCTCACTCTGGGGAATCCATGGAACGGGACCCTGTAGCTTTGGGGTGGTACTTCGCCTCATCTCGGTCCTCCTCTAGGCTTCCCCTCCTCAGCAGGCCCTTCTGGCGCACGGAGGATCCTACGGCGCACCTGCCTATCAGCCACCAGGCTTCTGGACACCTAGTAGACTGCCAATGTCTTTCTACTACAAACCGACTACACCTAGTAGTAGTGAGACCGCCTCCTTTTATAGCGGCCAGACCGCGACTCCTGGTGATCCAATCACCAGATCTTTGTACGGGGGAGCTTCCAACTACGCTGCATCTTCTACAACATGGGATTAGAATGAGCTGGCTAACTTGTTCAACACCATGTCACTGACGCCGCCACCGTCCGCTGATTGGTACATGGACTCCGGCGCCGATAGCAACATGTGCTCCTCCCCCGGTAACCTCTCCTTCTCCCATCCCCTTCTTATTTGACTCCTTCGTCCATCGTTGTCGGTAATGGGTCATTGCTACCCGTCACCTCCACGGGTCACACTTCTTTCTCTACATCCGCTCGTCCTTTACATTTGCATCGAGTTCTTGTGTCTCCTCACATAATTTAAAATTTGGTTTCAATAATAATGTTTCCATTGAATTTGACCCGTTTGGTCTTTCTGTGAAGGATCTGGACACCAAGAACGTGATCGCCAGATGTAATAGTTTCGGGCAACTCTACTCCATATCCTTGCCGATGCTTTCTCCACCACATGCTTAGCCGCAGCAACCACACTGTCCACGCTTTGGCATCGTCGTCTTGGTCACTTAGGTTTCGAGGCTTGGTCGTCTTGGTCACGACACACGTCTTCCATTTTCTATATCACATTCTCGTGCTTCGAACAACTTCGATTTAATACATTGTGATCTATGGACATCTCCCGTGCAAAGTGTTTCTGGTCACAAGTATTATCTTGTTGTTCTTGATGACTGCTCTCATTATTCGTGGACTTTTCCTCTACGCCTCAAATCAGACACTTTTTCGACCTTGTCACAGTTATTTGCCCATGTATCCACTCAATTTGGACGCACCATAAAGGCAGTACAATGTGACAATGGTCGTGAATTTGATAATTCCACATCATGCGCATTCTTTCTATGTCTTGGTATTCTTTTGCGTCTCTCTTGTCCTCACACGTCTCCTCAAAATGGACGTGCTGAGCATATTATTCGCACCACCAATGATACTATGCGCTCGATTATGTTCCAAGCTAGTGTTCCAGCCGGTTATTGGGTAGAAGCGCTCCACACCGCTACACACCTCATAAACTTGCGACCATCCAAAACACTCTCCTTTGCCACACCACATTTCGCCCTATTTGGCACCCAACCTGATATTTCCCACCTACGCGTTTTTGGTTGCAAGTGCTACCCAAATCTCTCTGCCACAGCTAAACACAAGCTTGCTCCTCACTCTATAGTTTGTGTCTTCCTTGGCTATCCATCCGATCACAAAGGATACCGTTGCCTAGACCTAGCCACAAACCGCATCATTATTTCTCGTCATGTCACTTTTGACGAGTCCTCCTTTCTGTTTGCAGAAATCTCCAACCCTCCTTCATCCCACTTTGACTTTATTTTTGATACTAACGATTCATCGGTGCTCCCTAGCACTGACTGTTTTGCAGGTACTCGTCAACGTGGGCCTCCACCAGGCTTCTACAAGTCTAACGATCAGACCTCAGCTCCAGCCGGTCAGATCACGCCTATGCACAGAGGCCTTCTTGGCCCCTGTCCACCCGACGACATCCCCAACAGAGGCCAGGTGGGCCTCTGTTCGCCCTGTCATCCCATCGTGACTCACGATGGTCTGATCGCGGATCCTCGCGGTACAACCAATAGTACTCGTCTCGAAGACCAGGTGGGCCATTTTTCACCGGGTGGTCCAACCGCTACCCCGTGCGGTCAGACCACCCCAAGCTCGAACTCGTCACGCGACACTCCTCCAAGCTACGGCTCTCTGACGGCTACACTGATTTCCCATCACCAGCAACCAGGTTTTGTACATGGTCCACGGTCTGTGCTCGAGGTGCCACCCATCGACAACGAGCATAACATGCGGACACGTGGGAAGGCCGGTCTTCGTCTTCCTGTGCAGCATCTGAACATTCAGGCCTCAACGTTGTCACAGATTCCGAAGACTTATCGTGTTGCTCTCGCCGATCCCAATTGGCGAGAGACCATGATCGAGGAATTCACCTCTCTACAGGCAAACAACACTTGGGATCTCGTGCCATGTCCTCCAGGTACGAATGTCGTCACTGGGAAGTGGGTTTTTTGTCACAAGTTTCATCCAGATGGTTCTCTTGATTGCTACAAGGCTCTTTGGGTTCTTCGTGGCTTTACTCAATAGTCCGCTGTTGATTTTGGTGTGACTTTCAGCCCTGTGGTCAAGCCTTCTACAGTTCGTACCATTCTTTCAGTTGCACTCTCTCGTGATTGGTCCGTTCACTAGCTTGATGTGAAGAATGCTTTTCTGTATGATACTCTATCCGAGATAGTCTATTGTGAGCGACCTTCTGGTTTTCTTGATACAGCTCATCCGAATTTTGTCTGTCGACTGAACAAGTTCCTATATGGTTTGAAGCAAGCTCCTCGTGCCTGGTACAACCGCTTTGCTTCTCATATTATCTCATTTGGATTTACTGGTGCTCGGTCTGATACTTTGCTTTTCATCTACCGACACGGTACAGACATGTCTTATCTATTGCTATATGTGGATGATGTTGTTCTAACTGCCTCATCAACACCACTGCTCTGTCGCATTATTCATGCTCTTGCTGCAGAATTTTCAATGAAGGATTTGGGCAACCTACATCATTTTCTAGGCATAACTGTTACTCAGAGCAGCGCAGGCTTCTTCCTCTCACAGCGACAGTACATGGTTGAGATACTTGAGAGAGCAGGCATGACTGATTGTAAATCATGTTCTACTCCAGTCGATACGTGTGCCAAGTTATCATCCGACGGTGTTCCGGTTTCGGATGCTACTCACTATTGTGGTCTTGCTGGAGCTCTGCAATATCTCACCTTCACTCGACCCGACATTGCATATGCCGTGTAGCAGGTGTGTCTCTATATGCATGATCCTCGTGAGCCTCATCTTGCATTGGTGAAACGCATTCTTCGATACATTCGAGGCACCTTGGATCATGGTCTTCAGCTTCGTCGCTCTTCGGTTAGCAAGCTTGTGGCATATTCTGATGCTGATTGGGTCGGTTGCCCTGACACAAGTCGTTCCACCTCCGGATACGGTATCTTCCTCGGTGATAATCTGGTCTCCTGGTCTTCGAAGCGCCAACACACGGAATCCTGCTCCAGCGCCGAAGCGGAATATCGTGCTGTAGCCAACACCGCCGCCGAAGCTTCTTGATTGCGTCAGTTGCTGGAGGAACTTCACTGTCCACTTCAGAAGGACACTTTGGTCTATTGTGACAATGTCAGTGCTATGTATCTCTCGACCAATCTGGTGCAACATCAACGCACCAGGCATATCGAGATTGATTTGCACTTCATTCGCGACAAGGTGGCCACTGGTGCAGTTCGAGTTCTTCACGTTCCTACCAGCTCACAGTATGCGGACATCTTCACCAAGGGGCTGCCATCTTCGGTGTTTGTGGAGTTTCGATCCAGTCTTAATATTCTGGCTAATAGACGTTCAGACTGCGGGGGAGTGTTAGAATAATACCACATTGCCTATGTAACCAAGAGAGGTCCCCTGACCCCCTTATATATATGTACCACCCCCTAGGGGTTTTTAATCAATAAAGATACAATAATTATTTTCTCCCTAATATTTCCATCATTTCCTGCTTCACGATTACAGCCATTTCATCTTAACTGTGATATCCAGACACCTTTTTTAGTATATATTCAGACTAGTGAGCTTGTTTTTGTCTTGTGACATGATTTATCTGTTATCTGTAATTAACCTTGATGGAATTTCTAGGGCAACTACACATACTGATTTGGTTGTCGTGCAAAGAAATTGGGGGTTGAAGTGAAGGTGATCCACAATGCATCCGTCATGATTGCGATTGGAGTTTGTGGGTTGCAACTTTATCACTACGGGGAGACTATCTCTATACCATTCTTTACGGAGGCATGGAGACCGGATAGTTTCTAAAAGAGGATTCAGAACAATCGCCAGCTTGGACTGCACACACTCTGCCTACTAGGTTTGTTAATCTTTCCTTGTGCTTGACTTCTTCTACATGGTCAAGCACTTGTCATTACTTATAATGAATCTCTATCCATGGGCAATATGTTTATTGGTAAACATTTATCTTCATTCGTGTAAGAAAAACGGAACCAATGGTGAAGCTATTATAGTGCAACAAAGATGAGGTATTATTTTGTTTATTCTCTAATCTAAGTTATGTGGACCACAAGAACCTTTGTCATCATGTTTGATTTCCCTATCTTTAAAAGTATGAGAATATGCCAATATGCGTTAAGCAAAAACTTCGAAGTTGCAGACTATTTTTTTTGCAATATTGATGCTTGTAGTCTTGCAGAACAATTATTTTTATTGCTTCTACCAGTAGGTTTGGTTCGATGTCATCATTACGAAGAAAACAGCACTGCTGATTTAAGCTGTTATTCAACGCAGATATTCGTGTGAAGGAGCCGACTTTCAAGTCTTTATGCAGGTAGCATAGTTTCCTCTCTATTTTCTCGTTGCATTGCAGTGCAAAATTGTATCATTTGAGAAGTACTAGTTACGCAATACAAATGTTGCTCTTGTAGTTTTTATCCTCTCTTAAGACTTGCTATCTGTTCTGTATGATACAAGCAGCCCTAAACTGTGGAGCTTTATATTGCTGTTTAAGATATTAAATTTTTGCAACTGTATTTACTTTGCGTAATCACTTTCAGAGGAGGAAAGAAAGTGTATGAACCACCATGCTTCATGACCGTAAACACCGCACTAAGTCAGCTTTTGGAGGTAGAGGGAGCACGAGGAGAATCCGGTAGAGTATCAAAACTTGTTTTCTTTGAAAAATTGCTTTTCACAAAACATTAGCTAACATACATGAAGTTTAGAACCATATGCTACTGCACAAATGTTGCTAATCTAATTTATTGTAGAGTTCATAAACTATCCACTTTTTGATTGGAGGACTTACTGTGAGGCTAACATTTAAAGATCACTTGTTCTCAGCATATAACGAGGATACACCATGCATAGGCGTAGCTCGCCTTGGAAATGATGATCAGAAGATTGTTGATGGCCCTATGGCTGCAACTGGATTTTGGACTTTGGCCCACCCCTTCACTGTCTGATCATAGTGGGAGAGACTCATCCATTGGAAGAAGAGATGGTAGAGTTTTACATGATGAAGTAGCTATCTGCTCAGCCTACATTGTGAAGTTTGATGAGAGTTTTACACCTTGTATTGATTAGTGGAATTTTATACTTTTCCAACATTGTTGGGTCACTAGCTGTATCTGTTAAGAATAAATAATTACAAGATGAACAGTGGAGCCCAAATGACGTGGTAGGCCCGCCGGGCCCATGGTGAACATTGGCAGTTGCTCCAACGGCAGCGGCGGTTCCTCCCGAACAGACACCAAGACCCATTTGTGTCCATTGTACATGTATATAAAAAACAAAGGAGATCAATGAGAATACAACAATTTCATTTGTCATAAACTTTTGAGTCTATTCATTCATAACACGTTATCAGCATGTAGACAACCATGAGTTTATAGGCATCATAAAACAAGGTAAAATGGTGAATCAACTTACCGTTTTCATTGTGAGATCCGTTCTTCAGTTTTTGA
The DNA here is from genome assembly GCA_036927565.1 of Tuctoria greenei. Lineage (NCBI taxonomy): Eukaryota > Viridiplantae > Streptophyta > Magnoliopsida > Poales > Poaceae > Tuctoria > Tuctoria greenei. Next base: position 178,577,738 of record JAYESD010000006.1, read on the forward strand.
ACAACTTTGGTACAACGAGATATCGGCGCTGCTGCTGCCAGGGAAGAAATAGACGCCGTCGGCAACAAATAACAAAGAACAACAAAGGAAGAAACAGGCACTGTCGGCAAAATCAGAGGGCCACCCTCGATTTAGACCGGCTTTGCCGGACTAGAGGGGACCAAGGAGCGGGATCTTCATGCCAAGCACCAAAAAATATCCCTAACCCTACGGTTAGGGCTATGGATCGACCACCATCTCCATCTCGCGAACCACCATCGTATTGTCTGATGGAACCCTCAGACCCGGCCTACTCTCCATGGAGTCGTCGGGAAGTACCTTGCGCCATCCACGGTATGGGCCCATGCCCATACTCGGTTGCACAAAGGCAACCGATACTTTCATCACCGGGTAGGGGAGGAGTAGTAGAAGAACTCACCGATGCAGAGGGAAACACAGAGGTCACCGCCATCGAAAAAGATGACGTGTTCGTGGTGGCCGTCACCGATGAAGACGACCAACTGGTTGACTTCATACCGGTGCCAGAATCACCACCCCTACGTCCGATGTATAGGCAAACGACAAGGATCTAAAATGGTCCACGACGTCGACCCACCAGACCCCTAGCACCAAGAACAAGTGCAAAAGAAGTCGAATAAAGTACATCACGTACCGGATCTGACGCCCAACCGTCATCACCACCACCGCATCCTTCGGATTCAACTGCAACAAATGAAGCGCCACCGCTCCGGAGCCCCAATGACGTCCGATCCTCCGCCGCTTCGCCCACCTAGCCAAACCGAGCCACTCAGGTCGTCGCCCGGGGGCTTGGTCCCTCCCCGTCGGTCTTGAGGACCTAGACATGGGAGTGGGGGTGGAGGAAGGGGGAGGAGTGGAGAAGAAGGTCTGGCACCGGGAGTCACGTGGAGAATGGAGGATCGAGGCGGAGGAGATGACGAAAACCAAACATTCCAGAGAGCTGCGGCGCAGGGGGAAGGGAAGGGGGTGCTTTCCAACCCTAGCCGCACCCACATTTCTATGTCGCCGCTTGGGCTGGGCCAAAAGCCAAATGGCCCAAATGGGCCTTTTGTTTATATGATAATTTTTATTTTTAAAATATCTATTTTTCGTATTTTATTTTAAAATTAGATTAATTTCTGATAAAAGGAAATTATTGTAAATTTAGTATTTAAATTTCAGTCAATTTCAGTTTAGTAATTTATTGTATAATTATGATATTATATATATATATATATTTATCATTTTTCATTTCAGTGGAATTTGAATTAAATATGGTTAGTTTATAGTTATTTTAACCATAAAATTTATGTTAGGCAATGAAATCACAATTATTTCTTGCAAAATTCATCAAACTCATGGAGTTTATAAAAGATGAATTACATAATCATGGATTTGATTTTACACTATAATAATTAATTCAACTAAACATGAAATTGATATAATTCATTTGATATGAAATCTACGATTACAATATACACAACATGGTGTTGGATGAGTGCTTTTCACTCATATATCACAAGGACGCTAATATACTTGCGTATGTCACAATGTAGCTTAGATTATAACAAAATCTTGGTTAACTATTGTAGCATTAATGGCTTGTGAATTTGAGGAGCTGGCTCTTGATGGGCATAATTATCCAACATGGGCGATGGACGTCAAGATAAGCTTGGCTTTTAGAGGGATGTACGAGACAATACTTCCACTGAAAATCAACAACAAGAATTGCCCCTACATACAAGTGAAATGTCTTATATATATTAAGCTATCACTTACACCCTGATTTGAAATCAGAATATGTACTGGAAGAAGAACCAAGTGTTCTTTGGAATGCTCTTTAAAATCATTATAAATAGCAAAAGGCAGTAATTTTAATTGAGGCAAATCACGATTGGATTCACTTATGCCTACAGGATTATAAATCTATTGGAGATTATAATCATGTTGTTCATAAGATATGTGCTACACCAAGGTTTTGCAAAAAAGAACTTTCTGATGAAGAAAAGATTGAGAAAACTCTTGCAACTATTGTCGGTACCCTGCATACCAGATACCCCTTGGGATTGCAAAGATCACAAGGAAACTCCATCTACCAGATTTGAAGACCTCCGAAGGCCCCACATGTCAGCCGTAACCGAACCTGCTTCCCCAACATGGTTAGTCCCAGGGCCGCCACGTGTATCATAAGACCGGAGCTATTGCCCACACATGGGAAAGCTCCGGACTGGATACCAGTATGGCACCCCCGGATCTAACCCCATATAGAGGGAAGCTCCGGTACCGACACGTGTCCAGCAGCACCGGACCTACGCGTCCACGATGGTAAGCTCCGGAGCTGCCACAGGTCCGAATGCTGGACCTTCAGCCTCAACAATCAGTCTGGTGGACCCCCAACGGCTCGGACCTTCAAGGAGCAATCAAGGACTTCAAGTGTCATTAATACCATATTAATGACACACGATCGGAAGGCCCTTAATACCAGTAACGACACTGTTAAGGACCGTTACCACGCTATTAAGGGTAATCAACCCCATTAATTGTGTATCAAACAGTAGTAACTGCTGGGGCCACATGTCAGGCCAGACTAACTGTGTAACGACCAGTCCTTGTACTATAAAAGGACCGGTCGAGGATACACATCGATCTCTCACCCTCTGGGACTCAGAGACTCTCACACGCCCTCAAACACATACTCACTTGCTTAATACAACATCAACTCACCCCGTGGAGTAGGGTATTACGCTCAGGCGGCCCGAACCACGTAAACCTCTGTGTCAATTTGCCACCATCTCTTGAATCTCTGCGCGCCCATTACCGAACTACAAACTCCAGGGACTACTAACAGTAGTGCCGGGAGATCTGCCGGATTCAACCACAGACAGTTGGCGCGCTAGGTAGGGGCGCCCGAGATTTCAAGAATGGTGAACTCAGCTGCTATATCCTCCAACGGCAACCTCGCTGCGCAACCTGCTCGAGGCAACCCCTCCAACATGCAGCAACCAGCGGGTGCCACAGCTCCAACAAGAGTCATGCCTCCGCCTCCACCGCCTGCACTAGCAAATCAAGCTGTACAGCGAGACGGAGCATTTGTGTCGGTCACCGCATCGACGAATAACAACAACTCTGAACACGCGCTACATGCAACACGTGCTCTTCTCCAATGCCCACCACCTCCGGGTGCATCCCAGGGTGCAATAGAGCAGTGGAGGGCTGATGTGGAACACTTGGTTGTAGCAGCAGCCGATTGCATCAGCAACCAAGGTTCTCCCCCTCGGGGCAGGCCCCATCGTAGCACCGGACTATGTCGAGCAGACTTGGTCCGCACACTTCCCAGAATAGGAGGCGCGCTGCATCTCAACAAGCGACGTCGCTGCCTTCTGGGGCGCGGCGCACCCATACGGTAACCAGGCTTTCAACTCATGACCTCTGGGTGGAGCTTGATTGCCGTTACCGTCAGCAGGACGGCCGCGTCCATATCGAGCGTGCTTGCGAAAGGCGAGAGGCTCGGGACAGTCCTGCTCCCGAGGGAGTAGGAGGAGGCTGTTCTGCCCTGGCCATGCACCTACGCATGGTCAGATGGCCACAAAAGTTCTGACCTCACCTGCCGGAGAAATTCGACGGGACTGTTAATCCCGCTGAGTTTCTCTAGATTTACTCCACTGCAATCCTTGCAGCCGGAGGTAACGAGGCCGTAATGGCTAACTATTTCCCCGTGGCTTTAACTGGGACCGCCAGGTCCTGGTTCATGAGCCTCCCACCCAACTCCATCAATAGTTGGGCGGAATTGTGCCAACAGTTCACCGCCAATTTCGGGAGTTCATACACCCGACCAGACACCGAACTGGACCTTTTTGCTGTCACGCAGAAGGGGGGAGAATCCCTATGATCCTTCATCCAGAGATTCTCCCAGGTACGAAACACTATTCCTTCTATCTATAGCGCCTATGTTATTGTGGCATTTAGACAGGGCGTACGAGACAAGAAGATGCTGGAGAAGCTGGCGATCAAGGAGATCACCAGCGTCACGGAGCTCTTCAGCTTGGCAAACAAGTGTGCCAAAGCCGCGGAGGGCCGTGAAATGCACTACAAACCACATCCGGAGGATAACAAAAAATCCTCCAAGAGCGAATCCACTACCTCCGGGAGTGGCAAAAAGAATAAAAAGTCCAACGGCAAGAAAAAGCCGTTGGCCGACACACCTACTGCTGCAGCTGCTGTGCCTCCGGGTGGCCGGGGGCCACGCCCCGAGAAACGACCTCGACCTTCATCTGAAGATGGCGGTAAATCCAAGATGTGGTGTCCTATACATAAGTCGAACAGCCACAACCTGGAAGACTGCCGAGAGGTCCAGAACCTTACTGAGCGCTACAACAAGCACCAGGAAGAAGTTCCTTTTCGACAAAGGGAAGGAAAACAGAAAGTCGACAAAGCTCCGGCTGAAGAGGAGTTAGGTTTTCAAGACCCTAAAAAGGTCCTGAATGTTGTATACACCTCCGTCGATGATGGCTCTGACGTCTTCAACAATAAACGTTGGAAGACCATGAACACCATCTTTGGTTGTTCGTGGGACATCACTTCCCGCCGTGTCCTCAAGACCATGCGGCGGGACATGGCTTCGGTAGCTCCCACCGCTAGGGCGGAGCTGCACCGGAAGTGGATGGATACCTCCATCACTTTCGATGCGTCGGACTGCCCTCGGAATATGATTGGAGCCGGTCAACTCCCATTGATGGTATCTCCGACCATCAACAACATCCAACTTCACCTTATAGTGGTGGACGGAGGTTCGGGGCTGAACCTCATAAGCTTCGAAGCTTTCGTCAAGCTTCAGCTCCGACCTTTGGACCTTCGCCCCTCCAGACCTTTCTCCGGAGTAGGTCCGGGGGCCATAACCCCACTTGGTGCCATTACTCTCCCCTTGACCTTCGGGACTCGGGAGAACTATCGCACTGAGAAGTTGGTCTTTGACGTTTCTCAAATCAACTTACCCTTCAACGCCATTCTGGGCAGGCCAGCCTTGTACAAGTTCATGGCTGCCGCTCATTTCGGCTACTTGTTATTGAAGATGCCAACACCAGCTGGTGTTCTCCGGATCCGCAGAGACCGCACCGCTAGAGTGACTGCTCTAGAAGAACTTCATGCGCTTGCTATAGCGTAGGAGGAAGAGTCCAGGCATGAACAAGCTCTGAAACCCCCGAGCATTCATCAACGAGGCTCAACCTCCGCACCTCGCGTGCAACCAAGCGGCGACACTGACATCCCCGTCAAAGTCGTCGAAATTGGTTCCGACGCCGCTCAGACCACCTGTATATCGAGAGGCCTGAACGACAAATAGGAACTCGCACTCATCACTTTCCTTCGGGCTAACGTCGATGTGTTTGCCTGGCAACCAACACAAATGCCTGGGATCCCTAGGGAAGTGATTGAGCATAATCTGAAGATCTATCCTGACGCTCGGCCTGTACATCAGAAGCCTCAGAAGCAATCAGTAGAGCGACAAAACTTCATACGACAAGAAGTGAAGAAGTTGCTCGAAGCTGGATTCATCCGAGAAGTCTTCCATCCAAAATGGCTGGCAAACCCAGTCGTTGTACCCAAGGCCGGCGGGAAGCTTCGGATGTGTATCGACTACACAACACTTAATAAGGCATGTCCAGAAGATGCATTCCCACTACCTAGAATAGATCATATAGTGGATTCCACCTCCGGGGGTGAATTCCTGTGTTTCCTACACGCATATTCTAGGTACCATCAAATCAGAATGTCTAGGGAAGATGAAGAGCACACTTCTTTTATCACAGTAGATGAATTGTATTGTTATACTGCCATGCCATTTGGTCTCAAGAATGCAGCCTCAGCATTTGTACGAGCTATGTACAAAACATTTGGAGAGCTCATCAGAGACGTAGTGGAAGTGTATGTTGATGACATCGTCGTCAAAATCAAGGACAAGGAGTCACTTCTTGACACCTTGCAAGCTGTCTTCGACAAGCTGCGGGTCACCCGCACAAAGGTGAACCCAGACAAGTGTGTCTTTGGGGTTAGCTTCGGAAAACTTCTTAGTTTCCTGGTAAACCACTGGGGCATAGAGGCAAATCCGGCGAAGATTAAAGCTATTGAAGATATGCGGTCACCACCCCGCATCAAGGATGTCCAGAAGCTGACTGGATGTCTAGCCACCCTCAACCGGTTCATCTCAAGACTGGCAGAACGGGCACTTCCCTTCTTCAAGCTGTTGAGGAAGTCCGGACCATTCCAATGGTCTGAAGATGCAGAAAAGGCGTTCCAGGAGCTGAAGCAGCTCCTCACCACACTACCCACCTTGGTAGCTCCAAACCCCGGTGAGCCTCTACTAATTTACCTTTCGGCAACTGACGAAGTTGTCAGCATGGTTCTGGTTGCGGAGAGACCAGAACCCTCACAAGTTCAGGAATCTAGACCCCTCCGGAGGGTCAGGAGGTTCCTGAAGGCGAGTTTGGGTCCCAGCCCCCAGACTTGGATCTACAAGGAGTTACTCTTGCCGAATAAGAGGATCCGGACCCCTCCAGGAGGGTCCGGATCACTCCAGAAGAAGCTCCGGGTTCCTTCAGCAAGGACCCAGAGGTCCCCGAAGAAGGTCCGGACCCCTTCGAGAGGGTCTGGGTCAATGAAGAGGAAGCTCCGGGCCCCTCTTGGAGGGTCCGGAGAGTCCAACACCTAGTGTACTTCATCAGCGAAGTACTCCATGACGCCAAGACTCGATACCTAGAGGTGCATAAGATGCTCTATGCAATTCTTATCGCCTCCAAGAAGCTTCACCATTACTTCCAAGCTCATAAGATCTCAGTGGTGACCTCTTATCCACTGCGTGCGATCTTGCATAATCCTAATTCCACTGGGAACATTGCAAAGTGGGCAGCAGAATTGGCCGAATTCAATCTTGAATTCATCCCAAGACTAGCGATCAAGAGTCAAGCATTGGTGGACTTTGTGGCAGAGTGGACCCCCTCTCCATCAAACCCTGGGGGCCCTAGTGAGCAGAAGCCGGAACTCAAGGCTCCGGTTTTCACCGAGCCTCACTGGACCCTCTACTTTGACGGATCCATGTAGAAGCAGGGGGCCGCAGCTGGAGTCCTTCTCCTCGCTTCAACCGGGGAGAAGGTTAAATACATCGTGCACCTTGACTTCAAGGCGACCAACAACATGACGGAGTATGAATCACTCATTTACGGATTAAAGGTGGCACTGTCATACGGTGTCAAGTAGCTGTTGGTCAAGGGAGATTCGCAGCTCATCATTAAACAGGTGAAGGGTGAATGCTCCTGCAACAATCCCCAACTGGCTGCTTATCTCCTTGAAGTCTAGAGGCTTCAAAAGGACTTCGAAGTCCTGGACCTCCGCCATGTCCAGCGTTTCCATAACGCTGAAGCTGACGAACTCTCGACGAAAGCGTCAACCGTAGATCTGGCTCCCGACAAAACCTTCGTCCGGAGGTTGTCAAAACCCACAGCTTAGCCCGCCGAACTGAGCGAAGGGGGCGAGACCAACATCCCGAAGCTGGCGGTCCCGATGGCCCTGTTACCATGGCAACCATCAAGGGTCGTAGGTGCTGCCGGAAGCTCCGAGCAACCCAGCACACAAGACTCAAATGCTCAAGCAAGCTCCGATGCATGGATCTCAGAGATCCAGAGCTACTTGAAAGACAATATCCTTCCTGACGATGATGTATTCGCTGACTGGATAGTCATGGCTAAAAGATACACATTGGTAGAAGGGGATCTCTACCGGCACAGTGCCAACGACGTCCTAATGCGGTGCATCACAAAGGAAGAAGGCCGTGAGCTCCTCACGGTAATCCATGGAGGCGAGTGTGGGAACCACGCGTCTTCCCGCACGCTGGTCGGTAAAGCCTTTCGGCATGGCTTTTACTGGCCTACAGCGCTCCAGGTTACAAGTTCCTATATGTTGCCATTGACAAATTCACCAAATGGCCGGAAGCAACTCCAGTTGTGACAATAAACAAGCAATCACAACTTCTTGCAGTCCATCGCATGCAGATTTGGAGTCTCGAACAAAACCATATCTGATAATGGGACCCAGTTCACAAGCTCTGCTTTCCAAGGATACTGCGAAGACCTCATCATCCAAGTCAGCTACGCTTCCGTAGCTCACCCGGCAAGCAATGGCCAAGCCGAGAGAGCAAATGCAGAAATCCTAAAAGGACTCAATACGCGCACTTATGAGCGCCTGAAAAAACATGGAGCCAACTGGATCAAAGAGCTTCCGCCCACTCTATGGGCCAACAGGACACCTCCAAACCGGTCAACTGGAGAGACACCCTTCTTCCTAGTGTACGGAGCTGAAGCAGTCCTTCCTTCGGAAATCACCTTGGGATCGCTCCGGGTCCGGACCTTCAACGAAGCCATGCAGGACCAGCTTCGGCGTGAAGACCTTGACCTCCTTGAAGAGGGAAGGTGCCAAGCAGCTGTTCGGAATGCCCGATACCGCCAAGCTCTTCGGCGCTATCACTAACGACATGTTCACAGCTGACTGCTCGAGGAAGGCGATCTGGTGCTACGGAGAATACAATCCAGAGAAGGGTTAAACAAACTTTCCCCCTGTTGGGAAGGACCCTTCCAAGTGATCAAAGTATCCCGTCCTGGATGCATTCTCTTGGCAACCGAGGATGGGACACCTCTCCCTAATCCTTGGAACATCGAGCACCTCCGTAAGTTCTACGCTTAATATCACGGAGGTGAGTCTGTAATTACATGTGATGTATGTTATAGAGTCATTGTATAGAGTCCGGTAGCTCCTCCGGGAGGACAGCCGGACCTACCTCGTTAGGTCCGCAACGTCCATGCAACACTTGTCACAGTCTCAGAACTAAAAGTGTAGCTAGCTACCATGGGTCAAACGAGAAACGAAACACACTTAGCCTGGTTCCGTACCCAAAGAGTGTACTTGTTTCCCCTGTACCCCGGACCTATAATGAAAGACATCATTGTGTGAAAACAGACTCGACGTGCATTTATTTTGTACAGGCTCAACATTTTTTTCTCTTTCTTGTCTATAACAATGTTGTGCAGTTCTTAAGAAACTTTAGCTCGACCAATTCATGTACAATTCGAGTTGCATTGTCTATTCTTCCGGGTCCAAACATTATTGATGGTCTACTCGTCTGAATGCCGCCAAGCCAATCTAGGGCCGAAGTGTGCTATCGACTTAGCCTGGTCATGCACCCTAAGTACGCCACTCTACCTACACCCTGATAGGCCGAAGTAAGGCGAGTCCAGAAGCGATCGAATCTGAAGGAAACAAGGCAGTGCACTTGATTGTATTTAGAATTGTGTTTGACCTAAAAATTTCTCGAGAATACTAAGTCACAATGAAGTTATAGATAGGAAAATGTATTTTACTATTTTTCTTGACTTCAGTGTGCAGGAAAAATAAATATTTCATAATGATGGTGAATGAAGCCGGAGCTACCAAAGCTCCGACATCCTCTAGGCGGCTTGTGGTCGATGTTCAAACATTGATAGCGAGCATCGCTGGAGCTACTCAGCTCCGGTAAAGCTAGGGGGCCAGCCGTCAACGTGAAGAAAAGATGGTGGGAAGACTCTATAGTAGAGTCTATTGTCGTCACACCACGTGTTGACAGAGGTTACCGCTAGAGCCACCAAGCTCCGACACCCCAGAGGACTAATCGTCGATGCTTTACGCGTTGATGGAGACTACTGCTAGAGCTACTAAGCTCTGACGATGGTAAATGCCAGAGCCACTAAGCTCTGACATCCTCAGAGGGCCTTCACTATCGAAGACTCCGAACCTACATTCTACAAGTTCGAAGCGCGCAAGTCTTCAACAACTATTACATCCTCTTGGTACATGTTCACAATCAAATTGTGTACATCTACCATGGGGCCAAGTGGGACAAATGGTGTTGAAGACAAAAAATGAAATTCACAAAAAACTTGGATTTCATTCATCAGGAAGAGATTACAAAATTGGAGAAAAAGAAGAGAGGATACAAGTGGGAGCTACAAAGAGATGGTCCTAGACCCTATGGAAGAACGAGGCGACCTTCTGGGCAGCCTCTGATACGCTGGCTTGGGCAGTTACTCCCTCTCCTTCGATGGGGCCTTCAAGCACTGGGTCCAGGGGGAATTGAGGGTCCCGACTTGTGTAGCACATAAGCACGAATTCTGCGACATCCTTCGCCAGGGATTGTCCCTCGGTCTCCAGCTAGTCCGCGATAACATCGCCCATCTTGGTGAGCTTGTTGCCTGCCGAACTCAACGCCTGCAACGCCAGGTCCAGCCTCGGCTCTGGATCATCCGGACGCACGGGACTAAAATCCATTGGCGTTAGCGCGTCGTTGGCTTTGCCAAGGAAGTCCCAAACTTGTTGGGACTCCACAGTCCTCGAGCCTCGCATCTCCTCCAAGGATCTTCTGGTCCCCGCAAGCTCTGAATTCTCACGGGCAAGGCGCTCAATCTCTTTGGCGTTCTGCTGAATCTTTTCAGCAACTTGCCTTTCGAGTTTTCCGAGCTCTTCCTCCCAGAGGTGGATCTTGTTTCGGCGGTTGACCAGGTCCTTCTCCCAGCCCCACACTTTCTTCTCCCTGGCAGCAACGGCATTCTCCCTCTGGTGGAGTTCCTGCCCTCGCTCCCAGGACTTCTTCTCCTCTCTCTTGTAGTGCTCCTCCAATTTCTTGGTGCGCTCTCGAGACTCTTGTCACCCAGAGTTAGCCTCTGAGTGAGTTCTTCCTCCCTCTTCACGACGTCGTCCCGCAGCTCCAGGAGTTTTTGCTCTTCATCCTCGAGCCTTCTCTCCTGCACCTCAAGAGCCTCCTGGCGCTTGACGAGACTGGCGTGGATGGCGTCGAGCCTCTCCTGGCGATCATCCGCTGCACTATTAGCAGCCTTGGCCTGTTCGTAGATGGCCCAGGACTGGTTGTCAAGGGATCGCGTCATGCTTTCCCTCTCATCCACCAGCTTACCCCAATATTCCAGGCAGACCTTCTCCCTCTGCACCCACTCCTTGTCGTCAGCCAGCCTCGACTGCGCCAGCTTGGTCTCGAAATGGAGCCAATTGCGCCACCTCCTAAGAGTTTGGCGCTCCTCCTCAAGGGCCTTACTGTTGTAGTAGAAAGCAAGTTGGACTTGACAAAGACTGGAGCAGGCATTGTCAATAGACAACGACAGGGGGATCAGGTTAGGACCTACTGGGGTCATCTCCGCCGGTTCCAGCGGGTTCTCCGTGACAAAAATTGGGTCCCACTCTACAAGAGCGGTCCCCTGAGCTTCCACGACACTAGGGCTGTCCTCCGGGATAGCCTCAGCCGCAGCTGAGGAAGGTCTTGCAGTAGAAGTTTTGACCTCCGAAATTGGCTCTAAAGGTCCCGATGCCAGGTCATCAACTACTGGCCCCTCTGGCAGGGGGCCAGCAGCTTCATCTTGGCACCCTGGCTCAGGTGCGGGCACCTCCGAGACCACTGCTTCTAGGGCGGGCGTAGAAGATTCCGCCAGAGCTGAAGCCACGTTCGACTCCGATGTTGGCGCCTCCTCCAATGCCGGTTCCAGTGCTGACGCCTCGACTACCATGGGCTCGAGCACCAGCACCTCTATAGCAACTGGGTCAGGCGCCAGTACTTCTTCGACGACTAGCTCTGCCGCCTGAACTTCTACAGCAACCAGCTCTACCGCAGGAGCTTCCTCGACAACTGGCTCAAGCGCTGGAACTTCATCAATATCCAGCTCTACTGCCGAGGCCTCATCAACCACCGACTCGACTGCCGGAGCTTCAATAACATCCAGCTCTAGGGCTGGAAGCGCAGCTACCTCCGGCTCTGGGACCGGAGCATCCGTCATTTCTGCATCCGAGCCCGAAGCTTCAACCTCCGGGGCTGGTGCCGCTGGTACATCTTCATTCTCGTGGTCCGGCGCTACCACGGGAGCTTCTGGGGATTATTCGAGGTCCAAGACCACGACAGCCGGCGCAGGAGCTACCGCAACCTCAGCCACCTCTTGGGGCGGTACTGGAATTGGAGCCGGAGCTTCCGTCTGCACAGCCTCAACTGCTGCCGCAGGAACCGGAGCTTCAACCCCTTTCTTGGGCACTCTGTGGATGAAGGACGAAGAAACTCAAAACGCAGTTACAACAAAAAATAATCAACTTAGGTTAAAAATCAAAAATTACCTTGGAAGGCTTCTGCACCAGTTAGCACAGAACCTCTTTTACGGACGCTCAGAGCCGGACCCTGTCGCCACTAGCGTGGTGGCTCCGGAAGGTTCCCCGGAGCTCGCTGCTGCTATCGGCGTCACTTTGGTTGAGGCCCCCCTCGACCGGGAAGGACCTCCGTACCCAGAGCCTTCAGCTGGCCCTAGTACTGGAGCCACATGGCCGGATATAGCACCTCGGGGAGATGCTGATGCTGGAGTAGTTGCCGCCGATGAAGACCTTCCTCTCTGGCCTGACGGACCTCCCGTCGGCATGCTTCATCTTCCTCTTGCAGCTCGAGGGCTCAGCCAACTCTTTGCCCTTGCCCACGACTTCAACTCCCTGTTCCGGGACGGGAGGTGGACCACCCTATGAAGTTCCAGAGATTGCCAACCCGGTGATAGAACGTCTCTCAACGACACCAAGGTCGTCAAGCACCAACATCGTCCGCCGGAGCTCCCTGCTGAACTCCGCCTCCACGTTCAAAGGGAGAAAAGCCACTGGCGGAGTCAAGTCATCACCTTCGACGTCGATGCCGTGATGGAACTTCTTGAGGTGAAACTCCAAATTTGCACCCTCTATGTTGTACTTCAAACCGGTCTCAATTCGGTCGTCGTCCAGCACACTATTGTGAGCCCAAGCAAGCTTCTCCCTCTTCTTCAGTGGAGCCCACCTGTTGGTCAGGAAGTTGAAAAATATCACCTGAGGAGTCACCCCTCCTTCCACGCACTGGCGGATCCTAGTCAGAGCAGGGTTGAAGGCGTCCGATAACACCGAAGCTTCACTCCAAATTGCAGTGTCGACGTTGGGGAGGCCTTCGGGCAACTCCAGCTTCTCATGCCCCTCCACCCTGATGACGATCCAATCCTTCTTCCAGTCGTCCCGCTTTCCAGAAGGGAACAACCGCAAGTACTTGTACAGGCACTTCTCGCACTTCACAAAATAATAGAAGCCAAGGTACTCGTCACTCTTGCCGGTGGTCTGGACAGTGAAGAAGGTGCGGAAGAGCTCAACGCAGGGGGGATGCCCACCCACATCTCGCAGAAGTGGACAAAGATTGACACTAGAAGAATGAAGTGGGGTCCAAGGTGGTACAGCTGCAGACCATAGAAGTCTAGCAGCATCAAGAAGAAAGAGGAGCAAGGTGGGATCAGTCCAACCATGGTGTATGCGGAGAAGTACACCATGTCGCCGGCGTGCTCCTTCATGAAAGGAAGCTTGCCAGCGCGGACCAGGTGGTTGAAGAAGTCAGGGGACCACCCCATGAGGGCTCGGACCTTCTTCAAATCACCGTCAGTCTTCAGTCTGCTCTAGCGAAGACCCAACTCCATCGCAACACAGCGAGGTGAGAGATGAAAAGCAAGCGAAAGTTTGGAGGTTTTGAGCGCAAGTTCGAGTGAAAGGCGTAAATAACCCCCAAACGGTGCGTGCTTTCCTTCTTAAGTAAGCCCCCGCAAGGCTTGGATGGAAACCGCGGAGGAGCTGACGATACCATTCAGAAACTTCACCCTGCTAATGACAAGGGGGCACGGGACCACCCCGACGATCAAGTCAAGGTCCTTACCCCAAGTGAACGGTTGTCATCATGAAAGGCGGGAAAACCGAAGGCAGCGGCCTGACAGGGCACGCGGAACCGATACAATTTTCGTATAGGGAACCGGCGACCTTCAATTGCGTGAGATCCGCACGCTAAGATCTCACCTGCTGCATCCAGGATATGCCATGCAGCGGTGGTTTAACTGCGAACTACCGCCAATGGCACATCCGAAGACCCTTGAAGACACGACTCAAAAACCGAAGAATGGACCCACCTCCGGCAGAATGACTGCATCCAAAAGGTCTCTCCCAGAGGTGGGCCCAGGGGGCCACTGTCGGTACCCTGCGTACCGGATACCCCTTGGGATTGCAAAGATCACAAGGAAACTCCATCTACCAGATTTGAAGACCTTTGAAGGCCCCACATGTCAGCCATAACCGGACCTGCTTCCCCGACATGGTTAGTCCCAGGGCTGCCACGTGTATCATAAGACCGGAGCTATTGCCCACACATGGGAAAGCTCCGTACTGGATACGAGTATGGCACCCCCGGACCTAGCCCCAAACAAAGGGAAGCTCCGGTACCGACACGTGTCCAGCAGCACCGGACCTACGCGTCCACGATGGTAAGCTCCGAAGCTGCCACATGTCCGAATGCTGGACCTTCAGCCTCAACAATCAGTCTGGTGGACCCCCAACGGCTCGGACCTTCAAGGAGCAATCAAGGACTTCAAGACCCGATTAAGTGTCATTAATACCATATTAATGACACACGATCAGAAGGCCCTTAATACCAGTAATGGCACTGTTAAGTCCTGTTACCACGCTATTAAGTGTAATTAACCCCATTAATTGTGTATCAAACAGTAGTAACCGCCGGGGCCACATGTCGGGCCAGGCTAACTGTGTAATGACCAGTCCTTGTACTATAAAAGGACCGGTCAAAGATACACAGAGATCTCTCACCCTCTGGGACTCAGAGACTCTCACACGCCCTCACACACATACTTACTCGCTTAATACAACATCAACTCACCCCGTGGATTAGGGTATTACGCTCAGGCGGCCCGAACCACGTAAACCTTTGTGTCAATTTGCCACCATCTCTTGAATCTCTGCGCGCCCATTACTGAACTACAAACTCCAGGGACTACTAACAGTAGTGCCGGGAGATCTGCCGGATTCAACCACCGACAACTATGCTTCCATCAGATAGGATCTTAGAGCATCAATACCATGCCCAAAATTACCAACGTTACTCAAAACTCATACAAGATCTTCTTCAAGCCAAGAAGCATGATGAACTCACTATGAGAAATCATCACCAATGGCCTGTTGGTACAACTTCACTGCCCAAGGTCAACTATAGTTAAAAGGGTAAAGAAAAATAGATGATGCTGAATCATTTAAGAATGTTGGTAAATTAACGAAAGGCAAGAAAAATAAGGACAAGAAGAATTTTGGTATATCAAAAACAGGATTTGTGTTTTTACACAATGGAACGGCAATATCATAGAAGTCTTCAAAACAGACTTCAATAACAAAGTCCACAAATCACTCAGAAATTATTGCATTATACGAGGCATTAAGAGAATGGGTCTGGTTACGTAGAGTGATTAACCACATTGAAATATCATGTGGTATAGGTGCAATAAAGTCACCAACTATTATCTATGAAGATAATGCTGGTTGTATTGCTCACATTAAAATAATTACAAGATTAACAGTGGATCCCAAATGATGTAGTGGGCCTGCCTGGCCCATGGTGAACATCGGCAATTGCTCCAATGGCAGCGGCAGCAGCGGTTCCTCCCAAACAGATGCCAAGACCCATTCGTGTCCATTGTACATGTATATAAGAAAGATAGGAGATCAATGAGAATACACCAATTTCATTTGTCATAAAATTTTGAGTCTAATCATTCATAACAGTATCCTTAGTGTATTATTGTTTCAAAAACTTATACCAAATGGATGTTGTATGGTCTTTCAATGACATTCTTGAGGCTTGTTGCACCTTGATAATTGGGTGCGCCGGGAGCAGTTTACTCAATACAAAATATTTGGTGAACTGTATCCTTCTCAACACAGAAGGGCCTGTCTATTTGCCAGACACCTGAAATTTAAGTCATTTTCAAGCATCGATTAATTAGTAGCTAATTACTGTTATCAAAGTGTTTCTACGACACTTCTCCCATACATGATTTGAGAGCATCCCGCAGAGGTTCTTAATCGGCTGGGGCTTAGTCCTCAGGTGAGCCTACACGTATCAGAGATGAGTGAGACAGTGATTTTACGTTTGTTCAGGCCACTAGAGCGTAATACCCTACTCCACAGTGTGTATGTTGTATTGCTTGAGAGTCTAAGTCATGGATCTGTGAGTCCAATTGCGCGTGTGAGTGTAAGATATTGGATCCCTTGTAACAGTGGCGGTCTGATTCTTTTATAGACAAGGTCGGATGCCTTACAAGTGGGGTCCAGGGTCCGACATGTGGCCCTAGAGCGATCTTATCCTAAAGATCTAAGGCTTCTCGCATAAGCTACCTCTGACCGCGGCTTGAAGGCCTGCTGTCGTGCCAAGTCGGACACCAGTGGCTATGCATAGTCGTTGATGAAGGCATGGAATGTCCAGTACATCTGTCTTGTCGATGTAAGCTACTCACTTGGAAGGTGGGGTATCGTGCGGTGCCTTCACTACGATTTGACTGGACGCAGCGGTACCTCACAGGGGTGTGCGTTGCACATATGCACCTGGGAAAGGCGTGTGCCTTCAATGCGTGACTTGACAGGACGCGCCACACTTTACTCTTCGGGGCCCATGAACCATTGCAGGTCGTGGGACACATGCCAGCTCCAGAGCCCTCCTCGACGGGAGTAAGGGCCCAGAGCTGGAGGACGCATGGCAGCTGTTGATGGCTGTTATATACCAATTTCACCCTTCAGTATAACTCAATTATGTGAATGAAATATCATTTCTTGCACACATCACCTTTCTATTTAACTAATTTTCACTTTTCTGCAAAATTAGTGCATGCAGGTATTTTATGCAAAATTGAAGTGAAACAAGGCGATGGATCATATAAAATATCATTTCAGCCAATCAAGCGACAACATGTGGCACCACATGGATCAAATGACCCACAAACAGAAGTATCCGAGGCCATCCAATGGTGTAGCACCAATATCAGTCAAAGGGACCCACCTGGAAGTCACCCGGAGGAAGCACACAAAAAATGGTCCAACTTTCTGTTCGGCCGACTAGGGGGTTTGGCCGAACACTTCCTGGCACCAAACTCGGTCAGCTTCCACGAGTTGACTCCCTATGGTGCCCTGGTCACGATGAAGACTGATTCACGTGCTTTTGGTGGCGGAAACCAACCCTTCTCGAAGCTATAAATAGGACCCCTCACCCCTAACTTGAACACACACCACTTGAGTATTCATCCATTGTATCCACTACTCTCCATTGGTTTAGAGGAGTATAGGCTGTAGAGAGGAGAGTCTCTAATCCATAGTCCAGGTAGGAGAGGATTAGAAGGAGTCTCTTCCCAATTCCTGATTGGGAAGGTATGGCTCTTATATTCCTATTTGTATTTGTGACTTTGCTCTTAATAAAGATGATATTTTTAGTCTTTTATTGTTCATATACTTGGATAAAGCGTTTCTTGTTTGATTATGGATTCCATATATGTGGTAGGAGTAGTATTTATGATTATGCTATACCATTCACATTATATCATCATAAACACTACAAACCTCCACTATAGTCTAATTAGCTATGACATGATTATGTTAACATAAGTCACTTATGCTATGAATTAACATCGGTTCGATGATGATTTAATTCATTGCCTTAGGATGGCTTGTGCCTAGGCTCTTAAGGTAATTACTTAATATGCTAGCATGATGCTAGGATAGAAAGTAGCGTTGAATGTCTCGTAGACCCACGGATTGAAGAGGTAGGCAGTAGGTGGTGATAGCCCTATCCGTCCTTTGTAATCCTCCACGTTCGGCTATACCGCAGGCTCTTGGCGGGTGTCGTCCTAGTATTGCTAGGTGTAAACCCGTGCCGGATGTGTTAATCCACTTGGCATGAGAATTCATAATTAACATGATCATTAGTAACTAACTTAGGCTATGTATATGTACATTAGAAGCATAGTAGGAGTCTCTACCTAACCCTTAGCCTAGTCCCTCTTTTCCTCATTTACTTCCCTTAGGATAGAATGCTCTTGTGTGTCACACTACTCCAAATATCATTTATCCATCCTTGCTAGAACCCTACCTAGACTGACCTAGCCTCTCCATTTGATGATTGCTTTACCTCCATCTAGCCTTCCTTTGGGAAAATATAAATGACACCATTCGGGAATACTCTTAGAGGGGAAATGCTACATTGATAGATTTTGTGCGCTTGCAAATTTACATGTGTAATCTAAAATATATTAACAAACATTTCTGGCACCCCTGTTAGGGATGATTTGTTAGCAGTGCGTAGAAAATATCAACAAGCATTTCTAGAGCCATTGCCAGGGATGATTTGTTGGTGTTTCTTAGGAGTCATCAACAGTAGCTCTGCAACTCTCCTTGGTGGGAGCAAGGGCCCGAAGCTAGAGGACGCATGGCAGCTCCAGAGCCCTCCTTGGTGGGAGTAAGGGCCCGGAGCCAGAGGACACAAGGCAGCCCAGAGTCCATCTCAGCAAGGAGACCAGGTTCGGAGATTCTTTTAGCTTGTACACCGGAGTACCCGGTATGCAGGATACCAATAGTTGCCCCCAAGCCCACCTCAGGGGAGGCGACGATCCCGCAGGTGGGGCCTTCATCTTGTATTGTAAAAGTGACTCCAGCGGGCCCCCTTGGGGGCGCTGGAGCTCGAAGAAGTGACACCGGCGGCCCCTTTGGGGGCACCAGATCTCGGAGAAGTGACGCCAGCGGCCACCTTGGGGGGTGCTGGAGCTCAGAGAAGCATCAACAACGCCGGCGGGCCCCTTGGGGGGCGCTGGAGCTCGAAGAAGTGATGACGATGGCCCCCTTGAGGGGCGCCAAAGCTCGAAGAAGCGTCCATGACGCCTACCACTAACGTGTAGAATGTCGACGATGGACTCCCTGTATGTCCTATGGGATAGCCCTACGGCGCCTTCACTGCAATGTGATTGGATGTAGTAGTACCTAACAAGGGCGAGCGTTGCGCCTGTGCGCCTGGGGAAGGCGCGTGCCTTCAGTGTGTGACATGGACAGGGCACTGCCCTTTACTCCCGTAACCTACTGCCCAGGGCAAGTTGCAGGACGCGTGGCTGCTCCGAAGCCCTGCTTGATGGGAGTATGGGTCCGGAGCTGGAGGACACGTGGCTGCTCCAGATCCCTCCTCGGTGGGAGCATGGGTCCCGAGCCGGAGGACGCGTGGCTGCTTCGGAGCCCTCCTTGATGGGAGCAAGGGTCTGAAGTCGTAGGACGCATGGCAGCTTGGGAGCCCTCCTCGATGGGAGCAAGAGTTCGGAGCTGGAGGAAGCATGACTGTTCCAGAGCCCTCCTTGGTGGGAGCAAGGGTCCGGAGCTGGAGGACACATGGCTGCTCCAGAGCCCTCCTCAGTGGGAGCAAGGGTCCGAAGCTTATTCTTGCTTGTACGCAGGGTACCCGATCTGCAGGGTACTGATAGTGGTCCCCGAGCCCACCTCAGGAGAGGTGACGATCCTACAGGTAGGGCCTTCATCTTTTCTTGTAAAAGTGATGCCGGCGGGCCCCCTGGGGGTGTTGGAGCTTGGAGAAGTGACGCCGGCGGCCCTCCTTTGGGAGCACTCGAGCTTGGAGAAGTGTCGACGACGCCTACCCTCAACATGTAAAACGTCAACGGTGGGCTCCCTGTATGTCCTGCACACATGATAGACAAAAAGTAATTTCGCTCGCCAGTCACCACTTCCCTGCTTTTTAGTTTAATTATGGCTTACTGTCCTTAGCTAGGATACAAAACATGGGTAATTCAATGAGATAGCATTGAGGGTTGATCGCTGCCTTGCTCAGGGCATGAGCCGTCTGACCCACTGTACTCAGCTGCTAGCACAGGGAGGCAAGGTGCGCAGGCTTAGGGTACGGAACCAGGCTAAGCAAACTGCACACCCTGGACCTCCAGCTTGGCGTTAGCCTTCCAGGAGTGAGAACCATTCAACACCATGGACCCCCAATAAGAAAATGACCATCGGACCCCAAACACATTACAGGTACCTCATGCGGGCCCGCCATTAGTAGGATTGCATAACTCCGACTAGGACGAGACAGGGAAAGAGTGACCATGCATACGACAGGCAATATGTGAAAATGAGCATAACTTCATGAACATAAAATTAATGCATAATTAAATGAGCATGGAAATACAGTGCGACAATGTCCAGGTTATGGTTATTGCCTTGCTCAGGAGTATATGATTCGTCAGGCCCCTGAGTACTTAGCCGCAACATTGAGGAGGCAGAGTGTACACGTTTAGGGTGCAGGACAAGGCTAAGAAGGTTGCACACTATAGACTTCCCGCTGGTATTAGCAGAAGTATGAGCTGACCGGACCCTACTACCCAGCCGCAGCGCTGGGGAGCCATAGTGTACACACTTAGGATGCAGGACCAGGCTAAGCAGACTGTACACTCTGGACCTCCCGCTGGCATTAGCCTTTCATAGGAGGGACCGTTCAATACCATGAGGCCCTGAGCAAGAAAATAACCAAAATACCTTGAATTCTTTAGCGCCTGCCTTGTTCAGGGTGTATGCCGTCTGGCACCCAGTACTCAGCCGTAGCGCTGGGGAAGTAGAGTGCGAACGCTTAGGATATGGAATCAAGCTAAGCAGGCTACACACCTTGGACCTCCCACGTGGCGTAGGCCTTTCATAGAGGAGACCGTTTGGCATCACAGGACCCCAAACAAGTGGACGATCGAAAGACCTTGGATATGCCACATATACCTTAAGCAGACTCGCATGCTGTCCATGCTCGCATAAGACGGCGACGTTGTTGCCGTGGCGACCGAAAGACATTTGATGTCCTGCCCATGGGACCCCTTAGAGGCACCTGGTAGGTGTGGCCAACTGGTTGGGCACACCTACCACTTAGTCGCAAGATGCCATCAGTGAGCCCTCCGGCGGAGTGCAGGAGCTTGGGTAGTTGACGCCGGCAGGCCCCCTCAGGAGCAAAGGACTTGATCGAGATGTGTGGTCATCGTCGAAGAAGTCTTCGACGGTGATGGTGATGAGGTAGCAGCCAAACCAAGGCGGCACCAATCCTCAATGTACAGGATGTTGAGGGCGTGATGAGAACATCACAACAGCGGAGACGCACATTGAACTGCAAGGACCAATCACAAGAGCATGAGCACGGTTAATAAATCAGCAGGTGAATTTGTTTCTAACTTCCTTTGCATGGGAGTTTGAGAATAGATTGATATGTGATGATTTAATTGTTATTAGGAACAATGGAGAAGATCAACAAGTGAAGGGAAGAGGCCTTGGTAACATGGAGAACCTGCTGGGACGTCCACAAGTTGATGGAATCAGTTTACAACTCGGACTTGAGTTCAACTCGGAGTCCAAGAGCAGTCCACCTAAAAACAGACTCCCAGGATGCATACAGACTCCGTTTTCGATGTTCCACATATGCATGGAAAGAGGAGAAGATAAAATTTCTAATGGCTCTGGTCCCACCTCAAAATTCCTCCGGAGTCATTGGTAATCGTCGAAACAAATCGAGTCCAGATTTATATCGTGCCCAGGGCCACCAAATCGGGCCTTTGGGCCTTGTATCCCATATGAGTCCATTAGGGACACGTCTAATCGTGTTTTGGCCGAACCCTAGCCTTTAAATACTGCAGCCGACCGTCATATTTGGTAGGTTTTGCTTAGAATAACAATTTTGCAGTTCTACGGTTTGTGAGACCCCAACTTCTCAATTTCAGATCGTGTCTTCTACGTTCTTGCTTGTGTTCTTGGTTCACTTGCAGGGATTAGCCTTCTTGGCGAGTTCAAGCATGTGCCGCACAGTTGATAACCAATGGAGCAGTGGTGTAGTGATTGCAGGGGTATTCGAACTGCTCGAGTGTCGCGGATCATCAACTTCGAGTTCTCCACCCCAATCGACTTACCTTTTGGAAGATCGGGCTTAAACCTACTCATCAATTGGTATCATATCTCCAGGTTGCCAGTGAGGTATCTTTGTTTTCCTTCCATTAGATCGATTTTGTTTCATACCTAGAGTCCACAGAAAAGCCAAAAAAAGAATTAAATCGATTTTACTGCTTCCTAGACTATAGTGCCTGCAATTTCATTTTTCAGTTTGCATTGTTGAGTTTGCATTCCTGTGGTCGAGTCTTGTTGCTGGTTTAGCTTTGTGTTTTGGGTCCTAGTTATCGTGTTTCATCCTTGTTTTCTTGCTGTTCAACACCTATTCCACAATCTCCAAGTAACAAACCGATCCACCACGTTCATCGGTTTGCCCTAGCTAGCCGCCTTGCGTGAACTCCTGCATCGCCAGCCTTAGATATGGTGACAAACCTTTGTGCCACTCATCCTTGAATCATCACACACCACCCTATTAGTTGCTGTGCAAATTTCTGATCATTTTGATATCCGATTACGAGTTCTGTTCTCAAACCGAGTTGGAATCAACATCCAAAAATCGTAACTCGGACATCCTACTTTAAAACGGCCATAACTTTTGCATACAAACTCGAAATCAAGCATTTTTTTCAAATTCATCTACGTGAAATTTTGCATATGATTTTCCGCCGCGTAGCCGTGTTCGGCGAAACTAGATTGCCCAAATTCCCCTCGGGAGATAGGCTATCCGGCCTCTGAAGTTTCAACACGAATTTTAAAGAATATTCTTGATTTTCTATAGGCCGCATTTTACATCCAATTGATCTGGAAATTTGTGTGCTTCCTATCTTCGTGCTCATGAGTAAAGAAAAAATATCAAAAAAATATTACAAAAAGGAAAAGAAATATTGAAGAGCACGCATATTAAAGCAATTGGCCTATACCACTTGGTGATGTTTTGTTGGTTATATCATTCTGTATTTCGTTTGCATTGCTACTTCCTTGTGTTGTGCTAGGCCCTAGAGCACTTGGTTGACCAGCAACCGTTCCCTACATTGAATACTTATTCAGCTTTATTTACTGTTAATGATTTTCTGCTTATTAGCCACCATATTGTGCCATCCAAGCTCCATCTTTCTCTTGAGCATAACAGATACCTTTGCAATCACCCCACTCTTCATTGGTTCATCTCACCATCTAGACCACCTGCTGTGTTGGTAAGAACACTTGTAAGAGCGTGGTAAGACGCTTGAGCGAGAGAGATTGTTTTCTTCCACCTTTCACATTGTCACCGTAGTCGATAGGGATAACAAATTTTTGTTGTCTTTTGTTTCCTACTAACAATGGAAGGAGAAGACAATGATGACGAATGTGTTCAACATGTTGAGTTACATGATATGATGAAGACGATGACAGATATGTTCGCCAAATACAACGCTTCAACGGAGGAGTCATTGGCGAACTTGACTTGCCAACTTGATGACCTTGCTCTACGGATGAATACTTTTGAGGCTCAGTTGCCTCTCGCTGAAAGACATGAAGACAATCCTTATGATCATATGGAAGATCACAACAATCGGCCAAGACTGTCACTTTATCATCGAGGTATGGGAGGTAATAATCATAACAATTATAATCATCCTCCTGATGATCCTTTTGCTAAAGTGAAATTTACTATACCCTCTTTTTTTGGTGCTTATGATGCTGAGGCTTATCTTGATTGGGAGATGAGTAGAGCAAAAATTTAATGCCCATCTTGTTCTTGAACATAGAGTTCATCAATCCACTAGTGAGTTTAAGAACTTTACTATCATATGGTGGAATGAACTTGTTAGAACTAGAACTGATCCTCCAACATGGGATAGATTAAAGGAAGCTATGCATGTTCGATTTGTTCCTCCATATTTTCAGCGGGACCTTCGCAAAAAATTGCAGCACTTAGACCAAGGTAACATGTCTGTAGAGGAGTATTATCAAGAGTTACAAAAGGGTATGCTGCGTTGTGGGGTAGTAGAAGACATGGATGATAAAATAACTCATTTTTATGGGGGGTTGAGGCGTGAAATTCATGACATTGTTCATTACAAGGAATATGATACTGTTAACAAATTGTTTCAGCTTGCTATGTTGGCAGAAAAAGAATTGCAGGGCCGACAACA
Source organism: Tuctoria greenei (assembly GCA_036927565.1). Lineage (NCBI taxonomy): Eukaryota > Viridiplantae > Streptophyta > Magnoliopsida > Poales > Poaceae > Tuctoria > Tuctoria greenei. The sequence continues at coordinate 178,601,707 of JAYESD010000006.1, forward strand.
ACAGCAACAACACACAAGGAGCAACTTCACGCCCCGTTCGATGCCCACACCATCCAAAACAGCACCATCTTTGACCACCCGTACAGCGACTACACCATCCAATGGCGGCCAACGAACTATACCTGCTGCTCCACCTTCTCGCGTGCCAGAGGGTAGCAAGGCGACATCATTCAAGCCTTCGTCGTCCACTCCTTCTACGAGTCGTACTTCCGATATTAAGTGCCACCGCTGCCAGGGACTTGGTCATATGATGAGAGATTGCCCAAGCAAACGAGCATACATACACGCGACGATGGCGGGTATGATAGTACTTCGGATGTTGAAGATGAATATTCTGTTGCTACTGACTTTACAGATCCAAATGACGAACACACTGAAGAAGAGGTACTTGGTACAGCAGCGACGGAGAACTATAGGAGCATCATTGTGCAGCGTGCCTTGAGCTCCAAAGTGGAGGCCGACGACAAGCTACAACGACACAACCTCTTCCACATGTTTCTCGTTGTCAAGGACTGCCGTGTACATACTATAATTGATGGAGGTAGCTGCAATAACTTGGTGAACATGGATATCATCAAGAAACTTGGTTTGACAACAAGAGCACACCCTCATCCATACCACATTGAATGGTTCAACAACAGCGGTAAGGTTTGGGTAACACAAACAGCGAGAATACATTTTTCAATTGGTTCTTACCATGATTTTACTGATTTTGATGTCGTTCCTATGGATGCTTGTTCTCTTTTATTGGGTGGTCCTTTGGAATTTGATACATATGCTATTCATCATGGTAGAACTAATAAATATACTCTCATGCATAAGGGAAAGAAAATCACTTTGCTCCCCATGACTCCTGCTGAAATTGTGCATTTTGAGAAGAGTAGAATTCGTGATGGCAAAACAACAAAACTAGAATCTGAAAAATAGCAAGTCACTAAGTTAAAATCACCATCGTTGCTCGCAACTAAATCTGACCTTGATCATTTATTCGATGCTAAGGGGATGTGCTATGCTTTAGTATGCAAAGAAGCCATGTTTTCACTTCATGAATTGTCTATTGCATTGCCCCCTGCTGTTGCTAACCTTTTGCAGGAGTTTGAGGATGTGTTTCCCTCCAAGATACCCCCTGGTTTACCACCGATGAGAGGCATTGAACACAAGATCAATTTGATTCCAGGAGCATGTTTACAAAATCATGCAGCATATAGGGCAAATCCAGAGGAAACTAAGGAAATTCAGCAAAAAGTCCAAAATCTTTTGGACCGCATGTACATTCGTGAAAGCCTTAGCCCCGTTCTTTTGGTTCCTAAGAAAGATGGTAGTTGGCGCACATGTGTTGATTGTCGAGTGATTAATAACATCACCATTCGATATCGTTATCCTATTCCTCGCTTAGATGACATGCTTGATGAATTGAATGGTGCTATCATCTTCACAAAAATTGACTTGCGTAGTGGTTATCACCAAATTAGAATGGCACTAGGAGATGAATGGAAAACTAAATTTAAAACCAAGTTTGGACTTTATGAGTGGTTAGTCATGCCTTTTGGTTTACCTAATGCACCCATCACCTTTATGCGTTTAATGAACTAGGTTTTATGTGCTTTCATTGGACAATTTGTGGTGGTTTACTTTGATGATATCCTCATTTACAGCAGATCATATGATGAACATCTTGATCATTTACATGCTGTTTTTACTGTTTTGAGGGATGCACGTTTGTTTGGTAACCTCGAAAAGTGCGTATTTTGCACCAATCGAGTCTCATTTCTTGTCTATGTTGTTTCCTCGCAGGGAATTGAGATGGATGAAGCAAAAATTGAAGCGATCACTAGCTGGCCAGTCCCAACAACCGTCAGACATGTTCGTAGTTTTCTTGGTCTTGCAGGTTTTTATCGCCGTTTTGTGCGGGATTTCGGCACCATTGCAGCACCTCTACATGAGCTAACGAAGAAGGGAGTGCCGTTTCAATGGGGCGAACATCAGCAACAAGCTTTTGATGCTCTCAAATCGAAGCTTACACAAGCACCGTTGCTACAACTTCCTGATTTTGACAAGACCTTTGAGCTAGAATGCGATGCAAGCGGCATTGGTATTAGAGGTGTTCTCATACAAGGAGGTAAACCCGTTTCTTTCTTTAGTGAAAAACTTCATGATCCTTCTTTGAATTATTCTACTTATGATAAGGAATTGTATGCCTTAGTGCGAGTATTACAAACTTGGCAACATTATCTTTGGTCTAAGGAGTTTGTCATACATTCTGATCATGAATCATTGAAGTATGTTAAGTGTCAAACCAATCTGAATAAACGACATGCTAAATGGATTGAGTTCATAGAGTCGTTTCCATACATCATTTAGCATAAGAAAGGGAAGGAAAATGTCATTGCCGATGCATTATCTAGGCGTTATACCATGCTGTCCCAACTTGATCATAAAATCTTTGGTTTGAAAACAATAAAAGCATTATATCCTACTGATTTGGACTTCAAAGATGCTTTTGAAAATTGTAGAGAAGGACGAACTTGGAATAAATATGTGCTGTGAGAGGGTCTCCTCTATCGTGCTAACAAGCTATGCGTTCCAGCTAGCTCCGTTTGTCTATTACTTTTGCAAGAAGCACATGGAGGAGGTTTGATGGGACATTTTGGAGTGAAGAAAACTGAAGACGTGCTTACCACACACTTCTTTTGGCCAAAGATGAGGCGTGATGTCGAGTGCTACGTGTCACGATGCACTACTTACAATAAAGCTAAGTCTCGCCTTAACCCACATGGTCTTTATATGCCTCTTCCTGTTCCTAGTGTACCTTGGGAGGATATTTCTATGGACTTTGTTTTGGGATTGCCTAGGACTAAGAGGGGGAGGGATAATATTTTTGTAGTTGTTGATCGTTTTTCCAAAATGGCACACTTTATACCTTGTCATAAGAATGATAATGCCTCACACATTGCTGATTTATTTATGACGGAAATTGTTCGTTTACATGGTGTGCCAAATACCATTGTTTCTGATCGTGATCCAAAAATTTTAAGTCATTTTTGGAGAACTTTGTGGTATAAATTGGGAACCAAGTTGCTGTTTTCAACTACATTTCACCCACAAATGAATGGACAAACCGAGTTAGTTAATCGTACTTTATCCACTATGTTGCGAGCTGTCTTGAAAACAAATTTGAAGTTGTGGGAGGAGTGTTTACCACATATAGAATTTGCTTACAACAGATTCGTTCACTCCACGACAAAGGTAAGTCCATTCCAGGTAGTGTATGGTTTCAATCTCCGTGCTCCTATTGATTTACTACCTTTGCCTTCTTCTGAAGCACTAAATTTGGATGCTACACAACGATCGGAATTCATTCTTAAGATGCATGAAACTACAAAGAAAAATATTGAAAAGATGAATGAGAAGTATAGGATTGCAGGTAGTAAAGGTAGAAAAGAAGTAAAACATGAACCGGGTGATTTGGTGTGGTTACATTTGAGAAAAGAGCAATTCCCTGACTTGAGAAAATCTAAACTTATGCCACAAGCTAGTGGTCCTTTTAAGATTGTTGAAAAGATCAATGATAATGCATATAAGCTTGAATTGCCTATCGATTTTGGGGTTAGTCCTACATTTAACATTTTAGATTTGCAACCACACTTGGAAGAAGAAGATGAACTTGAGTCGATGACGGCTCCAATTCAAGAGGGGGAGGATGATGAGGACATCGCAACAGCGGAGACGCACATTGAACTGCAAGGACCAATCACAAGAGCACGAGCATGGTTAATAAATCAGCAGTTGAATTTGTTCCTAACTTCCTTCGCATGTGAGTTTGAAAATAGATTGCTATGTGATGATTTAATTGTTATTAGGAACAATGGAGAAGATCAACAAGTGAAGGGAAGTGGCCTTGGGAACATGAAGAACCTGCTGGGACGTCCACAAGTTGATGGAATCAGTTTACAACTCAGACTTGAGTTCAACTCGGAGTCCAGGAGCAGTCCACCTTAAAATGGACTCCCAGGATGCATACAGACTCCGTTTTCGATGTTCCACATATGCACAAAAAGAGGAGAAGATAAAATTTCTAATGGATCTGGTCCCACCTCAAAATTCCTTCGGAGTCATTGGTAATCATCGAAACAAATCGAGTCCAGATTTCTGTCTGGTGCTGAGCCACCAAATTGGGCCTTTGGGCCTTGTATCCCATATGAGTCCATTAGGGACGCATCTAATCGTGTTTTGGCCGAACCCTAGCCTTTAAATACTGCAGCCAACAGTCATATTTGGTAGGTTTTGCTTAGAATAACAATTTTGCCATTCTACGGTTTGTGAGACCCCAACTTCTCAATTTCAGATCGTATCTTCTACGTTCTTTCTTGTGTTCTCAGTTCACTTGCAGGGATTAGCCTTCTTGGCAAGGTCAAGCGTGTGCTGCACAGTTGACAACCAACGGAGCAGTGGTGTAGTGATTGCAAGGTTATTCGAATTGCTCGAGTGCCGCAGATCATCAACGTCGAGTTCTCCACTCCAATCAACTTACCTTTCGGAAGATCGGGCCTAAACCTACTCATCAGGGTGGGCCCCTTAGGAGTTGGCGAAGATGGATGCTCCGGCGGCGCCCATAAAAGTGCATCTAGGCATCCCTTGTGGGTTTTGGTTGATTTATGACAAACAAATGAGATCCTAACAAAATTGTTGAGATGAGTGCATGTTTTAAAGAAATTAGGAAGAAAGCGCAAAAGGAAGGAGAATGAGGATCTAAAGTGAAAAGAGCTAAAGAGCTGAAAAGATTAGATTATTTTGTATGGAGTGTGTTGGAGAAACACACCCCAAGATCTCAAGTGAACAAATAATTCAACTCACTGCACAATTTACAGGAAAACCGGACTTAGTACGATATCTCTTTGACTAAGATCGGACTAGTCCCCTCTAGTGCAGATTAGTCCTTAACACTTCACATTTTCACAAATATGGAAAGTCCGATATCTATCGGACTAGTCCGATAGTCTTCTGACTGAAATCGGACAAGTCCTCCAAGTTCGGACTTGTCCTTAGCCCCACAATTTTTCACTACACCGGACAAGTCTGATATTAGCCGGACTAGTCTAAAAACTCTCTGACTAAAATCGGACAAGTCCCTCCAAGTGCGGACTTGTCCTCAGTTCTTCACGGTGTTCACTACACCGGACTAGTCCGATATCAACCGAACTAGTCTGCAAAATTTCTGATTAAAAATGGACTAGTCCGCACCAGTAACGGACTAGTTCTATATATCTCAACACTTAGGATTTTCCACACGTCGCACACCGGACTAGTCCGGAGTCCACCACGTACTAGCGCGGACATCGCAAACCCTAAAGGTAACCTTTGGAAACCCTAGTATAAATAGAGGTGTACGACCATACATCAAACACTCTCGACCTCCTGCACCATCACACCTCCGAAGAGCCCAAAATACAAATCTCTCCACACATTCTAACCCTAACAGGGTCAAATCTCTGAGGATTAGCAATTGATCAAAGGAGAGACTTGTTCTACACATCTTGAGCTCTTGGGTTTGATCTCTCGCACACTCTTGTTGTTTATTGTATATCTTTCGAGTGTGTTTGGTGGTGTTCTTCATTGTAATTCTTGGGGAGCCCTCAACTTGTGAGAAGGCCCCTTGAACGAGTTATTTGCCCCTTTGTGATTAGTGGAAGAGAATCAGCCTTCGTGGTGATTCGACGAGGGTAGGGTTCATGAAGCCCTCATCTTGTCTCGCACACTTTTGTTTCATTGTTCATCATATTCTAGGGTTTACTTAATCTTGTGTAACTCACGTTGAAACATTGAAATTAAAGTTGATCTTTGCCATACATTATTTCATTGTCATAATACATCCAAGTTGCTAATTACATTCCGCAGCATAAGGTACTAGAAGTGAAATCACTGATCAATCTTGATCTTTCTAGTCCGTGCATATCAGACTAGTCCTCACAATATTGGACTGGTCCGATCTCCTTGTATTTGATAAGTCTGTTAAGTGTTTTAGGGATCGACAAAAGTTCAAAAAGCCTATTCACCCCCTCTATGATACATTCAATTGGTATTAGAGCAAAGCTCTTCAAAATAGACTCACCGCTCGAAGAGACGATGTCGGACATCAAAGTTCTAAACAAGAACTTCAACAACGAGAAGGGTGATGATGAAAAGACACAAAAGCTGGTGAAGCTCCTCGATGCAATTCAGGACTGTGAGGACGATGATAGGGAGATGCTTCAACTCAAGGATCTTCTACGGAAGAAGGCACACTTCCCAGGGAAGAAGAAGATCGACGATGAAAAGAAGAAGGGGGGTAGTCACACCGACTACTCCCGATATCCTTTTGACTATGAACGTTTGAAGTCTAACAATGGTCATTTTTTATCAATTCCTTTAGGGAAAGCGCCTTATTTTGACGGAAATGATTATTCAATGTGGAGACAAAACATGAAAATGTACCTTATATCGCTTAACCCAAGTCTTTGGCATATAGTGTGTACGGGGATAGATATCTCGAATGATGATGAAGAGCTTGACTCCAAGACAAGAACAAGCCATTCATCGGAATGCTCAAGCTGCAATTGTGATCACTTCATCACTGAGCCGAGACGAGTTCACCAAGGTGGATGGACTCGAGATTTCCAAGGAGATACGGGACACTATACAAACCGCACATGAAGGTGCTCGTCATGTACGTGAAGCCAAGATTGAAATGATTGAAGGTGGATTGGGAAAATTCGCTATAGAAGAAGATGAATCACCACAAGATATGTACAATCGATTGAAGTCTCTAGTCAACAGAGTTCGAGCATACGACAACAAGAGCTGAATGATCATGAAGTCATGAAGTTGATACTTAGAGCATTTATGCTTCACAATGTGACCCTTTGATCTATGAATAGAGAAAGCCCCGGGTATCAGAAAATGACCTCGGACGAACTTCTTGGCAAGATTATCAACTTTGAAATGACGGAGAAGCAAGCCAAGCACGTCAAGAAAATTGACGACCTTACCTCGGCAAAGAAGAAAGGAGTTGCTTTGAAGTCAACTTGCAAACCCGCATCAAAAGAAGCTCGAGAAGCTCATGGAGAAGACGACAATGATGATGAAAGCAGTGATATCAATGAAGAAGGCATGATCTTGTTCATCAAGAAGTTCAAGAAAATGATGAGAAGAAGAAAGGGTGGTAGCCCAAATGAAGGAATACAAAGGGACAAACAAAGACCCAAGATGAGACGGGCGTGCTACAATTGAGAAGAATATGATCACTTCATAGTAGATTGTCCACATGAAGAAACTAAGAGAAAGACCAAGGACAACAAGCCTCAACCGAAGAAGATGTTCAAGAAGAAGAAGCAATATGGCCAAGCGCATCTAGGGAAGGAGTGGGACTCTAATGATGAATCCTCATCCGAAGAAGAAGAGGAGATGACCACCATTGCCATCAAGAAGACTACCAAGAAATCCACTCTCTTCCCAACCATGGGAACATGGAAGGACAACGACAACACATGTCTAATGGCCAAGGAAGGTAAAAGAAAGGTAACAACTAAATCTTCCTCCTCACATTCTTTTACTAGTGATAGTGATAATTCTAGTGAGGATGATAGAAGTGATGGAAGTGAATACATGCTTAGTGGTTTAGATAAGAAAACTATTGCTAAGATGAAACTTCTAATGGATAAGCTTGTTGATAAGGAGGAGCTAGTTGATCGTCAAGAGGATATGATCATCCTACAAAAGGAAGAATATCTTAAGATCAAAAAGCTCCTTGAGCTTTAAAAGGAGTGAAGTAAATCACTGAAACTTGAGTTAGATTCAAGCAAGGAAGCTTGTTTGAAGCTAAAAGACTCAAACATGGCTATCAAGGATGAACTTGTCAACTTAACCAAAGTTAACAAGATCCTTGAGGTACAAGTTGAGTCACTCAACCAAAGTGTTTCTTCATCCTCTTCAAGCTCACCTTGCCAACAAATCAAATCTGAAACTGTTATTACTTGTACTTGTGCTAAAAGTGACACTAACTTGAAGAAAAAATCAAACTTGACAAAGGACAAGCAAGCTCCCCAAAGTGGCATATTTGACAAGGAGAAGGTCAAGTATGCACACAGTGCATACTCGGTCACAAGACCTCCTAATGTCAAATATGGTATTGGATATTCTTATGGTGAAAGTAAAATGCTAGAAGCCACAAGAATAACAAGGATTAGATTGCCTTTATCAAGGTAAACTCTTCTCAAGTTAGAAAACCTAATAATGTTGATAAATTTAACATTGTGAACTCATATGAATAAAAAGTTTTATTTAGAACATTTGATGCTTTATATGCACTTATGAAAAGTAATCTTGGAAGAGTTATGCTAAATATGTTGGGCCACACCATGGGAACACCAAGTCTCATGTGTGGGTGCCCAAATCACTTGTGACTAACCTCAAAGGACCCAAGAAAGCTTGGGTACCTAAGACCAAGGCATAATTTGTTTTTTTGCAGGCTTATTAATCCGGTGGAGCAAAATGGGTGCTAGATAGTGGATGCACCAATCACATGACCGAAGAAAGAAGAATGTTTGTGAAATATGAAGAAAATGAAGATCCAAGCGAAGGCATCTACTTTGGTGATAACAATCAAGGAAGGGTGCTTCGTACCGGTAAAATTGCAATTTCATCACAACATACTCTTTCTCATGTATTACACGTTGACTCCTTGTATTATAACCTTTTGTCCATATCTCAATTAAGGGTGTGACCGTCTCTAGAAGGAATGATAACTCGATTGCATTCAAGGGTGTGTTAAAGGAAAAACTTTATCTAGTTGACTTCAACAAAGATAAAGCTGAACTTGATACATGCTTGATTGCAAAGACCAACATGGGTTGGCTGTGGCATAGACGGCTAGCACATGTTGGTATGAGGAATCTTCAAAAACTTCTAAATGGTGATCACATCCGTGGTTTAAAGGATGTTGTTTTTGAGAAAGACATGCCTTGTAGAGCGTGCCAAGCTGTGAAGCAAGTAGGAGCAGCCCACCCCGCGAAGAATGTCATGACTACAACAAGACCGCTCGAGCTCCTCCACATGGATCTATTCAGTCCAATTGCTTACATAAGCATCAACAGTAATAAATATGATTTAGTCATAGTTGATGATTTTTCACACTTCACGTGGGTTTTATTTTTGCATGACAAGACAAAAACTGAAGGAAGCCTCAAGAAGTTCATCAAGCGTGCCCAAAATGAATTCTCATTGAAAATCAAGAACATACGAAGTGACAATAGGACATAATTCCAGAATACCCAAGTTGAGGAGTATCTAGACGAAGAAGGGATAAAACACGAATTTTCAACACCATATTCTCCTCAACAAAACGGAGTAGCCGAAAGGAAGAACCGAACACTCATTGAGATGGTGAGGACAATGCTCGATGAATACAAAACTTCGAACATGTTTCGGGCTGAAGCGGTTAACACCGCTTGTCACGCTATAAACCGACTATATCTTCATCGGTTGCTCAAGAAAACTTCATATGAACTACTCACGGGTAACAAGCCGAATATTTCATATTATCGAGTTTTTGGTTCAAAATGTTATATTTTAAACAAGAATCCTAGGGCTTCGAAGTTCGCTTCAAAGTCCGATGAAGGTTTCTTACTCGGCTATGATTCAAACTCCTACACCTATCGTGTCTTCAACAAGGCCTCAGGACTTGTTGAAGTAGCACGTTACGTAGTGTTCGATGAAACTAAAAGCTCTCAAGTAGAGCAAGTTGATCAGTGTGTGATAGATCAAGAAGAAGAGCTCAATGTCAAGCATTGAGAAGAATGGTGTTGGGCGATGTTCGACCACAAGTGCCACCTCCAAATGTGAATGAAGAAGATGAACCACAATTGGAGGATAATGATCAAAGGAGAGCTTCCACACAAGATCAACATTAAGAAGATCAAGGTGATCAAAACATCAACGAGGGCAACTATCCAGGCGGAGAAGAAGATGATAATGAAGATTCAAGACCAGAAGTACCACATCCAAGAGTACACCAAAGCATACAAAGAGATCACCCCGTCAACAATATAATCGATGACATCCAAAAGGGAGTAATAACTCGATCTCGCATATCTAATTTTTGTGAACACTATTCTTTTGTATCTCCTTTGGAACCATACAGAGTTGAAGATGCATTAAAAGATTCGGATTGGGTGATGGCGATGCAAGAAGAGTTGAACAACTTCAAAAGGAATGAAGTGTGGGAGCTTGTTGAAAGATCCAAGTACAACGTCGTCGGCACTAAATGGGTCTTCTGCAACAAGCAAGACAAACATGGAGTGGTAACAAGGAACAAAGCAAGACTTGTGGCCAAAGGGTACTCACAAGTTGAAGGTTTGGATTTTGACGAGACTTTTGCTCCCGTAGCTAGGCTTGAATCAATTCGTATATTACTTGCATATGCTACCCACCATGATTTCAAGCTTTATTAAATAGACGGGAAAAGCGCCATCCTCAACGGACCGTTGAAAGAGGAGGTGTACGTTGAGCAACCACCCGGTTTTGAAGATCAAGAGTACCCCGACTATGTGTACAAGCTACGTAATACTCTATATGGCCTCAAACAAGCTCCTAGAGCTTGGTATGACTGCGTTAGAGATTTTTTAATTGAAAATGGCTTCAAGATTGGTAAAGCTGATTACACTTTGTTTACTAAACACTTTGATGATGATCTCTTCGTTTGCCAAATCTATGTTGACAATATTATATTTGGTTCAACAAACAATTTTTTTTGTCAAGAATTTAGTAAGATTATGACAGATAGATTCGAGATGTCCATGATGTGAGAGTAGAGATACAGTTTGGGATTCCAAGTGAAGCAACAAAAGGACGGGACATTCATAAGCCAAACAAAGTACACTCAAGACATTCCCAAGAAGTTTGGAATGGACAAAGAAAAGCCGATAAAGACTCCCATGGTGACAAATGGACACTTGGATATCAATGAAGACGGACCAAACGTGGATCAAAAGGTATATCGCCCCATGATTGGCTCCTTACTTTATTTATGTGCATCTAGGCCTGATATCATGTTGAGTGTATGTTTGTGTGCAAGATTTCAAGCCGATCCTTAGGAATGTCATTTGATAGCCATAAAAATGATCTTGCGATATTTAGTTCATACACCCAACCTAGGCCTTTGGTATCCTAAAGGTTCAAAATTCAATCTCATTGGATACTCCGATGCTGATTATGCTGGATGCAAGGTAGATAGAAAAAGTACCTCCAACACTTGCCAATTCCTGGGTACATCCCTAGTTTCTTTGTCCTCCAAGAAACAAAATTCCATTGCCTTATCCACGACCGAAGTGGAGTATGTTCCAGCCAGGAGTTGTTGTGCACAACTCCTTTGGATACGACAAACTCTATGGGATTACAATTACAATATGAGCCGTATTCCACTCCTTTGTGATAATGAGAGTGCCATTAGAATTGCCCATAACCCTGTTGAGCACACTAGAACCAAACAAATAGACATCCGACATCACTTTTTGAGAGATCACTCAATGAAAGGAGACATAGCCATTTCCCATGTCAACACTGAAAAACAACTAGCCGATATCATTACCAAGCCACTTGATGAAAAATACTTTTGTTAGCTCCGAAATGAACTAAATATCCTTGATGCTCGGAACGTGGCTTGAAAACTTGCATACATGTATGCCATCTTTGAAATCTTGTTGATTGTGTTAAAAAATCATCTCTCTTAATTTTCTATGAAAAACTACGTTAATTACTTGATCTTGGTGAATTATGGTCATAGCTTGATTGTTGTATGTTTACTGATTATATTCATCAAGATTATTTGTGTGTTTTGCCCCCTATTTTCTTTTTAAGCACCTTCGAATATATATATGAAAGGCCTATATTTTTCTGTCCAGGTGACCACGGACTAGTCTGTGGTTACCCTGGACTAGTCCGCCGAGTTTTCCGGTAGTCCGGACTAGTCCGGTCCTACCACAGACTAGTCCGATTTTCAGACTCCATAACCCTAGGGCCAGCGCAACCCTAATTTTCTTCCTCCTGTTCCTCAGCCTGATGTCGAAAACACAGACAACGTGGAGTGAGCTGGCAATGACAAGTAGATCCCTCCTCTCCTTCTTTTTGGTGCCTTGATGCCAAAGGGGGAGTGATTGAGGGGGAGTCGTAGGTTGTAGATTTAGTTTGAGAGAGGGAGAGAGAGCTCTATTTGTGTTTTTGTTGCGACTCTGTCATGCTTTTGGTATTGTAAAACTTTAATGATGCTCTCTCATGCTTTTAGACACGTGTTGTGAAATGAAGACTATGTTATGCTTATGATCAATGGTTTATGTTTAAAATTGCTATGTGTGCCTGAGATTCATTATGTTATTATGATTATGTCCCTAATGATATTCACATCAATATTATTGCTCACACGCATAGTTTTGCACCCACCATAAAGAGTGCACATATGTATTATGTCTACATTGCCTATTTTGCTCAAAGCTCATATGTGCACACTTTATTAAAATCTGAATTTTTATCATATTTGTGTAAATCTCAATTGGTTGTCATCAATCACCAAAAATGGGGAGATTGAAAGTACATCTAGGCATCCCTTGTGGGTTTTGGTTATGACAAACAAATGAGATCCTAACAAAATTGTTGAGATGAGTGCAGGTTATAAAGAAATTAGGAAGAAAGCGCAAAAAAGAAGGAGAATGAGGATCTAAAGTGGAAAGAGCTCAAGAGCTGAAAAGATTAGATTATTTTGTATGGATTGTGTTGGAGAAACACACCCCAAGAGATCAAGTGAACAAATAATTCAACTCACTGCACAATTCACAGGAAAACCAGACTAGTCCGATATACACTGGACTAGTCCGATATCTCTCTGACTAAGATTGGACTAGTCCCCCCTAGTGCGGACTAGTCCTCGGCACTTCACATTTGCACAAAAACGGACAAGTCCGATAATCTTCTGACTAAAATTGGAAAAGTCCTCCAAGTCCGGACTTATGCTTAGCCCCACAAATTTTCACTACACCGGACAAGTCCGATATCAGTCGGGCTAGTTCGAAAATCCTCTGACTAAAATCGGACAAGTCTCTGCAAGTGCAAACTTGTCCTCAGTTCTTCATGGTGTTCACTACACCGGACTAGTCTGATATCAACTGGACTAGTCCGAAAATTTTCTGACCAAAAACGGACTAGTCCGCACGAGTAACAGACTAGTCTGGTATATCTCAACACTTAGAGTTTTCCACAAGCTGCACACCAAACTAATCCGTAGTCCACCACAGACTATTTCGGACATCGCAAACTCTAACAGTAACCTTTGGAAACCCTAGTATAAATAGAGGTCTACGGCCATACGTCAAATGCTCTCGACCCTCTGCGCCATCACACCTCCCAAGAGCCCAAAATACACATCTCTCCACACATTCTAATCCTAAAAGGATCAAATCTTTGAGTATTAGCAATTGATCAAAGGAGAGACTTGTTCTACACATCTTGAGCTCTTGGGTTTGATCTCTCACACACTCTTGTTGTTTATTGTATATCTTTCGAGTGTGTTTGGTGGTGTTCTTCATTGTAATTCTTGGAGAGCCCTCAACTTGTGAGAAGGCCCCTTGAACGAGTTATTTGCCCCTTTGTTATTAGGAAGAGAATCGGCCTCCGTGGCGATTCAATGAGGGTAGGGTTGGTGAAGACCCGGTCCTCCATGGACTCCTCAACGTGGATGTAGGTTTCCTCTATGGGAATCGAACCACATGATAAAATCTTGTCTCGCACACTTTTGTTTCATTATTCACCAACTTATAGGGTTTACTTAATCTTGTGTAACTCACATTGAAACATTGAAATTAAAGTTGATCTTTGCTATACATTGTTTCATTGTCATAATACATCCAAGATGCAAATTACTTTCCGCTGCATAGGGTACTAGAAGTGAAATCATTGATCAATCTTGATCTTTCTAGTCCGCTCATAGCGGACTAGTCCGTACAGTACTGGACTAGTCTGATCTCCCTGTATTTGATAAGTCTGTTAGGTGTTTCAGGGATTGACAAAAGTTCAAAAAGCCTAGGTGTTTCAGGGATTGACAAAAGTTCAAAAAGCCTATTCACCCTCCTCTAGGCTACATTCAGCCCATCATCAACAAGAAGAACGTCAACAGCGGGCTCCCCGGGTGGTGCCTGAGCTGTATGCTCTGGCAGCGCCCACCATCATCGCTAAGAAATGTCGATGATGGGCCTCCTGGGTAGTGTCGGAGCTGGATGCTCCGACGGTGCCTACCATATGCTAAGGAACGTCGATGGTGGGCCTCCTTACAGTGAAGGCGCAACATCTTAAGAGAAAAAGCCCCCTACCTGGTGCGCCAAATGTCGAAGTGTTCTTGTGACACTTTCCACGGACCTGCTTTGAGAGCAGCCCATGGAGGTTCTTGATCGGCGAAAGCTTAGTTCTCACGTGAGGCTGTGTGACACCCGGTTCCAAAAATGAACCAAGTGAATGCATATGTGTGCCCAGAGTGTTCATCACATACACGACAACTTCACAAATGATAATAAGAAAATATCCACGTAACAAAGAGTAAATAGGTACCTTATTACAATATTCCAACGATTCATGAATTACAAATCTCTAATTATTATTGCAGCGGAAAGATAAACTAAACTATGAAGCGTGACACCACTCCATAAGCAATTGACGATGGCACGCAATATAGTACTCCACATGATCCTCGTGGTACTCCCAAGTATCACCTGAAACTGTTTTAGTGGGGCAATAGCAAGGGTGAGTACATGTCGTACTCAGCATGTGTGAGAAAGAATGACATGTAGCTTAAACAAGGATGATAATAATTGGCTAATTGCAGAAAAGTATATTTCACAAACATGTAAAAAGCATCATGTGCTATGTGAATTTAATCACGTCATAACCCAAGTATTTATCATAATCCATACCCAACATTCTCATTTACCATCATACCTCATCCATAAATTAACATCAATCCATATACCAATTTCATGCCTTCATTACCAAACATGTCCAATTACCATAACCTGTAGGATCGAAGAGCACGTGTAAAGCAACCAGAGGGGGGTGAATGGTAGATTAAAACTTTTCAGCGAAAGCAACGAAAACACCCCTCAACAGAAAACCAATCTGTTAAAGAAACCGTGTGTGCGACTAATCTAAACGTGTTCAACTTTGACAAAACTACCATGGATTGTAGAGAATCAAGTCACAAAGACGTCACAACAAGAATCACAAAAATCCGTCAAAATAAACTAAAGTTACGGTCGAAAGATCGAACGAAGGTCAATCTGTCCTACCCGAGAAAAAACAGTTCTGTAATACTGCAAAGAAACTCGTGTAGATCAGAAACCATAAATCCAATGACCGTGAAATTTTCAAAGATGATATAAAATCAAGTGGTGAAGACAACCCAAAAAGAATCACGTCAATCGTATCTGTAAAAATCGAGTTATGATAAAACCACTAAAGCAAGGTAGTGCTGTGCAGAAACTCGACGAGAAAGACTTGAAAAAAACAAGTCGGACGAACAAGGCATAAAAGTTCCTTTAGACTACGAATTTTATTGATCAAAACTCACAAGGAACAGACCCAAAGTCGTGCACCATGATCTCTGGCCTCCCTTTCTTATATAACCGGTCCTTAGGCCAACCCAAACCTAACTAGGACTCTAATCCTACTCAATTTATGAATTGAAACTTTCTATAACTGCTCAAGACTCTTCTATACGCAAATAGAAGCAGTCTTAAGACTTCCAAACACCTTAGGAACATATCCCACATTACTAAAACAACTCACATTCGTGACCCACACGAAATCCTATCATAACCAACTCAAAACTTTCCATATTTGAGTTAAACACGACTCAACCACAGCATGAGTCCATAACCTAGTCGATTGGACATTTCCGGACAATTCTTTACATCCACATATCTTCATCAAGCCTCGGAACTATGTAGCCACGTCCATGCAC
The DNA here is from genome assembly GCA_036927565.1 of Tuctoria greenei. Classification (NCBI taxonomy): domain Eukaryota; kingdom Viridiplantae; phylum Streptophyta; class Magnoliopsida; order Poales; family Poaceae; genus Tuctoria; species Tuctoria greenei. The sequence continues at coordinate 178,617,737 of JAYESD010000006.1, forward strand.
TCCTTGCACACATGCAAACATCTTCCAATGACGTCCAGGATACCTTCATATGCATTGTTCTTGATTCAAACATGCTGCACAACCTTTTGATCAACTCAACCACAATTCCTCCCGAACTTAGCTGTTGAACCTCATCTTCTCCCTAAGACTAGTTCAATGTATCCCGTCACCAGCCATGTCTTGAACTCAAGCAACACTTGCACATGAATAAATAACTGATACTTTCGAGCACAAGTCCTCGACTTGACTCTCCTTAGTTTCGATAACCACAACACCTTACGTGAGCACCTCACATAAGCATGTTGCAAACTTAGCAAAAAGATATCACCAAAACACACCAAAAACTTTGTAAAATAAAACTAAACAATCTTTCAATAATCCAAAAAGCAACTTCAAAACATTGCAAATTAAAAACAGAACCACTGCGATCAAGCTCCGAACCTTGCCAAAGCGAATCGGACCTTGAACTGGAGCTTACCAAAGCTAGCAGGACGTAGCGCCAGAACTTACCAAAGCTAGTCGGACCTAGCGCCGACGCTTACCAAAGCTAGTTGGACCTAGTGCCAAAGCTAACGAAAGCTAGTCGGACCTAGCGCCGGAGCTAACCAAAGCTAGTCGGACCTAGCGCCGGACATTGCAGGAGCTGGGACCTAAAGTTAGACCTTGTTAAAAAGGTGTTTTTGGTAGTATTCAAAACATTTATCGTAAAAGCCAATGTATTCAGCACACATAGGTCTCACATAACCCAAACCATATCGATGTCCAAAACCATCCCAAATCCCAATTCCAACTCTAATCATGTAGGTCATCCAAGTGCTCTTAACTGGGAACACGACTATTATGATAGTTTTTAACACTGCATAGGTTGTACCACTTTACCCACAATTTCGTGATTTTGTCTCCTTTCGATGACTAAAGAACCTCTATCATGCCTGTGACCCGTTGGTCACATTACACACTTCCAAAGGTGTGTGGCCAAGAGGTCACAAAATAGCCTTTCCAAAGAGACTACCAGCATGTTTAGACCCACTAAGGTTTCACCAGAGGTGATGTATCACAACTGAGCACATCCATAATTAAGCCATTTGGTTATTTTCCAACCCCAATTAAGATTAAAGCAGAGCAAAAAGGTAAAATATCCTTCCCGACTCTCACCAATATAACCCAAGCGACAAGGATGGTCAAACAAGTCTAGGAAACACCTATCATGTGTTTCCCGTCAATTTGACACAAGCATGCAATTTTGCAAACAAAACATTTCAAAACAGGATCAAAATGGTCAAGGACACTTGCCTTGCTCTTGTGGCTAGTTTGGATCAACAGCTTCGAAGTTCCGGTGCTGAAGGTCCTCGTAAGCACCCTCTAGAGTGTTACCTTCTATTCTGCGTGACAAACATGCAAAAGAAACATTACAACCAATAAATGCTCATACTCAATATGCCATGACATGCATGAATGATGCAATTATGATGTAATTCATGTTACTAGGTTGATTATATTGCTCACTAACTAGTTACAATTAAGTTTTACATGTTAGAGCAAGTTTTGAGTCATTTCGAAGAAAGTTGGAAAAGTTCCAGGAATTCTAGAATTGAGGAGCCGGACTAGTCCGCATTATGGGCCGAACATGTCCACTATGGACCAAAAGTTCACTAGACTAGTCCGCACTAGACCGGACAAGTCCGCTAACTCTATTGTTTTTGCAAATTTCTAACTAGAGCATAGTTTGGTTTAGATATGGAATCAAGATTGACGTAGGCAAGATGGATCTGTGCCATTTACCGTGAATTGAAGGGTTCACTAGTCGAAGAATAGACAAAACATGAGAATTCGACGCCTAGGTTGACACAGACGAAGAGTTGGTGAAGAAGAATTTTGTTGTCGAGGAATCGACGAAGAAGATCACAACATCGGCGACAATCTTAATTGATCCTCCTCTCCTTCTCTTCCTTCTTTTCCCTGTCCTCCTGGTGGTTAGGGCTCCTTCCTTCTTCAATAACGGTGGCACACGGCGTGACAGAGGCTAAGGGTTTTCTAACATGAGAAAAAGGGTGAAATACCTTAGGAGCCCGAGCACAAGCCATCCTAAGGAAATGACTAACCTAACATCATAGAACCAATGTTGAGACATAGCATAAGTTATTCATATTAACATGATCATATCATAACAAATTAGACTATAGCTGGAGTTTGTAGTGTTTATGATGATAGATTAACATTGTTATTGCATAATCATAAAGACTACTCATACAATATACATGGAATCCACAATCAAACAAGAAACGTTTCATCCAAGTATATGAATAAAAGAAGAGTAAATATAATATCTTTATTATGCATAAAGTAACAAATATAAGAAAGGATACATGAGAAATACCTTTCAAAATTTGGACTTGGGACTAGAGGCTCCTCTCTACAGCCTAACCTCGACTAAGAAACTAGGAGAACTAGTGTATACAATAGAATGATGATCAAGTGGTGTGTGTGTGTGTGTGTGTGTGTGTGTGTGTGTGTGTGTGTGTGTGTGTGTGAAGTGAGGATAGGGGTCCTATTTATAGGTGGAGAAGGGTTGGTTCCCGCCACCAGATGTGCGCAAATTAGTCATAGTCATCTTCAGGAAGCCGGGAGGAGCCAACATGTGGCGATTGACCGAGTTTGCCACCATGGCCAAGTCAGCCGACTAGGGGGGGTCGACCGACCTGGTCAGGGCTCCGTTCGGGCTGTGTTTTCTCCAGGTCCCTAACAGGTGGGTCCCCCTTACTGATATAGGTGATACACCATTGGAAGGCCTTAGATACTTCTGTTTGTGGGTCATTTGATCCATGTGGTGCCACATATCGATGCTTGATTGGCTGAGATGATATTTTGTCGGATCCATATCCTTGTTTCACTTCAATTTTGTATAAAATACCTGCATGCACCAATTTCTTCAAGTACAAGTGGAATGAGGTCATTTTTTAACTATAATGTGTGTCAGAAATATTTATTTCCTCACATAATTGAGTTATACTGATGGTCAAAATTGGTATATAACGACCGTCAACAAACTCATCCAAGCTTACCCTTTGCTCATCCCGAAGCAAAGATAAATACTTAGGTTGTTGATGCGGAGTTGCTACAATGTCCTACTTTGCAAAAGTACCAAGTGCACAACAAAATAGTCTACCTTGCGTTGAATAAATTGACTATGTTACTTGACCTTTTTTCTTAGTCTTTATGGGGCTTATGCCTCATCCTTTTCTTGGGTGGTTGAAGGACAGAACATCAAAATGTGCATGCATCACCTAATGCATGAGTTCCACTCAAATTTTAGGAGAATTTCAAATGGTGTTTGGATTTAAGTTCCTCAAATGATGCACTCAACCACTCCTATGTGGGAAGTGGTATTTGTATCCTCACCAAGGCAATGTCTTTGTTGTCCTACATATAAATAAGGCTTGTATGTGGAGCTTGGTAGGGATCAAGAGTAGGCATATTTGCAACACATATATTGCTAAGTCAAAAGAGTAAGACTTAGGAGAAAACAAATCACACTTTTGATCAAGATTTGTGCAAGTGTGATGGAAGACTTGCGGAGTGGGAATATGAAGATGACTTCTTTGTATGCACTCTCTTTTTGTGAGGATGAAACATGGCTAGTTATTTTCTCTCTCTCTTTTCTTCTTTTTTTTTTTCTCACGCTCTTGTTCATGAGCATGCATTTTGTTTTTCTTGTATCCATGTCTTCTACTCCTCTTATCAAATAATTTTGAGAGAGTATTATGCATGAAAATTATAGAGTATCTTTTTGGTGGTGGAATGGTATGATAAAATTTTGCTACTTCTAGTGTAGAAGATTAGCATGTGCCCGTGTGATCTTGATCATAGAAGTATGAAAAGATTCTCACTGTAGGATCGAAGAGCACGTGAAAAGATACCAGAGGGGGGGGGGGGTGAATGGTAGATTTAAAAATCTTACGCAGCGGAAACAATTAAACCCCAACCCTTTCGGCAGAAAAAAGATCTGTTAAAGAAATCGTGTGTGAGACTAATATAAACGTGTTTCACTGTGAAAAAAGTGATAGATATAAAATATAATCAAGTCACGAAGACAACACAAAAAGAATCACTCAAATATGTCGAGAAAAACTCATGTTATGATTGAAAGATCAAACATAGGTTAAACTGCCCTACCCGAGGAAAAACAGTTCTGGAACGCTGCAAAGAAACTCGTGTAGCTCATAAACCACAAATCCAATGACCGTGAAATTTTGATATATGATAGATAATCAAGTTGTGAGGACAACTGAAAAAGAACCCCTTCAATTGGATCTGTAAAACTCGAGTTATGATAAAACCACCGATGAAAGGTAGTGCCGTCCAGAAACTTGATGAGTAAAACTTGTCTGGAACAAGTCGGACGAACAAGGCACAAAAATTATTTCAAACTAGGAATTTTATTCAATAGAACATAAGAGGAACAGCCCCAAAGTCGTGCACTACGAGCTCTGGGATCCCTTGCTTATATAACCAGCTCGAAAGCCATCCTAATATCAACTAGGACTCCAATCCTACTCAAATCACGAATCGTAACTTTCCATAACTGCTCAAGATTCTTCTATACGCAGATAGAAGCAATCTTAAGACTTCCAAACACCTTAGGAACGTATCCCACATTCCTAAACAACTCAAATTCGTGACCCACACGAAATCCTATCATAACCAACTCAAATCTTTCCATATTTGAGTCAAACCCGACTCAGCCGCAGCCTGAGTCCATAACCTAGTCGGTTGGACCTTTTCGACCAACTCTTTACGTCCACATCTCTTCATCACGTCTTGGAACCATGTAGACACGTCCATGCACTCCTTGCACACGTTCAAACATCTTCCAATGACGTCCACGATACCTTCATATGCATTGTTCTTGATTCAATCATGTTGCGCAACCTCCTGATCAGCTCAACCACAATTCCTCCTGAATTTGGTTGTTGGAACCTCATCTCCTCCCTGAGACTAGTCCAATGGATCCAGTCACCAGCCATGTCTTGAACTCAGCAACACCTGCACATGAATAAACAACCAATCCATACGAGCCCAAGTCCTCGACTTGACTCAAGTTAGTTCCGAACACAACACCTTACGTGAGAGCCTCACATAAGCATGTTGCAAAGCATAGCAAAACGATATCAGCCATATCATACAAAAAACACCAAAAACTTAGTAAAAGAATACTAAGCAAACTTTCCAACAATGTAAAGCAAGTATGAAACATTGCAAATGAAAAGCAGAAGCACTGCGGTCAAGTTCCGGACCTTGCCAGAGCAACCCGGAGCTTGAGCTGGAGCTAACAAAAGCTAGTAGAATCTAGCGCCGGAGCTTACCAAAACTAGTACAAACAAGCTCCCACCAGAGCTTACAAAACTAGCAGGACCTAGCACCGGAGCTTACAAAAAACTAGTCAAAACTAGTCAACCCAAAACCGGAGCTAGACAAAGTACGTCGGAGCTTAGCAAAAGCATGCCGGAGCTATCAGATATATGCCGGAGCTAACAAAGACATGCCGGAGCTAAAGATAAAACTTCACCGGAGCTGACCAAAGCTAGTCAGACCTTACCAAGAAGTCAGACCTAGCATCGAACACAACCGGAGCTACCCAAAACAAGCCGGACGTACCGTCGGACCTTGCTGTAGCTCGGAGCTAGAGTCAGACCTTGATAAAAAGGTGTTTTGGTGATATTCAACACTTTTATCATCAAAGCCAAGTGTATTCACTACACGCCAATGTATTCAGCACACATATGTCTTACAATCTCCCCCTTGATGAATGCATTGGCAACACCATTTAAAATCTGAACATTGGCTTATTCACATAAAAGTTTTGAAGGCAATTTCTCCCAAAAGTAAAATGAGAAGAAAATCCAAAAATCCAAAAATTATCCCATGTTATCTCTCCCTTTTTATTATCTCTCCTTATGCACATATTCTCTTTCTCTTCATGCTTATCTCTCCCCCTTTGATAATGTATTCAGCAAGTCATGAGCATATAAACAAATTATCTCTCCCTCTTTAGTTGTTATGAGCATATTATAACATATACATATAAACAAAGCTCATCCAAGTCATACTATCAAGTACCTTACATTATCACATCAATGAAATACATAAAGTAGTGTAAGCCATGCTAGAGATCAAATGTAATCTTCAATTTAAGCAAGTCATGATCCCAAAAACTTAACTATTTCAAAACCTGAAAGCATGACACTAGTTGCTGCATTTTATTATTTTTCAAAGCATAAATTTAGATCATATGATATTTGCAAGAGATTATATGCGCATCTGCCTTATTCTAACCAACCAAGCCAAGCCTATGTCATTTGACAATCAGAAGCTTAAGGACATGGTTTTATTCATACACAACTTCTTCTAAGTTCATATCTAAGTGCAATGACAAGCTATCTCAAAAGAAGAAGTGCGATGCATGCATATTCTCTTGATATTTTCTCAATTTATATTTGTTCATAAAAACTCAACATTTGAGTTGATTACTTGATTAATTCTTAATGATTAAAAGCACTTGTGAACATGTAACAAGTTCAAAACAACAAGAAAGTTCGACCATGACCAGTTTTAGTGTAAGTAATTATTCCAATTACTAGACATGGCAAAAACTACAAAATGTATAACACGAGTAATGTAGTAAGAACTTTCAGCATGTAAAAGGAACCACATAGTCATATATGTATGAAATACTATGCTCATATTATTTTAATTTCAGATTCACACATAGACTTCCCAAGTTTCAAAAACTCCCCCTCAATTTAAGCCATGAGGATGCATAACCCCTATTTCACTACGAATGTAACAAAAACAAGTGAAATCCAAAGGTTTTGTAAAAATGTCAGCCAATTGTTGTTCGGTATCTACATGGTGAAGCACAATGGTTCCTTTTTCAACATTATCTCGGAGAAAGTGATACCTAATATCAATGTGCTTAGTTCTAGAATGTTGCACGGGGTTTTTGGCTATACAAATAGAACTAGTGTTATCACAAAACAGTGGAACACTATCTAGATCAACCCCATAGTCCTTAAGTGTTTGAACAATCCAAAGAATTTGTGAGCAAGCACTAGCAGCAGCTACATATTCAGATTCGGCTGTGGATTGTGCAACTGAATTTTGTTTTCTAGAGGACCAAGCAACAAGAGAATTACCAAGAAAATGACAAGCACCAGAAGTACTTTTCCTATCAATCCTACAACCCCCAAAATCAGCATCCGAAAAAGCTTTCAAAGTAACGGTTGAGGAAGAAGGAAGAAAAATGCCAAATTCTTGGGTTCCATGTAAGTATCTGAGAATCCTTTTGACGGCTTGACGATGTGAAACACGTGGGGAAGCTTGAAACCGTGCACAAAGACATACGCTGAATTGTATGTCCGGTCTTGATGCCGTGAGGTACAAAAGTGATCCGATCATGCTTCTATATTCTTTTTGATTCACGGGTTCACCATCTTCATCAAGTTCAAGTGTTGTTGCTGTTCCTATTGGTGTCCGAAGAGGCTTGCTTTTGTCCATGTTGAAGCGCCTTAGGAGGTCTTTGGTATACTTCGTTTGATGCACAAAGGTACCCTCCTTGGTTTGCTTGATTTGCAGCCCCAAAAAGTAAGTGAGTTCACCCATCATACTCATTTCAAATTCGGAACTCATCATTGCTGAAAACTTGGACACAAGATCATGAGAAGCACAACCAAAGATAATATCATCAACATACACTTGAACGAATAATGAGTCATTGCCATGCTTAAGCACAAAAAGAGTTTTATCAACCTTGCCCATGGTAAACCCCTTTTCAAGTAACAATGTTTTTAACCTATCATACCATGCTCTAGGGGCTTGTTTGAGACCGTATAAGGCTTTGGACAGTTTGTAAACATGATTAGGAAAATCTGGATTTTCAAAACCTGGTGGTTGTTTGACATAAACCTCCTCATCTATATAGCCATTAAGAAAAGCACTTTTAACATCCATTTGAAATAGCTTAAAACCTTTAGATGCTGCAGAAGCTAACAAAATTCTTATGGCTTCTAATCTAGCGACAGGAGCAAAAGTTTCATCAAAATCTAGACCTTCAACTTGAGTGAAACCTTGAGCAACCAACCTAACCTTATTCCTAACCACAACCCCATCCTCACTTTGTTTATTTTTATATACCGATTTAGTTCCAATTAAAGTGTGACCTTGAGGTGGAGGTACAAGTTTCCAAACATTATTTCTTTCAAAATTTTCTAACTCTTCTTGCATGGCAATAATCCAAGATTCATTAGTGAGTGCGTGTGATATATCTTTGGGTTCAAAAGAAGCAACAAAAGATGAATGAGCATGAGAGTTTGGATCGCAAAACCTGGACCGTGTGACTCGTTCGTGCAAGCTTCCAATCATCTGTTGTGGGGGATGATATTTGTAAAAATGTAGGGGAAAAGATGTCTCACAAGCTTCTTCTTCATTAGGTTCATCGTAGATTGATGAGCTTGTGACTTGTGGATGATCAGGACTAGCATAGGTGATAGCCGGAGCTTGTTCAATGTCCGAAGCTGGACACGTGTCAACTTTGGAACTACCAGACAGTATCACCGGCTCTTCTTCATCTTCGAAAATACCCTCCCCCTGAGGATACGGATCTGGTCCTGCAACACCGGAGCTAGTACCTAGGCTAGCTTCATCAAAAGACACTTCACAAGTCTCCACAATTTTGTTAGTGTCAAGTAAAAGCACACGGTAGCCTCTAGTATGAGATGGATAACCAAGAAACATGCCATCAATGGATCTAGGTTCAAATTTATCAAGATTACCATGTTTCTTAACAAAGCATTTGCAACCAAAGACCCAAAAATGTGTAACACTAGGCCTATGTCCAAACCGGAGGTCATATGGTGTTTTACCTAGCTTAGCACGCAAGAAAACACGATTTGAGACATAACAAGCGGTTGCTAATGCATCAGCCCAAAATTTCCTAGGAGTTTGATATTCATAAAGCATAGTCCTAGCCATCTCAACTAAGGTTCTGTTCTTTCTTTCTACAACACTGTTTTGTTGAGGTACATATGGTGAAGAAAATTGATGATCTATTGTATTTTCAGCACAAAAGTGATCAAAAGATTGATTTTTAAATTCGGTTCCACTATCACTTCTAATTGCTTTTAATGATCCTGGGTGATCAATTGATAATCTAAGAATTAAAGTTCTAAAGTGACTAAAAACTTCATTCTTAGATGCCATAAAGTAAACCCAAGAGTATCTAGAATAATCATCAACGATAACAAGAACATACCATTTACCTCCGAAGGATTGAACACGTGAAGGTCCTACAGTGTCAAGATGCAAAAGTTGACATGGTTCAGTTGTCATGATCATTGTGAGAGGAGTATGTGAACCTGCAACCATCTTAGCATGTCTACAAGAAGAGCACACAATTTCTTTGTCCCCTTTAAGCTTAGGCAGCCCACGTATGCGATCAAGAGCACTAACACGCGTTAGGTGATCAAAGCCTACGTGACCAAGTCTACGATGCCAAAAATATAAGTCCTTTGAGTCATTAGCAACTAGACACCTATGCTTAGAGGAAGACATATCAAAATCAGCTTTAAAAACTCTTCCAAACCGAGACATGTTAAAAATCAGCTCAATATTTGAACCTACAACTTTGCAGCAGTTTTTATTGAAAATAATTTCTAGATTTTCATCTAGCAATTGTGCAACAGAAAGCAAGTTGTATTTCAAATTTTTGACAAGTGCCACATCCTTCAAAGTGTAGTGATCATTTACTCTAACCGAACCCTTAACAATTATAGGAGTTGAAGAATTGTCGGCAAAAGTAACATTTTCTACACGTGACACAAAAGAGAGGGAGGAGAACCAATCTTTGTTACCGGTCATGTGGCGTGAGCAACCTGAATCCACAATCCAAATGTTCTCCTTCCTCAAACGTGTAATCTACATAGAAGCACAATACGTCGATGACTCAATACTGGGGTTAGTCAAAAGGCATTTAGGAATCCAGTACTGCGTCACGCGACATGCAGTAGGAAAAACACACGAAAGCTGAGACAAAACAGCAGGTTTATGAGTCAAAGTTTGAGATTTTTATTCTTGACTACTGACCTATAAGGTGTTACTTGTGTAGCACAAAAATCAGTAGCTCCGGAGGCAAAAACATAAGGTCCGGAGGTAAACTTTGAATGTTTTTGACTCAAAACAGCAGGTTGTACATTCGGTTCAATGTGTGCAGCAAATTTTGCATGAAAGTTATGAGATCTAGCAACCATTCTTTCCCTTTTCTGTTGTTTAGCTAGTCTATAACAAAAATCTATGACATGACCATCTCTACCACAGAAGGTACAATGAAATTTAACTTTGTGTTCATGTCTAGATGAGCAAGCAATATTTTTATTTGAAACCGAATGTGACAACACTCCTGCAGATTTGAAAACCACTCCCTTTTGTTTAGGAACTGTTTGAATCAAACCACTTCCTAATGACTTTACAATTTTCGGTGGATGTGCCTTAGCATGAGCATGAGAATCAAAACCTAAACCAGTTTTATCATTGCATGTCTTGGAAGAATTCAGCAGCAAGTTTAGGTTCTTATTCCCATTACAAAACCGATCTATTGTCCTATGCATGTCATCAAGTTTATTGGACAGATCAAGGCAATTCTCACATGAAGTTTTTCTTTTAAGTTTACAATTTGAACAAAATTTAACTTCATGAGAACGTAAAGCATTGTTCAATATATAAATTTCATTCATAGCATCCTGTAGTTTCTTATCAAGATCATCACAAGTAGAACAATGCAAATCAATTGTAGAACAGCTAGCATCTTTCAAGTTTTTATCATTAAGTGCAGCAAGCTCTTTGTTCTTTTCAATTTCTAACTCAAGTTTATCTAGAGTGGGGGAGTGTGCACTTCTTAATGTGGACAATTGTTCATAGATTAAGTCACATGAGGGACATGCATCAGCACTAGGAATCATAGTTTTTAAACGGTTGATTTCAGATTCTAGTAATTCAATTTTAGCAGCACTATCCCTAAGCTTTTTGTCCTTTTTCTTGACAATAATAGTTGCACGAGAAATAGCATCACACATTTCATTGCAGGTAGAACATACCTCATCGTCTTCACTGTTGTGTTCTGCATCCTCCTGACTTGATCTTGATCTTGTTTTGCCCGCTATGAAGCATAAATTGGCCAGATCGTCATCATCTTCATCACTTTCAAAGTCTACATCACTTGAACTAAGTTCTTGAAGTGCGGTGATGAAGCTGTTAATCATCTTGCGTCCTATGGTACCCTTCTTTTTCTTTTTGTTGGAATTTCCAGAGGAGGTCCGGACCTTGCTTTGTTTTTGTTCCCGGGTGGTCGGACCTGAAAGGTTAGGGCATTCTGTATGAAAGTGTCCTGTTTTACCACATTCAAAACAGCGTTGAGGTCCGGAGCTTCCTCTCCTTCTAGTTCTCACATTTTGCAATGCTTTTGAGAACCTCGTAGAGAGAAGTGCTAGCTCCTCCTCTGGAAACTCCTCAATCTGTTCAAGGGTTAGAGAGGACAACAAAGCAAGTGTACTACAAGATGAAGATTGGCCGGAGCTAGGCATATCACGTTGAGAAACAAAAGCAATAGACTTGTTGGGGTTCTTACGTGATATTATATCAATTTCATGAGTTTTTAGCTTGGAATATAGCACATCTAAAGTAAGTGTACTCATGACAGTAGATTCACGAATAGATGTAACTTACATCTCCCAAATTGACATGTCTAATGCACTTAATAATTGCCTAGCATTTTCAGCATCTGAAAAATTAACATTGACGCTACGCAAGTTGCTGAGAATTTTATTAAAGCGAGCAAAGAGATCATCAATTGACTCACCGGGTTGCATCTCGAAGCGCATGTATTCTTTCTTGAACATGTCTTGCCTTATCTCCTTGATCGTATTGGATCCTTCGTGGTAGTCACAAAGTGCTTTCCACACATCGTATGCAGATCGGAGGTGTGCAACACGGTCGAAGTCGCTTTGTGTCAATCCTTGTATGATCAAGTTTCGAGCCTTGTTGTTGTTGTCGACATCTCTCAGATTTGTAGCTATAACTTGATCGTTTGATGGCACTTCATAAGGCTTGTATACCTTCTCCCATATTGCAAAGCCTTGTGCCTGAATGAAAGCATCCATGCGTGCCTTCCAAACCTAAAAATCAATACCAGCAAACACACAAGGTTTGGCGGAGTACTTCTCCATGATGATTAGTCAAAAACACGCGCAAATCACAAAGATTACACCACCGTGGCTCTGATACCAATTGTAGGATCGAAGAGCACGTGAAAAGCTACCAGAGGGGGGGTGAATGGTAGATTTAAAAATCTTACGCAGCTGAAACAATTAAACCCCAACCCTTTCGGCAGAAAAACGATCTGTTAAAGAAATCGTGTGTGAGACTAATCTAAACGTGTTTCACCATGACAAAAGTGATATATATCATAGATAATCAAGTCACGAAGACAACACAAAAATAATCACTCAAATCCGTCAAGAAAAACTCAAGTTATGATCGAAAGCTCAAACACAGGTTAAACTGCCCTACCCGAGGAAAAACAGTTCTGGAACGCTGCAAAGAACTCATGTAGATCATAAACCACAAATCCAATGACCGTGAAATTTTTATATATGATAGATAATCAAGTTGTGAGGACAACCGAAGAAGAATCACATCAATTGGATCTGTAAAACTCGAGTTATGATAAAACCACCAATGAAAGGTAGTGCTGTCCAGAAACTTGACGAGTAAAACTTGTCTGGAACAAGTCGGACGAACAAGGCACAAAAGTTCCTTCAAACTACGAATTTTATTCAATAAAACACAAGAGGAACAGCCCCAAAGTTGTGCACCACGAGCTCTGTGCTCCCTTGCTTATATAACCAGCTCAAAAGCCATCCCAATATCAACTAGGACTCCAGTCCTACTCAGATCACGAATCGTAACTTTCCATAACTGCTCAAGATTCTTCTATACGTAGATAGAAGCAATCTTAAGACTTCCAAACACCTTAGGAACGCATCCCACATTCCTAAACAACTCAAATTCGTGACCCATACGAAATCCTATCATAACCAACTCAAATCTTTCCATATTTGAGTCAAACCCGACTCAGCCGCAGCCTGAGTCCATAACCTAGTCAGTTGGACCTTTTCGACCAACTCTTTACGTCCACATCTCTTCATCATGTTTCGGAACCATGTAGCCACGTCCATGCACTCCTTGCACACGTGCAAACATCTTCCAATGACGTCCACAATACCTTCATATGCATTGTTCTTGATTCAATCATGTTGCGCAACCTCCTGATGAGCTCAACCACAATTCCTCCTGAATTTGGTTGTTGGAACCTCATCTCCTCCCTAAGACTAGTCCAATGGATCCCGTCACCAGCCATGTCTTGAACTCAAGCAACACCTGCACATGAATAAACAACCAATCCATATGAGTCCAAGTCCTCGACTTGACTCAAGTTAGTTCCGAACACAACACCTTACGTGAGAGCCTCACATAAGCATGTTGCAAAGCATAGAAAAACGATATCAGCCATATCATCCAAAACGCACCAAAAACTTAGTAAAAGAATACTAAGCAAACTTTCCAACAATGTAAAGCAAGTACGAAACATTGCAAATGAAAAGTAGAAGCACTGCGGTCAAGTTCTGGACCTTGCCAGAGCAACCCGGAGCTTGAGCCGGAGCTAACAAAAGCTAGTAGAATCTAGCACCGGAGCTTATCAAAACTAGTACAAACAAGCTCCCGCCGGAGCTTACAAAACTAGCAGGACCTAGCACCGGAGCTTACAAAAACTAGTCAAAACTAGTCAACCCAAAACTGGAGCTAGACAAAGTACGTCGGAGCTTAGCAAAAGCATGCCGGAGCTATCAGATATATGCAGGAGCTAACAAAGACATGCCAGAGCTAAAGATAAAACTTCACCGGAGCTGACCAAAGCTAGTCGGACCTTACCAAGAAGTCGGACCTAGCATCGAACACAACCGGAGCTACACAAAACAAGCCGGACCTATCGTCGGACCTTGCTGTAGCTCGGAGCTAGAGTCGGACCTTGATAAAAAGGTGGTTTGGTGATATTCAACACTTTTATCATCAAAGCCAAGTGTATTCACTACACGCCAATGTATTCAGCACACTTAGGTCTTACACTCACATAGGTCTATACTAGTTTGACCAGACTCAGTGTGAAGGCAAATAGCATATGCATAAGGTTTATCTAATTCAAATCGTCATATGGCTTTGGTTGGAATTTCTATCAAATGAGGAACTCCCATTTTAAATCTTCTCCATGAAATCAAATACCACTTTCAACTAGGGTATTAGCAGCTCTTATCACTATATCACACCCACAACAACCTAGAATTGGACTTAGCTTTTGCTACCCACAATTTCCAAGTTTCAGGCAAGAATATTCTAGACCAATAAGCCAATACTTGAAGAATACTAAGTTGTATGCAAGGGACTAGAGAAAATAAAACCATCAACTATTCATCATTTCAACTTATGCAAAGTAAAAATAATCTTACCGCACATCCTTTATTTTATTAACCTAACCTATATTATGTTATTATATTTTTAAGATGCAAATGTGGTGGAATGAAAGAAATAAAATAAAGGAATGCAAATGGGGTGTGATACAAGTTACCTCGTAACCCAAGGAATGCAAATGCAGAAAAGTACATTTCACAAACTTGTAAAAAGTATCCTGCAATGTCTTTGTGAATTTAATCCCATCATAACCAAAGTATTTATCATAATCCATACCCAACATTCTCATTTACCATCATACCTCATCCATAAATTAACATCAATCCATATACCACTTTCATGCCTTCATAACCAGCCATGTCCAATTACCATAACCCAAAACAAATCCATGTCCGAAACCATCCCAAATCCCAATTCCAACTCTAATCATGTAGGTCATCCAGGTGCTCTTAACAGGGAGCACGACTTTCATGATAGTTTTTAACACTCTGCAGAGGTTGTACCACTTTACCCACAAGTTCGTAATTTTGTCTCCTTTCAGTGACTAAAGAACCTCCATCATGCCTGTGACCCGTCGGTCACATTACACACTTTTGAGAGTGTGTGGCCAATAGATCACAAAATAACCATTACAAAGGGACTACCAGCATGTTTAGAACCACAAGGTTTCACTGGAGGTGATGTCTCACAACTGAGCACATCCATCCAAGGGCCCCCTCTTGTGCCGTTCGGATTCCATGGTAGTCCCGCCACTAATGCAAACCTAACTAACTCCCATTCCTCGGGCTTTCCAAGTAATCCGAACAATGCTAGCAATACACCTAATTAATCAGCTAAGTCGTGCCCATACTTGGCCTTGTGGTGGCACTGTTGCCCTGGCTTATTCTCGCATGAACCGGTCCTTAGATCTATGGTAAGTGAAACCACCATATCATCCAACCTAGTCCACAAACCGTGCTTGCTTAGATCACCCAAGTCCCATGTTACCAAATAGTCATATTCATCACTTCACATTAGCCATAAGTTCATTAATTCATAGTTAAGCCATTCGGTTATTTTCCAACACCAATTAAGTTTAAAGCAGAGCAAAAAGGTAAAATACCCTTCCTGACTCTCAACAATATAACCCAAGCGACAAGGATGGTCACACAAGTCTAGTAAACACCGATCATGGGTTTCCTATCAATTTGACACAAGCATGCAGTTTTGTAAACAAAACATTTCAAAACAGGATCAAAATTGTCAAGGACACTTGCCTTGCTCTTGTGACTGGTTTGGATCAACAACTTCAAAGTTCCAGTGTTGAAGGTCCTCATAAGCACCCTCTAGAGTGTTACCTTCTATCTGCACGACAAACATTTGAAACAAACATTGCAATCAATAAATGCTCATATAGTACTCAGTATGCCATGACGTGCATGAATGATGCAATTATGATGTAATAAATGTTACTAGGTTGCTTTTATTGCTTACTAAGTAGTTGCTATTGAGTTCTACATGTTAGAGCAAGTTCCGAGTCATTTCGGAGAAAGTTGGAAAAGTTCCAGGAACTCCAGAATTGAGAAGCTAGACTTGTCTACACCATGGGCCGGACATGTCTGCTCTGTACCAGAAAGTTCAACAGACTAGTCTGCACTGGACCGAACAAGTCCGCTAACTCTAGGATTTTTCCGAATTTCCAACTATAGCATAGTTTGATTTAGATATGAAATCAAGATTGACGTAGGAAAGATGTATATGATGTATTTACCGTGAATTCAAGGGTTCACTAGTCGAAGAATAGATGAAACACAAGAATTCAACGGCTATATCGACAAAGACGATAAGTTGGTGAAGAAGAATGTTGCTGTCGAGGAATTGACGAAGAAGATCATAACAGTAGCGAGGATCTTGATTGATCCTCTTCTCCATCCTCTTTCTTCTTCTCCCTGTCCTCCTGGCAGTGAGGGCTCCTTCCTTCTTCAAGAACGGCGACACACGGTGTGAGAGAGGCTAAGGGTTTTTTAACATGGGCAAAGGGGTGAAAGGTGGGTGGTGGGGTCTTTATATAGGAGGAGAGGTGGTAGGGTTAGGGTGGAATCTAAGTATAAGGCGGTGGGAACAAGTAGAGGCCTTGGTGGGGTCCCACTTGGGCTCCTCAGGGGTGGGGCACAACGTTCTAGGGCCCAGTTAAGGCAATTTACCCAATAACTTGTCGTGGTGGTAAAATAGAATTCGAGTCAAAACCCTACACTCCGGACTAGTCTGTAGTAAGATTGGACAAGTTTGATCGGGTGCAAAAAGTTCAACTGAGAAGTCCGGTGCAATGCCAGACAAGTTTGTTCAAGGTCAGAAAGTGAATCAGACAAGTTGGTGCCAAGCCACACAAGTTTGGGGTTTGTCCAGTATCAATTCTAGACCAAGTTTTTGGGATTTTTCAGCCGCGGTCATCGGACTAGTCCGTATATGCAACGGACAAGCCTGGATTGGAACAAAAACAAAATCGGATTAGTTCACAATTTCAACAGACAAGTTCGAAGAACAACAGAAATGATTTCCGGACTGATCTGTAGCAATTAACGGAAAAGTCCGGGGGAACAACAGTAGCTAAATCGGACTAGTTCGGGGTCCAATCTGGACAAGTCTATACTAAGCCAGGTTTTTAACCTTTGTTTCGGTTCTAATTCTTTTTAATCTTGTTCCTTTTTGTGTTGCATCATGTTAGTCACATATAAGAATGAATGCAATGCATGATGGATGAAAATGAGGGTGTTACAAACCTACCCCCTTAATATGAATATCGCCCTCGAGATTCGACGGGGAAGGAAAGAGATTGGGAAATTTTCTCCTAAGATCATCTTCTCGCTCCCAAGTTGCTTCAGGCTGAGTATGGTGTTTCCATTGTACTTTGCACCATCGAATCACCTTCTTCCTTGTGACCCTCTCCTCTGTTTCCAAAATATTGACAGGTTGTTCAACATATGATAAATCTGCCTCAAGCTCCAATTCTTCCATTGTTACTTGTTCTTCTGGTACTCTTAGGCACTTCTTGAGCTGAGAAACATTAAATACATCATGAACATCAGAAAGTCTTGCTGGCATCTCCAATTTATATGTCACTTCTCCATGTTTGATCAATATCTTGAATGGTCCGATATAGCAAGTGCCAACTTGCCTTTGACGTTAAAATGCTTATGACCTCGCATAGGTGAAACTTTGAGATACACAAAGTCTCCAACTTCAAAAGTTAGATTCCTTTGCCGCTTATCCGCATAGGCTTTTTGCCGTGACTGAGCAGCTCTTAGGTTCTCACGTATTATCTGAACCTGCCTTCGGCATCTTGTAGCACATCAGGTCCAAACACTTGGTTCTCTCCTATTTCCTTTCGTCGCGGCATCAATATTTGATTTGATTATTATTTTGCTTATCCAGTTGCTTGTTTTGATTACCAATCTCCATCCTCTGTTTCAAACAAAAAACAATCTCCATCCAATTATGTATTCCTTTATTGTACATTTGAAGGCATTGTAATTATTGATCTTTATCCGATTGATTAATAGTGTATAAGTTGTTATGTGCAAAACCTTGCATATGCATAGATTATCGATCTCCATCCGTTTGATAATGCTTTTCTGTATAATATAGCTTTACCAGCACATCTTCTAACTCTTTTATTTGCATGGACTTAGTTCAACAATGTCACTCACAACACTTTCAGTCGTGGAGCCATCAGTTGAATTACCAGAATATCCTGTGTTGATAGATTGGGATTCAATACAAATTGAAGAGGGACAGGAGGAAGAAGGAAGGATAGAACTTTGTGATGAATAACATGTTTATGCGCTTTTGGGTCTGAGGCGCGAGGATGAGAAGGAGGATGAAATAGCTAGACAAGCTTCATCGAATTCAGGAGGTGATGGACAAATTGATTCTAGAATTCATAATGTAGAAGATGTTGAAGGTGCTTCTATACCAGTGGATGATTATATTCCAGAGGAAACAGTGATGATGTATGACCAAGATAATCCAACTATGGCTTTAGGTACCATTGCCCTTCTATGTAAGAATATCGATTAGCCATGCGATAGTACACCATAAATAAAGAATTTGAATTTGGTATTGAAGCAATAAATAAAAAAAATATAGAGGGTACTGTGTCGGTGGTTGAATCCGGCAGATCCCCCGACACTACTGTTAGTAGTCCCTGGAGTTTTTAGTTCGGTAATGGGCGCGCAGAGATTCAAGAGATGGTGGCAAATTGACACAGATGTTTATGTGGTTCAGGCTGCCTAAGCGTAATACCCTACTCCACGGGGTGAGTTGATGTTGTATTAAGCGAGTGAGTATGTGTGTGAGGGCGTGTGAGAGTCTCTGAGTCCCAGAGGGTGAGAGATCTCTGTGTATCTTCGACCAGTCCTTTTATAGTACAAGGACTGGTCGTGACACAGCTAGCCTGGCCCGATATGTGGCCCCGGCGGTTACTATTGTTTGATACACAATTAATGGGGTTAATTACCCTTAATAGCATGGTAACGGGCCTTAACAGTGCCGTTACTAGTATTAAGGGCCTTCTGATCGTGTGTCATTAATATGGTATTAACGACACTTAATCGGGCATTGAAGTCCTTGATTGCTCCTTGAAGGTCCGAGCCGTTGGGGGTCCACCAGACTGATTGTTGAGGCTGAAGTTCCTGCGTCTGGACACATGGCAGCTCTGGAGCTTACCGTCGTGGACGCGTAGGTCGGGTGCTGCTGGACACGTGTCGGTACTGAAGCTTCCCTCTGTCTGGGGTTAGGTCCGGGGGTGCCATACTGGTATCCAGTCCAGAGCTTTCCCATGTGTAGGCAATAGCTCCCGTCTTATGATACACATGGCGGCCCTGGGACTAACCATGTCGGGGAAGCAGGTCCGGTTACGGCTGACATGTGGGGCCTTTGGAGGTCTTCAAATATGGTAGATGGAGTTTCCTTGTGATCTTTGCAATCCCAAGGGGTATCCGGTACGCAGGGTACCGACAGTGGCCCCCTGGGCCCACCTCTGGGAGAGACCTTTTGGATGAAGTCATTCTGCCAGAGGTGGGTCCATTCTTCGGTTTTTGAGCCATGTCTTCAAGGGTCTTCAGATGTGCCGTTGGCGGTAGTTCGCAGTTAAACCACCGCCGCGTGGCATATCCTGGATGCGGCAGGTGAGATCTTAGCGCGCGGATCTCACGCAATTGAAGGTCGCCGGTTCCCGAAACGAAAATTGTATCAGTTCTACGCGCCCTGTCAGGCCGCCGCCTTCGAGTTTCCCGCCTTTCATGATGACAACCGTTCACCTGGGGTAAGGACCTCGACTTGATCGTCGGGGTGGTCCCGGGCCCCCTTGTCATTGGCAGGGTGAAGTTTTTGAATGGTATCGTTGGCTCCTTCGCGGTTTCCATCCAAGTGTTGTGGGGGCTTACTTAAGAAGGAAAGCACGCACTGTTTGGGGGTTCTTTACGCCTTTCACTCGAACTTGCGCTCAAACCCTCCAAATTTTTGCTTGCTTTTCATCTCTCGCCTTGTTGTGCTGCGATGGAGTTGGGTCTTTGCCAGAGCCGACTGAAGGCTGATGGTGATTTGAAGAAGGTCCGGGCCCTCATGGGGTGATCCCCTGACTTCTTCAACCACGTGGTCCGCGCCGGCAAGCTTCCTTTCGTGAAGGAGCATGCCGGCGACATGGTGTACTTCTGCGCGTACGCCATGGTGGGATTAATCCCACCTTTCTCCTCTTTCTTCTTGATGCTGCTAGACTTCTATGGTCTGCAGCTGTACCACCTTGGCCCCACTCTATTCTTCTAGTGTCGACCTTTGTCCACTTCTGCGAGATGTAGGTGGGCATTCCCCCCTGCGTTGAGCTCTTCCACACCTTCTTCACTGTCCAGACCACCGGCAAGAGTGACGAGTACCTTGGCTTCTATTATTTTGTGAAGCACAAGAAGCGCCTGTACAAGTACTTGCGGTCGTTCCCTTCTGGGAAGTGGGACGACTGGAATAAGGATTGGATCGTCATCAGGGTGGAGGAGCATGAGAAGCTGGAGTTGCCCGAAGGCCTCCCCAATATCGACACTGCAGTTTGGAGTGAAGCTCCGGTGTTATCGGATGCCTTCAACCCTGCTCTGACCAGGATCCGCCAGTGCGTGGAAGGAGGGGTGACTTCTCAGGCGGTATTTTGCAACTTCCTGACCAACAGGTGGGCTCCACTGAAGAAGAGGGAGAAGCTTTCTTGGGCTCTCAACAGTGTGCTGGACGACGACTGGATTGAGATTGGTTTGAAGTCCAACATGGAGGGTGCAACTTTGGAGTTTCACCTCAAGAAGTTCCAGCACGACATCGACGTCGAAGGTGATGACTTGACTCTGCCAGCGACTTTTCTCCCTATGAACATGGAGGCGGAGTTCAGCAGGGAGCTCCAGCGGACGATGCCGTTGCTTGATGACCTTGGTGTCGTTGAGAGGCGTTCGATCACCGGGTTGGCAATCTCCGGAACATCCAAGGGTGGTCCCCCTCCCGTCCCGGAACAGAGAGTTGAAGTCGTGGGCAAGTGCAAAGAGTTGGTCGAGCCCTCGAGCTGCAAGAGGAAGCTGAAGCATGCTGACGGGAGGTCCGCCAGGCCTCCTCCTTCTGCAGCGACTCCTTCTCCCCGGAGGGGAAGGTCTTCATCGGCGGCAACTACTCCAGCATCAGCATCTCCCCGGGGTGCTAGCTCTGGCCATGCGGCTCCAGTACCATGGCCAGCTGAAGGCTCTGGGTCCGGAGGTCCTTCTCGCTCGAGGGGGGCCTCAACCAAAGTGACACCGATAGCAGCAGCAAGCTCCAGGAAACCTTCTGGAGCCACCACGCTAGTGGCGACAGGGTCTGGCTCCGAGCGTCCGAAAAAGAGGTTCCGTGCTAACTGGTGCAGAAGCCTTCAGAGGTAATTTTTGATTTTTTTACCTCAATTGATTATTTTTTATTGTAACTGTGTTTTGAGTTTATTCGTCCTTCATCCACAGAGTGCCCAAGAAAGGGGCTGAAGCTCCGGTTCTTGCAGCAGCAGTTGAGGCTGTGCAGGCGCAAGCTCTGGCTCCAATTCTAGCGCCGCCCCAAGAGGTGGCTGAGGCTGCGGCAGCTCCGGCGCCGACTGTCGTGGTCTTTGACCTCGACTCATCCCCAGAAGCTCCCGTGGTAGCGTCGGACCACGAGAATGAAGAAGTACTAGCGGCACCAGCCCCGTATGTTGAAGCTCCGGGCTCGGATGCGGAAATGATGGACACTCCAGCCCTAGAGCCGGAGGTAGCTGTGATTTCGGCCCTAGAGCCAGATGTTGTTGAAGCCCCAGCAGTCGAGCTGGTGGTTGATGAGGCCCCAACGGTAGAGACGGGTATTGATGAAGTTCCGGTGCTTGAGCCGGTTGTCGAGGAAGCTCCGACGGTAGAGCTGGTTGCTACAGAAGTTCCGGCAGTAGAGCCGGTCGTCGAAGAAGTACTGGTGCCTGAGCCAGTTGCTGTAGAGGTGCCGGCGCTCGAGCCCATGGTGGTCGAGGCGTCAGCACCGGAACCGACGGTGGAGGAGGCGCCAACATCGGAGCCGAACGTGGCTTCCGCTCCAGCAGAATCTTCTACGCCCGCCCCAGAAGCAGTGGTCCCGGAGGTGCCCGCACCTGAGCTAGGGTGCCAAGATGAAACTGCCAGCCCCCCGCCAGAGGGGCCAGTTGTTTATGACCTGGTGGCGGGACCTTTAGAGCCAATTCCGGAGGTCGAAACTTCTACTGTAGGACCTTCCTCGGTGGCAGCCGAGGCTATCTCGGAGGACGACCCTAGTGTCGTGAAAGCTCAGGGGACCACTCTTGTAGAGTGGGACCCAATTTTTGTCATGGAGAACCCGCTGGAACCGGCGGAGATGACCCCGGCAGGTCCTGACCCGATCCCCCTGTCGTTGTCTATTGACAACGCCTAGTCTAGTCTTCGTCAGGTCCAGCTTGCTTTCTACCACGACAGCAAGGCCCTCGAGGAGGAGCGCCAAGCTCTTAGGAGGTGGCACAATTGGCTCCATTTCGAGACCAAGTTGGCGCAGTCGAGGCTGGCTGACAACAAGGAGTGGGTGCAGAGGGAGAAGGTCTGCCTGGAATACTGAGGTAAGCTGCTCGATGAGAGGGAAAGCATGACGTAATCCCTTGACAACCAGTCCTGATCCATCTACGAAAAGGCCAAGGCTGCTAATAGCGCAACGGATAATCACCAGGAGAGGCTCGATGCCATCCACGCCAGTCTCATCAAGCGCTGGGTGGCTCTTGAGGTGCGGGAGAGAAAGCTCAAGGATGAAGAACAAAAACTCCTGGAGCTGCAGGACGATGTCGTGAAGAGGGAGGAAGAAATCACTCAAAGGCTAGCTCTGGGTGACAAGAGTCTCGGGGAGCGCACCAAGAAATTGAAGGAGCGCTGCGAGAGAGAGAGGAGAAGAAGGCGTGGGAGCTAGGGCAGGAACTCCACCGGAGGGAGAATGCCGTTGCTGCCAGGGAGAAGAAAGTGTGGGGCAAGGACAAGGACCTGGTCAATCGCCGGAACAAGATCCACCTCCAGGAGGAAGAGCTCGGAAAACTTGAAAGGCAAGTTGCTGAAAAGATTCAGCAGAACGCCAAAGAGGTTGAGTGCCTTGCCCGTGAGAATTCGAAGCTTGTGGCGACCAGAAGATCCTTGGAGGAGATGCGAGGCTCGAGGATTGTGAAGTCCCAACAAGTTTGGGACTTCCTGGGCAAAGCCAACGACGCACTGACGCCAATGGGTTTTAGTCCCGTGCGTCCGGATGATCTAGAGTCGGAGATGGACCTGGCGTTGCATGCATTAAGTTTGGCAGGCAACAAGCTCACCAAGATGGGCTATGTTATCGCGGACCAGCTGGAGACCGAGGGACAATCCCTGGCGAAGGACGTCACAGAATTCGTGCTGACGTGCTACACAAGTCGGGACCCTCAATTCTCCCTGGACCCGATGCTTGAAGGCCCCATTGAAGGAGAGGGAGTAGCTGCCCAAGCCAGCATATCAGAGGCTGCCCAGAAGGTCGCCTTGTTCTTCCATAGGGTCTAGGACCATCTCTTTGTAGCTCCCACTTGTATCCTCTCTTCTTTTTCTCTAATTTTGTAATCTCTTGTCTCCTGATGAATGAAAATCAAGTTTTTTTGTGAATTTCATTTTTTGTCTTCAACACCTTTTGTCCCACTTGGCCGCCTGGTAGATGTACACAATTTGATTGTGAACATGTACCAAGAGGCTGCCCAGAAGGTCGCCTCGTTGAAGACTTGCGCGCTTCGAACTTGTAGAATGTAGGTCCGGAGTCTTTGATAGTGAAGGCCCCCTGAGGTTGTCGGAGCTTAGTGGCTCTAGCATTGACCATTGTCGGAGCTTAGTAGCTCCGGCAGTAGTCTCCATCAATGCATAAAGCATCGACGGTTAGTCCTCTGGGGTGTCGGAGCTTGGTGGCTCCGACAGTGACCTCTGTCAACACGTGGTGTGTCGACAGTAGACTCCACTATAGAGTCTTCCCACCATCTTTTCTTCACGTTGACGGCTGGCCCCCTAGCTTTACCAGAGCTGAGTAGCTCCAGCGATGCTCGCTATCAATGTTTGAACATCGACCACAAGCCGCCTAGAGGATGTCGGAGCTTTGGTAGCTCCGGCTTCATTCACCATCATTGTGAAATATTTATTTTTCCTGCACACTGAATTCAAGAAAAATAGTAAAATCCATTCCTATCTATAACTTCATTGTGACTTACTATTCCCGCAAAATTTTTAGGTCGAACACAATTCTAAATACAATCAAGTGCATTGGCTTGTTTCCTTCAGATCCGATCGTTTCTGGACTCGCCTTACTTCAGTCTGTTGGGGTGTAGGTAGAGTGGCATACTTAGGGTGCATTACCAGGCTAAGTCGATAGCACAATCCGACTCTAGATTGGCTTGGCGGCATTCAGACGAGTAGACCTTCAACAATGTTTGGACCGAAATAATAGACAATGCAACTCGAATTGTACATGAACTGGTCGAGCTAAAGTTTCTTAAGAACTGCACAACTTTGTTATAGACAAGAAAGAGAAAAATAAAAAATGTTGAGCTTGTACAAAATAAATGCACGTGGAGTCTGTTTTCACACAATGATGTCTTTCAGTATAGGTCTGGGGTACAAAGGAAACAAGTACACTCTTAGGGTACGGAACCAGGCTAAGTGTGTTTCGTTTCTCGTTTGACCCAAGGTAGCTAGCTACACTTTTAGTTCTGAGACTGTGACAAGTGTTGCATGGACGTTGCGGACCTAACGAGGTAGGTCCGACAGTCCTACCAGAGGAGCTACCTGACTCTGTACAATGACTCTATAACATACATCACATGTAATTACAGACTCACCTCCGTGATATTAAGCATAGAACTTACGGAGGTGCTCGATGTTCCAAGGATTAGGGAGAGGTGTCCCATCCTCGGTTGCCAAGCGAACGCATCCAGGATGGGATACTTTGATCACTCGGAAGGGTACTTCCCACCAGGGGGAAAGTTTGTTAACCCTTCTCTGGATTGTATTCTCGGTAGCACCAGATTTACTTCCTCGAGCTGACGGCTGTGAACATGCCGTTGGTGATAGCGCCGAAGAGCTTGGCGGTATCGGGCATTCCGAACAGCTGCTTGGCACCTTCCCTTTTCAAGGAGGTCAAGGTCTTCACGCTGGAGCTAGTCCTGCGTGGCTTAGTCGAAGGTTCGGACCCGGAGCGACCCCAAGGTGATTTCTGGAGGAAGGACTGCTTCAGCTCCGTACACCAGGAAGAAGGGTGTCTCTCCAGTTGACCAGTTTGGAATTGTCCTGTTGTCCCATAGAGTGGGCGGAAGCTCTTCGATCCAGTTGGCTCCATGTTTTTTCAGGCGCTCATAAGTGCGCGTCTTAATTCCTTTTAGGATTTCTGCATTTGCTCTCTCGGCTTGGCCGTTGCTTGCCGGGTGAGCAACGGAAGCATAGCTGACTTGGATGTCGAGGTCTTCGCAGTATCCTTGGAAAGCAGAGCTTGTGAACTGGGTCCCATTATCAGTTATGATTTTGTTTGGGACTCCAAATCTGCATAAGATGGACTGCAAGAAGTTGATAGCTGATTGCTTGTTTATTGTCACATCTGGAGTTGCTTCCGGCCATTTGGTGAATTTGTCAATGGCAACATACAGGAACTTGTAACCTCCGACGGCTCTTGGGAAAGGTCTCAAGATGTCCACCCCCCACACAGTGAAAGTCCATGTAGGAGGTATCATTTGTAGAGGCTGAGCCGGTGTATGAATATTTTTTTGCATGAAACTGGCATGCTTCACATTTCTTCACCAGCTCAATTGCATCCTGGAGCACTGTAGGCCAGTAAAAGCCACGCTGAAAGGCTTTACCGACCAGCGTGCGAGAAGACGTGTGGTTCCCACACTCGCCTCCATGGATTTCCATGAGGAGCTCACGACCTTCTTCCTTTGTGATGCACCGCATTAGGACGCTGTTGGCACCGCGCCGGTAGAGATCCCCTTCTACCAACGTGTATCTTTTAGCCAATCTGATTATCTGGTCAGCGGATACATCATTGTCAGGAAGGATATTGTCTTTTAAGTAGCTCCGGATCTCCGAGATCCATGCATCGGAGCTTGCTTGAGCATTTTAGTCTTGCATGCTGGGTTTCTCGAAGCTTCCGGCAGCACCTACGACCCTTGATGGCTGCCATGGTAACATGGCGATCAGGACCGCCAGCTTTGGGATGCTGGTCTCGCCCCCTTCGCTCAGTTCGGCGGGCTGAGCTGTGGGTTTTGACAACCTCCGGACGAAGGTTCCGTCGAGAGCCGGAGCTCCGGTTGACGCTTTCGTCGAGAGTTCGTTAGCTTTAGCATTATGGACACGCTGGACATGGTGGAGGTCCAGGACTTCGAAGTCCTTTGGAAGCCTCTGTACTTCAAGGAGATAAGAAGCTAGTTAGGGATTATTGCAGGAGCATTCACCCTTCACCTATTTAATGATGAGCTGCGAATCTCCCTTGACCAACAGCTGCTTGACACCCTATGACAGTGCCACCTTTAATCCGTAAATGAGTGCTTCATACTCCGCCATGTTGTTGGTCGCCTTGAAGTCAAGGTGCACCATGTATTTAACCTTCTCCCCGGTCGGAGCGTGGAGAAGGACTCTAGCTCCGGCCCCCTGCTTCTGCATGGAGCCGTCGAAGTAGAGGGTCCAGTGAGGCTCGGTGAAAACCGGAGCCTTGAGTTTTGGCTTCTGCTCATGTGACACCCGGTTTCGAAAACTGAACCAAGCTAACGCATATGTTTGCCCAGGATGTTCAACACACATACACAAGTGCAATCACAAAAGAGTATACAGAAAATTACCACAAAACAAGATTAATTATCAAATTTTATTACACAAACCATATTATCCTCGAATACAAGCTCTAATGAATATTAATGACAAGTTCAACTAATGCAGTGGAAATAAACTAATTAAGCAACTAAGCAAACTAAGCAAAAGGGATAGCACAGCTCCATGCAACACCACAGGCAAAGCTGACGGTAGACACAGCCTAGATCTCCACGTTATCGCCATTAAAATCACAATTCTGACCTGCAACTGTTGGGGGGGGATTGCAAGAGTGAGTACGTGTCGTACTCAGGAAGTGTGGAAAGTATGACATGTGGCTGATTCAAATGACGACAATAATAATGGCTAAGTGCTGAAAAGTACAGTAAAACATTTGAAAAAGCAATGTATCATATTTATGTGATGTAAACCCATCATAAACCATGTAACCATAATAATACCAGTCCATAATTCACCATTGCCAATAACCATAATCAATGTCATAAACCATAATTCCATCCCATAACCATAACCATAACCATAACCATAATCATAATATCAACCATAACCATTACCAAAACATAACCATTCCAAATCCCAATTTCCTTCTATTCATGTAGGTCATCCAGGCGCTCATAACTGGGAGCACGGCAATCATGATAGTTTTAGTACTCTGCAGAGTTTGTACCACTTTACCCACGTGTTTGTGATTTCATCACCCGTCGGCGACTAAAGAACCTCCCTCACGCCAATTACACTTCCTTTGGTGTATGGCCAAGAGATCATAAAATAGCCTTTACAAAGGGATTACTTGTCTATTTAGACCCCACTAAGGTTTCACCAGTGGCGATGTCTCCAACTGAGCACATCTTCAACCAAGGGCCCCCTCTTGAGCCATTCAGATCTCAGGGTAGTCCCGCCAATCATCAACAAACCCAATCCGACTACCCCTTCCCCGAGCATCCACAATGGTCCAAACAGCACTAGCAAAGCCCTAATTAATCAGCTACGCCGCATCCATACTTGGCCTCGTGGTGGCACTTTAGTCCTGGCCTATTCTCGCATGAACTGGTCCTTAGATCTAAAGCAAGCAAACCACCATAACATCCAACCCATCCACATACAAGACTTGCTTAGATCACCATTACCACATCATATTGACCAGTTCACATTAACCAGAATATCATTAATACATAATTAAATGTGTAGTGTTGTTTTTCCATCCCAATTAATTAAGCGAAGCAAAAAGGTAAAAGCCCTTCCCGACTCTCTACCATATATTCCAGGTGACAAGGGTGGTTTAACAATTCTAGTAAATTCCTACCATAGGATTCCCATCAAATTGACACAAGCATGCAGTTTGCAAACAAAACATTTATTTTAAAAACAGGATCAATATGCTTCAAGGACACTTGCCTTGCTCCGGCGGATAGGGTTGCTCAAGCGCTTCGAAGTCTTGATTCTCGAAATCCTCATACACGACCTCTTGAGCACTTCCATCTACTCGCGATCACACATACAAGAAAATACATACAATTCAATATGATGCACACACATTAATCAACATGCGATGATACGCATGCATGCAAAGTACAATAATTGATTAACTACAGTTGTTTATTAATTAGATGCAACTAGTTCATACGTGTTCATATGAGTTTACGGGGGTTTTAGCGGGAATTAATACTGCTGAAAATAAATTCATGGTGCAACTACGGTTAAATTAAGTCTATTAGATCTAATACGTCGCTAAAATTCACATTGGAAAAACGAATCCTACTGTAGATACGATGGCCTCAAAGATCGAGGGACGATGATGACGCGTAGACGAGGTGGACAACGCAACGGTCCTCCGGCGGCACGACGACGATGATGATCTCCGGTGGACGACGGCGCCGTCCTCTTTTTCCTCCTCTTCTTCCCCTCCTTTTTCTTCCTTTTCTTCCCTGCGGCGCAGCTCCTGGTGCCTTTTTTTCTAGCCGGCGGCTAGGGCTTCTTTTTTTCCTTTTGGTGGCGGTTGCTTTTCTGGGATCGGGGAAAACACGAAGCCTAGGGGCTTTTTATAGCCGGTGGGCACGCAGTGCTAGGGCCGGCGCCGTAGCCGACTCGGCTGCGCACGGCGCGCGTGCGGGAGTGCGCGCTACGCACACGCATTGCGGGGCATCGCGCGGGGTGGAGCCAGGGCGGTGCGGGGCGCGGGCGGTCAACGCGGCAGATGGGGTTGCGCGGCGGGAGGGAGCGCGGTGCGGGGCCAGGGTGCGCGGGAGGGCGCGCGGGCGAGCGGCGCATCGCGCGTGCGGGGTGGGGCCCAGGCGGGCGACTCGGCACGCGGGAGTGCGGGCGCGGCAGGTCGGACGCGCCGGCGCGGTGGGGCCCGGCGCGGGGCTGCGCGCTGCGGTGTTGGGGCGCGGGAGCAGGCGGGGCCCAGGCGGCGGGTGCGTGGCTGGCTAGGCCGTTTGGCCTGGCCGGCGGTTGTTCCTTCTTTTTTTTTCTTTTTATATATATATACTTTCTTATTTTTTTTCATTATTTATTTATTTATTTATTTATTTCATTCTTTATATTATTTATTTTCTTATATTTATATTTTATTATTATTATTATATATTTATTATTTATAATTATTTTATTTATTTTATTTATTATTTTATATATATATACTATTATATATATTATTTATTCCCTAATACATGTTTTATATTTTTATTTTCTTTTTTTTTCCTTGTTTTGCTACACATATTTGTATATGTATATTTTATGCTTTATTATTTTTCTTTTATTCTATTAATATTTAATGCATGCACATGTATGCAATGCATGATGCAAAAATTGAGGGTGTTACAAACCTACCCTCCTTAAAGTGAATCTCGCCCTCGAGATTCGACAGCGTGGAGAAAAGATGCGGGAATTCTGCCTTCAGGTCTTCTTCACGTTCCCACGTAGCTTCGGCTTCTGTATGGTGTTTCCATTGCACTTTGCACCAACGGATCCTCTTATTTCTCATGACCCTTTCCTTCACGTCCAGGATCTTGATAGGTTGCTCGACATAAGACAAATCCTCCTGAAGTTCTAACTCGTCCATCGGCACTTGTTCTTCCGGCACCCTGAGACACTTCTTGAGTTGAGACACGTGAAACACGTCGTGTACATCGGAGAGATACGCCGGCAGCTCAAGTCGATAGCTACCTCTCCTCGCTTGTCCAGAATCTTAAATGGCCCGATATAGCGAGGTGTTAGTTTTCCTTTGATGTTAAACCGTCGCTGACCTCAGATAGGTGACACCTTGTGGTATACAAAGTCTCCAACCTCGAAAGTCAGACTCCTTCGCCTATTATCCGCATAACCCTTCTGTCAGGACTAGGCAGCCCTTAGGTTTTCCCGTATTATTCGAACTTGTCCTTCAGCGTCTTGTAACACATCCGGACCAAATACTTGATTCTCTCCTGTCTTATTCCAGAACAAAGGTGTCCTACACTTCCTTCCTTATAGTGCTTCATAGAGTGACATTTCCAAACTTGCTTGGTAGCTATTGTTGTATGAGAATTCAGCATACGGCAAACTTTTATCCCAACTTTTCCCATGCTTTAATGCACAAGCTCTTAACATGTCTTCCAAAATTTGGTTGGTCCTCTCGGTTTGTCCATCTGTTTGAGGGTGATACGCCGAACTGAAGTTCAACCTTGTTCCCATTGCTTCATGCAATTTCTGCCAAAATCTGGAGGTAAATTGAGAATCTCTACCGAGACTATCTTCTTAGGGACTCTATGTCGGCACACAATATGCTCCATATAAAATTCTGCTAGCTTCGCGGTGGTATATGTGGTCTTGACAGGAATGAAGTGAGCTAATTTTTTCAATCGATCCACCATTACCCAAATCGAGTCATATCCGGACTGCGTACGTGGTAATCCAACTATAAAGTCCATACCAATCTCTTCCCACTTCCACTCCGGAATCTTTAATGGCTGCAATAATCCAGCTGGCCTTTGGTGTTCTGCTTTAACTCGTTGGCACACATCACACAATGCAACATATTCGGCTATGTCCTTTTTCATGCTGGCCCACCAATAGCATGTCTTCAAGTCCTTGTACATCTTTGTACAACCGGGATGAATTGAGTACGGTGAGACATGTGCCTCCTTTAATATTGTCTCCCGAATATGCCTCACATTAGGCACAACGATTCTCTTTCCGAGCCATAAGGTACCATATTCGTCTTCATCAAATCTGAATTCTCTCCCTTTTTCGATTCTTTCCTTAATTTCCTTGATCTCCTCATCCACGTTTTGTGCATCTCGAATTTCTTGCTCCAAGGTCGAATTTAACTCCATCTCATTTACAAATCCGAGGTTCAACCGTTCAAACTCCTTACATAACTCAGATGGTAACTCTCGAACTGTGAGTTGATGACTTACTCCTTTTCTACTCAAAGCATCAGCCACTACATTGGCTTTTCCCGGATGATAGTTGATCCCCAAATCATAATCTTTGATGAGCTCCAACCATCTTCACTGCCTCAAATTAAGATCCGTTTGTGTGAAAATATACTTAAGACTCTTGTGATCAGTATAAATTTCACACCTATGTCCAAGAATATAGTGTCTCCAAATCTTCAATGCATGTACCACGGCTGCAAGTTCTAAATCATGTGTTGGGCAATTCTGCTCATGTTTCTTCAATTGTCTTGACGCATAGGCGACCACTTGACCTTCTTGCATAAGCACGCATCCGAGTCCTTGTCTTGATGCGTCACAGTAAATATCAAAACTCTTGCTTACATCCGGCAATACCAAAACTGGGGCTGTTGTTAACCTCTTCTTCAACTCCTCAAAACTGTTTTGACAAGCTTGAGTCCATCGGAAAGCCTTTCCCTTCATTAGCAATTCCGTCATTGGCTTGGCTATCTTGGAGAAGTCCTTGATGAATCGACGGTAATATCCAGCCATTCCAAGAAAACTCTTTATTTCTTTTACGTTTTGTAGTGGTTCCACTTCAACACATCCCTCACTTTACCAGGGTCAACCGATACTCCTCCTCCTGAGATGATATGACCCAAAAATGGCACCTCTTTCAACCAAAACTGACACATGTTGAACTTGGCATACAATTGATGCTCCCTCAATTTCTGCTACGTAAGCCTGAAGTGTTCCTCATGTTCCTTCTCATCCTTCGAGTAAATCATAATATCATCAATAAACACCACAACAAACTTATCTAAGTACTCCATGAAGACCTTATTCATGAGGTACATAAAGTAGGCAGGCGCATTTGTCAATCCAAAAGACATCACAGTGTACTCATAAGATCCGTATCGTGTCCTAAAAGCTGTTTTGGGTCTGTCCGATGGTCTAATCTTCATTTGAAAGTAACCTGACCTCAAATCAATCTTGGAAAACACACAGGCACCTTTCATCTGATCAAACAAATCCTCTATACGGGGCAAGGTGTACTTGTTCTTGATGGTCACCTCATTGAGAGCTCGGTAATCCACACACATCCTTTGCGTTCCATCCTTCTTGTCCACAAATAGAACGGGCGCTCCCCAAGGTGAAGAGCTTGGGCGAATAAAACCTTTCTCTAGTTGTTCTTGAATCTGCTTCTTGAGTTCTACTAAATCCATAGGAGGCATCCTATACGTCCTCTTAGCTATAGGTGCAGTTCCAGGTATTAAATCAATAACAAACTCAATGTCTCGATCGGGTGGCATACCTGGCAACTCGTCCGGAAAAACATCCAAAAATTCACACACCACCGAAATCTCCTCAATTGCGGCACCGTCCATATGATTCAGCTCCAATTGCTTCGGTGCAGTTTGAGATGCTTCAAATTCTATGGTGATCCCTTCCTCATTAGTCAACTTCACCATCTTGGTGGCACACTCAATAACTCCATTGTGCTTCCTCATCCAGTCCATACCAAGTATAACGTCCAATCCTTGAGAATCCAAAACAATGAGGTTGGCGGAGAAGTCTACCCCCCTTATTCTAAGGATTACTTTTGGACATACTACATTTGTCCTCATCTCTCCTCCAGGAGACTTAACCAATAGAGTAAACTTCATATGAGAGATAGGCAAACTATACTTGGCAACATACTTCGATGCAATGAATGAATGCAATGCTCCAAAATCAAATAACATAGACGCGGGGTTGGAGTTGGCGAGAAACATACCAATGACCACGTCATCCGCTTGTTGAGCATCCTCCATAGAGACATGGTTCACGTTGCCACGAGCAAAATTCTGTTGTCCATGGTTCCCTTGTGGCTGTCCTCCATTGGGTCTTGGGTTTTGCCTCGACGCATTGCTTCCTTGACCAAGGCCTGACTTAGGATATTGATGCGCAAAGTGTCCAGCTTCTCCACAAGTATAGCACTTCTTAACTCCACCAGAATTATTGGGACGAGCTTGGTTTTGAGCATTTGCATTTGGGAAATTAGCATGAGGTGCATAAGGCATTGGAGGCCTAGTTGCTTGCATAACAGGGTGCTGCTGCACAAACTGAGTTGGACGCGGTGCAAATCCAGGGCGTTGAGCAGGCTCAGAAGAACTAAAGTAAGGCGCATTGGGCGGCGCAAAGCGAGGGCGCACATTACTTCCTTGTTGTTGTCCTTGGTATGGCGCCTTCCTCTTGTTGTCTTGCTCCATCTCACGAACCTTGTTCTCCACCACAATTGCTTTGTCCACAAGCTTCTGGAAATTGGCATGATCGCAATTGAGTAGTTGCACTTGGATCTCTTTGTTCAAGCCCCTCATGAACAAGTACTGTTTCCGGCTGTCCCGACTAACATCCTCAGGCGCATACCGTGAGAGTTGAGTGAACTTATTGAGATATTCACTCACGCTTGATCTTCCTTGCCTTAAATTCTCAAATTCTTGTCTCTTCAAGATCATAACACCTTCCGGCACATAATGAGAACGGAAGTTCTCCTTGAATTCCGCCCAAGTGATCCTCTCTTGATTCTCATGAGCATTGCAATAGGAATCCCACCAATCTGCAGCTGCTCCAACTAGTTGATGAGAATCAAACAAGACCTTCTCCCGGTCACTGCATTGGACAATAGCTAGCTTCTTCTCCACAGACTTGAGCCAATCATCAGCTTCCATAGGGTCGGCAGCTTGAGCAAAGGTTGGCAGCCTAGTCCTCATAAACTCTCCCAATCGGTTATGAGGAGGCGGGGGTGGCGGTGGAGGCATGTGGGGCTGATTGTTGATGTTACCAGCCTGCAGCTGTCCCATTGTCTGTATCATGGTCTACATGAGCTGGTTCTGCATAGCCAGTAGTTGCTCGATATTGATGGCTCCATGAGCAGGTCCTTGTCCAGTATTGTTCTGAGGTACTCCATGGTTCTCCTCCTCACCATTGACATCCCTCTGATTGCGAGTCCTCACCATTTGAAGAAGAGCAATAGGTAAGAATTTAGAAACGTCCCCAACTATATGCATCAAGGGATATGAACTAAACAGCTAGCTACACTAGCCTAGGTGGACATGGCAATGCTAAGGCATCCCAAAATCCTCTATCAAGCACACAAGCAAGCAATATATATAGCAAACAGCACTCCAAGCAAAAACACATCGATTCCTGAGTGCTCCTATGTGCTCTAAAGTGTCCATTCTATCTAGGCTGTGTCCTACGGTCAACCTGTGGCTCTGATACCAATCTGTGACGCCCGGTTTCGAAAACTGAACCAAGCTAACACATATGTGTGCCCAGGATGTTCAACACACATACACGAGTGCAATCACAAAAGAGTATACAGAAAATTACCACAGAACAATATTAATTATCAAATTTTATTACACAAACCATATTATCCTCGAATACAAGCTCTAATGAATATTAATGACAAGTTCAACTAATGCAGTGGAAATAAACTAATTAAGCAACTAAGCAAACTAAGCAAAAGGGATAGCGCAGCTCCATGCAACACCACAGGCAAAGCTGACGGTAGACACGACCTAGATCTCCACGTTATCGCCATTAAACCCACAATTCTGACATGCAACTGTTGGGGGGGATTGCAAGAGTGAGTACGTGTCGTACTCAGCAAGTGTGGAAAGTATGACATGTGGCTGATTCAAATGACGATAATAATAATGGCTAAGTGCTGAAAAGTATAGTAAAACATTTGAAAAAGCAATGTAACATATTTATGTGATGTAAACCCATCATAAACCATGTAACCATAATAATACCAGTCCATAATTCACTATTGCCAATAACCATAATCAATGTCATAAACCATAATTCCATCCCATAACCATAACCATAACCATAATCATAATATCAACCATAACCATTACCAAACCATAACCATTCCAAATCCCAATTTCCTTCTAATCATGTAGGTCATCCAGGCGCTCATAACCGGGAGCACAGCTATCATGATAGTTTTAGTACTATGCAGAGTTTGTACCACTTTACCCACGTGTTTGTGATTTCATCACCCGTCAGCGACTAAAGAACCTCCCTCATGCCAATTACACTTCCTTTGGTGTATGGCCAAGAGATCACAAAATAGCCTTTACAAAGGGATTACTAGTCTATTCAGACCCCACTGAGGTTTCACCGGTGGCGATGTCTCCAACTGAGCATATCTTCAACCAAGGGCCCCCTCTTGAGCCATTCGGATCCCAGGATAGTCCTGCCAATCATCAACAAACCTAATCCGACTACCCCTTCCCCGAGCATCCACAATGGTACAAACAGCACTAGCAAAGCCCTAATTAATTAGCTACGCCGCATCCATACTTGGCCTCGTGGTGGCACTGTAGTCTTGGCCTATTCTCGCATGAACCGGTCCTTAGATCTAAAGCAAGCAAACCACCATAACATCCAACCCATCCACATACCAGGCTTGCTTAGATCACCCATTACCACATCATATTGACCACTTCATATTAACCAGAATATAATTAATACATAATTAAATGTGTAGTGTTGTTTTTCCATCCCAGTTAATTAAGCGAAGCAAAAAGGTAAAAGCCCTTCCCGACTCTCTACCATATATTCCAGGTGACAAGGGTGGTTTAACAATTCTAGTAAACTTCCTACCATAGGATTCCCATCAAATTGACACAAGCATGCAGTTTGCAAACAAAACATTTATTTTAAAAACAGGATCAATATGCTTCATGGACAATTGCCTTGCTCCGGCGGATAGGGTTGCTCAAGCGCTTCGAAGTCTTGATTCTCGAAATCCTCGTACATAACCTCTTGAGCACTTCCCTCTACTCGCGATCACACATACAAGAAAATACATACAATTCAATATGATGCACACACATTAATCAACATGCGATGATATGCATGCATGCAAAGTACAATAATTGAATAACTACGGTTGTTTATTAATTAGATGCAACTAGCTCATACGTATTCATATGAGTTTACGGGGGTTTTAGCGGGAATTAATACTGCTGAAAATAAATTCATGGTGCAAATACGGTTAAATTACGTCTATTAGATCTAATACATCGCTAAAATTCACATTGGAAAAACGAATCCTACCGTAGATGCGATGGCTTCGAAGATCGAGGGACGATGATGACGCGTAGACGAGGTGGACAACGCAACGGTCCTCCGGTGGCACGACGACGACGACGATCTACGGTGGACGACGGCACCCTCCTCTTTTTCCTCCTCTTCTTCCCCTCCTTTTTCTTCCTTTTCTTCCCTGCGGCCCAGCTCCTGGTGCCTTTTTTTCTAGCCGGCGGCTAGGGCTTCTTTTTTTCCTTTTGGTGGCGGCTGCTTTTCTGGGATCGGGGAAAACACGAAGTCTCGGGGCTTTATATAGCCGGCGGGCACGCGGTGCTAGGACCGGCGCCGTAGCCGACTCGGCTGCGCACGGCGCGCGTGCAGGAGTGCGCGCTGCGCGCACGCATTGCGGGGCATCGCGCGGGGTGGAGCCAGGGCGGTGCGAGGCGTGGGCGGTCAACGCGGCAGGTGGGGTTGTGCAGCGGGAGGGAGCGCGGTGCGGGTCCAGGGTGCGCGGGAGGGCGCGCGGGCGAGCGGCACATCGCGCGTGCGGGGTGGGGCCCGGGCGGGCGACTCGGCACGCGGGAGTGCGGGCGCGGCCGGTCGGACGCGCCGGCGCGGTGGGGCCCGGCGCGGGGCTGCGCACTGCAGCATTGGGGCGGGGGAGCAGGCGGGGCCCAGGCGGCGGGTGCGTGGCTGGCTGGGCCGTTTGGCCTGGCCGGCGGTTGTTCCTTCTTCTTTCTTTTTTCTTTTTTTTATATATATATACTTTCTTATTTTTTCATTATATTATTAATTAATTTATTTATTTATTTCATTCTTTATATTATTTATTTTCTTATATTTATATTTTATTATTATTATATATTTATTATTTATATTTATTTTTTAGTTTTATTTATTTATTATTATATATATATATACTATTATATATATTATTTATTCCCTAATACATGTTTTATATTTTTTTTCTTTTTTCTTGTTTTGCTACACATATTTGTATATGTATATT
Source organism: Tuctoria greenei (assembly GCA_036927565.1). Taxonomy (NCBI): domain Eukaryota; kingdom Viridiplantae; phylum Streptophyta; class Magnoliopsida; order Poales; family Poaceae; genus Tuctoria; species Tuctoria greenei. The sequence goes on from JAYESD010000006.1 coordinate 178,655,137, forward strand.
TTATGCTTTATTATTTTTCTTTTATTCTATTAATATTTAATGCATGAACATGTATGCAACGCATGATGCGAAAATTGAGGGTGTTACAGCTCACTAGGGCCCCCAGGGTTTGATGGAGAGGGGGTCCATTCCGCCACGATGTCCGCCGATGCTTGACTCTTGATCGCTTGTCTTGGGACGAATTCAAGATCGAATTCGGCCAATTCCGCTACCCACTTTGCAATGTTCCCAGTGGAATTGGGATTATGCAAGATCGCACACAGTGGATAAGAGGTCACCACTGAGATCTTATGAGCTTGGAAGTAATGGCAAAGCTTTCTGGAGGTGATAAGAACTGCATAGAGCAGCTTATGCACCTCTAGGTATCCAGTCTTGGCACCATGGAGTACTTTGCTGATGAAGTACACTGGGCGTTGGACTTTCCGGACCCTCACGGAGTGGCCCAGAGCTTCCTCTTCATTGACTCGGACCCTCCCGGAGGGGTCCGGACCTTCTTCGAGGACCTCTGGGTCCTTGCTGAAGGAACCTGGAGCTTCTTCTGGAGTGATCCGGACCCTCCCGAAGGGGTCCGGATCCTCTTGTTCCGCAAGAGTAACTGCTTGTAGATCCAAGTCTGGGGGCTGGGACCCAAACTCGCCTTCAGGAACCTCCTGACGCTCCTGGAGGGGTCTAGATTCTGAGCTTGTGAGGGTTCTGGTCTCTCCGCAACCAGGACCATGCTGACAACTTTGTCAGTTGTCGAAATGTAAAGCAGTAGAGGCTCACCAGGGTTCGGAGCTACCAAGGTTGGTAGTGTGGTGAGGAGCTGCTTCAGCTCCTGGAATGCCTTTTCTGCTTCTTCAGACCATTGGAATGGTCCAGACTTCCTCAACATCTTGAAGAAGGGAAGTGCCCGTTCCGCCAGTCTTGAGATGAACCGGCTGAGGGCGGCTAGACATCCAGTCAGCTTCTGGACATCCTTGATGCAGGTTGGTGGCCGCATATCTTCCATAGCTTTAATCTTCACCGGATTTTCCTCTATGCCTCGGTGGTTTACCAGGAAACCAAGAAGTTTTCCGGAGCTAACCCCAAAGACACACTTGTCTGGGTTCAGCTTTTTGCGGGTGACCCACAGTTTGTCGAAGACAGCTTGCAAGGTGTCAAGAAGTGAATCCTTGTCCTTGATTTTGACGATGATGTCATAAACATACACTTCCACTACGTCTCTGATGAGCTCTCCAAAGGTTTTGTACATAGCTCGTACAAATGTTGAGGTTGCATTCTTGAGACCAAATGGCATGGTAGTATAACAGTATAATCCATCTACTGTGATAAAAGAAGTGTGCTCTTCATCTTCCCTAGACATTCTGATTTGATGGTACTCAGAATATGCGTCTAGGAAATACAGTAATTCACACCCGGAGGTGGAATCCACTATCTGATCTCTTCTAGGTAGTGGGAATGGATCTTACTGACATGCCTTATTCAGTGTTGTGTAGTTGATACACATCCGAAGCTTCCCGCCGGCCTTGGGTACAACGACTGGGTTTGCCAGCCATTTTGGGTGGAAGACTTCTCAAATGAATCCAGCTTCGAGCAACTTCTTCACTTCTTGTTGTATGAAGTTCTCTCACTCTACTGATTGCTTTCGAGGCTTCTGATGTACAGGCCGAGCGTTAGGATAGATCTTCAGATAATGCTCGATCACTTCCCTAGGGATCCCAGGCATTTGTGACGGCTGCCAGGCAAACACGTCGACGTTAGCCCAAAGGAAAGTGATGAGCGCGAGTTCCTATTTGTCGTTCAGGCCTCCCATATACGGGTGGTCTGAGCGGCGTCAGAACCAATTTGGACGACTTTGAAGGGGATGTCAGTGTCGCCGCTTGGTTGCACGCAAGGTGCAGAGATTGAGCATCGTTGACGAATGCTCGGGGGTTTCGGAGCTTGTTCCTGCCTGGACTCTTCCTCCTACGCTGTAGCAAGCGCATGAAGTTCTTCCAGAGCAGTCACTCCGGCGGTGTGGTCTCCGCGGATCCGGAGAACACCAGCTGGTGTTGGCATCTTCAATACCAAGTAGCCATAATGAGCAGCAGCCATGAACTTGTACAAGGCTGGCCTGCCCAGAATGGCGTTGAAGGGTAAGTTAATCTGAGCAACGTCAAAGACCAACTTCTCAGTGCGATAGTTCTCCCAAGTCCCGAAGGTCACAAGGAGAGTAATGGCACCAAGTGGGGTTATGGCCCCTGGACCTACTCCGGAGAAAGGTCTGTAGGGGCGAAGGTCTGAAGGTCAGAGCTGAAGCCTGACAAAAGCTTTGAAGCTTATGAGCCCCAAACCTCCATCCACCATTACATGGTGAAGTTGGATGTTGTTGATGGTCGGAGATACCATCAATGGGATTTGGCCGGCTCCAATCATATTCCGAGTGCAGTCCGATGCATCGAAAGTGATGGAGGTATCCATCCACTTTCGGTGCGGCTCCGCCCTGGTGGTGGGAGCTACCGAAGCCATGTCCCGCCGCATGGTCTTGAGGACACGGCGGGAAGTGATGTCCCACGAACCACCAAAGATGGTGTTCATGGTCTTCCGACGTTCATTGTCGAAGATGTCGGAGTCGTCGTCGACGGAAGTGTATACAGCCTTCAGGACCTTTTTAGGGTCCTGAAAACCTAACTCCTCTTTAGTCGCAACTTCGTCGACTTTCTGTTTTCCCTCCCTTTGTTGGAAAGGAACTTCTTCCCGGCGCTTGTTGTAGCGCTCGGCAAGGTTCTGGACCCCTCGGCAGTCTTCCAGGTTGTGGCTGTTCGACTTATGTATAGGACACCACATCTTAGAGTTACTGCCATCTTCAGATGAAGGTCGAGGTCGTTCCTCGGGGCGTGGCCCCCGGCCACCCGGAGCTGCAGCAGCTGCAGCAGTAGGTGTGCCGACCGATGGCTTTTTCTTGATGTTGGACTTTTTCTTCTTTTTGCCAGTCCCAGAGGTAGTGGCTTCGCCCTTGGAGGATTTTTTGTTTTCCTCCGGAGGTGGTTTGGAGTGCATTTCACGGCCCTCCGCAGCTTTGGTACACTTGTCTGCCAAGCTGAAGAGCTCTGTGATGCTAGTGATCTCTTTGATCGCAAGCTTCTCCAGCATCTTCTTGTCTCGTATGCGCTGTCTAAATGCCACAATAATAGAGGCGCTAGAGATAGAAGGAATAGTTTTTCGTACCTGGGAGAATCTCTGGATGAAGGAACGTAGGGATTCTCCCCCCTTCTGCGTGATAGCAAAAAGGTCCAGTTCGGTGCCTGGTCGGGTGTATGAACTCCCGAAATTGGCGGTGAACTATTGGCACAATTCCGCCCAACTATTGATGGAGTTGGGTGGGAGGCTCATGAACCAGGACCTGGCGGTCCTAGTTAAAGCCACGGGGAAATAGTTATCCATTACGGCCTCATTACCTTCGGCTGCAAGGATTGTAGTGGAGTAAAATTGGAGAAACTCAGCAGGATTAACAGTCCCGTCGAATTTCTCCGGCGGATGAGGTCGGAACATTTGTGGCGATCTGACCATGTGTAGGTGCATGGCTAGGGCAGAACAGCCTCCTCCTACTCCCTCAGGAGCAGGACTGTCCCAAGCCTCTCGCCTTTCACAAGCACGCTCGATATGGACGCGGCCGTCCTGCTGACGGTAACGACGATCAAGCTCCGCCCGGAGGTCATGAGTTGAAAGCCTGGTTACCGTATGGGTGCGCCGCGTCCCGGAAGGCAGCGATGTCGCTTGTTGAGATGCAGCGCGCCTCCTATTCTGGGAAGCGTGCAGACCAAGTCTGCCTGACACAGTCCGATGCTGTGATGGGGCCCGCACGAGTGGGGAGGACCTTGGTTGCTGATGCGATCGGCTGCTGCTGCAACCAAGTGTTCCACATCAGCCCTCCACTGCTCCATTGCACCATGGGATGCACCCTGAGGTGGTGGGCGTTGGAGAAGAGCACGCACTGCATGTAGTGCGTGTTCAGGGTTGTTGTTATTCGTCGATGCGGTGACCGACGCAGATGCTCCGTCCCGCTGTCCAGCTTGATTTGCTGGTGCAGGCGATGGAGGCGGAGGCATGACTCCTGCTGGAGCTGTGGCACCTGCTGGTTGTTGCATGTTGGAGGGGTTGCCTCCAGCAGGTTGCACAGCGAGGTTGCCGTTGGACGATCCAGCAACTGAGTTCACCATTCTTGAAATCTCGAGCGCCCCTTCCTGGCGCGCCACTTGTTGGTGGTTGAATCTGGCAGATCTCCCAGCACTACTGTTAGTAGTCCCTAGAGTTTGTAGTTCGGTAATGGGCGCACAGAGATTCAAGAGATGGTGGCAAATTGACACAGAGGTTTACGTGGTTCGGGCCGCCTGAGCGTAATACCCTACTCCACGGGGTGAGTTGATGTTGTATTAAGCGAGTGAGTATGTGTGTGAGGGCGTGTGAGAGTCTCTGAGTCCCAAAGGGTGAGAGATCTTTGTGTATCTTCAACAGGTCCTTTTATAGTACAAGGACTGATCGTTACACAGTTAGCCTAGCCTGACATGTGGCCCCGGCGGTTACTACTGTTTGATGCACAATTAATGGGGTTGATTACCCTTAATAGCGTAGCAAAGGGCCTTAACGATGCCGTTACTGGTATTAAGGGCCTTCCGATCGTGTGTCATTAATATGGTATTAACGACACTTAATCGGGTCTTGAAGTCCTTGATTGCTCCTTGAAGGTCCGAGATGTTGGGCGTCCACCAGACTGATTGTTGAGGCTGAAGGTCCGGCGTCCGGACACATGGCAGCTCTGGAGCTTACCGTCGTGGACGCGTAGGTCCGGGCTGCTGCAAACGTGTTGGTACCGGAGCTTCCCTCTGTCTGGGGTTAGGTCCGGGGTGCCATACTGGTATCCAGTCTAGATCTTTCCCATGTGTGGGTAATAGCTCCGGTCTTATGATACACGTGGCAGCTCTGGGACTAACCATGTCGGGGAAGCAGGACTGGTTACGGCTAACATGTGGGGCCTTCATAGGTCTTCAAATCTGGTAGATGGAGTTTCCTTGTGATCTTTGCAATCCCAAGGGGTATCCGGTACGCAGGGTACTGACATACTGCAAGGGTGGTGTCGATACCCTGTGTACCATATACCCCTTGGGACTACGAAAAGACCAAAGGAACTTCACCTTTCTGAGTTGAAGACGTGCGAAGGCCCCACGTGTCATACGGGACCAGACCTACCTCCCATCTATGGTTAGACCCGGTGCTGCCACGTGTATACTACATCCGGACCTACACCCTGCACATGGGATGGTTCCAGGCTAAACACCTGTGCGGCACCCCCGGACCTAACCCCCGATAGAGGGAAGCTCCAGTACCGACACGTGTACATCTACACAGGACCTACCCGTCCTAGACGGAAAGCTCCGAAGCTACCACGTGTCCAACCGCCGGACCTTTGACCTTAACAAGCAGACTGGTGGACCCCCAACGACTGGGACCTTCAAGGGGCAATCAAAGACTTCAAGACCCGATTAAGTGTCATTAAAACCATATTAATGACAGACAATCTGAAGGCCCTTAATATCAGTAACGGCACTGTCAAGGCCCATTACCACGCTATTAAGGGTAATTAACCTCATTAATTGTGTATTAAGAATCAGTAACTACCAGGGCCACATGTCGGGCTAGGCTAACGGTGTAACGACCAGTCCTTGTACTATAAAAGGACTGGTCGACAATACACAAAGGGTTATCTCCTCTCGGACTCTCTAAGGCCCGAAGCTTGAAGCTCTCGACTCTTAGATGCTCAATACAACGACTACACACTCCGTGGAGTAGGGTATTATGCTCAGGCGGCCCGAACCACGTAAATACTTGTGTCTACTTGCCACCGTGTTCTGAATCTCTACGCGCCCAATACCGAAATACAAACTCCATAGGCTACCAACAGTAGTACCGGGAGCATTGCCAGAACAACACTCCGACAGTTGGCGCGCCAGGTAGGGGTGCCCGATATTCAGAGATGGTAAACTCTACTACTGGATCGTTCAACGGCAACCCTGCAGCGCAACCTGCTGGAGGCAATCCCTCCAATGTGCAGCAGCTAGCAGGTGCTGCGGCTCTAGCAGAAGTCATGCCTCCGCCGCCACCGTCCGCACCGGCAAATCAAGCTAAACAGCGGGATGGGGCGTCTGCGTCGATCACAGCATCAGCTAACAACAACCCTGAACACGTGCTCCATGCAGCGTGTGCTCTTCTTCAACACCGACCACCTCCAGGTGCATCCCAGGGTGCAATGGAGGAGTGGAGGGATGATGTGGAACATTTGGTTGCAGCAGCAGCCGATCGCATCAACAACCAAGGTACTGCCCCCTCGGGGCGGGCCCCATCGCAACATCGGATTGTGTCGGGCAGACTTGGTCCGCACGCTTCCCAACATAGGAGGCGTGCTGTGTCTCAACAAGTGATATCGCTTCCTTCCGGGGTGCGACGCACCCAAACAGTAACCAGGCTTTCAACTCACGGCCTCCGGGCAAAGCTTGATCGTCGTTACTGTCAATAGGATGGCAGCATCCATATCGAGCACACTCGCGAAAGGCGAGAGGCTCGAGACAGTCCTGCTCCCGAGGGAGTAGGAGGAGGCTGTTTTGCCCTGGCCATGCACCTACGCATGGTCTGATGGCCTCAAAAGTTCTGGCCTCACCTGCCGGAGAAATTTGATGGGACTGTCAATCCCGCTGAGTTTCTCCAAATTTACTCCACCGCAATCCTTGAGGCTGGAGGCAACAATGCTGTAATGGCCAACTATTTCCTCGTGGCTTTGACTGGGACCGCCAGGTCCTGGTTCATGAGCCTTCCACCTGACTCCATCAATAGTTGGGCGGAACTGTGCCAACAGTTCACTGCCAATTTCGGGAGTTCATACACCCGTGGACCTTTTTGCTGTCAAATAGAAGGGGGGAGAGTCCCTGCGATCCTTCATCCAGAGGCTCTCCCAGGTACGAAACACTATTTCTTCTATATCCAACGCCTTAGTTATTGTGGCATTTAGACAGGGCGTACGAGACAAGAAGATGCTGGAGAAGCTGGCGACCAAGGAGATCACCAGTGTCACGGAACTCTTCAGCTTGGCAGACAAATGCGCCAAAGCTGCGGAGGGTCGTGAAATGCACTCCCAACCACCTCCGGTAGTGGCAAAAAGAAGAAAAAGTCCACTGGCAAGAAAAAGCCGTCGGCCGGCACACCAACTGCTGCAGCTGCCGCAGCTCCGGGTGGCTGGGGGCCACGCCCCGAGAAACGAACTCGGCCGTCATCTGAAGATGGTGGCAGCTCCAAGATGTGGTGTCCTATACATAAGTCGAACAGCCACAACCAAGAAGACTGTCGAGAGGTCCAGAACCTTGTCGAGCGCTACAACAAGCGCCGAGAAGAAGTTCCTTTCCGTCAAAAGGAAGGAAAACAGAAAGTCGACGAAGCTCTGGCTGAAGAGGAGTTAGGCTTTCAGGACCCAAAAAAATTCTTGAAGGTTGTTTACACCTCCGTCGACAATTACTCCGACATCTCCGACAATGAACATCAGAAAACCATGAACACCATCTTTGGTGGTTCGTGGGACATCACCTCCCGCCATGTCCTCAAGACCATGCGGCGGGACATGGCCTCAGTAGCTCCCACCACCAGGGCGGAGCCGCACCGGAAGTGGATGGATACTGCCATCACTTTTGATGCATCAGACTGCCCTCGGAATATGATTGGAGCTGGCCAACTCCCAGTGATGGTATCTCCGACCATCAACAACATTCAACTCCACCATGTAATGGTGGATGGAGGATCGAGGCTGAACCTCATAAGCTTTGAGGCTTTCGTCAAGCTTCAGCTCCGACCTTTGGACCTTCGCCCCTCCCGACCTTTCTCCGGAGTAGGTTCGGGGGCCATAACCCCACTCGGTGCAATTACTCTTCCGGTGACCTTCGGGACCCAGGAGAATTACCGCACTGAGAAGTTGGTCTTCGACATGGCGCAGATCAACTTACCCTTCAATGCCATATTGGGCAGGCCAGCCTTATACAAGTTCATGGCTGCTGCTCATTATGGCTACTTGGTGTAAGATGCCAACACCAGCTGGTGTTCTCCGAATCCGTGGAGATCGCACAGCCGGAGTGACAGCTCTGGAAGAACTCCACGCACTTGCTACAGTGCAGGAGGAAGAATCCGAAAAGGAGCAAGCTCCGAAACCATCGAGGTTTTGTCATCGAGGCCCAACCTCCGCACCTCGCGTGCAACCAAGCGGCGACAACGACATTCCCGTCAAAGTCGTCCAAATCGGTTCCAACGCCGCTCAGACCACTTGTATATCAGGAGGTCTAAATGACAAATAGGAACTCGCGCTAATCACTTTCCTCCAGGCTAATGTCGACGTGTTTGCCTGGCAACCGTCACAAATGTCTGGGATCCCTAGGGAAGTGATCGAGCATAATCTGAGGATCTATCTCGACACTCGGCCTGTACATCAGAAGCCTCGGAAGCAATCAGTAGAGTGACATAACTTCATACATAAGGAAGTGAAGAAGTTGCTCAAAGCTGGATTCATCCGAGAAGTCTTCCACCCAAAATGGCTGGCAAACCCAGTCGTTGTAACTAAGGCCGGCGGGAAGCTTCGGATGTGTATCGACTACACAACACTAAATAAGGCATGTCCAAAAGATCCATTCCTACTACCTAGAATAGATCAGATAGTGGATTCCACCTCCGGGTGTGAATTACTGTGTTTCCTAGACGCATATTCTGGGTACCATCAAATCAGAATGTCTAGGGAAGATGAAGAGCATACCTCATTTATCACAGTAGAGGGATTATATTGTTATACTGCTATGCCATTTGGTCTCAAGAATGCTGCTTCAACATTTGTACGAGCTATGTACAAAACTTTTGGAGAGCTCATCAGAGACGTAGTGGAAGTGTATGTCGATGACATCGTTGTCAAGATTAAGAACAAGGAGTCATTCCTTGACACCTTGCAAGCTGTCTTCGACAAGTTGCGAGTTCCTCGCATGAAGCTGAACCTGGACAAGTGTGTCTTCGGGGTTAGCTCCGGAAAACTTCTTGGTTTCTTGGTGAACCATCGAGGAATAGAAGCAAATCCGGCAAAGATAAAAGCTATTGAAGACATGCGGTCACCAGCCCGCATCAAAGACGTCCAGAAGCTGACTGGATGTCTAGCTGCCCTCAGCCGGTTCATCTTAAGTCTGGCGGAACGGGCGCTACGCTTCTTCAAGCTATTGAGGAAGTCCGGACCATTCTAATGGTCTGAAGAAGCAGAAAAGGCATTCCAGGAGCTGAAGCAGCTCCTCACCACCCTACCAACCTTGGTAGCTCCGAACCCTAATGAGCCACTCCTGCTTTACATTTCGGCAACTAACGAAGTTGTTAGCATGGTCCCTGTTGCAGAAAGAGCAGAATCATCTCCAGTTCAGGAATCCAGACCCCTTTGGGAGGGTCTGGAGTTACCTGAAGTCGAGTTCGGGTCCCAGCTCCCACACCCTGATCCTCAAGGCGAGATGCCGAAGGATCCATCTTCTTCAAATAAAGGAGTCACTACTGCTGAACAAGAAGATTCGGACCCCTCCGGGAGGGTCTGGATCACTTCAGGAGAAGCTCTGGGTTCCTCCAGCTGGAACTCGGAGGTTCCCAAACCAGGTCCGGACCTCTCCGAGAGGGTCCGAGTAAATGAGGAGGAAGCTCTGGACCCCTTCGTGAGGATCCGGACGGTCCAACGCCCAGTGTAGTTCATCAGTGAAGTACTCCAGGACGCCAACACTCAGTACCTGGAGGTGCATAAGCTGCTCTACGCAGTTCTTATTGCCTCTAGGAAGCTCCGACACTACTTCCAAGCTCACAAGATTTCAGTGGTGACCTCTTATCCACTACGTGCAATCTTGTATAACCCCAATTCCACTGGGAACATTGCAAAGTGGGCTGCGGAATTAGCCGAGTTCGACCTTGAATTCGTACCAAGACAAGGGATCAAGAGTCAAGCATTGGCGGACTTCATGGCGGAATGGACCCCCTCTCCATCAAATCTTGGGGGCCCCAGTGAGCAGAAGTTGGAACCCAAGGTTTCGGTCTTCACTGAGCCTCACTGGACTCTCTACATCGACGGCTCTGTGCAGAAGATAGGGGCCGGAGCTGGAGTCCTTCTCCTTGCTCCGACTGGGGAGAAGGTAAAATACATGGTGCACCTTGACTTCAAGGCGACCAACAACATGACGGAGTATGAAGCACTAATTTATGGACTCAAGGTGACACTATCGTATGGTGTCAAGCAGCTGTTGGTAAAGGGTTATTCACAACTTGTTGTAAAACAAATCAAAGGTGAATGTTGCTGCAACAACCCTCAACTATCTGCATACCTACTCGAAGCCCAGAAGCTTCAGAAGGACTTCGACATCCTGGATCTTTGCCATGTCCAGCGTCTCAACAATGCTGAAGTTGACGAACTCTCGACGAAAGCTTCAACTGGGCTCTGGCTCCCGACGGAACCTTCGTGCGGAGGTTGTCTAAACCTACAGCTCAGCCTGCCGAACTAAGCAAAGGGGGCAAGACCAGCAACTTGAAGCCGGCGGTCCCGATGGCCCTATTACCATGGCGTCCATCAAGGGTCGTAGGTGCTGCAGGAAGCTCCGAGCAACCCAGCACGCAAGACTCAAATCCTCAAGCTAGCTCTAATGCATGGATCTCGGAGATCCGAAGCTACTTGAAAGATAATTTCCTTTCTGAAGATAATGTATCAGCTGACCGGATAGTTAGATTGGCTAAAAGATACACACAGGTAGAAGGGGATCTCTACCGGCGTGGTGCCAACGGCGTCCTAATGCAGTGCATTACAAGGGAAGAAGGCTGCAAGCTCCTAGCAGAAATCCATGGAGGCGAGTGGGGAACCACGCGTCTTCCCGCACGCTGGTCGGTAAAGCCTTCCGGCATGGCTTTTACTGGCTTACAACACTCTAGGATGCAACTGAGCTGGTGAAGAAATGTGAAGCATGCCAGTTCCATGCGAAACAAATTCATACACCAGCTCAGCCTCTACAAATGATACCTCCTACATGGCCTTTCGTTTTGTGGGGGATGGATATCTTGGGACCTTTCCAAAGAGCCGTCGGAGGTTATAAGTTCCTGTACGTTGCCATTGACAAGTTCACCAAATGGCCGGAAGCAAATCCAGTTGTGACGATAAACAAGCAATCAACTATCAACTTCTTGCAGTCCATCGTATGCAGATTTGGAGTCCCAAACAAGATCATAACTGATAATGGGACCCAGTTCACAAGCTCTTCATTCCAAGGAAATTGCGAAGACCTCGGCATCCAAGTCAGCTACGCTTCTGTAGCTCACCCGGCAAGTAATGGTCAAGCCGAGAGAGCAAATGCAGAAACCCTAAAAGGACTCAAGACCCGCACATATGAGCGCCTGAAAAAACATGGAGCCAACTGGATTGAAGAGCTTTCGCCCACTCTATGGGCCAACAGGACAACTTCAAACCGGTCAACTGGAGAGACACCCTTCTTCCTGGTGTACGAAGCTGAAGCATTCCTTCCTCCGAAAATCACCTTGGGGTCGCTCCAGGTCCGGACCTTCGACGATGTCGCGTAGGACCAGCTCCGGCGTGAAGACCTAGACCTCCTTGAAGAGGGAAGGTGCCGAGCAGCTGTTCGGAATGCCCGATACCGCCAAGCTCTTTGGCGCTATCACCAAGGCATGCTCACAACCGACAGCTCGAGGAAGGCGATCTGGTTCTACGGAGAATACAATCCAGAGAAGGGTTAAACAAACTCTCCCCCAGCTGGGAAGGACCCTTCCGAGTGATCAAAGTATTCTGTCCCGGATTCTTTTGCTTGGCAACCGAGGATGGGACACCTCTCCCTAATCCTTGGAACATTGAGCACCTTCGTATGTTCTACGCTTAATATCACGGAGGTGAGTCTGTAGTTACATGTGATGTATGTTATAGAGTCATTGTACAGAGTCGGGTAGCTCCTCCGGGAGAATAGCCGGACCTTCCCTGGAAGGTCCGCAAAGTTCAGGCAACACTTGTCACGGTCTCAGAACTAAAAGTGTACCTAGCTACCTTTGGTCAAATGAGAAATGAAACACACTTAGCCTAGTTCCGTACCCTAAGAGTGTACTTGTTTCCCCTGTACCCCAAACCTATAATGAAAGACATCATTGTGTGAAAATAGACTCCACATGCATTTATTTTGTACAGGCTCAATATTTTTTATTTTTCTCTTTCTTGTCTATAACAAAGTTGTGCAATTCTTAAGAAACTTTAGCTCGACCAATTCAAGTATAATTCAAGTTGCATTGTCAATTCTTCCGGGTCTAAACATTGTTAATGGTCTACTCGTCTGAATGCCGCCAAGCCAATCTAGGTCCGGAATGTGCTATCGAGTTAGCCTGGTCATGCACCCTAAGTACGCCACTCTACCTACACCCTGGTAGGCCAAAGTAAGGCGAGTCCAGAAACGATCGGACCCGGAGAAAACAAGCTAATGCACTTGATTGTATTTACAATTGTGTTCGATCGACAAATTTCTCAGGAATAGTAAGTCACAATTGAGTTATAGATAGGGAATGGATTTTACTCTTTTTCTTGACTTCAGTGTGTAGGAAAAATAATGATTTCATGATGATGGTGAATGAGGCCGGAGCTACCAAAGCTCCGACATCCCCTAGGTATCTTGTAGTCGATGTTCAAACATTGATAGCGAGCGTCGCTGGATCTACTAAGTTCCGGTAAAGCTAGGCGGCCAGCCGTCAATGTGAAGATAAGATGGTGGGAAGACTCCATAATGGGGTCTGTTGTCGACGCACTGCGTGTTGACAGTGGTCGCTGCCGGAGCTACCAAGCTCCGACAACCCCAGAGGACTTGCATCAACGCTCTATGTGTTGATGGAGACTACTGCCGGAGCTACTAAGCTCCAGCGATGGTCAATGCCAGAGCTACTAAAGCTCCGACAACCTCAGGGGGCCTCTACTATCGAAGACTTCGGACCTACGCTCTACAAGTTCGAAGCACGAAAGTCTTCAACAACTGTTACATCCTCTTGGTACATGTTCACAATCAAATTGTGTACATTTACCAGGGGCCAAGTGGTGACAAAGGTGTTGAAGACAAAAAATGAAATTCACAAAAAACTTGGATTTCATTCATCTGGAGACAAGAGATTATAAAATTGGAGAAAAAAGAAGAGAGAACACAAGTGGGAGCTACAAAGAGAGAGTCCTAGACCCTATGGAAGAACGAGGCAACCTTCTGGGCAACCTCCGACACGCTGGCTTGGGCGGCTTCTCCCTCTCCGTCGACGGGGCCTTCAAGCACAGGGTCCAGTGGGAATTGAGGGTCTCGGCTTGTGTAGCACGTCAGCACAAATTCTACGACGTTCTTTGCCAGGGATTGTCCCTCGGTTTCCAGCTGGTCCACGATGACATCGCCCATCTTGGTGAGCTTGTTGCCTGTTGAACTCAACGCCTGCAACGCCTGGTTCAGCTCCGGCTTTGGATCATCCAGACGCACGGGACTAAAACCAATTGGCATCAGCGCGTCGTTGGCTTTGCCCATGAAGTCCCAAACTTGTTGTGACTTCGCGACCCTTGAGCCTCGCATCTCCTCCAAGGATCTTCTAGTCGCCGCAAGCTCCGAATTCTCCCGGACAAGACGCTCAACTTCTTTGGCGTTCTGCTGAATCTTTTCAGCAACCTGCCTTTTGAGTTTGCCGAGCTCCTCCTCCCGGAGGTGTATTTTTTTCTGGTGGTCGACCAGGTCCTTCTCCCGGCTCCGCACCTTCTTCTCCCTGGAAGCAATGTCATTCTCGCTCCTGTGGAGGTCCTGCCCTTGCTGCCAGGCCTTCTTCTCCTCTTTCTCGCAGCGATCCTCCAATTTCTTGGTGCGCTCCTCGAGACTCTTGTCACCCAGAGTTAGCCTCTGAGTAATCTCTTCCTCCCTCTTCACGAGGTCATCCCGCAGCTCCAGGAGTTTTTGCTCTTCATCTTCGAGTTTTTTCTCCTGCTCCTCAAGGGCCTCCCGGGGCTTGACGAGGCTATCGTGGATGGCGCTGAGCTTCTCCCAACGATCATTCACTGCATTATTAGAAGCTATGGCCTGTTCGTGGATGGCCCGGGATTGGTTGTCGAGGGATCGCACCATGCTTTCCCTCTCGTCCAGCAGCTTACCCCTGCACTCCAACCGGACCTTCTCTTTCTTCACCCACTCCATGTCGTCAGCCAGCCTCGACTGCGCCAGCTTGGTGTCGAATTGGAGCCGATTGCGCCACCTCCTAAGAGTTTGGCGCTCCTCCTCGAGGGCCTTGCTGTTATGGTAGAAAGCCAGCTGGACCTGACGAAGACTGGAGCAGGCGTTGTCGATAGACATTGACAAAGGGATTGGCTCCGGGCCTATTGGGGTCTTCTCCGCTGGCTCCAGCGGGTTCTCCGTGACAAAAATTGGGTCCCACTCTACAAGAGCGGTCCCCTGAGCTTCCACGGCATTAAGGCCGCCCTCCGAGATAGCCTCGGTCGCCGCCGAGAAAGGTCCTGCAACTGAAGTTTCGACCTCCGGAGTTGGTTCTGAAGGTCCCGCCGCCAGGTCATCAAAAACTGGTCCCTCAGGCTGGGGGCCGACAACTTCATCTTGGCACCCAGGCTTAGGCGCGGGCACCTCCGGGACCACCACCTCTGGGGCAGGCGTTGAAGGTTCGGTCAGAGCTGAAGCTACTTCCGGCTCCGACGCTGGCGCCTCCTCCACTGCCGGCTCAGGCGCTGACGCTTCGACCATCATGGGCTCGGGCGCTGGCACCTCTGCAGCAACCGGCTTAGGTGCCAGAACTTCTTCGACGATCGACTCTACTGCCAGAACTTCATCAGCCACTGGCTCTACCGTCGGGGCTTCATCAACACCCGGCTCTATCGTCGGGGCCTCATCAACCACTTGCTTCGCCGCCAGGGCTTCAACAACATCCAGCTCTAGGGCCGGAATCGCAGCTACCTCCGGCTCTAAGGCCGGAGCATCCACCATTTCAGCATCCAAACCCGGAGCTTCAACCTCCGGGGTAGGTGCCGCTGGTACATCTTCATTCCCGTGGTCCGGCGCTACCACGGGAGCTTCTGGGGATGAGTCGAGGTCCAGGACCATGACAGCCGGGGCTGGAGCTGTCGCAGCCTCAGGCACTTCTTGAGGCAGCGCTGGGATTGGAGCCAGAGCTTCCGCCTGCATAGCATCAGCTATTGCTGCAGGAACTGAAGCTTCAGCCATTTTCTTGGGTACTCTGTGGATGAAGGACGAAGAAACTCAAAACACAGTTACAACAAAAACAATCAACTGAGGTAAAAATCAAACTTACCTTGGAAGGCTCTCGCTCCAGCTAGCGCGAAACCTCTTCACCGGATGCTCAGGACTTGCCCTGGTTGCCACTGGTGTGGTAGCTCGGGAAGGTTCCCCGGAGCTTGTTCCCGCCATCAGCGACGTCTTGGTTGAGGCCCCTCTCGACTGGGAAGGACCTTCGGACCTGGAGCCTTCAGCTGGCCCTGGTACCGGAGCCACATGGCCGGAGCTAGCACCCTGAGGAGATGCCGATGCTGGTGTAGTTGCCGCCACTAAAGACCTCCTCCGCCGGGGAGAAGGAGCCGTCGTGGAAGGAGCAGGTCTGACGGACCTCTCGTCGGCATGCTTCAGCTTCCTCTTGCGGCTCGAGGGCTTGGCCAACTCCTTGCCCTTGCCTACGACTTTGGTTCTTGGCTTTGGTGCAGGAGCGGAGCCGCCTTCAGAAGCTCCGGGGATTGCCACCTCCGAGGTTGATCGCCTCTCCACTAGGCCCAAGTCGTCCAACAGCGGCATCTTCCTCCGGAGCCCTCTGCACTCCTCTGGTATCATATTCACATGCAGAAAGGCCGCCAGTGGAGACAGATCGCCAGGGCCAATGTTTCCAGGCTGGAACTTCTTGAGATGGGTCTTCAAGGCTTCACCGGCCAAGTTGGTGTCCAAGCCAACTTCAATGCGATTGGTGTCCATCTCACTGTTGAAGGCCCATGCAGGCCGGCTCCTAGCCCTCAGTGGGGCCCACTTGTTCGTCAAGAAGTTGCCGAAGACCATCTGCGGGGTCACCCCACCTTCGACACATTCCTGGATTCTGTCCAGGATGGCCTTGTACTCCCTCGACAGCTCTGGCACGTCACTCCAAGTGTCGGTGTTGATGCGAGGAAGGCCTTCATGCAGCTTTAGCCTCTCGTGTCCCGCGACGGTGATGACCACCCAGTCTTTCTTCCAGTCGTCCCACTTGCCAGAAGGGAAGGACCTCAAGTACTTGAGGGTAGAGTTTTTCTGCTTCACGAAGTAGTAGAAGCCGATGAACTCATCACTCCTCCCGGTCGGGTGGACAGTGAAGAAGGTATGGAACAACTCCACGCAAGGGGGCACGCCCACCCACATCTCGCAAAAGTGGACAAAAGTTGCCACCAGCAAGATTGAGTGGGGGCCCAGATGGTGGAGCTGCAGACCATAGAAATCTAGCAGCATCAGAAAGAAGGTGAAGAAAGGCGGGATCAAACCCGCCATGGCATACCCAAGGAAGTACACCATATCTCTAGCTCGCTTCTTCTCGAAGAAAAGCTCGCCACAGCGAATGTCGTTGTCGAAGGAGTCACTAGACCATCCCATATAGGTCCGGACCCTGGACAACTCCTTCTTGCTCCCAATGCGGCTCTTGGGGAGTCCCAACTTCATCGTGGCACAATGTGGCGAGAGAGGAAAAGCAAGCAAAATTTTGGAGGATTTGAGTGCAAGTTCAAATGAAGGCGTAAAGAATCCCCAAACAGTGCACGCTTTCCTTCTTAAGTAAGCCCCCGCAATGCTTGGATGGAAACCGCAGAGGAGCCGACGATACAATTCAAAAACTTCACCCTGCCAATGACAAGGGGGCTTGGGGCCACCCCGACGATCAAGTCGAGGTCCTTACCCCAAGCGAACGGTTGTCATCAGGAAAGGCGGGAAGCCCGAGGGGGGCGGCTTGATAAGGCGCACAAAACCGATACGGTTTTCGTATCGAGAACCGGCGACCTTCAATTATGTGAGATCTACACGCTTAGATGTCACCTGCCGCATCCTGGATATGCCACGCGACATTGGTTTAACTGCAAACTACCGCCAACGGCACATCCGAAGACCCTTGAAGACACGGCTCAAAAATCGAAGGATGGACCCACCTCTCGCAGAACGACTATATCCAAAAGGTTTGTCCCAAAGGTGGGCCCAGGGGGCCACTCTCGGTACCCTGGGTACTGTATACCCCTTGGGACTACAAAAAGACCAAAGGAACTTCACCTGTCTGAGTTGAAGATCTGCAAAGGCCCCACGTGTCATACGGGACCGGACCTGCCTCCCATCTATGGTTAGAACTGGTGCTGCCACGTGTATACTACATCCAGACCTACACCCTTCACATGGGATGGTTCCGGGCTAAACACCTGTGCGGCACCCACGAACCTAACCCCCGACGGAAGGAAGCTCCAGTACCGACAAGTGTACATATACACTGGACCTACCCGTCCAAGACGGAAAGCTCCAAAGCTGCCACGTGTCCAACCGCCGGACCTTCAACCTCAACAATCAGACTGGTGGACCCCCAACGACTGGGACCTTCAAGGGGCAATCAAAGACTTCAATACCCGATTAAGTGTCATTAATACCATATTAATGACACACGATCGGAAGGCCCTTAATATCAGTAATGGCACTGTCAAGGCCTGTTACCACGCTATTAAGGGTAATTAACCTCATTAATTGTGTATTAAGCATCAGTAACTGCCAGGGCCACATGTCGGGCCAGGCTAACGGTGTAACGACCAGTCCTTGTACTATAAAAGGACTGGTCGACGATAAACAAAGGGCTCTCTCCTCTCGGACTCTCTAAGGCCTGAAGCTTGAAGCTCTCGACTCTTAGATGCTCAATACAACAACTACACACTCCATGGAGTAGGGTATTACGCTCAGGCGGCCCGAACCATGTAAATCCTTGTGTCTACTTGCCACCGTGTTCTGAATCTCTGCGTGCCCAATACCGAACTACAAACTCCATGGGCTACCAACAGTTGTACCGAGAGAATTGCCGGAAAGACACTCTGACAGGTGGTGACTGTCTTTGGTCTATTGTTGGGTACAAAAAGTCGGGTGGCATGACTGTCATGGTAATAACTTCTGCACTAACATGTTCATTTATTTGAATGCTATTTAATTCTTTTGCATAAATTTGATTTAAATATTTTTTATTTTCTGCAGGTGACAGTATTGAATGATGTGCATACATGTACCTCTAGCAGTCGAAGGAAGACAACTACACCTTCGTGTAAGTGGGTTGCTTCCAAGGCTGTTTTGATTCTTCGAAAAAATCCTCAGATGGGTGCTAAAGAGCTGCAGATTAAGCTTCAAAATGATCACAAGTGCACCATTGGTTATGACACGGACTGGAAAGGAAAAGAGAAAGTTTTGGAACAAATGTATGGTACATGGCAGGAAAGTTTCCAACTACTATATAACTGGAAGGCAGATGTTTTGAAGAGGTCACCAAATAGTGTTATTGAGATTGATTGTGAAATGGTTAATAGAAGGGTTTATTTCCACAGGTTTTTTTGTGCACTTGGTCCTTGTATTGAGGGATTTCGATCAGGTTGTAGGCCATGGCTTGGTGTCGATGCAACTGCACTCAATGGTAGGTGGAATGGACATTTAGCTGCCGCAACAGGGGTGGATGGTCACAATTGGATGTATCATATTGCTTTTGGATTTATAGACTCTGATAGAAGATAATTGGACATGGTTTATGACTCAGTTGCACAAGGTTTTAGGAGACATTCCCAGACTTGCTATTTGCTCAGATACTTGCAAAGGGTTATTAAATGTTGTGCAAATTGTGTTTCCACAAGTTGATCAAAGAGAATGCTTTAGACATCTAATGAAGAATTTTAGAAAGAGATTTTCTGGTGAAAGTGTTGGACACATGTGGCCTGCAGCTAGAGCATATGAAAAAAACATTTATGATGACCATATGACTGAAGTTTATACAGGTAACCCTGAAGCTAAGCAATGGCTTGAGGAGTATCACAAGCTAAAGTGGCAGAGGTGTGATTTCAACTCTGATATAAAATGTGATTATGTGACAAACAATGTAGCCGAATATTTCAATAATTGGATCAAAGATATAAAGGACTTGCCCGTCGTGAAGCTTGTTGAAAAGATAAGAGAGATGATTATGAGGCTTTTTTATAAGAGGAGAAGAATTGGACAAAAGTTGAATGGCAGGATACTACCAACAGTTCTACAAATCTTGAGAGCCAAAACCAGAGGGTTGGGACATCTATCTGTTATAAAAGGTGATAATCAAATTGCGGAGGTGTGGGATAATTGCAATCATAGGTTTGTGGTCAGAGCATGTTCCAAAGAGTGTTCATGTGATGAGTGGCAACATACTGGGAAACCTTGCCAACATGCTTTGTCTTTGATAATAGCTCAACAAATCAGAAATGTGGCGATGGAGGACTTTGTCCATGACTACTATTATGTGGATAAATTTAGAAAAGCATATGCTAGAATAGTATAACCACTTCCTCACAAAGAAAAGTGGCCAACCGTGGACTTTCCATTTGAGGTATGTGCACCGCTAAGTAAAAGGGGTGCTGGAAGACTAAGGAAGAATAGGACCAAAAGTTGCCTTGAAGGTGGTAGTAGATCAAAATCGGTTTTAAAGGCAGTTGAAAATGAGAATGAAAAGAGTAAGAAAATTATTAGAGGCAAAGTGTGATGTCCTAATTGTGGGGAATTAGGACATAGAAAAACAAGCTACAAATGCCCACTTAATGGAACAAAGAAAAGGTAAAATTTCAGTATTTCTTTCTTTGTTTTTTCTTTGATGTGTTATTTATTTTACCATCTTTGTATTACAGGAAGAGAAAACCAAGGAAAAATACTACTAAGGGTTGGTTTCCCAAAAATTCGGCACCAGATGGACCTAGGGCAACAAGAGAACAAATAATGCAAGAGAGTCCTGAAATTATGACAAGAAGGTATAAAATTACTGACATTCATTTTCGCCTCTAGGATGTTCATACACATTAGTTTTACTAAGATATTATCTTTTTTATAGACGTCTTAGTATGCTTATGAGAGACGACACATCTCAAGAGGATTTTTCTTCTTTGTCTTTACATACCACTACCACACCAGAGAGGTCAAGTTCAACAAGGGAGCTAATAATGCAGGAGAGTCCTAGAATTATGACAAGAGGGTACAAAATTACTACATTCCTTCATTAATGCATTATGTTTATAAAAAAGTCTTACTAATATATTGTCTCATGTGTAGGCGTCTTAATATTCTCATAGAAGAAGGCACATCTCATGAAGTTTTTGCTTCCCAGACTTTACAAACTAGTACCATAGGTCCAAAGAAGATGACTCCAAGAAAGGCCAAAAGGAGTTTAAATGTTTGATGTTTCTGGTTTCAAAGATGTGATACAAATTTTAGAAATTAGCATATCATTCATTTTGTAATAGTGGTCTTATAAATTCTTGTGGTCATATGAGTTCTGGGAATAAATTAGTTTTAAATAGTGAATGTTGCCTACAGTCTTGACTTCATTTTTATTGTTCCTGTGATGAATGATGGAAACTCCCTTCCTCTGTTAAATGTTTCTTAGCATTTCAAACATGCTGTGATGTTTACAGTCAGATGTATTCTGTTTTTATTCTGTAAATGACAACGAGTTGTTAATTTTTTTAGCTGAACTGTTGGTGATTTAAACTAGCTGCGTACAGTATATGCGCCTACAGCGTACCATTGAGTTGTTATTTTTTTAGCTGAACTGTTTGTCATATTAAACTAGCTGCGTACCATTTTTGGAGTATATGCGTCTGACTGCGTGCCAAGCACACACCACTGGATTATGGTGGCGGCAGGGAAGGAATAATTAAATTAAGGTGGAAAAATAGAATTAGGGGTATTTTGGTCAGTTTATGTGTTATGTAAATAGAAAAAAGAAGAAAAGACATTAAAAAAAAATAAAAATCATCCAGAATCTTTTTTTAACGGTTGATCAATGTTATAAGTTCTATTTTATCGAAGTCCACGGTATAAGTTCTATTATGTCGAAGCCCTTCGATTAAAGTTCTAAATAGCAGTTGTCTAAAAAATCAGACCGCCTTGCGCGACGCGATGCTGTACATCGTGGGCCTCGTCCTCGGCGACGAGCGTGACATCATGGTGCGGGGGCTCGACGCCGTCCGCCGCTGTGCCAAGATTTATATGGAGGCGTACACCTCCCTCTCGCTCGGTCTCGACCCGCCAAGCCTCGCCAACCTTGTGCGCCTCCCTTAACTACCTGTTTGCGATCATGCGTGGTCACTTTGCGCCGCCGTTTCTTCGTGGTCGCCACCTGCCCGTGAAAAACGCCTGGCTCAAAGACATCGCTCACGCCTCGTCGGCCGTCGTGCTGCTCTGGCGTGCAGGAGAAACTGTACGGGAAGGAGATCACGGTCGCTGACCGGGAGATGGCAGAGGGGAGCGCGCCGACCAGATGCTGAGCGAGGCTGCCGACGCTGACGTTGCATTCCTCGTTGTCGGGGACCCGTTCGGGTAACCAACTAACCATTGCTCGGCTCAGTGTACTGTTGATGAGTATGTGGCTGACAACATGGGGGTGGGTGATAGCAGAGCACACGATTGTTCATACATGGATGTTGTTGTGGTGATTTATATGCATGTTCTTGTTTGGATTGCTTGTGGGCATGTGTTTATTCTAAATTTGTTGATTTCTGATTGGCCTGACCATTGGCATATGGCATAATTGTGCATTATAACTTAAATCAGGTGTTGCCGGCCATTATTCAGTTGATGCCCTTGGGACTCACGTTTTGTCAACTTGTCATGTCCTTGGGCTTGTAAATTTTTTCAGCGTACCATATTCCACCTCTAGCTATGTATCATATCATATGCATGTATTTACATTTTCCTTTATTTGAGTTAAAAAAGGAAAATAAAACTTGACACACGTATGTGAAGGCAAGCACATCTTTTCCTGTTAGAATAACACCACATTGCCTATGTAACCAAGGGAGGTCCTCTAACCCCCTTATATATATGTACCACCCCCTAGGGGTTTTTAATCAATAAAAATACAATAATTATTTTCTCCCCAGTATTTCCATCATGATATCATATTAGGTTCGTTCCTAACTTCCGCTAGCTATGCCCAACTCCACCTCTTGCGTCGAGTTTGGCTCGCGGCAAATCGCTGCCCTCCGAGCGCGATTTTTTATTTCGGCGTGCCTGTGCCGCCAGAAAAATTCCGCACACACCGTGCTCTAGAGCGGGGTCCTTCGAAGACCGCCGCACGCCTACGTGCGGCCTTCCGCGCGGCTCACGCCTGAAATCTTCGTCGCCACGCGCCGCGCATCCGCGGTCTCCACTACAGCAGATTGACGCTCGCGCGTCGTGTTTTTTACTTCTTGATAATTTCTGTTGGTGATGGTTCCCCGGACGCACAAGCAGTCTTACAGAACATCTGAAAGTGCATCTATGACTCCCTTGTGGGTTTTGGATGATTTATGACAAGCAATTAGGATCCTAACCTTTTTGTTGAGATGAATGCAGACCAATAATGAAACATGAGCAAAATACCAAAAGGAAGGGATAATGAGGAGCAAAGTGAACTTGAACTCAAGGAAAAGAAATAGTAGATTATTGTGTATGGAGTGTGTTAAGGAAACTGAATGTAGGCCTAGAGGGGGGGAGGTGAATAGGCCTTCTTGAATTTTCTCGGTTCCTGTAGCACTTCAACAAAAAGGTCAAATCCAGATATATCGGACTAGTCCGGTAAAGTGCGGACTAGTCCGGATTTCACGGGCTAGGTTGATCAAGTTAGGTCAATTTGATTGTTTCGTTGTCGTTTGCAGCGGAAAAATAAACTTTAATGACAGTTCAATAGTTGTATGTTAAGTTTTATTGCAAGTATGATTCTTGTTCAACTATTTAACTTGAATTCAACAAAATGAATCAAACCCTAGATAATGTTGATCAACTAGAATGATGAACACAAACGAACAAGACACAAGATTTATCCCGTGGTTCGGTTACCACGAAGGCAGCCTACATCCACGTTGAGGAGCCCACAAAAGGACCGGGTCTTCACCAACCCTTCCCTCGTCGGATCGCCACGAAGGCCAATCCTCTTCCACTAATCACACAGGGGTAAATCACCAAGTTGAAGGGGCGATCTCACAAGTTGAGAGCTCCCTTGATTACAAGTTTCAAAACCACCAATAACACACTTCGAAATATACAAATTGAGATGCAAGAGTGTGTTAGAGATTCAAACCAAGAGCTCAATCGTGTGCAAAGTGCCTCTCCAATGATCTACAAGTGATCTTCAAAGGATTGATTGATTTTGCACTTAATTTCGTGGAGAGAGATGGTTTTTGAGTCTCTTGGGAGGTGTGACGGCGCTAGGGTTCGAGAGAGATTAAAAGTGGGCCGTGCACCTCTATTTATATGGGGTTTCTAGAAGTTACCGTTAGGGTTCAGAAAGATCGGACTAGTCCGTGGTGGAGACCGGACTAGTCCGGTGTGCTGTGTGAAGCAAACCCTAAGTGTCCAGGAATCTCGGACTAGTCCGGTTCAAAACGGACTTGTCCGATTTCGTCACTGGAAAGCTTCGGACTAGTCCGATTCACATCGGACTTGTCCGGACACATGAAACCCTAAGTGTTTAGGATGACAAGTCCGCCCTTGGAGGACTTGTCCGATTTAGATCAGAGAGTATATCGGACTAGTCCGTGTAATCACCGGACTTGTCCGAAGTGGATCAAAAAGGGTATCGGACTAGTCCGGTTTTGACCGGACTTGTCCGATCTAGTGACTTGTGCATTGTGTTGAGGACTAGTCCGCACTGGGGAGGACTAGTCCGAAGTGGAACAGAAGGATATCGGACTAGTCCGGTGGAGACCGGACTTGTCCGATCTTGTGCAGAATGTGATATCGGACTAGTCTGGCTGATATCGGACTAGTCCGGTCCTGTATAGTTTTGTGCATTGTGTGTGTGTGATTAAGTGAGATTGAGCTCTTGGGTGTGTTTCCTTAACACACTCCATACATACTAAACAACTAATTTCTTCTTCTTGAGCTCAAATTCATTCTCCTTCATAATTTCCCTCTTTTTGGCATTTTGCTCATTTTTCATCATTTTCCTGCATTCATCTCAACAAAAGGATTAGGATCCCAATTGCTTGTCATAAATCATCCAAAACCCACAAGGGAGTCCTAGATGCACTTTCAATCTCCCCCTTTTTGTTGATTGATGACAACCAATTGAGATTTCACAAAATTAGGTATAAAATGAGATTTTCATAAAGTATGCACATATGACTCAAAAATGCATCAGGCAACAAGATAATTATTCATATGTGCATTCTTTATGGTGGGATGCATACTAAGAGCATGAATGCATTAAGAATGACAGAATTTTCATTTACCAACTAATATCAAGTGAATATGGCACTTCAGGAGCAAAAACTCAGATTTCATCACACACTTGCAAATTAATTGAGCAATTCATCACAGGACCAAACATGATATGAAAAGAGAGTTAAGCAAATACAATCACAATTAAAAAACATAGAGAGCTCTCTCCTCGCATCCTATTCAGCTAAAGCTTAGACTAGAGACTCCCCCTCAATCTCTCCCCCTTTGGCATCAAGACACCAAAAAGAGAGAGAGGAAGGTCCTAGGGCTTCACTCTTCGCTGTCAGTCCTCTCGTCGTCTTCATCGTCTTCATCGCTTTCGGCTTGACGAGGTTGAGAGGTAGGAGGAGGAGCGAAGCTGCTCGAGCCCCCAATGCCAAAGTAGGCAAGCTCGGAAGGAGTCAAGGGGCTGAGCTCGGTGATGTCTGGATCAGAATCTTCAGAAAGTACTGGAGATCCAATTGGATGGATCTCCAGCTTCTCACTCAGCTGCTTCACATTGGCTTTTATGTATCTCATGTCCTCCTTCCTCTTCTGATTTAACTTGTGAAGCTTCACTTCAGTTTTCTTGCATGAGGAGAAAATTGCAGCCAAGTACTTGAGGATCCCACTGGCGGATCCTTTCTGAGGGGCTTCCCTGGAGGGAGGAGTAGCCCTAGCAGCTTCTTCTTGCCTTGCCGGTGCCTCGGGGCTTGAGGCCGGCGATGGAGCAGCCTGGACACTCACGGACTGAGGCTTCTGAGGCCTCAGTGGAGTGTGCTCCACATCCTTCACAAACTCGATCCCTGTGACCTTCTCAATCATGAACATCAAGTAAGGGGCATAGCCACAGGATCGGTTGGGGGTACTTGAGATATTGACCATATCATTCCAGATATAGTCTGCAACATCGAATTGCCTTTTCTTGCTGATGACCTTCATCAGGGTCCGGAGGTAGCCTTGCACACTCCCTGCATCCCCATCCTTGGGAGCAATCGTCTTCCTGAGGACTCTGTTGAGGACCACGAAGAAAGGCTTCATATTCTTTGTGGAGGGAGGGACATACTTGGAGGTGGGCTCATACATGAACTTCATTCCATCCCTCTCAATGACCCCAAAGTTGTGGATAATGAGGTGGTCATCTCCCTCAGAGTCAAGATACAGCAGGCGGGCAAACTCTTCTTGAGTGATGGAATACTTGGATCCATGAGTCATCCAAGTCACACTTTCTTCGTCTTCACTTGAGAAGTGGCACGTTGCATAGAATTGTGCAATCACTTCATCATTCCAATTATATCTGAAGGCAAACAAATCCTTCAGCCCATGTCTCTCTGCAGCTTGTATCACTTCATCAAAAGCTGCACATTTCCTCTTCTCAAGGTGGGCCCAGTCAATCCATTGACTGCGCACCACCGGGGTCTTCATCGGCAAGTAGACCAGCTTGTAGAAGTCAACATGGAAATTTGACCAGAATCTGCCATCAGCTGCTTGCTTGGGCCTTGCATAGTAATCCACACTTCTCAGCTTCATGGCCACATCGCTGCCCTTGCCATTGAATCTTTCCTCATTGGGGTCCCGGACTCCTTCTCTGGGAGTATGCAGCTTCAGGGGCCCAACAGGCCCTGTGGCAACCCCCTTGCCCTTCCCTTTAGCTTGGCGAAGGCCACTTGAGGGAGTAGCAGCCTTCGAGGCAGGCTTCTTGACGCACACCTTCCTCCGAACCTGGGGAGGTGAGGGAGCAGGCTCGGAGGGTCTCTCTTGGCGTTTCTTTCCAAGACCCGTCGAGGACCGAGGTGCCACCTCGTGGTCCAACTCGGCCTCGAAATCGGAGATTTCATTGTCGGAGCTCGACATGATCTGAGAATGAGTGATCAAGAGAAAAGACAAGTTATACAAGGTATTGGTGAGGTAAGATGGCAATGGAAGGCAGTAGGGAATTAAAGAATTAGGTTTTGGTTCAGAAACAACGGACTTGTCCGGTGCACAGGCACGGACTAGTCCGGGGGACCAGACTTGTCCGTACCTGGACCGGACTAGTCCGGTGTTCATCCGCAAAAACCTAACAAACTGGATAAAAATTGATCCCTAATGAAATAACTAGTCTAGCATACACATAGTACATCAACTGGACATGCAACTAGTGAAGAATGCTAGGCCAAACGATAAGCAATAAAGAAATTTGTGATTTCTTAGGGTTTTGAGGAAAATTTACCAAGAAATCCAAGGAAGCTTGAAAATGTGGGGGTTGGAGGCCGGACTTGTCCGCTAACTTCAATACCCGAGTCTTCAAGCTTGATCTCCGCCCAAGATTGAGGCTTTTCGACGGAGGAATCAAGGATTCACCTTGGGAGCTCGAGCGCAAGAGAGAGAAAGCTTGGGGGCGAGTGTGGGGTGAAGGGATTAGGGTTTAGTGGCGGCTAGGGTTATGGACACGAAAAATCGGACAAGTCCGGACAAGACCGGACTAGTCCGAAGTCCTCCAGAGACCTAATTCGGACTAGTCCGTGGTCTGTCGGACTAGTCCGGCCTAACCGGCACACTGCGGACTAGTCTGCAATGGCGGACTAGTCCGGGTAACCACGGACTTGTCCGTGGTCACCAGGAGAGAATTGCATAGCCCATTCATATATATTTGAAGGTCCAATAATTGAGGGTAGAGAGGCAAAACAAATCAAACAATCTTGATGAATTTGACCAGTAAGCAAACAACAATCATACTATAATCAAATATTCATCAAGATCTAATAATTGACATAGTTTTTCGAGAGAAAAATGAAGATGGATGATTTTCACAATTCAATCAATATTTTGAAGCAATCATACAGGTGTGCAAATTTTCAAGCCACACTCCGAGAATCAAGAATGTTTAGCTCATTTCAGAGTTCGCAAAAACGTTTTTCATCAAGTGGCTTGGTGAATATGTCGGCCAATTGTTTTTGGGTATTGACATGAGAGATGGATATGTCTCCTTTCATGGAATGGTCTCTCAAAAAATGGTGTCTTATGTCAATGTGTTTAGTCCTAGAGTGTTCAACTGGATTGTGGGCTATTTTAATGGCACTCTCATTATCACAAAGGAGAGGAATACGGTTCATATTGTAACCGTAGTCCCTTAGAGTTTGTCGCATCCACAAGAGTTGTGCACAACAACTCCCGGCTGCAACATACTCCGCTTCGGCTGTGGATAATGCAATGGAATTCTGTTTCTTGGATGACCAAGAAACTAAGGATCTTCCTAGGAATTGGCAAGTGCCGGAAGTGCTTTTTCTATCAACTTTGCACCCGGCATAATCTGCATCGGAATACCCAATGAGATTGAATTTTGAGCCTTTTGGGTACCAAAGACCAAGGTTGGGTGTATGAACTAAATATCTTAGGATTCTCTTTACGGCTGTCAAATGACATTCCTTAGGGTTGGCTTGAAATCTTGCACACAAACATACACTTAACATAATATCTGGCCTAGATGCACATAAGTAAAGTAAAGATCCAATCATGGAGCGATATACCTTTTGGTCGACGCTCGGTCCATCTTCATTGAGATCCAAGTGACCATTCGTTGCCATGGGAGTCTTTAAGGGCTTTGCCTTGTCCATGCCAAACTTCTTGAGGATGTCCTGTGTGTACTTGGTTTGGCTTATGAATGTTCCTTCCCTTTGTTGCCGCACTTGGAATCCCAAGAAGTACTTCAATTCTCCCATCATTGACATTTCAAATCTGTCTGTCATAATTTTACTAAACTCTTCACAGAATGATTGGTTAGTTGATCCAAAAATTATATCATCAACATAGATTTGGCAAATGAAAAGATCATTATCCAGATTTTTCGTGAATAGTGTATAATCTACTTTGCCAATTTGAAAGCCATTATCAATTAAAAAATCTCTAAGACACTCATACCAAGCTCTAGGAGCTTGTTTGAGGCCAGAGAGAGCCTTACGCAGTTTATACACGTGGTCGGGGAACTCTTCGTCTTCAAATCCGGGTGGTTGCTCCACGTACACCTCTTCCTTGATCGGTCCATTGAGGAAGGCGCTTTTTACGTCCATTTGGTACAGCTTCAAATCATGGTGAGTAGCATATGCAAGTAATATTCTAATTGATTCAAGCCTAGCTACTGGAGCAAAAGTCTCATCAAAATCCAAACCTTCGACTTGTGAGTAACCTTTGGCCACAAGTCGTGCCTTGTTTCTTGTCACCACCCCGTGTTCGTCTTGTTTGTTGCGAAAGACCCACTTGGTGCCGACTATGTTTGCATTGGGTCTTTCCACAAGTTCCCAAACCTCGTTTCTCTTGAAATTGTTCAACTCTTCTTGCATTGCCACCACCTAGTCCGGATCCTTTAATGCATCCTCAGTCCTGCGGGGTTCCAAAAAGGAGACAAACGAGTAATGTTCACAAAAATTTGCTATACGAGATCTAGTGGTTACTCCTTTTTGGATGTCGCCGATGATGTTGTCGATTGGATGATCCCTTTGAATGCATTGGTGTACTCTTGGGTGTGGCACTTGGGGGGTCGTATGTTGGTGATCATCTTCTTCTCCCCCTGAGTTGTTGTCCTCGTTGATTTGTTGATCATGTTCATATTCTTGTGATTGATCTTGTATCGAGGCTCCCCCTTGATTGTTGATCTCCTCTTGTGGTTCACTTTCCTCTTGTATTTGTGCCGATGACTCTTGTGGTCGTACTTCGCCTAGAGCCGTCCTCTTTATTGATTGATAGGGGGCTTCCTCTTTACCTAATTCACATTGATCAACTTGCTCCTTTTGGGAGCCATTAGTTTCATCGAACACTACGTCATGTGCCACTTCAACAAGTCCGGAGGCCTTGTTGAAAACACGATAGGCGTAAGTGTTCGAATCATAACCAAGCAAGAAACCTTCATCGGACTTCGAAGCGAACTTTGAAGTCCTGGGCTTCTTGTTCAAAATATAGCAAGGAGAACCGAAAACTCGAAAATATGAAATGTTCGGTTTGTTACCGGTGAGTAGCTCATAGGGAGTCTTCTTTAGTAGTCGATGAAGATAGAGTCGATTTGTGGCATGGCAAGCGGTGTTGATTGCTTCCGCCCAAAATCGATCCGAAGTCTTGTATTCCTCGAGCATTGTTCTTGCCATCTCTATGAGCGTTCGGTTCTTCCTTTCGGCGACTCCGTTTTGTTGTGGAGAGTATGGTGCTGAGAATTCGTGCTTGATTCCTTCCTCATCAAGGTACTCCTCCACTTGTATGTTCTTGAACTCCGTGCCGTTGTCGCTCCGAATACTCTTGATTGATAGTGAGAACTCGTTTTGCGCTCGCTTGAAGAATTTCTTGAGTGTTCCTTGTGTTTCTGACTTGTCATGCAAAAAGAACACCCAAGTGAAGCGGGAAAAATCATCAATAATGACTAAACCGTATTTGTTACCGCCTATGCTTATGTAAGCAATTGGACCGAAGAGGTCCATATGAAGTAGTTCGAGCGGTCTTGTCGTGGTCATGATGTTCTTCGCGGGATGTTGTGCTCCAACTTGCTTTCCTGCTTGGCACGCGCTACAAGGCCTGTCTTTCTCAAACACAACATCTTTCAAACCTCGGATGTGATCGCCCTTGAGGAGTTTTTGAAGGTTCCTCATACCAACATGTGTTAGCCGTCTATGCCACAGCCAACCCATGTTGGTTTTTGCAATCAAACATGTGTCGAGTTCGGCTTTATCCTTGTTGAAGTCAACAAGGTAAAGCTTTCCCTTCAACATACCCTTGAATGCAACGGAACCATCACTCCTCCTTGAGACGGTCACACCCTCGTTAGTAAACAGGCAATTATAACCTTTGTCACATAACTGAGATATGGACAGCAGGTTATAATCTAAAGATTCAACGTGTAAAACATGCGAAAGAGTATGTTCAGAGGATATTGCAATTTTACTGGTACCGAGGACCCTTCCTTGACTGTTGTCTCCAAAGTAGATGCCTTCGTTTGGGTCCTGGTTCACTTCATACTCCACAAACATCCTCCTTTCTCCGGTCATGTGGTTGGTGCATCCACTGTCCAGCACCCATTTGGATCCACCGGAGGAGTAGGCCTGCAAAAACAAATTACGCCTTGGTTTTAGGTACCCAAGCTTGCTTGGGTCCTTGGAGGTTAGTAACGATACATTTGGGCACCCACACATGGGATTTTGTGTTCCCATGGCGTGGCCCAGCATAATAAGCATACACTTTACCAACATTATTTTTCATTAAAACATAGGAGGCATCAAATGTTTTAAACAGAAGTTGCTGTTGATTATGGATCGGACTAGTCTGTGTGACCGGACTTGTCCGGACGACCGGACTTGTCCGGACCACAACCGGACTAGTCCGATTTTCATGAGAGTTCAGATTTTTAGTTTTCGAGTTACCAGGTTGTGAGGGTCCTCCCTTCACAAAGGTGATCCTTCCCTTGTTGTTCTCATGATTTCCAGCTCTTTGCTTTCCATCACAAGAGTAACCAATGCCATACTTGACATTTGGAGGTCTTTGGACCAAATATGCACTACGTGCATAGTTGATCCTCTCCTTGTCAAATATTACACATTGGGTAGGATTTTTGTCCTTCGTGGAGGTAGGATCTTCCTTCAACCTGGTGTTAGTTTTATCACATTTGCAAACATGAGCGATATTAGTTAAAGTGGGTTGAGAAGGTGGGGTTGAAGAGGAGGAAGGTTCACTAAGCTTGAGTGACTCAACCTGCACTTCAAGGATCTTGTTGACCTTGATTTGGTCATCAAGTTGATTCTTGATTGCAACATTTGAGTTGGTTAACTCCAAGCAAGTTTTCTTGCTTGAAGCTAGCTCAAGCTCTAGTGAGTGATTTTTCTCCTTTTCAAGAACTAGAAGATTGTCAAGTTCGACATGCTTTTCCTTTTGGGAGATAATCATGTCTTCTTGACGATCAATTAGCTCTTCCTTCTCAATAAGTTGGTTAAGCAAGAATTTCATTTTAGCAGCAGTTTTTCTATCTAAGCCAATTAGCATATCTTCATCATCACTATCTAGATCATCATCACTTGAGTAAGAATGCGAGGAAGGAGTTTTGATGTTTACCTTGCGTTTACCTTCCTTAGCCATGAGGCAAGTTCCATTTGCCTTCTTTGCACCGAGCGTGGGGAAGAGTGTGGGTTTCTTGGGCATGCTTTCAATGGCTATGCTAGCCATTTCTTCTTCATCGGACGATGAGGACTCATCGTTTGAGTCCCACTCCTTTCCGATGTGTGCTTGTTCAGCTTGTTTCTTCTTCTTGAAGAACTTTTTCGGTTGAGGCTTGGACTCTTTACTCTTCTTCTTGTTGTCCTCATATGGGCAATCAACTATGAAGTGATTGTACTCACCACAATTATAGCATGCCCGCCTCATCTTCGGCTTTGTCTTCTCCTTGTATTTTCCTTCACTCGATTTTGTTCCTTGTCTTTTCTTCATAATTCTTTTGAACTTCTTCATGAACAAAATCATATCTTCTTCGTCCAGCTCGCTGCTTTCATCATCACTGTCCTCCTCAAACTGAGCTTCTCTTGCTTCTTTGGACAGAGGTTTGAGTGTGGATTTTAAGGCAACTCCCTTCTTCTTGGCCGATGTGAGGTCAGCTATTTCTTTGACGTGCTTGGCTTGCTTCTCCATCATCTCAAAGTTGATGATTTTGCCAAGCAGTTCATCCGGAGTCATTTTCTTGTACCCGGGACTTTCTCGGATCATAGAGCAGAGTGTGACGTTGCGAGGCATAAAGGCTCTAAGGATGAGCTTTACAACCTCGTGGTCATTCCACTTTTTGCTACCATACGATCGAACCTTGTTCACAAGAGTCTTCAGTCTGTTGTACATGTCCTGGGGAGATTCATCTTCCTCAATCGCGAACCTTCCTAGTTCGCCTTCAATCATTTCAATCTTTGCCTCCCGCACATGCCGGTCACCTTCATGTGCTGTCTGTAGTGTGTCCCAGATTTCTTTGGCAATTTCCAATCCGTCCACCTTTGTGAATTCATCTCTACTTAGAGATGAGGTGATAACGGCTGCGGCTTGGGCATTCCTGTGGATGGCTTGCTCTTGACTTGGCGTGAGTTCTTCATCGTCATCAGGGATGTTTATTCCTGTGCACACAATATGCCATAAACTTGGGTTAAGGGAAATCAAGTGCATCTTCATGTTTTGCCTCCACATGGAGTATCCATCGAAGTGTGGGGCCTTTCCAAGGGGAATGGATAGATAATGACTGCTGTTAGAATTTAAACGGTCATAATTAAAAGGATATCGGGAGTAGTCAGTGTGACTACTCCCCTTCTTCTTTTCTTCAACTTTAGCTTTCCCTTTGGAAAGTTCTTTCTTTCGGAGCAGTGCTTTCAGCTCCAATGTCTCATCATCATCATCATCGAAGTCTTGAATGGTTCGAGATACTTTTCAAGCTTTTGGTGCTTGTCATTGTTCATCTCTTCCTGGTTGTTGATTTTCTGGACTTCCGTCATGTCCGACATGATCTCTTCGAGTGGTTGCACTCTTTCTTGAAGAACCTGCTCTGATACCAATTGAATGTAGGCCTAGAGGGGGGGGTGAATAGGCCTTCTTGATTTTTCTCGGTTCCTGTAGCACTTCAACAAAAAGGTCAAATCCAGATATATCGGACTAGTCCGGTAAAGTGGGGACTAGTCCGGATTTCACGGGCTAGGTTGATCAAGTTAGGTCAATTTGATTGTTTCGTTGTCGTTTGCAGCGGAAAAGTAAACTTTAATGACAGTTCAATAGTTGTATGTTAAGTTTTATTGCAAGTATGATTCTTGTTCAACTATTTAACTTGAATTCAACAAAATGAATCAAACCCTAGATAATGTTGATCAACTAGAATGATGAACACAAACGAACAAGACACAAGATTTATCCCGTGGTTCGGTTACCACGAAGGCAGCCTACATCCACGTTGAGGAGCCCACAAAAGGACCGGGTCTTCACCAACCCTTCCCTCGTCGGATCGCCACGAAGGCCAATCCTCTTCCACTAATCACACAGGGGTAAATCACCAAGTTGAAGGGGCGATCTCACAAGTTGAGAGCTCCCTTGATTACAAGTTTCAAAACCACCAATAACACACTTCGAAATATACAAATTGAGATGCAAGAGTGTGTTAGAGATTCAAACCAAGAGCTCAATCGTGTGCAAAGTGCCTCTCCAATGATCTACAAGTGATCTTCAAAGGATTGATTGATTTTGCACTTAATTTCGTGGAGAGAGATGGTTTTTGAGTCTCTTGGGAGGTGTGACGGCGCTAGGGTTCGAGAGAGATTAAAAGTGGGCCGTGCACCTCTATTTATATGGGGTTTCTAGAAGTTACCGTTAGGGTTCAGAAAGATCGGACTAGTCCGTGGTGGAGACCGGACTAGTCCGGTGTGCTGTGTGAAGCAAACCCTAAGTGTCCAGGAATCTCGGACTAGTCCGGTTCAAAACGGACTTGTCCGATTTCGTCACTGGAAAGCTTCGGACTAGTCCGATTCACATCGGACTTGTCCGGACACATGAAACCCTAAGTGTTTAGGATGACAAGTCCGCCCTTGGAGGACTTGTCCGATTTAGATCAGAGAGTATATCGGACTAGTCCGTGTAATCACCGGACTTGTCCGAAGTGGATCAGAAAGGGTATCGGACTAGTCCGGTTTTGACCGGACTTGTCCGATCTAGTGACTTGTGCATTGTGTTGAGGACTAGTCCGCACTGGGGAGGACTAGTCCGAAGTGGAACAGAAGGATATCGGACTAGTCCGGTGGAGACCGGACTTGTCCGATCTTGTGCAGAATGTGATATCGGACTAGTCTGGCTGATATCGGACTAGTCCGGTCCTGTATAGTTTTGTGCATTGTGTGTGTGTGATTAAGTGAGATTGAGCTCTTGGGTGTGTTTCCTTAACACACTCCATACATACTAAACAACTAATTTCTTCTTCTTGAGCTCAAATTCATTCTCCTTCTTAATTTCCCTCTTTTTGGCATTTTGCTCAATTTTCATCATTTTCCTGCATTCATCTCAACAAAAGGATTAGGATCCCAATTGCTTGTCATAAATCATCCAAAACCCACAAGGGAGTCCTAGATGCACTTTGAGAAACACACCTAAGAGCTCAATCATATTTAAGCACACACACATATTGCACAAAGTTACACAGGACCGCACTAGTCCGATATCCTTTCTGGACCAGATCGGACAAGTCCGATATCTGTCGGACTAGTCCGATATCTTTCTGACTTGAGTCAGACTAGTCCTCCCCAGGGCGGACTAGTCCTCTACACACTTCACAAGTCACACAAAATCGAACAAGTCCGTTGTTAACCGGACTAGTCCGATATTCATTCTGATCCACTTCGGACAAGTCCGATGTTTACACGGACTAGTCCGAAATACCCACTGATCTAAATCGGACAAGTCCTCCAAGTGCGGACTTGTCATCCGACACACTTAGAGTTTCATATATCTGGACAAGTCCGATGGCTATCAGACTAGTTCGAAGATTTCCAGTAGTGAAATCGGACAAGTCCGTTTTTGACCGGACTAGTCCGATATTTCGGGACACTTAGGGTTTGCTACACACAGCACACCGGACTAGCCCGGTGACCACCACGGACTAGTCCGATCTTTGTGAACCCTAACGATCACTTTTAGAAACCGCATATAAATAGAGGTGCACGGCCCACTTTTACACTCTCTCGAACCCCTAGCGCCGTCACACCTCCCAAGAGACTCAGAAACCACCTCTCTCCACGAAATTAAGTGCAAAATTGATCAATCCTTTGAGGATCACTTCTAGATCATTAGAGACACTTGGCACATATCATTGAGCTCTTGGTTTGAATCTCTAACACACTCCTGCGTTTCAATTGTAATTTCTGAGTGTGTTTTTGGTTGTATTGTGATTTGTAATCTAAGGGAGCTCTCAACGTGTGAGAACGCCCCTTGAATTTGGTTATTCACCCCTTTATGATTAGTGAAAGAGGGTTGGCCTTTGTGGCGATCCGACGAGGGTAGGGTTGGAGAAGACCCGATCCTTTTGTGGGCTCCTCAACGTGGATGTAGGTTGCCTTCGTGGTAGCCGAACCACGGGATAAATCGTGTGTCTTGTCCTTTTTGTGTTCATCATCAAATTGATCTACTTACTCTAGGGTTTGATACACATTGTTCAATTTACGATAAATTGTAGAACACAAGCCTTAATTGTGATACAATCCAATATACAACTGTTAAACTGTTGTTTGATTCTATAATTCTGCTTCACACATTGAAGAATCAACCTAATCGATTAATCTTGATCAATTTAGTCCGTGAACATCGGACCAGTCCGCACTTTACCAGACTAGTCCGATTTCTCTGGTATTGAACTTGTTGTTGAGTGTTGCAGGATCCGACAAAAATTCAAAAGGCCTATTCACCCCCCCTCTAGGCCTACATTCAATTGGTATCAGAGCACGGTTCTTCAAGAAAGAGTTTAACCACTCTAAGAGATCATGTCGGACATGAAGGACGTCCACAAAATCAACAACCAAGAGGAAGTCAACAACGATAAGACCCAAAAACTGGAGAAGTACCTCGAAGCCATTCAAGACTTCGAGGACGACGATGAGGAGACGCTGGAGCTAAAGGCGCTCCTCAGAAAGAAGGCACTTTCAAAAGGGAAAGCGAAAGTTGAAGAGAAGAAGAAGGGGAGTAGTAACACTGACTACCCCCGATATCCTTTTAATTAAGATCGTCTAAATTCCAATAACAATCACTACTTATCTATCCCACTTGGAAAAGCCCCACACTTCGATGGGAGTGATTACTCCATGTGGAGGCAGAATATGAAGATGCATTTGATTTCCCTCAACCCAAGTTTATGGCATGTTGTATGTACAGGGATAGATATTCCGGATGACGACGAAGAGCTCACCCCAAGTCAAGAGCAAGCCATCCATAGAAATGCTCAAGCCGCAGCCGTAATCACCTCCTCTCTCAGTCGAGACGAGTTCACCAAGGTGGATGGACTCGAAATTGCTAAGGAGATTACACTACAAACAGCACATGAAGGTGACCGGCATGTGCGTGAGGCAAAAATTGAAATGATCGAAGGGGAACTAGGAATATTCACAATTGAGGAAGACGAGTCACCCCAAGATATGTACAATCGATTGAAGACACTTGTCAACAAGGTTCGATCATATGGGAGCAAGAAGTGGAATGACCATGAGGCGGTAAAGCTCATCCTTAGAGCTTTTATGCCTCGCAATGTCATGCTATGCTCAATGATCAGAGAAAGCCCCAGTTACAAAAGGATGACTCCGGATGAATTGCTTGGTAAAATAATCAACTTTGAAATGATGGAGAAACAAGCCAAGCACGTCAAAGAAATTGCCGACCTCACCTCAGCCAAGAAGAAAGGAGTTGCCCTAAAATCCACTCTCAAGCCTCTATCCAATGAAGCAAGAGAAGCACAACTAGAGGAGGACAGTGATGACTAGAGTAGTGAGCTAGATGAAGAGGATATGATTTTGTTCATGAAAAAGTTCAAGAGAATAATGAAGAAGAGACAAGGAACAAAATCAAGTGAAGGAAAGTACAAGGAAAGGACGAAGCCAAAGATGAGGCGGGCGTGCTATAATTGTGGCGAGTATAACCACTTTATAGTCGATTGCCCGTATGAGGACAACAAGAAGAAAACTAAAGAAACCAAGCCTCAACCCAAGAAATTCTTCAAGAAGAAGAAACAAGCCGAACAAGCACACATTGGGAAGGAGTGGGACTCAAATGGTGAGTCCTCATCATCCGATGAAGAAGAGATGGCTAGCATAGCCATAGAAAGCACATCCAAGAAATCCACACTCTTCCCCACACTCGGTGCAAAGATGGGAAATGGCACTTGTCTCATGGACAAGGAAGGTAAATGCAAGGTAAACATCAAAACCCCTTTCATGCATTCCTACTCTAGTGATGATGAACTAGATAGTGATGATGAGGATATGCTAAATGGACTAGATAAGAAAACTGCCGCTAAAATGAGATTATTTTTGACCAACTTGTTGAGAAGGAGAAGTTAATTGATCTTCAAGAGGACATGATTATCTCCCAAAAGGAGAAGTATGTAAAACTTGACAAACTCCTAGAGCTTGAAAAGGAGTAAAACAGTTCACTAGAGCTTGAGCTAGCTTCAAGCAAGAAAACTTGCTTGGAGTTAACCGACTCAAATGTTGCAATCAAGGACCAACTTGCTGACCTGATCAAGGTTAACAAAATCCTTAAGAGTGCAAGCTGAGTCACTCAAGCTAAGTGAACCTTCCTCCTCTTCATGTTCACCTTCTCAACAAACTATAACTGATCTTGTTCATATGTGCACATGTAGTAAAATCAACACTAGTTTGAAGGAGAAGTCAACCTCCACAAAAGATAAAAATCCTACCCAATGTGGAATTTTTGACAAGGAGAAGATCAACTATGCACGTAGTGCATACTTGGTCCAAAGACCTCCAAATGTCAAATATGGCATTGGTTACTCTTATGATGAAAAGCAACATGCTGGAAGTCATAAGAATAACAAGGGAAGGATCTCCTTTGTGAAGGGAAGACCCTCTCAAACTGATAAGTTAAAGAACAAGAAACTGAACTCGCATGAATATCGGACTAGTCCGGTCGGTGTCCGGACAAGTCCGGTCATCCGGACAAGTCCGGCCACCTAGACTAGTCCGCTTCGTAAACAACAACAGCTTCTATTTAAAACTTTTGATGCCTCTTATGTATTAATGAGAAACAATCTTGGTAAGGTTTATGCTTATTATGTTGGGCTACGCCATGGAAACACAAAATCCCATGTGTGGGTGCCCAAATTTATTGTAACTAACCTCCAAGGACCCAAGCAAGCTTGGGTACCTAAAACTAAAGCATAATTTGTTTTTGCAGGCCTATTCCTCCGGTGGATCAAAATGGGTGCTAGATAGTGGATGCACCAACCACATGACCGGAGAAAGGAGGATGTTCGTGGAATATGAAGAAAACGAGGACCCAAACGAAGGCATCTACTTCGGAGATAATAGTCAAGGAAAGGTGCTCGGTACCGGTAAAATTGCAATATCCTCTGAACACACGCTTTCTCAGGTTTTACATGTTGAATCTTTAGATTATAACCTGCTATCCATATCTCAACTATGTGACAAAGGTTATAATTGCTTGTTCACTAACGAGGGTGTGATCGTCTCAAGGAGGAGTGATGGTTCCGTTGCATTCAAGGGTATGTTGAAGGGAAAGCTTTACCTTGTTGACTTCAACAAGGATAAAGCCGAACTCGACACATGCTTGATTGCAAAAACCAACATGGGTTGGCTGTGGCATAGACGGCTAGCGCATGTTGGTATGAGGAATCTTCAAAAAATCCTCAAGGGCGATCACATCCGAGGTTTGAAAGATGTTGTTTTTGAGAAAGACAGGCCTTGTAGCGCGTGCCAAGCCGGGAAGCAAGTTGGAGCACATAATCCCGCAAAGAACATTATGACTACAACAAGACCGCTCGAACTCCTTCACATGGACTTGTTTGGTCCAGTTGCTTACATAAGCATCGGCGGTAACAAATACAGTTTGGTTATCATTGATGATTTTTCTCGCTTCACTTGGGTTTTCTTTTTGCATGATAAGTCAGAAACACAAG
Organism: Tuctoria greenei; assembly: GCA_036927565.1. Classification (NCBI taxonomy): domain Eukaryota; kingdom Viridiplantae; phylum Streptophyta; class Magnoliopsida; order Poales; family Poaceae; genus Tuctoria; species Tuctoria greenei. The sequence goes on from JAYESD010000006.1 coordinate 178,694,299, forward strand.
GAACACTCAAGAAATTCTTCAAGCGAGCTCAAAACGAGTTTTCATTGTCAATCAAGAGTATTTGAAGCGACAATGGCACGGAGTTTAAGAACATACAAGTGGAGGAGTACCTTGATGAAGAGGGCATCAAGCACGAATTTTCAGCGCCATATTCACCCCAACAAAATGGAGTTGCCGAAAGGAAGAACCGAACACTCATAGAGATGGCAAGAACAATGCTCGATGAATACAAGACTTCGGATCGATTTTGGGCAGAAGCGATTAACACCGCTTGCCACGCTGCAAATCGGCTTTATCTTCATCGACTACTCAAGAAAACTCCCTATGAGCTACTCACGGTAACAAACCAAACATTTCTTACTTTCGAGTTTTTGGTTCTCCATGTTATATCCTAAACAAGAAGCCCAGGACTTCAAAGTTCGCTTCGAAGTCCGATGAAGGTTTCTTGCTCGGTTACGATTCGAACACCTACGCCTATCGTGTTTTCAACAAGGCCTCCGGACTTGTTGAAGTAGCACGTGACGTAGTGTTCGATGAGACTAACGGCTCCCAAAAGGAGCAAGTTGATCCATGTGAATTAGGTAAAGTAGAAGCTCCTTGTCTAGCATTGAAAAGAATGGCTCTAGGTGAAGTTCGACCACAAGAGTCACCTTCACACATAAATGAGGAAAATGAACCACAAGAGGAGACCAACAATCAAGGGGGAGCTTCAACACAAGCACGAGAGTATGAAGATGATCAACAAGTCAACGAGGGCAACCACTCAGGGGGAGAAGAAAACGATCATGAAGACACAACTCCCCAAGTGCCCCACCCAAGAGTACACCAATGCATTCAATGGGATCACCCAATCGACAACATCATCGGTGACATCCAGAAGGGAGTAACCACTAGATCTCACATAGATAACTTTTGTGAGCATTACTCGTTTGTCTCCATTTTGGAACCACGCAGGATTGAGGATGCATTGAAGGATCCGGACTGGGTGGTGGCAATGCAAGAAGAATTGAACAACTTCAAGAGGAACGCGGTGTGGGAACTTGTGGCAAGACCCAATGCAAACATAGTGGGCACCAAGTGGGTCTTCCGCAACAAACAAGACAAACACGGAGTGGTAACAAGAAACAAGGCGCGACTTGTGGCCAAAGGGTACTCACAAGTCGAAGGTTTGGATTTCGGTGAGACCTTTGCTCCAGTAGCTAGGCTTGAATCTATTAGAATATTACTTGCATATGCTACTCACCATGATTTCAAGCTGTATCAAATGGACGTGAAAAGCGCCTTCCTCAACGGACCGATCAAGGAAGAGGTGTACGTGGAGCAAACTCCCGGATTTGAAGACAAAGAGTTCCCCGACCACGTATATAAATTGCGTAAAGCTCTCTACGGCCTCAAACAAGCTCCTAGAGCTTGGTATGAGTGTCTTAGAGATTTCTTAATTGAGAATGGTTTTCAAATTGGCAAAGTAGATTATACACTATTTACAAAGAACTTAGATAATGATCTTTTTATTTGTCAAATTTACGTTGACGATATAATTTTTGGATCAACTAATCAATCTTTTTGTGAGGAATTTAGCAAAATCATGACAGACAGGTTTGAAATGTCAATGATGGGAGAATTAAAATACTTTTTGGGATTCCACGTGCGGCAACAAAGGGAAGGAACGTTCATAAGCCAAACCAAGTACACGCAGGACATACTCAAGAAGTTTGGCATGGACAAGGCAAAGCCCATAAAGACCCCCATGGCAACGAATGGCCACTTGGACCTCAATGAAGATGGACCTAGCGTCGATCAAAAGGTATATCGCTCCATGATTGGATCTCTACTTTACTTATGTGCATCTAGGCCAGATATTATGTTGAGTGTATGTTTGTGTGCACGATTTCAAGCCAACCCTAAGGAATGTCACTTGACAGCCATAAAAAGAATCTTGAGATATTTAGTTCATACACCCAACCTTGGTCTTTGGTACCCCAAAGGCTCAAAATTCAATCTCATTGGTTACTCCGATGCAGATTATGCCGGGTGCAAAGTAGATAGAAAAAGCACCTCCGGCACATGCCAATTCCTAGGGAGAACCTTAGTTTCTTGGTCATCCAAGAAACAAAATTCCATTGCTTTATCCACAGCCAAAGCGGAGTATGTTGAAGCCGGGAGTTGTTGTGCACAACTCCTTTGGATGCGACAAACTCTAAGGGATTACGGTTACAATTTGAACCGTATTCCTCTCCTTTGTGACAATGAGAGTGCCATTAAAATAGCCCACAATCCAGTTGAGCACTCTAGAACTAAACACATAGACATAAGACATCATTTCTTGAGAGACCATTCCATGAAAGGGGACATTACCATCTCACATGTCAACACCCAAAAACAATTGGCCGACATATTCACCAAGCCACTTGATGAAAAGCGCTTTTGTGAACTCTGAAATGAACTAAATATCCTTGATTCTCGGAACGTGGCTTGAGAAGTTGCATACCTGTATGACCTCTTCAAAATTTTGACTGAATTGTGAAAATCAACCCCCTTCATTTTCTTTCTCAAAAGACTATGTTAATTATTAGATCTTGATGAATTATGATCATTGTGTGATTGTTGTATGCTTACTGGTCAAATTCATCAAGATTAATTGATTTGTTTTGCCCCTCCTATTCTCTATTAGTTAACCTTCAAATATATATGAATGGGCTATGCAAATTCTCCTGGTGACCACGGACTAGTCCTTGGTTACACGGACTAGTCCGCTCTTGCAGACTAGTCCGCAGAGTGCCGGTTAGACCGGACTAGTCCGATAGACCACGGACTAGTCCGATATAGCTCTCTGGATGACTTCGGACTAGTCTGGTCATGTTCGGACTTGTCCGATTTTTCGTGTCCCTAACCCTAGCCGCCACCAAACCCTAATCTTCTCATCCCCACTCTTGCTCACGCTTTCCTCTCTCTTGCGCTCGAGCCACAAGGCGATTCTCTCCTCCCTCAGTCGAAAAAGTCCACATTTGGGCGGAGATCAAGCTTGACCTCTTGGGGATTGAAGCTAGCGGACTTGTCCGGCCTCCAACCCCCAAACCTTCAAGCTTCAATCGATTTCTTCGGTAACTTTCTTCAAATCCCTAGAAATCTTGTTTTTCTCCATTGTTGATCGTATAGCTTAGCACCCTTCACTAGATACATGCTTACTTGATGTACTACGTGTATGCTAGACTAGATTTGCATTAGGAATCATCCCTTGACCAATCTGTTAGGTTTTTGAGGATGAACACCGGACTAGTCCAGTCCATGCACGGACAAGTCCGGTCCTCCGGACTAGTCCGTGCCTGTGCACCGGACAAGTCCGATGTTTCTGAACTGAAAACCTAATTTTTCAATTCCTCAATGCAATTCATTGCTTTTTTTTGATACCTATGCCTTGTAACACTTACCATCACTCTTGCAAAATCATTCTCAGATCATGTCAAGCTCAAACAACGAAATCTCCGACTTTGAGGCCGAGTTGGACCATGAGGTGGCACCTCGGTCCTCGACAGGTCTTGGCAAGAAGCGCCAAGAAAGACCCTCCGAGCCTGCTCCTTCCCCTCCTTAGGTTCGGAGGAAAGTGCTAGCGAAGAAGCCGGCCTCCAAGGTGCCAGCCTCTAAGGCTGGTGGTGGCCCTAGCTCGGCAAGTGCCCGCCAAGCCGAAGGCAAGGGCAAGGGGATAGCAACGGAGCCAGTTGGGCCCTTGAAGCTCCATGCTCCCAGGGAAGGGGTTCGGGACCCTACTGAGGAGAAGTTCAACAGCAAGGGTAGTGAACTTGCAGCCAAGTTCAGAAGCATTGACTGGTATGGCAGGCCAAAGCAAGCTGTCGATGGAAGGTTTTGGTGCAACTTCCATGCAGACTTCTACAAATCGGTGTATCTCCCGATGAAGACACCAGTGGTGCGCAGTCAGTGGATTGACTGGGCACACCTTGAGAAGAAGAAGTGCTCAGCTTTTGATGAAGTCATTGCAGCAGTTGAGAGGCATGGCCTGAAGGATCTCTTTGCCTTCAGGCATAACTGGAATGATGAGGTGATCGCACAGTTCTTTGCAACTTGCCACTTCTCAAGTGAGGATGAAGAGAGTGTTACTTGGATGACACACGGATCTAAGTATAGTATCACTCAAGAGGACTTTGCTAATCTGCTCCATCTGGACACCTCTGGACATGACAGGCTGATCATCCGAAACCATTCTTTGTGGTCCTCAACAGAGTGCTGAGGAAGACTATTGCTCCTAAAGATGGAGATGCTGGGAGCATGCAGGGTTACCTCCGAACCCTAATGAGAGTCATAAGCAAGGACCGCCCATTTGATGTGGCGGAATACATTTGGAACGATATGGTCAACATATCCAGCATGCCTAACAGGTCTTGTGGCTATGCTCCCTACCTCATGTTTATGATTGAGAAAGTCACAGGTATTGAGTTCGTGAAGGATGTGGAGCACACTCCTTTGAAGCCTCAGAAGCCTCAACCAGTGAGTGTCCAGGCTGCTCCCTCGGCCTCCAGTCCCGAGGCACCGGCAAGATCAAGAAGCGATGCTAGGGCTGTCCCTACCTCTAGGGAAGCCCCCCAGAAAGGATCAGCTAGTGGGATCCTCAAGTACCTGACCGCCATATTCTCCTCCTGCAAAAAGACCGAAGTGAAGGTCCACAAGCTCAACAAGAGAAGAAAGGAGGACATGAAGTATGTAAAGGCCAATATGAAGCAAATCTGCCAGAAGCTGGAGATCGACCCCATTGGATCTCCAGTGATTTCTGAAGAGTCCGACCCGGACTTCACCGAGCTCGGGCCTCTGAACCCCTCCGAGCTTGCCTACTTTGGCGTTGGGGGCTCGAGTGACTCCGTCCCTCCTCCCTCTCCTCCTCGTCAAGCAGAAAGCGGAGAAGATGAAGACGATGACGAGAGGACCGACAGTGAAGAGTGAAGATCTTAGAACCCTCCTCTCTCTCTTTTTGGTGTCTTGATGCCAAAGGGGGAGAGATTGAGGGGGAGTCTTAGCTTTAGCTGTGGTAGGGTGCGAGGAGAGAGTTCTCTTTATCTTTCTTTGTGATTGTAATGCCTTAACGCTGTTTATATGTTAACTACGGTTATGTGTTGAAATGCTTAATTAATTTGCAAATATGTGTTGAAATCTGCAATTTTGCTCCTGAAATGACATATGCACTTTGTATTGATTCATCCATGTAAATTATGTCATTCTCAATGTTTCAATGCACTTAGTTATGCAGCCCACCATAAAGAATGCACATATGGATATTTCTCTTACTGCTTGATGTATTTTTGAGTCATATGTGCATACTTTATGAAAATCTCATCTCTTTTTGTCATATTTTGTGAAATCTCAATTGGTTGTCATCAATCACCAAAAAGGGGGAGATTGAAAGTGCATCTAGGACTCCCTTGTGGGTTTTGGATGATTTATGACAAGAAATTGGGATCCTAACCTTTTTGTTGAGATGAATGCATGCCAATAATGAAACATGAGCAAAATACCAAAAGGAAGGGATAATGAGGAGCAAAGTGAACTTGAACTCAAGGAAAAGAAATAGTAGATTATTGTGTATGGAGTGTGTTAAGGAAACACACCCAAGATCTCAATCATATTTAAGCACACACACATATTCCACAAAGTTACACAGGACCGGACTAGTCCGATATAAACCGGACTAGTCCGATATCCTTTCTGGACCAGATCGGACAAGTCCGATATCTGTCGGACTAGTCCGATATCTTTCTGACTTGAGTCAGACTAGTACTCCCTAGGGCGGACTAGTCCTCTACACACTTCACAAGTCACACAAAATCGGACAAGACCGTTGTTAACCGGACTAGTCCGATATTCATTCTGATCCACTTCAGACAAGTCCGATGTTTATACGGACTAGTCCGAAATACCCACTGATCTAAATCGGACAAGTCCTCCAAGTGCAGACTTGTCATCCAACACACTTAGGGTTTCATATATCTGGACAAGTCCGATGGCTATCGGACTAGTCCGAAGATTTCCAGTAGTGAAATCGGACAAGTCCGTTTTTGACCGGACTAGTCTGATATTTTGGGACACTTAGGGTTTGCTACACACAGCACACCGGACTAGTCCGATCTTTCTGAACCCTAATGGTCACTTTTAGAAACCCCATATAAATAGAGGTGCACGGCCCACTTTTACACTCTCTCGAACCCTAGCGCCGTCACACCTCCCAAGAGACTCAGAAACCACCTCTCTCCACGAAATTAAGTGCAAAATCAATCAATCCTTCGAGGATCACTTCTAGATCATTGGAGAGACACTTGGCACACATCATTGAGCTCTTGGTTTGAATCTCTAACACACTCCTATGTTTCAATTGTAATTTCTGAGTGTGTTTTTGGTTGCATTTTGATTTGTAATCTAAGGGAGCTCTCAACGTGTGAGAACGCCCCTTGGATTTGGTTATTCACCCCTTTGTGATTAGTGGAAGAGAGTTGGCCTTCGTGGCGATCCGACGAGGGTAGGGTTGGAGAAGACCCGGTCCTTTTGTGGGCTCCTCAACGTGGATGTAGGTTGCCTTCGTGGTAGCCGAACCACGGGATAAATCGTGTGTCTTGTCCTTTTTGTGTTCATCATCAAATTGATCTACTTACTCTAGGGTTTGATACACATTGTTCAATTTACGATAAATTGTAGAACACAAGACTTAATTGTGATACAATCCAATATACAACTGTTAAACTATTGTTTGATTCTATAATTCCGCTGCACACATTGAAGAATCAACCTAATCGATTAATCTTCATCAATTTAGTCCGTGAACACCGGACTAGTCCGCACTTTACCCAACTAGTCCGATTTCTCTGGTATTGAACTTGTTGTTGAGTGTTGCAAGTTCCGACAAAAATTCAAAAGGCCTATTCACCCCCCTCTAGGCCTACATTCAACATCGCCTTGGCTGCCGAGCTAACTCGATTGACCGAGGAGGCGGATCGACTGGCCATCGAGACAGCACGTGCACGTGCAGCGACCGACGAGGCACGTCGCAAGTTGCTTCTCGCAGCCGACGAGATTCGTCGTGACTTGATCAACCACGACCTCTGTCCTCCGGCGGTTGACGGCATTGCTTCTCTGCATGCTCAAGCAATTACCGTCCTCAACATCAAGTCAATGATCCCCGTCGTCCTCGACAACCTTTCGCCGCACTATAATCGATGGGAGAGTCTCTTCCTCAACACCCTCGGGAAGTACGAGCTCTCCGATCATGTCCTCACCGACATTGATCCCAGTGTCATCGACTCTCATTGGCGACGCATCGACTGCAACATCATCTCCTGGCTTCACGGCACCGTCTCTCCTGATCTTATTGAGATTGCCTCGACGGGGCATACCCACAGCTCGTTCCATCTGGCTTGGGCTTCAATAGTAGTTCATCGGCAACCGGGAGACCCGTGCTATGATTTTGGACACTGAGTTTTGCACGTTCGTCCAGGGTGACCTCTCCATCACCGACTATTGTCGTCGTATCAAGTTGATGGCCGATGCACTCGGTGACTTGGGCGAGGTCGTCCACGACCGCACTCTCATTCTCACGACGCATCGTGGGATGAACGAACGGTTCTCTCACATGGCATCCCTTCTCAAGCGACAGCGCCCCTTTCCCACATTTGCCGAGGTCCGCAACTACCTCCAACTTGAGGAGATCGGGATGAAGTCCAAGTCGGGAAACGCCAATGCATTGACGGCCACCTCCGTAGGTGTGAGATGCACACCGTCTTCTGCATCATCTGGTGGCAATCCTCCACACGCCCCCATTTCTAGTGGCCCTGCATCAAGCACTCCTACCTCCAGCGCTGCTGTCACTGGCCTCTCGTCCTCCAACCGAGGTCGAAATCGGCGTAATCGGAACAAGCGTAATGACACCAGTAACAACAGTGGATTTCTCACTCTGGTGAATCCATCAAACGGGACCCTGTAGCTTTGGGGTGGTACTTCGCCTCATCTCGGTCCTCCTCTAGGCTTCCCCTCCTCAGCAGGCCCTTCTGGCGCACGGAGGATCCTACGACGCACCTGCCTATCAGCCACCAGACTTCTGGACACCTAGCAGACTGCCAATGTCTTTCTACTACAAACCGACTACACCTGGTAGTAGTGAGACCGCCTCCTTCTATAGCGGCCAGACCGCGGCTCCTGGTGATCCAACCACCAGATCTTTGTACGGGGGAGCTTCCAACTATGCCTCATCTTCTACAACATGGGATTAGAACGAGCTGGCTAACTCGTTCAACACCATGTCACTGACGCCGCCACAGTCCGCTGATTGGTACATGGACTCCGGCGCCAATAGCCACATGTGCTCCTCCCCCAATAACCTCTCCTCCTCCCATCCCCCTTCTTATTCGACTCCTTCGTCTATCGTTGTCGGTAATGGGTCATTGCTACCCGTCACCTCCACGGGTCACACTTCTTTCTCTACATCCACTCGTCCTTTACATTTGCATCGAGTTCTTGTGTCTCCTCACATAATTAAAAATTTGGTTTCTGTTCATCAGTTCACTACTGATAATAATGTTTCCATTGAATTTGACCCGTTTGGTCTTTCTATGAAGGATTTGGACACCAAGAACGTGATCACCCGATGTAATAGTTCTGGGCAACTCTACTCCATATTCTTGCCGATGCTTTCTCCACCACATGCCTTAGCCGCATCAACCACACCGTCCACGCTTTGGCATCGTCGTCTTGGTCACTTAGGTTTCGAGGCTTGGTCATCTTGGTCATGACACACGTCTTCCATTTTCTCTATCACATTCTCGTGCTTCGAACAACTTCGATTTAATACATTGTGATCTATGGACATCTCCTGTGCAAAGTGTTTCTGGTCACAAGTATTATCTTGTTGTTCTTGATGACTGCTCTCATTATTCGTGGACTTTTCCTCTACGCCTCAAATCGGACACTTTTTCGACCTTGTCACGGTTATTTGCCCATGTATCCACTCAATTTGGCCGCACCATAAAGGTAGTACAATGTGACAATGGTTGTGAATTCGATAATTCCACATCATGCGCATTCTTTCTCCGTCTTGGTGTTCTTTTGCGTCTCTCTTGTCCTCACACGTCTCCTCAAAATGGACGTGCTGAGCGTATTATTCGCACCACCAATGATACTATGCGCTCGATTATGTTCCAAGCTAGTGTTCCAGCCGGTTATTGGGTAGAATCGCTCCACACCGCTACACACCTCATAAACTTGCGACCATCCAAAACACTCTCCTTTGCCACACCACATTTCGCCCTATTTGGTACCCAACCTGATATTTCCCACCTACGCATTTTCGGTTGCAAGTGCTACCCAAATATCTCTGCCACAGCTGAACACAAGCTTGCTCCTTGCTCTACAGTTTGTGTCTTCCTTGGCTATCCATCCGATCACAAAGGATACCGATGCCTAGACCTAGCCACAAACCGCAGCATTATTTCTCGTCATGTCACTTTTGACGAGTCCTCCTTTTTGTTTGCAGAAATCTCCAACCCTCCTTCATCCCACTTTGACTTTCTTTTTGATACTAATGATTCATCGGTGCTCCCTAGCACTGGCTGTTTTGCAGGTACTCGTCAACATGGGCCTCCACCAGGCTTCTACAAGTCTAATGGTCAGACCTCAGCTCCAGCCGGTCAGATCACGCCTATGCACAGAGGCCTTCTTAGCCCCTGTCCACCCAGCGACATCCCCAACAGAGGTCAGGCGGGCCTCTGTTCGCCTCGTCGTCCCATCGTGACTCACGATGGTCTGACTGCAGATCCTCGTGGTACAACCAATAGTACTCGTCGCGAAGACCAGGAAGGCCATTGTTCTCCGGGTGGTCCAACCGCTACCCCGTGCGGTCAGACCACCCCAAGCTCGAACTCGTCAAGCAACACTCCTTTGTACGACTCTCTGACGGCTACACCGACTTCCCTTCACCAGCAACCAGGTTTTGTACGTGGTCCACGGTCTGTGCTCGAGGTGCCACCCATCGACAACGAGCATAACATGCGGACACGTGGGTAGGCCGGTCTTCGTCTTCCTGTGCAGCATCTGAACCTTCAAGCCTCAACGTTGTCATAGATTCTGAAGACTTATCGTGGTGCTCTCGCGGATCCCAATTGGCGAGAGGCCATGATCGAGGAATTCACCTCTCTACAGGCAAACAACACTTGAGATCTCATGCCACGTCCTCCAGGTACGAATGTCGTCACTGGGAAGTGGGTTTTTCGTCACAAGTTTCATCCAGATGGCTCTCTTGATCGCGACAAGGCTCGTTGGGTTCTTCGTGGCTTTACTCAACAGTCCGGTGTTGATTTTGGTGAGACTTTCAGCCCTGTGGTCAAGCCTGCTACAGTTCGTACCGTTCTTTCAGTTGCACTCTCTCGTGATTTGTCTGTTCACTAGCTTGATGTGAAGAATGCTTTTCTGTATGATACTCTATCCGAGATAGTCTATTGTGAGCGACCTTCTGGTTTTCTTGATACAGCTCATCCGAATTTTGTCTGTCGACTGAACAAGTTCCTATATGGTTTGAAGCAAGCTCCTCGTGCCTGGTACAACCGCTTTGCTTCTCATATTATCTCATTTGGATTTACTGGTGCTCGTTCTGATACTTTGCTTTTCGTCTACCGACACGGTACAGACATGTCTTATCTATTGCTATATGTGGATGATATTGTTCTAACTACCTCATCAACGCCACTGCTCCGTTGCATTATTCATGCTCTTGCTGCAGAATTTTCAATGAAGGATTTGGGCAACCTACATCATTTTCTGGGCATAACTGTTACTCGGAGCAGCGCAGGCTTCTTCCTCTCACAGCGACAGTACATGGTTGAGATACTTGAGAGAGCAGGCATGACTGATTGTAAATCATGTTCTACTCCAGTCGATATGTGCCAAGTTATCATCCGACGGTGTTCCAGTTTCGGATGCTACTCACTATCGTGGTCTTGCTGGAGCTCTGTAATATCTCACCTTCACTGGACCTGACATTGCATATGCCGTGTAGCAGGTGTGTCTCTATATGCATGATCCTCGTGAGCCTCATCTTGCATTTGTGAAATGCATTCTTCGATACATTCGAGGCACATTGGATCATGGTCTTCAGCTTCGTCGCTCTTCGATTAGCAAGCTTGTGGCATATTCTGATGCTGATTGGGCCGGTTGCCCTGACACACGTCGTTCCACCTCTGGATACGGTATCTTCCTCAGTGATAATCTGGTCTCCTGGTCTTTGAAGCGCCAACACACGGTATCCTGCTCCAGCGCCGAAGCGGAATATCGTGTTGTAGCCAACACCGTCGTCGAAGCTTCTTGATTGCGTCAGTTGCTGGAGGAACTTCACTATCCACTTCAGAAGGACACTTTGATCTATTGTGACAATGTCAGTGCTATATATCTCTCGACCAATCTGGTGCAACATCAACGCACCAAGCATATCGAGATTCATTTGCACTTCATTCGCGACAAGGTGGCTACTGGTGCAGTTCGAGTTCTTCATGTTCCTACCAGCTCACAGTATGCGGACATCTTCACCAAGGGGCTGCCATCTTCGGTGTTTGTAGAGTTTTGATCCAGTCTGAATGTTCTGGCTAATAGACGTTCAGACTGCGGGGGAGTGTTAGAATAATACCATATTGTCTATGTAACCAAGGGAGGTCCGCTGACCCCCTTATATATATGTACCACCCCCTAGAGGTTTTTAATCAATAAAAATACAATAATTATTTTCTCCCCAATATTTCCATCATTTCCTGCTTCACGATTACAACCATTTCAACTCAACTGTGATATCCAGACACCTTTTGTAGTATATATTCAGACTCGTGAGCTTGTTTTTGTCTTATGACATGATTTATCTGTTATCTGTAATTAACCTTGACGGAATTTCTAGGGCAACTACACATACTGATTTGGTTGTCGTGCAAAGAAAATGGGGGTTGAAGTGAAGGTAATCCACAATGCATCCGTCATGAATGCGATTGGAGTTTGTGGGTTGCAACTTTATCACTACGGGGAGACTATCTCTATACCATTCTTTACGGAGGCATGGAGACCGGATAGTTTCTAAAAGAGGATTCAGAACAATCGCCAGCTCGGACTGCACACACTCTGCCTACTAGGTTTGTTAATCTTTCCTTGTTCTTGACTTCTTCTACATGGTCAAGCACTTGTCATTACTTATAATGAATCTCTATCCATGGTCAAGCACTTGTTTATTCTCTAATCTAAGTTATGTGGACCACAAGAACCTTTGTCATCATGTTTGATTTCCCTATCTTTAAAAGTATGAGAATATGCCAATATGCGTTAAGCAAAAACTTCGAAGTTGCAGACTATTTTTTTTTGCAATATTGATGCTTGTAGTCTTGCAGAACAATTATTATTATTGCTTCTACCAGTAGGTTTGGTTCGATGTCATCATTACGAAGAAAACAGCACTGCTGATTTAAGCTGTTATTCAACGCAGATATTCGTGTGAAGGAGCCGACTTTCAAGTCTTTATGCAGGTAGCATAGTTTCCACTCTATTTTCTCGTTGCATTGCAGTGCAAAATTGTATCATTTGAGAAGTACTAGTTACGCAATACAAATGTTGCTCTGGTAGTTTTTATCCTCTCTTAAGACTTGCTCTCTGTTCTGTATGATACAAGCAGCCCTAAACTGTGGAGCTTTATATTGCTGTTTAAGATATTAAAATTTTGCAACTGTATTTACTTTGGGTAATCACTTTCAGAGGAGGAAAGAAAGTGTATGAACCACCATGCTTCATGACCGTAAACACCGCACTAAGTCAGCTTTTGGAGGTAGAGGGAGCACGAGGAGAATCCGGTAGAGTATCAAAACTTGTTTTCTTTGAAAAACTGCTTTTCACAAAACATTAGCTAACATACATGAAGTTTAGAACCATATGCTACTGCACAAATGTTGCTAATCTAATTTATTGTAGAGTTCATAAACTCTCCACTTTTTGATTGGAGGACTTACTGTGAGGCTAAAGATCACTTGTTCTCAGCATATAACGAGGATACACCATGCATAGGCGTAGCTCGCCTTGGAAATGATGATCAGAAGATTGTTGATAGCCCTATGGCTGCTACTGGATTTTGGACTTTGGCCCACCCCTTCACTGTCTGATCATAGTGGGAGAGACTCATCCATTGGAAGAAGAGATGGTAGAGTTTTACAAGATGAAGTAGCTATCTGCTCAGCCTACATTGTGAAGTTTGATGAGAGTTTTACACCTTGTATTGATTAGTGGAATTTTATACTTTTCCAACATTGTTGGGTCACTAGCTGTATCTGTTAAGAATAAATAATTACAAGATGAACAGTGGAGCCCAAATGACGTGGTAGGCCCGCCGGGCCCATGGTGAACATCGGCAGTTGCTCCAACGGCAGCGGCGGTTCCTCCCGAACAGACACCAAGACCCATTTGTGTCCATTGTACATGTATATAAAACACAAAGGAGATCAATGAGAATACAACAATTTCATTTGTCATAAACTTTTGAGTCTATTCATTCATAACACGTTATCAGCATGTAGACAACCATGAGTTTATAGGCATCGTAGAACAAGGTAAAATGGTGAATCAACTTACCGTTTTCATTGTGAGATCCGTTCTTCAGTTTTTGAACAACTTTGGTACAACAAGATGTCGGCGCTGCTGCTGCAAGAGAAGAAATAGACGCCGTCGGCAACAAATAACAAAGAACAACAAAGGAAGAAACAGGCATTGTCGGCAAAATCAGAGGGCCACCCTCGATTTAGACCGGCTTTGCCGTACTAGAGGGGACCACGGAGCGGGATCTTCACGCCAAGCACAAAAAAATATCCCTAACCCTACGGTTAGGGCTATGGATCGACCACCATCTCCATCTCGCGAACCACCATCGTATTGTCTGATGGAACCCTCACACCCGGCCTACTCTCCATGGAGTCGTCGGGAAGTACCTTGCGCCATCCACGGTATGGGCCCATGCCCATACTCGGTTGCACAAAGGCAACCGATACTTTCATCACCGGGTTGGGGAGGAGTAGTAGAAGAACTCACCGATGCAGAGGACAACACAGAGGTCACCACCACCGAAGAAGATGACGTGTTCGTGGTGGCCGTCACCGACGAAGACGACCAACTGGTTGACTTCATACCGGTGCCAGAATCACCACCCCTACGTTCGATGTACAGGCAAACGACAAGGATCTGAAACGGTCCACGACGTCGACCCACCAGACCCCTAGCACCAAGAACAAGTGCAAAAGAAGCCGAATAAAGTACATCACGTACCGGATCCGACGCCCAACCGTCATCACCACCAACGCATCCTTCGGATTCAACTGTAACAAATGAAGCGCCACCGCTCCGGAGCCCCAATGACGGCCGAATCCTCCGCCGCTTCGCCTACCTAGCCAAACCGAGCCACTCAGGTCGTAGCCCGGGGGCTTGGTCCCTCCCCGTCGGTCTTGAGGACCTAGACATGGGAGTGGGGGTGGAGGAAGGGGGAGGAGTGGAAAAGAAGGTGTGGCACCGGGAGTCACGCGGAGAATGGAGGATCGAGGCGGAGGAGACGACGAAAACCAAACATTCCAGAGAGCTGCGGCGCAGGGGGAAGGGAAGGGGGTGCTGACCAACCCTAGTCGCACCCCCATTTCTATGTCGCCGCTTGGGCTGGGCCAAAAGCCAAATGGCCCAAATGGGCCTTTTGTTTATATGATAATTTTTATTTTTAAAATTATCTGTTTTTCATATTTTATTTTAAAATTAGATTAATTTCTGATAAAAGGAAATTATTATAAATTTAGTATTTAAATTTCAGTCAATTTTAGTTTAGTAATTTATTGTATAATTATGATATTATATATATATTTATTCATTTTTCATTTCAGTGGAATTTGAATTAAATATGGTTAGTTTATAGTTATTTTAACCATAAAATTTATGTTAGGCAATGAACTCACAATTATTTCTTGCAAAATTCATCAAACTCATGGAGTTTATAAAAGATGAATTACATAATCATGGATTTGATTTTACATTATCATAATTAATTCAACTAAACATGAAATTGATAGAGTTCATTTGATATGAAATCTACAATTACAATATACACAACATGGTGTTGGATGAGTGTTTTTCACTCATATATCACAAGGACGCTAATATACTTGCGTATGTAAAAATGTAGCTTAGATTATAACAAAATCTTGGTTAACTATTGTAGGATTAATGGCTTGTGAATTTGAGGAGCTGGCTCTTGATGGGCATAATTATCCAACATGGGCGATGGACGTCAAGATAAGCTTGGCTCTTAGAGGGATGTACGAGACAATACTTCCACTGAAAATCGGCAACAAGAATTTCCCCTACATACATGTGAAATGTCTTATATATATTAAGCTATCACTTACACCCTGATTTGAAATTAGAATATGTACTGGAAGAAGAACCAAGTGTTCTTTGGAATGCTCTTTAAAATCGTTATAAATAGCAAAAGGCAGTAATTTTAATTGAGGCAAATCACGATTGGATTCACTTATGCCTACAGGATTATAAATCTATTGGAGATTATAATCATGTTGTTCATAAGATATGTGCTACACCAAGGTTTTGCGAAAAAGAACTTTCTGATGAAGAAAAGATTGAGAAAACTCTTACAACTATTGTCGGTACCCTGCGTACCGGATACCCCTTGGGATTGCAAAGATCACAAGGAAACTCCATCTACCAGATTTGAAGACCTCCGAAGGCCCCACATGTCAGCCGTAACCGGACCTGCTTCTCCAACATGGTTAGTCCCAGGGCTGCCATGTGTATCATAAGACTGGAGCTATTGCCCACACATGGGAATGCTCCGGACTGGATACCAGTATGGCACCCCCGGACCTAACCCTAGACAGAGGGAAGATCCGGTACCGACACGTGTCCAGCAGCACCGGACCTACGCGTCCACGATGGTAAGCTTCGGAGCTGCCACATGTCCGGACGCTAGACCTTCAGCCTCAACAATCAGTCTGTTGGACCCCCAACGGCTCGGACCTTCAAGGAGCAATCAAGGACTTCAAGACCTGATTAAGTGTCATTAATACCACATTAATGACACATGATCAGAAGGCCCTTAATACAAGTAACGACACTGTTACGGCCCGTTACCACGCTATTAAGGGTAATTAACCCCATTAATTGTGTATCAAACAGTAGTAACCGCCGGGGCCACATGTCAGGCCAGGCTAACTGTGTAATGACCAGTCCTTGTACTATAAAAGGACGGGTCGAAGATACACAGCGATCTCTCATCCTCTGGGACTCAGAGACTCTCACACGCCCTCACACACATACTCACTTGCTTAATACAACATCAACTCACCCCGTGGAGTAGGGTATTACGCTCAGACGGCCCGAACCACGTAAACCTCTGTGTCAATTTGCCACCATCTCTTGAATATCTGCGCGCCCATTACCAAACTACAAACTCCAGTGACTACTAACAGTAGTGCCGGGAGATCTGCCGGATTCAACCACAGACAGTGGGCGTGCCAGGTAGGGGCGCCCGAGATTTCAAGAATGGTGAACTCAGCTGCTAGATCCTCCAATGGCAACCTCGTCGCGCAACCTGCTGGAGGCAACCCCTCCAACATGGAGCAACCAGCAGGTGCCACAGCTCCAGCAAGAGTCATGCCTCCGCCTGCACCAGCAAATCAAGCTGGACAGTGAGATGGAGCATTTGCGTCTGTCACCGCATCGACGAATAACAACAACCCTGAACACGCTCTACATGCAGCGCGTGCTCTTCTCTAACGCCCACCACCTCCGGGTGCATCCGAGGTGCAATGGAGCAGTGGAGGGCTGATGTGGAACACTTGGTTGCAGCAGTAGCCGATTGCATCAACAACCAAGGTTCTCCCTCTCAGGGCAGCCCCATCGCAACATCGGACTGTGTCGGGCAGACTTGGTCTGCACGCTTCCCAGAATAGGAGGCGCGCTGCATCTCAACAAGCAACGTCGCTACCTTCTGGGGCGCGGTGCACCCATACGATAACCAGGCTTTCAACTCATGAGCTCCGGGTGGAGCTTGATCGCCGTTACCGTTAGCAGGACGGCCACGTCCATATCGAGCGTGCTCGCGAAAGGCGAGAGGCTCGAGGCAGTCCTGCTCCCGAGGGAGTAGGAGGAGGTTGTTCTGCCCTGGCCATGCACCTACGCATGGTCAGATGGCCACAAAATTTCCGACCTCACCTACCAGAGAAATTCGACGGGACTGTTAATCCCGCTGAGTTTCTCCAGATTTACTCCACTGCAATTCTTGCAGCCGGAGGTAACGAGGCCGTAATGGCTAACTATTTCCCCGTGGCTTTAACTGGGACCGCCAGGTCCTGGTTCATGAGCCTCCAACCCAACTCCATCAATAGTTGGGCAGAATTGTGCCAACAGTTCACCGCCAATTTCGGGAGTTCATACACCCGACCAGGCACCGAACTGGACCTTTTTGCTGTCACGCAGAAGGGGGGAAAATCCCTGCGTTCCTTCATCCAGAGATTCTCCCAGGTACGAAACACTATTCCTTCTATCTCTAGCGCCTCTGTTATTGTGACATTTAGACAGGGCATACAAGACAAGAAGATGTCGGAGAAGCTGGCGATCAAGGAGATCACCAGCGTCACAGAGCTCTTCAGCTTGGCAGACAAGTGTGCCAAAGCTGCGGAGGGCCGTGAAATGCACTCCAAACCACCTCGGGAGGATAACAAAAAATCCTCCAAGGGCGAAGCCACTACCTCCGGGAGTGGCAAAAAGAAGAAAAAGTCTAACGGCAAGAAAAAGCCGTCGACCGACACACCTATTGTTGCAGCTGCTGCAGCTCCAGGTGGCCGGCGGCCACGCCCCGAGAAACGACCTCGACCTTCATCTGAAGATGGCGGTAAATCCAAGATGTGGTGTCCTATACATAAGTCGAACAGCCACAACCTGGAAGACTGCCGAGAGGTCCAGAACCTTGCTAAGCGCTACAACAAGCGCCAGGAAGAAGTTCCTTTCCGACAAAGGGAAGGAAAACAGAAAGTTGACAAAGCTCCGGCTGAAGAGGAGTTAGGTTTCCAGGACCCTAAAAAGGTCCTGAAGGCTGTATACACCTCCGTCGACGACGGCTCTGACGTCTCCGACAATGAACGTCGGAAGACCATGAACACCATCTTTGGTTGTTCGTGGGACATCACTTCCCGCCGTGTCCTCAAGACCATGCGGCGGGACATGGCTTCGGTAGCTCCCACCGCCAGGGCAGAGCCGCACCGGAAGTGGATGGATACCGCCATCACTTTCGATGCGTCAGACTGCCCTCGGAATATGATTGGAGCCGGCCAACTCCCATTGATGGTATCTTCGAGCATCAACAACATCCAACTTCACCATGTAGTGGTGGACGGAGGTTCGGGGCTGAACCTCATAAGCTTCGAAGCTTTCGTCAAGCTTCAGCTTCGACCTTCGGACCTTCGCTCCTCCAGACCTTTCTCTGGAGTAGGTCCAGGGGCCATAACCCCACTTGGTGCCATTACTCTCCCCGTGACCTTCGGGACTCGGGAGAACTATCGCACTGAGAAGTTGGTCTTTGACGTTGCTCAGATCAACTTACCCTTCAACGCCATTCTAGGCAGGCCAACCTTGTACAAGTTCATGGCTGCTGCTCATTTCGGCTACTTGGTGTTGAAGATGCCAACACCAGCTGGTGTTCTCCGGATCCGCAGAGACTGCACCGATGGAGTGACTGCTCTGGAAGAACTTCATGCGCTTGCTACAACGCAGGAGGAAGAGTCCAGGCATGAACAAGCTCTAAAACCCCCGAGCATTCATCAACGAGGCTCAACCTCTGCACCTCGCGTGCAACCAAGCGGCAACACTGACATCCCTGTCAAAGTTGTCCAAATTGGTTCCGACGCTGCTCAGACCACATGTATATCGGGAGGCCTAAATGAAAAATAGGAACTCGCGCTCATCACTTTCCTTCAGGCTAACATTGATATGTTTGCCTGGCAACCGTCACAAATGCATGGGATCCCTAGGGAAGTGATCGAGCATAATCTGAAGATCTATCCTGACACTCGGCCTGTACATCAGAAGCCTCGGAAGCAATCAGTAGAGCGACAAAACTTCATACAACAAGAAGTGAAGAAGTTGCTCGAAGCTGGAATCATCCGAGAAGTCTTCCACCCAAAATGGCTGGCAAACCCAGTCGTTGTACCCAAGGCCGGAGGGAAGCTTCGGATGTGTATCGACTACACAACACTGAATAAGGCATGTTCAAAAGATCCATTCCCACTACCTAGAATAGATCAGATAGTGGATTCCACCTCCGGGTGTGAATTACTGTGTTTCCTACACGCATATTCTGGGTACCATCAAATCAGAATGTCTAGGGAAGATGAAGAGCACACTTCTTTTATCACAGTAGATGAATTGTATTGTTATACTGCCATGCCATTTGGTGTCAAGAATGCAGCCTCAACATTTGTACGAGCTATGTACAAAACCTTTGGAGAGCTCATCAGAGACGTAGTGGAAGTGTATGTTGATGACATCGTCGTCAAAATCAAGGACAAGGAGTCACTTCTTGACACCTTGCAAGCTATCTTCGACAAGCTGCGGGTCACCCGCACAAAGCTGAACCCAGGCAAGTGTGTATTCGGGGTTAGCTCTAGAAAACTTCTTAGTTTCCTGGTAAACCACTGGGGCATAGAGGCAAATCCGGTGATGATTAAAGCTATTGAAGATATGCGGTCACCAGCCCGCATCAAGGACGTCCAGAAGCTGACTGGATGTCTAGCCGCCCTCAGACGGTTCATCTCAAGACTTGCAGAACGGGCACTTCCCTTCTTCAAGCTATTGAGGAAGTCCGGACCATTCCAATGGTATGAAGAAGCAGAAAAGGCGTTCCAGGAGCTGAAGCAGCTCCTCACCACACTACCAACCTTGGTAGCTCCAAACCCTGGTGAGCCTCTAGTGATTTACATTTTGGCAACTGACGAAGTTGTCAGCATGGTCCTGGTTGCGGGGAGACCAGAACCCTCACAAGCTCAGGAATCTAGACCCCTCCGGGAGGGTCAAGAGGTTCCTGAAGGCGAGTTTGGGTCCCAGCCCCCAGACTTGGATCTACAAGGAGTTACTCTTGCTGAACAAGAGGATCCGGACCCACTCCAGAAGAAGCTTCGGGTTCCTTCAGCAAGGACCCAGAGGTCCCCGAAGAAGGTCCGGACCCCCTTGAGAGGGTCCAGGTCGATGAAGAGGAAGCTTCGGGCCCCTCCGGGAGGGTCCAGACAGTCCAACGCCCAGTGTACTTCATCAGCGAAGTACTCCATGACACCAAGACTCGATACCTAGAGGTGCATAAGCTGCTCTATGCAGTTCTTATCGCCTCCAAAAAGCTTCACCATTACTTCCAATCTCATAATATCTCAATGGTGACCTCTTATCCACTGCGTGCGATCTTGCATAATCCCAATTCCACTGGGAACATTGCAAAGTGGGCAGCGGAATTGGCCGAATTCAATCTTGAATTCGTCCCAATACAAGCAATCAAGAGTCAAACATTGGCAGAATTCGTGGCGGAATGGACCCCCTCTCCATCAAACCCTGGGGGCCCTAGTAAGCAGAAGCCGGAACTCAAGGCTCCGGTCTTCACCGAGCCTCACTGGACCCTCTACTTCGATGGCTCCATGCAGAAGCAGGGGGCCGGAGCTGGAGTCCTTCTCCTCGCTTCGACTGGGGAGAAGGTTAAATACATGGTGCACCTTGACTTCAAGGCGACCAACAACATGGCGGAGTATGAAGCACTCATTTACGGATTAAAGGTGGCACTGTCATACGATGTCAAGCAGCTGCTGGTCAAGGGATATTCGCAGCTCATCATTAAACAGGTGAAGGGTGAATGCTCCTGCAACAATCCCCAACTAGCTGCTTATCTCCTTGAAGTCCAGAGGCTTCAAAAGGACTTCGAAGTCCTGGACCTCCACCATGTCCAGCGTGTCCATAACGCTGAAGCTGACGAACTCTCGACGAAAGCGTCAACCGGAGCTCTGGCTCCCGACAAAACCTTCGTCCGGAGGTTGTCAAAACCCATAGCTTAGCCCGCCGAACTGAGCGAAGGGGGCGAGACCAACATCCCGAAGCTGGCGGTCCCGATGGCCCTGTTACCATGGCAACCATCAAGGGTCGTAGGTGCTGCCGTAAGCTCAACCCAGCACACAAGACTCAATTGCTCAAGCAAGCTCCAATGCATGGATCTCGGAGATCCAGAGCTACTTGAAAGACAATATCCTTCCTGATGATGATGTATTCGCTGACTGGATAGTCATGGCTAAAAGATACACGTTGGTAGAAGGGGATCTCTACCAGCGCGGTGCCAACGACGTCCTTATACGGTGCATCACAAAGGAAGAAGGCCGTAAGCTCCTTATGGAAATCCTTGGAGGCGAGTGTGGGAACCATGCGTCTTCCCGCACGCTGGTCGGTAAAGCCTTTCGGCATGGCTTTTACTGGCCTACAGCGCTCTAGGATGCAACTGAGTTGGTGAAGAAATGTGAAGCATGCCAGTTTCATGCAAAACAAATTCATACACCGGCTCAGCCTCTACAAATGATACCTCCTACATGGCCTTTCTCTATGTAGGGGATGGACATCTTGGGACCTTTCCCAAGAGCCGTCGGAGGTTACAAGTTCCTGTATGTTGCCATTGACAAATTCACCAAATAGCCAGAAGCAACTCCAGTTGTGACAATAATCAAGCAATCAACTATCAACTTCTTGCAGTCCATCGTATGCAGATTTGGAGTCTCGAACAAAACCATAACTGATAATGGGACCCAGTTCACAAGCTCTACTTTCCAAGGATACTGCGAAGACCTCGACATCCAAGTCAGCTACGCTTCCGTAGCTCACCCGACAAGCGATGGCCAAGCCGAGAGAGCAAATGCAAAAAAATTAAAAGGACCCAATACACGCACTTATGAGCGCCTGAAAAAACATGGAGCCAACTGGATCGAAGAGCTTCTGCCCACTCTATGGGCCAACAGGACAACTCCAAACCGGTCAACTGGAGAGACACCCTTCTTCCTAGTGTACGGAGCTGAAGCAGTCCTTCCTTCAAAAATCACCTTGGGGTCGCTTCGGGTCCGGACCTTCAACGAAGCCATGCAGGACCAGCTCCAGCGTGAAGACCTTGACCTCCTTGAAGAGGGAAGGTGCCAAGCAGCTGTTCGGAATGCCCGATACCGCCAAGCTCTTCGGTGCTATCACCAATGGCATGTTCACAGCCGACTGCTCGAGGAAGGCGATCTGGTGCTACGGAGAATACAATCCAGAGAAGGGTTAAATAAACTTTCCCCCAGCTGGGAAGGACCCTTCCGAGTGATCAAAGTATCCCGTACTGGATGCGTTCGCTTGGCAACCGAGGATGGGACACCTCTCCCTAATCCTTGGAACATCGAGCACCTTCGTAAGTTCTACGCTTAATATCACGGAGGTGAGTCTGCAATTACATGTGATGTGTGTTATAGAGTCATTGTACAGAGTCAGGTAGCTCCTCCAGGAGGACAGCCGGACCTACCTCGTTAGGTCCGCAACGTCCATGCAACACTTGTCACAGTCTCAGAACTAAAAGTGTAGCTAGTTACCTTGGGTCAAACGAGAAACGAAACACACTTACCCTAGTTCTGTACCCTAAGAGTGTACTTGTTTCCCTTGTACCCCGAACCTATAATGAAAGACATTATTGTGTGAAAACAGACTCCACGTGCATTTATTTTGTACAGGCTCAACATTTTTTTTTCTCTTTCTTGTCTATAACAAAGTTGTGCAGTTCTTAAGAAACTTTAGCTCGACCAATTCATGTACAATTCGAGTTGCATTGTCTATTCTTCCGGGTCCAAACATTATTGATGGTCTACTCGTCTGAATGCCGCCATGCCAATCTAGGGCCAGAGTGTGCTATCAACTTAGCCTGGTCATGCACTCTAAGTATGCCACTCTACCTACACCCTGACCAGCCGAAGTAAGGCATGTACAAAAGCGATAGAATCTGAAGGAAACAAGGCAGTGCACTTGATTGTATTTAGAATTGTGTTCGACCTAAAAATTTTTCGGGAATAGTAAGTCACAATGAAGTTATATATAGGAAAATGGATTTACTATTTTTCTTGACTTTAGTGTGCAGGAAAAATAAATATTTCATAATGATGGCGAATGAAGCCGGAGCTACCAAAGCTCTGACATCCTCTAGGTGGCTTGTGGTCGATGTTCAAACATTGATAGCGAGCATTGCTGGAGCTACTCAGCTTCGGTAAAGCTAGGGGGCCAGCCGTCAACATGAAGAAAAGATGGTGGAAAGACTCTATAGTGGAGTTTGCTGTCGACACACCACGTGTTGACAGAGGTTACTGCTGGAGCCACCAAGCTCTGACACCCCAGAGGACTAATCGTTGATGCTTTACGCGTTGATGGAGACTACTGCTGGAGCTACTAAGCTCCGACGATGGTCAATGCCAGAGCCACTAAGCTCCAACAACCTCACGGGGCCTTCACTATCGAAGACTCCGGACCTACATCCTTCAAGTTTGAAGCGCGCAAGTCTTCAACAACTATTACATCCTCTTGCTACATTTTCACAATCAAATTGTGTACATCTACCATGGGGCCAAGTGCGACAAAAGGTGTCGAAGACAAAAAATGAAATTCACAAAAAACTTGGATTTCATTCATCAAGAGACAAGAGATTACAAAATTGGAGAAAAACAAGAGAGGATACAAGTGGGAGCTACAAAGAGATGGTCCTAGACCCTATGGAAGAACGAGGCGACCTTCTGGGCAACCTCTGATACGCTGGCTTGGGCAGCTACTCCCGCTCCTTCGATGGGGCCTTCAAGCACCAGGTCCAGGGGGAATTGAGGGTCCCGGCTTGTGCAGCATGTCAGCATGAATTCTGCGACGTCCTTCGCCAGGGATTGTCCCTCGGTCTCTAGCTAGTCCGCGATAACATCACCCATCTTGGTGAGCTTGTTGCCTGCCGAACTCAAAGCCTACAACGCCAGGTCCAGCCCCGGCTCTGGATCATCCGGACGCACGGGACTAAAACCCATTGACGTTAGCGCGTCATTGTCTTTGCCCAGGAAGTCCCAAACATGTTAGGACTCCACAGTCCTCGAGCCTCGCATCTCCTCCAAAGATCTTCTGGTCGCCGCAAGCTCCGAATTCTCACGGGCAAGACGCTCAACCTTTTTGGCGTTCTGCTGAATCTTTTCAGCAACTTGCCTTTCGAGTTTTCCGAGCTCTTCCTCCCGGAGGTGGATCTTGTTTCGGTGATCGACCAGGTCCTTCTCCCGGCCCCACACTTTTTTCTCCCTGGCAGCAACGCATTCTCCCTCCGGTGGAGTTCCTGCCTTTGCTCCCAGGCCTTTTTCTCCTCTCTCTTGCAGTGCTCCTCCAATTTCTTGGTGCGCTCTCGAGACTCTTGTCACCCAGAGTTAGCCTCGGAGTGAGTTCTTCCTCCCTCTTCACGACGTCGTCCCGCAGCTCCAGGAGTTTTTGCTCTTCATCCTCGAGCTTTCTCTCCTGCACCTCAAGAGCCTCCCGGTGCTTGACGAGACTTGCGTGGATGGCGTCGAGCCTCTCCATCCGCTGCGCTATTAGCAGCCTTGGCCTGTTCATAGATGGCCCGGGACTGGTTGTCAAGGGATCGGGTCATGCTTTCCCTCTCATCCAGCAGCTCACCCCAATATTCCAGGTAGACCTTCTCCCTCTGCACCCTCTATGTTGTACTTCAAACCTCGACTGCGCCAGCTTAGTCTCGAAATGGAGCCGATTGCGCCACCTCCTAAGAGTTTGGCGCTCCTCCTCGAGGGCCTTGCTGTCGTGGTAGAAATCAAGTTGGACCTGACGAAGACTGGAGCAGGCGTTGTCAATAGACAACGACAGGGGGATCGGGTCAGGACCTGCCGGGGTCATCTCCGCCGGTTCCAGCGGGTTCTCTGTGACAAAAATTGGGTCCCACTCTACAAGAGCGGTCCCCTGAGCTTCCACGACACTAGGGTCGTCCTCCGGGATAGCCTCAGCTGCCGCCGAGGAAGGTCCTGCAGTAGAAGTTTTGACCTCCAGAATTGGCTCCAAAGGTCCCGCCGCCAGGTCATCATCACCTGGCCCCTCTGGTGGTGGGCCAGCAGCTTCACCTTGGCACCGTGGCTCAGGTGCGGGCACCTCCGAGACCACTGCTTCTGGGGCGGGCGTAGAATATTCTGCCGGAGCTGAAGCCACGTTCGGCTCCGATGTTGGCACCTCCTCCAACGCCGGTTCCGGTGCTGACGCCTTGACCACCATGGGCTGAGCGTCGGCACCTCTACAGCAACTGGCTCAGGCGCCAATACTTCTTCGACGACCAGCTCTACCGCCGGAACTTCTGCAGCAACCAGCTCTACAGCAGGAGCTTCATCGACAACCGGCTCAAGCGCTGGAACTTCATCAATACCCAGCTCTACCGCCAGGGCCTCATCAACCACCGGCTCGACTGCTGGGGCTTCAACAACATCCGTCTCTAGGGCCGAAATTGCAGCTACCTCCGACTCTGGGGCCGGAGCATCCGTCATTTCCGCATCCGAGCCCGGAGCTTCAACCTCTGGGGCTGGTGCCGCTGGTACATCTTCATTCCCGTGGTCCGGTGCTACCACGGGAGCTTCTGGGGATGAGTCGAGGTCCAAGACCACAACAGCCGGCGCCGGAGATGTCGCAGCCTCAACCACCTCTTGGGGCGGCACTGGAATTGGAGTCGGAGCTTCCGCCTGCACAGCCTCAACTGCTGCTGCAGGAACCGGAGCTTCAGCCCCTTTCTTGGGCACTCTGTGGATGAAGGACGAAGAAACTCAAAATGCAGTTACAACAAAAAATAATCAACTTAGGTTAAAAATCAAAAATTACCTCGGAAGGTTTCTGCACCAGTTAGCACGGAACCTCTTTTCCGAACGCTCAGAGCCGGACCCTGTCGCCACTAGCGTGGTGGCTCCGGAAGGTTCCCCGGAGCTCGCTGCTGCTGTCGGCGTCACTTTGGTTGAGGCCCCCCTCGACCGGGAAGGACCTTCGTACCCAAAGCCTTCAGCTGGCCCTAGTACTGGAGCCACATGGCCGGAGCTAGCACCTCGGGGAGATGCTAATGCTGGAGTAGTTGTCGCCGATGAATACCTTCCTCTTTGGGGAGAAGGAGTCGCTGTGGAAGGAGCAGGCCTGACGGACCTCCCGTCGGCATGCTTCAGCTTCCTCTTGTAGCTCGAGGGCTCGACCAACTCTTTGCCCTTGCCCACGACTTCAACTCTCTGTTCCGGGACAGGAGGGGGACCACCATCGGAAGTTCTGAAGATTGCCAACCTGATGATCGAACGCCTCTCGACGACACCAAGGTCGTCAAGCACCGACATCGTCCGCCAGAGCTCCCTGCTGAACTCCGCCTCCATGTTCAGAGGGAGAAAAGCCACTGACAAAGTCAAGTCGTCACCTTCGACGTTGATGCCGTGCTAGAACTTCTTGAGGTGAAACTCCAAAGTTGCACCCTCTATGTTGTACTTCAAACCGGTCTCAATCCGGTCGTCGTCCAGCACACTGTCGAGAGCCCAATCAAGCTTCTCCTTCTTCTTCAGCAGAACCCACCTGTTGGTCAGGAAGTTGCAAAATATCGCCTGAGGAGTCACCCCTCCTTCCACGCACTGGCGGATCCTGGTCAGAGCAGGGTTGAAGGCGTCTAATAACATCAGAGCTTCACTCCAAACTGCAGTGTCGATGTTGGGGAGGCCTTCGGGGAACTCCAGCTTCTCATGCCCCTCCACCCTAATGAAGATCCAATCCTTCTTCCAGTCATCCCACTTTCGAGAAGGGAACGACCACAAGTACTTATACGGGCACTTCTTGCGCTTCACAAAATAATAGAAGCCAAGGTACTCGTCACTCTTGCCGGTGGTCTGGACAGTGAAGAAGGTGCGGAAGATCTCAACACAGGGGGGAATGCCCACCCACATCTCGCAGAAGTGGACAAAGATCGACACTAGAAGAATGAAGTGGGGTCCAAGGTGGTACAGCTGCAGACCATAGAAGTCTAGCAGCATCAAGAAGAAAGAGGAGCAAGGTGGGATCAGTCCAACCATAGCGTATGCGGAGAAGTACACCATGTTGCCAGCGTGCTCCTTCATGAAAGGAAGCTTGCCAGCGCGGATCATGTGGTTGAAGAAATCAGGGGACCACCCCATGAGGGCTCGGACCTTCTTCAAATCACCGTCAGTCTTCAGTCCGCTCTGGCGAAGACCCAACTCCATCGCAGCACAGCGAGGCGAGAGATGAAAAGCAAGCAAAAGTTTGGAGGTTTTGAGCGCAAGTTCAAATGAAAGGCGTAAAGAACCCCCAAACGGTGCGTGCTTTCCTTCTTAAGTAAGCCCCCGCAAGGCTTGGATGGAAACCGCGGAGGAGCTGACGATACCATTCAGAAACTTCACCCTGCCAATGACAAGGGGCACGGGACCACCCCGACGATCAAGTCAAGGTCCTTACCCCGGTGAACGGTTGTCATCATGAAAGGCGGGAAAACCGAAGGTGGCGGCCTGACAGGGTGCGCGGAACTGATACGATTTTCATGTCGGGAACCGGCGACCTTCAATTGCGTGAGATTCGCACACTAAGATCTCACCTGCCGCATCCAGGATATGCCACGCAGCGGTGGTTTAACTGCGAACTACCGCCAACGGCACATCCGAAGACCCTTGAAGACATGGCTCAAAAACTGAAGAATAGACCCACCTCTGGGAGAATGACTGCATACAAAAGGTCTCTCCCAGAGGTGGGCCCAGGGGGCCACTATCGGTACCCTGCGTACCCGATACCCCTTGGGATTGCAAAGATCACAAGGAAACTCCATCTACCAGATTTGAAGACCTCTGAAGGCCCCACATGTCAGCCGTAACCGGACCTGCTTCCCTGACATGGTTAGTCCCAGGGCTGCCACGTGTATCATAAGAACGGAGCTATTGCCCACACATGGGAAAGCTCCGGACTGGATACGAGTATGGCACCCCTGGACCTAACCCCAAACAGAGGGAAGCTCCGGTACCGACATGTGTCCAGCAGCACCGGACCTACGCGTCCTTGACGGTAAGCTCCGGAGCTGCCACCTGTCCGGACACCGGACCTTCAGCCTCAACAATCAGTTTGGTGGACCCCCAATGGCTCGGACCTTCAAGGAGCAATCAAGGACTTCAAGACCCGATTAAGTGTCATTAATACCATATTAATGACACACGATCAGAAGGCCCTTAATACCAGTAATGGCACTGTTAAGGCCCGTTACCACGCTATTAAGGGTAATTAACCCCATTAATTGTGTATCAAATAGTAGTAACCGCCGGGGCCACATGTCGGGCCAGGCTAACGGTGTAACGACCAGTCCTTGTACTATAAAAGGACCGGTCGAAGATACACAGAGATCTCTCACCCGCTGGGACTCAAAGACTCTCACACGCCCTCACACACATACTCACTCGCTTAATACAACATCAACTCACCCCGTGGAGTAGGGTATTACGCTCAGGCGGCCCGAACCACGTAAACCTCTGTGTCAATTTGCCACCATCTCATGAATCTCTGCGCGCCCATTACTGAACTACAAACTCCAGGGACTACTAACAATAGTGCCGAGAGATCTGCTGGATTCAACCACTAACAACTATGCTTCCATCAGATAGGATCTTAGAGCATCAATACCGTGCCCAAAATTACCAATGTTACTCAGAACTCATACAAGATCTTTTTCAAGCCGAGAAGCATGATGAACTCACTATGAGAAATCATCACCAATGGCATGTTGGTACAACTTCACTGCCCAAGGTAAACTATAGTTCAAAGGGTAAAGAAAAAATAGATGATGCTAAATCATTTAAGAATGTTGGTAAATTAACGAAAGGCAAGAAAAATAAGGAAAAGAAGAATTTTGGTAGATCAAAAACAGGATTTGTGTTTTTACACAATGGAACGGCTATATCATAGAGGTCTTCAAAACAGACTTCAATAACAAAGTCCACAAATCACTCAGAAATTATTGCATTATACGAGGCATTAAGAGAATGGGCATGGTTACGTAGAGTGATTAACCACATTGAAATATCATGTGGTATAGGTGCAATAAAGTTACCAACTATTATCTATGAAGATAATGCTGGTTGTATTGCTCACATTAAAATGATTACAAGATTAACAGTGGAGCCCAAATGATGTAGTGGGCCCGCCTGGCCCATGGTGAACATCGGCAATTGCTCCAACAGCAGCAGCAGCAATGGTTCCTCCCAAACAGATGCCAAGACCCATTCGTGGCCATTGTACATGTATATAAGAAAGATAGGAGATCAATGAGAATACACCAATTTCATTTGTCATAAACTTTTGAGTCTATTCATTCATAACAGTATCCTTAGTGTATTATTGTTTCAGAAACTTATACCAAACGGATGTTGTATGGTCTTTCAATGACATTCTTGAGGCTTGTTGCACCTTGATAATTGGGTGCACCGGGAGCAGTTTACTCAATACAAAATATTTGATGAACTGTATCCTTCTCAATACAGAAGGGCCTGTCTATTTGCTAGGCACCTAAAATTTAAGTCATTTTCAAGCATCGATTAATTAGTAGCTAATTACTGTTATCAAAGTGTTTCTGTGACACTTCTCCCATACCTGATTTGAGAGCAGCCCGCAGAGGTTCTTAATCGGCTGGGGCTTAGTCCTCAGGTGAGGCTACGCATATCAGAGATGAGTGAGACAATGATTTTACATGGTTCAGGCCACTAGAGCGTAATACCCTACTCCACGGTGTGTATGTTGTATTGCTTGAGAGTCTAAGTCATGGATCTGTGAGTCCAATTGCGCGTGTGAGTGTAAGAGATTGGATCCTTTGTAACAGTGGCGGTCTGAGTCTTTTATATACAAGGACAGATGCCTTACAAGTGGGGTCCAGGGTCCGACATGTGGCCCTAGAGCGATCTTATCCTAAAGATCTAAGGCTTCTCGCATAAGCTTCCTCTGACCGCGGCTTGAAGGCCTGCTGTCGTGCCAAGTCGGACGCCAGTGGCTATGCATAGTCGTTGATGAAGGCATGGAATGTCCAGTACATCTGTCTTGTCAACGTAAGCTACTCACTTGGAAGGTGGGGTATCGTGCGGTGCCTTCACTACGATGTGACTGGACGCAGCGGTACCTCACAGGGGTGTGCGTTGCACATATGCACTTGGGGAAGGCGTGTGCCTTCAATGCGTGACTTGACAGGACGCGCCACCCTTTACTCTTCGGGGCCCACAAACCATTGCAGGTCGTGGGACACATGCCAGCTCCAGAGCCCTCCTCGACGGGAGTAAGGGCCAAGAGTTGGAGGACGCGTGGCAGCTGTTGACGGCTGTTATATACCAATTTCACCCGTCAGTATAACTCAATTATATGAAGGAAATATCATTTCTTACACACATCACCTTTCTATTTAACTTATTTTCACTTTTCTTTGGAGAAATTAGTGCATGCAGGTATTTTATGCAAAATTGTAGTGAAACAAGGGGATGGATCATATAAAATATCATTTCAGCCAATCAAGCGACGACATGTAGCACCACATGGATCAAATGACCCACAAACAGAAGTATGTGAGGCCATCCAAGGGTGTAGCACCAATATCAGTCAAAGGGACCCACCTGGAAGTCACCTGGAGGAAGCACACAGAAAATGGTCCAACTTTCTGTTCGGCCGACTAGGGGGTTCGGCCGAACCCTTCGTGGCGCCAAACTCAGTCAGCTTCCACGAGTTGACTCCCTGTAGTGTCCTGGTCACGATGAATACTGATTCACGCGCTTTTGGTGGCAGAAACCAACCCTTTTCCAAGCTATAAATAGGACCCCTCACCCCTAACTTGAACACACACCACTTGAGTATTCATCCATTGTATCCACTACTCTACATTGGTTTAGAGGAGTATAGGCTGTAGAGAGGAGAGTCTCTAATCCATAGTCCAGGTAGGAGAGGATTAGAAGGAGTCTCTTCCCAATTCCTAATTGGGAAGGTATGGCTCTTATATTCCTATTTGTATTTGTGACTTTGCTCTTAATAAAGATGATATTTTTAGTCTTCTATTGTTCATATACTTGGATAAAGCGTTTCTTGTTTGATTATGGATTCCATATATGTGGTAGGAGTAGTATTTATGATTATGCTATACCATTCACATTATATCATCATAAACACTACAAACCTCCACTATAGTCTAATTAGCTATGACATGATTATGTTAACATAAGTCACTTATGCTATGAATTAACATCGGTTCAACGATGATTTAATTCATTACCTTAGGATGGCTTGTGCCTAGGCTCTTAAGATAATTACTTAATATGCTAGCATGATGCCAGGATAGAAAGTAGCGTTGAATGTCTCGTAGACCCACGGATTTAAGAGGTAGACAATAGGTGGTGATAGCCCTATCCGTCCTTTGTAATCCTCCACGTTCGGCTATGCCACAGGCTCTTGGCGGGAGTCGTCCTAGTATTGCTAGGTGTAAACCCGTGCCGGATGTGTTAATCCACTTGGCATGAGAATTCATAATTAACATGATCATTAGTAACTAACTTAGGCTATGTATATGTACATTAGAAGCATAGTAGGAGTCTCTACCTAACCCTTTGCCTAGTCCCTCTTTTCCTCATTTACTTCCCTTAGGGTAGAATGCTCTTGTGTGTCAAACTACTCCAAATATCATTTATCCATCCTTGCTAGAACCCTACCTAGACCGACCTAGCCTCTCCATTTGATGATTGCTTTACTTCCATCTAGCCTTCCTTTGGGAAAATATAAATGACACCATTTGGGAATACTCTTAGAGAGGAAATGCTACATTGATAGATTATGTGCGCTTGCGAATTTACATGTGTAATCTAAAATATATTAACAAGCATTTCTGGCACCCCTGTTAGGGATGATTTGTTAGTAGTGCGTAGAAAATATCAACAAGCATTTCTAGAGCCGTTGCCAGGGATGATTTGTTGGTGTTTCTTACGAGTCGTCAACAGTAGCTCTGCAGCTCTCCTCGGTGGGAGCAAGGGCCCAAAGCCAGATGACGCGTGGCAGCTCCGGAGCCCTCCTTGGTGGGAGTAAGGGCCCAGAGCCAGAGGACACAAGGCAGCCCAGAGTCCGTCTCAGCAAGGAGACCATGTTCGGAGATTCTTTTAGCTTGTACACCGGAGTACCCAGTATGCAGGATACCAATAGTTGCCCCCGGGCCCACCTCGGGGGAGGCAATGATCCCGCAGGTGGGGCCTTCATCTTGTCTTATAAAAGTGACTCCAGCGGGCCCCCTTGGGGGCGCCAGAGCTCGAAGAAGTGACACCAGCGTCCCCTTTGGGGGGCACCAGATCTCAGAGAAGTGATGCCGGCGGCCACCTTGGGGGTGCTGGAGCTCAGAGAAGCATCGACAACGCTGGCGGGCCCCTTGGGGGGCGCTGGAGCTTGAAGAAGTGATGACGATGGCCCCCTTGAGGGGAGCCAAAGCTCGAAGAAGCGTCCATGACTCCTACCATTAATGTGTAGAATGTCGACGATGGACTCCCTGTATGTCCTATGGGATAGCCCTACAGCGCCTTCACTGCAATGTGATTGGATGTAGCAGTACCTAACAAGGGCGAGCATTGCGCCTGTGCGCCTGGGGAAGGCGCGTGCCTTCAGTGTGTGACATGGACAGGGCACGCCGCCCTTTACTCCTGTAACCTACTGCCCAGGGCAAGTTGCAGGACGCGTGGCTGCTCCGAAGCCCTGCTTGATGGGAGTATGGGTCCGGAGCCGGAGGACACGTGGCTTCTCCAGAGCCCTCCTTGATGGGAGCATGGGTCCCAAGCCAGAGGACGCGTGGCTGCTTCGGAGCCCTCCTCGATGGGAGCAAGGGTCTGAAGTCGTAGGACGCATGGCAGCTTGGGAGCCCTCCTCGGTGGGAGCAAGAGTCAAGAGTTGGAGGACGCATGACTGTTCCAAAGCCCTCCTTGGTGGGAGCAAGGGTCCGGAGCTGGAGGACACATGGCTGCTCCAGAGCCCTCCTTAGTGGGAGCAAGGGTCCGAAGCTTATTCTTGCTTGTACGCAGGGTACCCGATCTGCAGGGTACTGATAGTGGCCCCCGAGCCCACCTCAGGAGAGGTGACGATCTTGCAGGTAGGGCCTTCATCTTTTCTTGTAAAAGTGACGCCAGCGGGCCCCCTGGGGGTGCTGGAGCTTGGAGAAGTGACACCGGCGGCCCTCCTTTGGGAGCACTCGAGCTTGGAGAAGTGTCGACGATGCCTACCCTCAACATGTAGAACGTCAACGGTGGGCTCCATGTATGTTCTGCACACACGATAGACAAAAAGTAATTTCTCTCACCAATCACCACTTCCCTGCTATTTAGTTTCTTTATGGCTTACTGTCCTTAGCTAGGATACGTAACATGGGTAATTCAATGAGATAGCATTCAGGGTATGATCGCTGCCTTGCTCAGGGCATGAGCCTTCTGACCCACTGTACTCAGCTGTTAGCACAGGGAGGCAAGGTGCGCAGGCTTAGGGTACGGAACCAGGCTAAGCAAACTGCACACCCTGGACCTCCAGCTTGGCGTTAGCCTTCCAGGAGTGAGAACCATTCAGCACCATGGACCCCAAACAAGAAAATGACCATCGGACCCCAAACACATTGCAGGTACCTCATGCGGGCCCGCCATTAGCAGGACTGCATAACTCCGACTAGGACGAGACAGGGAAAGAGTGACCGTGCATAAGACAGGCAATATGTGAAAATGAGCATAACTTCATGAACATAAAATTAATGCATAATTAAATGAGCATGGAAATACAGTGCGACAATGTCCAGGTTATGGTTATTGCCTTGCTCAGGAGTATATGGGTCGTCTGGCCCCTGAGTACTTAGCCGCAACGTTGAGGAGGCAGAGTGTACACGTTTAGGGTGCAGGGCAAGGCTAAGCAGGTTGCACACTATAGACTTCCCGCTGGTATTAACAGAAGTATGAGCCGACCGGACCCTACTATCCAGCCGTAGCGCTGGGGAGCCATAGTGTACACACTTAGGGTGCAGGACCAGGCTAAGCAGGCTGTACACTCCGGACCTCCCGCTGGCATTAGCCTTTCAGAGGAGGGACCGTTCAATACCATGAGGCCCTGAGCAAGAAAATAACCAAAATACCTCGGATTCTTCAGCGCCTGCCTTGTTCAGCGTGTATACCGTCTGGCACCTAGTACTCCGCCGTAGCGCTGGGGAAGTAGAGTGCGAATGCTTAGGATATGGAATCAAGCTAAGCAGGCTATACACCTTGGACCTCCCACGTGGCGTAGGCCTTTCATAGAGGAGACCATTTGGCATCACAGGACCCCAAACAAGTGGACGATCGAAGGACCTTGGATATGCCACATATACCTTAAGCAGACTCGCATGCTATCCATGCTCGCAGAAGACGGCGACGTTGTTGCCGTGGCGACCGAAAGCCATTTGACGTCCTGCCCATGGGACCCTTTAGAGGCACCTGGTAGGTGTGGCCAACTGGTTGGGCACACCTACCACTTAGTCGCAGGATGTCATCAGTGAGCCCTCCGGCGGAGTGCGGGAGCTTGGGTAGTTGACACCGACAGGCCCCCTCAGGAGCAAAGGACTTGAATCGAGATGTGTGGTCGTCGTCGAAGAAGTCTTCGATAGTGATGGCGATGAGGTAGCAGCCAAACCGAGGCGGCACCAATCCTCAATGTCCAGGACGTTGAGGGTGTGATGAGGACATCACAAAAGCGGAGACGCACATTGAACTGCAAGGACCAATCACAAGAGCACGAACACGGTTAATAAATCAGCAGGTGAATTCGTTCCTAACTTCCTTTGCATGTGAGTTTGAGAATAGATTGATATGTGATGATTTAATTGTTATTAGGAACAATGGAGGAGATCAACAAGTGAAGGGAAGAGGCCTTGGGAACATGGAGAACCTGCTGGGACGTCCACAAGTTATGGAATCAGTTTACAACTCGGACTTGAGTTCAACTCGAAGTCCAGGAGCAGCTCACCTGAAAACGGACTCCCAGGATGCATACAGACTCCGTTTTCGATGTTCCACATATGCACGGAAAGAGGAGAAGATAAAATTTCTAATGGCTCTGGTCCCACCTCAAAATTCCTCCGGAGTCATTGGTAATCGTCGAAACAAATCGAGTCCAGATTTCTATCCAGTGCTGGGCCACCAAATCGGCCCTTTGGGCCTTGTATTCCATATGAGTCCATTAGGGATGCGTCTAATCGTGTTTTTGGCCGAACCCTAGACTTTAATACTGCAGCCGACCGTCATATTCAGTAGGTTTTGCTTAGAATAACAAATTTGCCGTTCTACGATTTGTGAGACCCCAACTTCTCAATTTCAGATCGTGTCTTCTACGTTCTTGCTTGTGTTCTTGGTTTACTTGCATTGATTAGCCTTCTTGGCGAGGTCAAGCATGTGCCGCACAGTTGATAACCAACGGAGCGGTGGTGTAGTGATTGCAGGGGTATTCGAACTGCTCGAGTGTCGCGGATCATCAACTTCGAGTTCTCCACCCCAATCGACTTACCTTTCGGAAGATCGGGCTTAAACCTACTCATCAATTGGTATCAGATCTCGAGGTTGCCAGTGAGGTATCTTGGTTTTCCTTCCATTGGATCAATTTTGTTTCGTACCTAGAGTCCACAGAAAATCCAAAAAAAGAATTAAATCGATTTTACCGCTTCCTAGACTATAGTGCCTGCAGTTTCGTTTTTCAGTATGCATTGTTGAGTTTGCATTCCTGTGGTCGAGTCTTGTTGCTGGTTTAGCTTTGTGTTTTGGGTCCTAGTTATCGTGTTTCATCCTTGTTTTCTTGCTGTTCAACACCTATTCCACAATATCTAAATAACAAACCAATCCACCACGTTCATCGGTTTGCCCTAGCTAGCCGCCTTACGTGAACTCCTGCATCGCCGGCCTTAGATTAGGTGACAAACCTTTGTGCCACTCATACTTGAATCATCACACACCACCCTATTACTTGCTGTGC
Source organism: Tuctoria greenei (assembly GCA_036927565.1). Classification (NCBI taxonomy): domain Eukaryota; kingdom Viridiplantae; phylum Streptophyta; class Magnoliopsida; order Poales; family Poaceae; genus Tuctoria; species Tuctoria greenei. The sequence goes on from JAYESD010000006.1 coordinate 178,730,446, forward strand.
AAATTTCTGGTCATTTTCATATCTGATTACGTGTTCTATTCTCAAACCGAGTTGGAATCAACATCCAAAAATCGTAACTCGGACATCCTACTTTAAAACGGCCATAACTTTTGCATACAAACTCGAAATCAGGCATTTTTTTTCAAATTCATCTACGTTAAATTTTGCATATGATTTTCCGCCGCGTAGCCGCGTTCGGCGAAACTAGATTGCCCAAATTCCCCTTGGAAGATAGGCTATCCGGCCTCTGAAGTTTCAACACGAATTTTGAAGAATATTCTTGATTTTCTATAGGCTGCATTTTACATCCAATTGATCTGGAAATTTGTGTGCTTCCTATCTTCGTGCTCCTGAGTAAAGAAAAAATATCAAAAAATATTATAAAAAAGAAAAGAAATAGTGAAGAGCACGCATATTAAAGCAATTGGCCTATACCACTTGGTGCTGTTTTGTTGGTTATATCATTCTGTACTTCGTTTGCATTGCTACTTCCTTGTGTTGTGCTAGGCCCTAGAGCACTTGGTTGACCAGCAATAGTTCCCTACATTGAATACTTATTCAGCTTTGTTTACTGTTAACGATTTTCTACTTATTAGCCACCATATTGTGCCATCCAAGCTCCATCTTTCTCTTGAGCATAACAGATACCTTTACAATCACCCCACTCTTCATTGGTTCATCTCACCATCTACACCACATGCTGTGTTGGTAAGAACACTTGTAAGAGCGTGGTAAGACGCTTGAGCGAGAGAGATTGTTTTCTTCCACCTTTCACATTATCACCGTAGTTGATAGGGATAACAAATTTTTGTTGTATTTTGTTTCCTACTAACAATGGAAGGAGAAGACAATGATGACGAATGTGTTCAACATGTTGAGTTACATGATATGATGAAGACGATGACAGATATGTTCGCCAAATACAACGCTTCAATGGAGGAGTCATTGGCGAACTTGACTCGCCAACTTGATGACCTTGCTCTACGAATGAATACTTTTGAGGCTCAGTTGCCTCTCACTGAAAGACATGAAGACAATCCTTATGATCATATGGAAGATCACAACAGTCAACCAAGACTGTCACTTAATCATCGAGGTATGGGAGGTAATAATCATAACAATTATAATCATCCTCCTGATGATCCTTTTGCTAAAGTGAAATTTACTATACCCTCTTTTTTGGTGCTTATGATGCTGAGGCTTATCTTGATTGAGAGATGACAGTAGAGCAAAAATTTAATGCCTATCTTGTTCCTGAACATAGAGTTCGTCAATCCACTAGTGAGTTTAAGGACTTTACTATCATATGGTGGAATGAACTTGTTAAAACTAGAACTGATCCTCCAACATGGGATAGATTAAAGGAAGCTATTCATGTTCGATTTGTTCCTCCATCTTTTCAACGGGACCTTCGCAAAAAATTGCAGCGCTTAGACCAAGGTAACATGTCTGTAGAGGAGTATTATCAAGAGTTACAAAAGGGTATGCTGCGTTGTGGGGTAGTAGAAGACATGGATGATAAAATAGCTCATTTTTATGGGGGGTTGAGGCGTGAAATTCATGACATTGTTCATTACAAGGAATATGATACTGTTAACAAATTGTTTCAGCTTGCTATGTTGGCAAAAAAAGAATTGCAGGGCCGACAACAATAGCAACAACGCACAAGGAGCAACTTCACGCCGCGTTCGACGCCCACACCATCCAAAACAGCACCATCTTCGACCCCCCCCCCCCCCTACAGCGACTACACCATCCAATGGCGGCCAACGAACTATACCTGCTGCTCCACCTTCTCGCGTGCCAGAGGGTAGAAAGGCGACATCATTCAAGCCTTCGTCGTCCACTCCTTCTATGAGTCGTACTTCCGATATTAAGTGTCACTGCTGCCAGGGACTTGGTCATATGATGAGAGATTGCCCAAGCAAATGAGCATACATACACGCGATGATGGCGGGTATGATAGTACTTCGGATGTTGAACATGAATATTCTCTTGCTACTGACTTTACAGATCCAAATGACGAACACACCGAAGAAGAGGTGCTTGGTACACCAGCAACGGAGAACTATAGGAGCATCATTGTGCAGCGTTCCTTGAGCTCCAAAGTGGAGACCGATGACAAGCTACAATGACACAACCTCTTCCACATGTTTCTCGTTGTCAAGGACTGCCGTATACAAACTATAATTGATGGAGGTAGCTGCAATAACTTGGTGAACATGGACATCGTCAAGAAACTTGGTTTGACAACAAGAGCACACCCTCATCCATACCACATTGAATGGTTCAACAAGAGCGGTAAGGTTTGGGTAACACAAACAGCGAGAATACATTTTTCAATTGATTCTTACCATGATTTTACTGATTTCGATGTCGTTCCTAGGGATGCTTGTTCTCTTTTATTGGGTGGTCCTTGGGAATTTGATACAGATGCTATTCATCATGGTAGAACTAATAAATATACTCTCATGCATAAGGGAAAGAAAATCACTTTGCTCCCCATGACTCCTGCTGAAATTGTGCATTTTGAGAAGAGTAGAATTCGTGATGGCAAAGCAACAAAACTAGAATCTGAAAAACAACAAGTCATTAAGTTAAAATCACCATCGTTGCTCGCAACTAAATCTGACCTTGATCATTTATTCGATGCTAAGGGGATGTGCTATGCTTTAGTATGCAAAGAAACCATGTTTTCACTTCATGAATTGTCTATTGCATTGCACCCTGCTGTTGCTAACCTTTTGCAGGAGTTTGAGGATGTGTTTCCCTCCAAGATACCCCCTAGTTTACCACCGATGAGAGGCATTGAACACAAGATCGATTTGATTCCAGGAGCATGTTTACAAAATCGTGCAGCATATAGGGCGAATCCAGAGGAAACGAAGGAAATTCAGCGACAAGTCCAAGATCTTTTGGACCACATGTACATTCGTGAAAGCCTTAGCCCCGTTCTTTTGGTTCCTAAGAAAGATGGTAGTTGGCGCACATGTGTTGATTGTCCAGTGATTAATAACATCACCATTCGATATCGTTATCCTATTCCTCGGTTAGATGACATGCTTGATGAATTGAATGGTGCTATCATCTTCACAAAAATTGACTTGCGTAGTGGTTATCACCAAATTAGAATGGCACTAGGAGATGAATGGAAAACTGAATTTAAAACCAAGTTTGGACTTTATGAGTGGTTAGTCATGCCTTTTGGTTTACCTAATGCACCCATCACCTATATGCGTTTAATGAACGAGGTTTTACATGCTTTCATTGGACAATTTGTGGTGGTTTACTTTGATGATATCCTCATTTCCAGCAGGTCATATGATGAACATCTTGATCATTTACATGCTGTTTTTATTGTTTTGAGGGATGCACATTTGTTTGGTAACTTCGAAAAGTGCGTATTTTGCACCAATCGAGTCTCATTTCTTGTCTATGTTGTTTCCTCGCAGGAAATTGAGACGGATGAAGCAAAAATTGAAGCGATCACTAGCTGGCCAGTCCCAACAACCGTCACACAGGTTCATAGTTTTTTTGGTCTTGCAGGTTTTTATCGCCGTTTTGTGCGGGATTTCAGCACCATTGCAGCACCTCTACATGAGCTAACGAAGAAGGGAGTGCTGTTTCAATGGGGCGAACAGCAGCAACAAGCTTTTGATGCTCTCAAATCGAATCTTACACAAGCACCATTGCTACAACTTCCTGATTTTGACAAGACCTTTGAGCTAGAATGCGATGCAAGCGGCATTGGTATTAGAGGTGTTCTCATACAAGGAGGTAAACCCGTTGCTTTCTTTATTGAAAAGCTTCATAATCCTTCTTTGAATTATTCTACTTATGATAAGGAATTGTATGCCTTAGTGCGAGTATTACAAACTTGGCAACATTATCTTTGGTCTAAGGAGTTTGTCATACATTCCGATCATGAATCATTGAAGTATGTTAAGTGTCAAACCAATCTGAATAAACGACATGCTAAATGGATTGAGTTCATAGAGTCATTTCCATACATCATTAAGCATAAGAAAGGGAAGGAAAATGTTATTGCCGATGCATTATCTAGGCGTTATACCATGCTGTCCCAACTTGATCATAAAATCTTTGGTTTGGAAACAATAAAAGCATTATATCCTACTGATTTGGACTTCAAAGATGCTTTTGAAAATTGTAGAGAAGGACGAACTTGGAATAAATATGTGATGCGAGAGGGTCTCCTCTATCGTTCTAACAAGCTATGCGTTCCAGCTAGCTCCGTTTGTCTATTACTTTTGCAGGAAGCACATGGAGGAGGTTTGATGGGACATTTTGGAGTGAAGAAAACTGAATACGTGCTGTCCACACACTTCTTTTGGCCAAAGATGAGGCGTGATGTCGAGCGCTACGTGCCATGATGCACTACTTGCAATAAAGCTAAGTATCGCCTTAACCCACATGGTCTTTATATGCCTCTTCCTGTTCCTAGTGTACCTTGGGAGGATATTTCTATGGACTTTGTTTTGGGATTGCCTAGGACTAAGAGGGGGTACGGATACTATTTTTGTATTTGTTGATCGTTTTTCCAAAATGGCACACTTTATACCTTGTCATAAGAATGATAATGCCTCACACATTGCTGATTTATTTATGACGGAAATTGTTCGTTTACATGGTGAGCCAAATACCATTGTTTGTGATCGTGATGCAGAAATTTTAAGTCATTTTTGGAGAACTTTGTGGTATAAATTGGAAACCAAGTTGCTGTTTTCAACTACATGTCACCCACAAATGAATGGACAAACCGAGGTAGTTATTCGTACTTTATCCACTATGTTGCGGGTTGTCTTGAAAACAAATTTGAAGTTGTGGGAGGAGTGTTTACCACATATAGAATTTTCTTACAACAGATCCGTTCACTCCACGACAAAGGTAAGTCCATTCCAGGTAGTGTATGATTTCAATCTCCGTGCTCCTATTGATTTACTACCTTTGCCTTCTTCTGAAGCACTAAATTTGGATGCTACATAACGATCTGAATTCATTCTTAAGATGCATGAAACTACAAAGAAAAAATATTGAAAAGATGAATGAGAAGTATAGGATTGCAGGTAGTAAAGGTAGAAAAGAAGTAAAACATGAACCGGGTGATTTGGTGTGGTTACATTTGAGAAAAGAGCAATTCCCTGACTTGAGAAAATCTAAACTTATGCCACAAGCTGCTGGTCCTTTTAAGATTGTTGAAAAGATTAATGATAATGCATATAAGCTTGAATTGCCTCTAGATTTTGGGCTTAGTCCTACATTTAACATTTTAGATTTGCAGCCACACTTGGAAGAATAAGATGAACTTGAGTCGAGGACGGCTCCAATTCAAGAGGGGGAGGATGATGAGGACATCGCAACAGCGGAGACGCACATTGAACTGCAAGGACACATCACAAGAGCATGAGCATGGTTAATAAATCAGCAGTTGAATTCATTCCTAACTTCCTTCGCATGTGAGTTTGAGAGTAGATTGCTATGTGATGATTTAATTATTATTAGGAACAATGGAGAAGATCAACAAGTGAAGGGAAGTGGCCTTGGGAACATGAAGAACCTGCTGGGACGTCCACAAGTTGATGGAATCAGTTTACAACTCAGACTTGAGTTCAACTCGGAGTCCAGGAGCAGTCCACCTTAAAACGGACTCCCAGGATGCATACAGACTCCGTTTTCGATGTTCCACATATGCACGGAAAGAGGAGAAGATAAAATTTCTAATGGATCTGGTCCCACCTCAAAATTCCTTCGGAGTCATTGGTAATCATTGAAACAAATCGAGTCCAGATTTCTGTCCGGTGCTGGGCCACCAAATTGGGCCTTTGGTCATTGTATCCCATATGAGTCCATTAGGGATGCGTCTAATCGTGTTTTGGCCGAACCCTAGCCTTTAAATACTGCAGCCGACGGTCATATTCGGTAGGTTTTGCTTAGAATAACAATTTTGCCATTCTACGGTTTGTGAGACCCCAACTTCTCAATTTCAGATCGTGTCTTCTACGTTCTTGCTTGTGTTCTCGGTTCACTTGCAGAGATTAGCCTTCTTGGCAAGGTCAAGCGTGTGCTGCACGGTTGATAACCAATGGAGCAGTGGTGTAGTGATTGCAAGGGTATTCGAATTGCTCGAGTGCCGCAGATCATCAACGTCGAGTTCTCCACTCAAATCGACTTACCTTTCGGAAGATCGGGCCTAAACCTACTCATGAGGGTGGGCCCCTTAGGAGTTGGCGAAGATGGATGCTCCGGCGGCGCCCATAAAAGTGCATCTAGGCATCCCTTGTGGGTTTTGGTTGATTTATGACAAACAAATGAGATCCTAACAAAATTGTTGAGATGAGTGCATGTTTTAAAGAAATTAGGAAGAAAGCACAAAAGGCAGGAGAATGAGGATCTAAAGTGAAAAGAGCTCAAGAGCTGAAAAGATTAGATTATTTTGTATGGAGTGTGATGGAGAAACACACCCCAAGAGCTCAAGTGAACAAATAATTCAACTCACTGCACAATTTACAGGAAAATCGGACTTAGTACGATATCTCTTTGACTAAGATCGGACTAGTCCCATCTAGTGCGGACTAGTCCTTAACACTTCACATTTGCACAAAAATGAACAAGTCCGATATCTATCGGACTAGTCCGATAATCTTCTGACTGAAATCGGACAAGTCCTCCAAGTCCGGACTTGTCCTTAGCCCCACAATTTTTCACTACACTGGACAAGTCCGATATTAGCCGAACTAGTCTGAAAACTCTCTGACTAAAATCGGACAAGTCCCTCCAAGTGCGGAGTTGTCCTCAGTTCTTCACGGTGTTCACTACATCGGACTAGTCCGATATCAACCGGACTAGTCTACAAAGTTTCTGATTAAAAATGGACTAGTCCGCACCAGTAACAGACTAGTTCTGTATATCTCAACACTTAGGATTTTCCACACATCGCACACCGGACTAGTCCGGAGTGCACCACGTACTAGCCCGGACATCGCAAACCCTAAAGGTAACCTTTGGAAACCCCAGTATAAATAGAGGTGTACGACCATACATCAAACACTCTCGACCTCCTGCACCATCACACCTCCCAAGAGCCCAAAATGCACATCTCTCCACACATTCTAACCCTAAAAGGGTCAAATCTCTGAGGATTAGCAATTGATCAAAGGAGAGACTTGTTCTACACATCTTGAGCTCTTGGGTTTGATCTCTCGCACACTCTTGTTGTTTATTGTATATCTTTCGAGTGTGTTTGGTGGTGTTCTTCATTGTAATTCTCGGGGAACCCTCAACTTGTGAGAAGGCCCCTTGAACGAGTTATTTGCCCCTTTGTGATTAGTGGAAGAGAATCGGCCTTCGTGGCGATTCGACGAGGGTAGGGTTCATGAAGACCCGGTCCTCTATGGACTCCTCAACGTGGATGTAGGTTTCCTCTGTGGGAATTGAACCACGGGATAAAATCTTGTCTCGCACACTTTTGTTTAATTGTTCATCATATTCTAGGGTTTACTTAATCTTGTGTAACTCAAGTTGAAACATTGAAATTAAAGTTGATCTTTGCCATACATTGTTTCATTGTCATAATACATCCAAGTTGCTAATTACTTTCCGCAGCATAAGGTGCTAGAAGTGAAATCACTGATCAATCTTGATCTTTCTAGTCCGTGCATATCAGACTAGTCCGCACAATATTGGACTAGTCCGATCTCCCTGTATTTGATAAGTCTGTTAAGTGTTTCAAGGATCGACAAAAGTTCAAAAAGCATATTCACCCCCTCTATGCTACATTCAATTGGTATTAGAGCAAAGCTCTTCAAAGGAGACTCACCGCTCGAAGAGACGATGTCGGACATCAAAGTTGTAAACAAGAACTTCAACAACAAGAAGGGTGACGATGAAAAGACACAAAAGCTGGTGAAGCTCCTCGATGCAATTCAAGACTGTGACGACGATGATAGGGAGATGCTTCAACTCAAGGATCTTCTACGGAAGAAGGCACTCTCCCCAGGGAAGAAGAAGGTCAACGATGAAAAGAAGAAGGGGGTAGTCACACCAACTACTCCCGATATCCTTTTGACTATGAACGTTTGAAGTCTAACATTGGTTATTTTTTATCAATTCCTTTAGGGAAAGTGCCTTATTTTGACGGAAATGATTATTCAATGTGGAGACAAAACATGAAAATGTACCTTATATTGCTTAACCCAAGTCTTTGGCATATAGTGTGTACAGGGATAGATATCTCAGATGATGATGAAGAGCTTGACTCCAAGACAAGAACAAGCCATTCATCGGAATGCTCAAGCTGCAATTGTGATCACTTCATCACTGAGCCGAGACGAGTTCACCAAGGTGGATGGACTCGAGATTTCAAAGGAGATACGGGACACTATACAAACTGCATATGAAGGTGCTCGTCATGTATGTGAAGCCAAGATTGAAATGATTGAAGGTGGATTGGGAAAATTTGCTATAGAAGAAGATGAATCACCACAAGATATGTACAATCGATTAAGTCTCTAGTCAACAGAGTTCGAGCATATGACAACAAGAGCTGGAATGATCATGAAGTCATGAAGTTGATACTTTGAGCATTTATGCCTCACAATGTGACCCTTTGATCTATGAATAGAGAAAGCCCGAGTATCAGAAAATGACCTCGGACGAACTTCTTGGCAAGATTATCAACTTTGAAATGATGGAGAAGCAAGCCAAGCACGTCAAGAAAATTGCCGACCTTACCTCGGCAAAGAAGAAAGGAGTTGCTTTGAAGTCAACTTGCAAACCCGCATCAAAAGAAGCTCGAGAAGCTCATGGAGAAGACGACAACGATGATGAAAGCAGTGATATCAATGAAGAAGGCATGATCTTGTTCATCAAGAAGTTCACAAAAATGATGAGAAGAAGAAAGGGTGGTAGCCCAAATGAAGGAATACAAAGGGACAAACAAAGACCCAAGATGAGACGGGCGTGCTACAATTGCAGAGAATATGATCACTTCATAGTAGATTGTCCACATGAAGAAACTAAGAGGAAGACAAAGGACAACAAGCCTCAACCAAAGAAGATGTTCAAGAAGAAGAAGCAATATGGCCAAGCGCATCTAGGGAAGGAGTGGGACTCTAATGATGAATCCTCATCCGAAGAAGAAGAGGAGATGACCACCATAGCCATCAAGAAGACTACCAAGAAATCCACTCTCTTCCCAACCATGGGCACATGGAAGGACAACGACAACACATGTCTAATGGCCAAGGAAGGTAAAAGAAAGGTAACAACTTAATCTTCCTCCTCACATTCTTTTACTAGTGATAGTGATAATTCTAGTGAGGATGATAGAAGTGATGGAAGTGAATACATGCTTAGTGGTTTAGATAAGAAAACTATTGCTAAGATGAAACTTCTAATGGATAAGCTTGTTGATAAGGAGGAGCTAGTTGATCATCAAGAGGATATGATCATCCTCCAAAAGGAAGAATATCTTAAGATCAAAAAGCTCCTTGAGCTTGAAAAGGAGCGAAGTAAATCACTGAAACTTGAGTTAGATTCAAGCAAGGAAGCTTGTTTGAAGATAAAAGACTCAAACATGGCTATCAAGGATGAACTTGTCAACTTAACCAAAGTTAACAAGATCCTTGAGGTACAAGTTGAGTCACTCAAGCAAAGTGTTTCTTCATCCTCTTCAAGCTCACCTTGCCAACAAATCAAATCTGAAACTGTTATTACTTGTACTTATGCTAAAAGTGACACTAACTTGAAGAAAAAATCAAACTTGAGAAAGGACAAGCAACCTCCCCAAAGTGGCATATTTGACAAGGAGAAGGTCAAGTATGCACACAGTGCATACTCGGTCACAAGACCTCCTAATGTCAAATATGGTATTGGATATTCTTATGGTGAAAGTAAAATGCTAGAAGCCACAAGAATAACAAGGATTAGATTGCCTCTGTCAAGGTAAACTCTTCTCAAGTTAGAAAACCTAATAATGTTGATAAATTTAACATTGTGAACTCATATGAATAAAAAGTTTTATTTAGAACATTTGATGCTTTATATGCACTTATGAAAAGTAATCTTGGAAGAGTTATGCTAAATATGTTGGGCCACACCATGGGAACACCAAGTCTCATGTGTGGGTGCCAAAATCACTTGTGACTAACCTCAAAGGACCAAAGAAAGCTTGGGTACCTAAGACCAAGGCATAATTTGTTTTTTTTGCAGGCTTATTAATCCGGTAGAGCAAAATGGGTGCTAGATAGTGGATGCACCAATCACATGACCGGAGAAAGAAGAATGTTCGTGAAATATGAAGAAAATGAAGACCCAAGCGAAGGCATCTACTTTGGTGATAACAATCAAGGAAGGGTGCTTCGTATCGGTAAAATTGCAATTTTATCACAACATACTCTTTCTCATGTATTACACGTTGACTCTTTGGATTATAACCTTTTGTCCATATCTCAATTATAGGACAAGGGTTATAATTGTTTATTCACTAATAAGGGTGTGACCGTCTCTAGAAGGAATGATAACTCGGTTGCATTCAAGGGTGTGTTAAAGGAAAAACTTTATCTAGTTGACTTCAACAAAGTTAAAGCCGAAATTGATACATGCTTGATTGCGAAGACCAACATGGGTTGGCTGTGGCATAGACGGCTAGCACATGTTGGTATGAGGAATATTCAAAAACTTCTAAAAGGTGATCACATCCGTGGTTTAAAGGATGTTGTTTTTGAGAAAGACATGCCTTGTAGAGCATGCCAAGCTGTGAAGCAAGTAGGAGCAGCCCACCCCGCGAAGAATGTCATGACTACAACAAGACCGCTCTAGCTCCTCCACATGGATCTATTCAGTCCAATTGCTTACATAAGCATCAACAGTAATAAATATGATTTAGTCATTATTGATGATTTTTCACGCTTCACGTGGGTTTTCTTTTTGCATGACAACACAAAAACTGAAGGAACCCTCAAGAAGTTCTTTAAGCGTGCCCAAAATGAATTCTCATTGAAAATCAAGAACATACGAAGTGACAATAGGACATAATTCCAGAATACCCAAGTTGAGGAGTATTTAGACGAAGAAGGGATAAAACACGAATTTTCAACACCACATTCTCCTCAACAAAATGGAGTAGCCGAAAGGAAGAACCGAACACTCATTGAGATGGTGAGGACAATGCTCGATGAATACAAGACTTCGAACATGTTTCGGGCTGAAGCGGTTAACACCGCTTGTCACGCTATAAACCGACTATATCTTCATCGGTTGCTCAAGAAAACTTCATATGAACTACTCACAGGTAACAAACCGAATATTTCATATTATCGAGTTTTTGGTTCAAAATGTTATATTTTAAACAAGAGCCTAGGGCTTCGAAGTTCGCTTAAAAGTCCGATGAAGGTTTCCTACTTGGCTATGATTCAAACTCCTACGCCTATCGTGTCTTCAACAAGGCCTCAGGACTTGTTGAAGTAGCACGTGACATAGTGTTCGATGAAACTAACAGCTCTCAAGTAGAGCAAGTTGATCAGTGTGTGATAGATCAAGAAGAAGAGATCAATGCAAGCATTGAGAAGAATGGCGTTGGGCGATGTTCGACCACAAGTGCCACCTCCAAATGTGAATGAAGAAGAGTAACCACAAGTGGAGGATAATGATCAAAGGAGATCTTTCACACAAGATCAACATCAAGAAGATCAAGGTGATCAAAACATCAATGAGGGCAACTATCCAGGCGGAGAAGAAGACGATAATGAAGATTCACGACCAGAAGTACCACATCCAAGAGTACACCAAAGCATACAAAGAGATCACCCCGTCAACAATATAATCGATGACATCCAAAAGGGAGTAATAACTCGATCTCGCATATCTAATTTTTGTGAACACTATTCTTTTGTATCTTCTTTGGAACCATATAGAGTTGAAGATGCATTAAAAGATTTGGATTGGGTGATGGCGATGCAAGAAGAGTTGAACAAATTCAAAAGGATGAAGTGTGGGAGCTTGTTGAAAGATCCAAGTACAACGTCGTCGGCACTAAATGGGTCTTCCGCAACAAGCAAAACAAACATGGAGTGGTGACAAGGAACAAAGCACGACTTGTGGCCAAAGGGTACTCACAAGTCGAAGGTTTGGATTTCGACGAGACTTTTGCTCCCATAGCTAGGCTTGAATCAATTCGTATATTACTTGCATATGCTACCCACCATGATTTCAAGCTTTATTAAATAGACGGGAAAAGCGCCATCCTCAACGGACCATTGAAGGAGGAGGTGTACGTTGAGCAACCACCCGGTTTTGAAGATCAAGAGTACCCCGACTATGTGTACAAGCTACGTAATACTCTATATGGCCTCAAACAAGCTCCTAGAGCTTGGTATGACTGCTTTAGAGATTTTTTGATTGAAAATGGCTTCAAGATTGGTAAAGCTGATTACACTTTGTTTACTAAACACTTTGATGATGATCTCTTCGTTTGCCAAATCTATGTTGACAATATTATATTTGGTTCAACTAACAATTTTTTTGTCAAGAATTTAGTAAGATTATGACAGATATATTCGAGATGTCCATGATGGGAGAGTAGAGATACATTTTGGGATTCCAAGTGAAGCAACAAAAGGACGGGACGTTCATAAGCCAAACAAAGTACACTCAAGACATTCTCAAGAAGTTTGGAATGGACAAAGCAAAGCCCATAAAGACTCCCATGGAGACAAATGGACACTTGGATATCAATGAAGACGGACCAAACGTGGATCAAAAGGTATATCGCTCCATGATTGGCTCCTTACTTTATTTATGTGCATCTAGGTCTGATATCATGTTGAGTGTATATTCGTGTGCAAGATTTCCAGCCGATCCTTAGGAATGTCATTTGATAGCCGTAAAAATGATCTTGCGATATTTAGTTCATACACCCAACCTAGGCCTTTGGTATCCTAAAGGTTCAAAATTCAATCTCATTGGATACTCCGATGCAGATTATGCCGGATGCAAGGTAGATAGAAAAAGTACCTCCGACACTTGCCAATTTCTGGGTACATCCCTAGTTTCTTTGTTCTCCAAGAAACAAAATTCCATTGCCTTATCCACGACCGAAGCGGAGTATGTTCCAGCCAGGAGTTGTTGTGCACAACTCCTTTGGACATGACAAACTCTAAGGGATTACAGTTACAATATGAGCCGTATTCCACTCCTTTGTGATAATGAGAGTGCCATTAGAATTGCCCATAAACCTGTTGAGCACACTAGAACCAAACAAATAGACATCCGGCATCACTTTTTGAGAGATCACTCAATGAAAGGAGACATAGCCATTTCCCATGTCAACACTGAAAAACAACTAGCCGATATCATTACCAAGCCACTTGATGAAAAATGCTTTTGTTAGCTCTGAAATGAACTAAATATCCTTGATGTTCGGAACGTGGCTTGAAAACTTGCATACCTGTATGCCATCTTCGAAATCTTGTTGATTGTGTTAAAAAATCATCTCTCTTAATTTTCTACGAAAAACTACGTTAATTACTTGATCTTGGTGAATTATGGTCATAGCTTGATTGTTGTATGTTTACTGATTATATTCATCAAGATTATTTGTGTGTTTTTTCCCCCTATTTTCTTTTTAAGCACCTTCGAATATATAAGAAAGGCCTATATTTTTCTGTCCAGGTGACCACGGACTAGTCCGTGGTTACCCTGGACTAGTCCGCCGAGTTTTCTGGTAGTGCGGACTAGTCCGGTCCTACCACAGACTAGTCCGATTTTCCGACTCCATAACCCTAGGGCCAGCGCAACCCTAATCTTCTTCCTCCTCTTCCTCAGCCTGATGACGAAAAGACAGACAGCGTGGAGTGAGCTAGCAACGACAAGTAGATCCCTCCTCTCCTTCTTTTTGGTGACTTGATGCCAAAGGGGGAGTGATTGAGGGGGAGTCGTAGGTTGTAGATTTATTTTGAGAGAGGGAGAGAGAGCTCTATATGTGTTTTTGTTGCGACTCTATCATGCTTTTGGTATTGTAAAACTTTAATGATGCTCTCTCATGCTTTTAGACACGTCTTGTGAAACGATGACTATGTTATGCTTATGATTAATGGTTTATGTTTAAAATTGCTATGTGTGCCTGAGATTCATTATGTTATTATGATTATGTCCCTAATGATATTCACATCAATATTATTGCTCACACGCATAGTTTTGCACCCACCATAAAGAGTGCACATATGTATTATGTCTACATTGCCTATTTTGCTCAAATCTCATATGTGCACACTTTATTAAAATCTGAATTTTTATCATATTTGTGTAAATCTCAATTGGTTGTCATAAATCACCAAAAATGGGGAGATTGAAAGTACATCTAGGCATCCCTTGTGGGTTTTGGTTATGACAAACAAATGAGATCCTAACAAAATTGTTGAGATGAGTGCAGGTTATAAAGAAATTAGGAAGAAAGCGCAAAAAAGAAGGAGAATGAGGATCTAAACTGGAAAGAGCTCAAGAGCTGAAGAGATTAGATTATTTTGTATGGATTGTGTTGGAGAAACACACCCCAAGAGATCAAGTGAACAAATAATTCAACTCACTCCACAATTCACAGGAAAACCAGACTAGTCCGATATACACTGGACTAGTCTGATATCTCTCTGACTAAGATTGGACTAGTCCCCCCTAGTGCGGACTAGTCCTCAGCACTTCACATTTGCATAGAAACGGACAGGTCCGATAATCTTCTGACTAAAATTGGACAAGTCCTCCAAGTCCGGACTTATCCTTAGCCCCAAAATTTTTCACTACACCGGACAAGTCCGATATCAGTCGGGCTAGTTCGAAAACCCTCTGACTAAATTCGAACAAGTCTCTCCAAGTGCAGACTTGTCCTCAGTTCTTCATGGTGTTCACTACACCGGACTAGTCTGATATCAATTGGACTAGTCCGAAAATTTTCTGACCAAAAACGGACTAGTCCGCACGAGTAACGGACTAGTCTGGTATATCTCAAAACTTAAGGTTTTCCACACGCTGCACACCAGACTAATCCGGAGTCAACCAATGACTATTTTGGACATCGCAAACTCTAACGGTAACCTTTGGAAACCCTAGTATAAATAGAGGCCTACGGCCATACGTCAAACGCTCTCGACCCCCTGCGCCATCACACCTCCCAAGAGCCCAAAATACACAGCTCTCCACACATTCTAATCCTAAAAGGATCAAATCTTTGAGTATTAGCAATTGATCAAAGGAGAGACTTGTTCTACACATCTTGAGCTCTTGGGTTTGATCTCTCACACACTCTTGTTGTTTATTGTATATCTTTCGAGTGTGTTTGGTGGTGTTCTTCATTGTAATTCTTGGAGAGACTTAAACTTGTGAGAAGGCCCCTTGAACAAGTTATTTGCCCCTTTGTGATTAGGAAGAGAATCGGCCTCCATGGCGATTCAATGAGGGTAGGGTTGGTGAAGACCCATTCCTCCATGGACTCCTCAACGTGGATGTAGGTTTCCTCTGTGGGAATCGAACCACGGGATAAAATCTTGTCTTGCACACTTTTGTTTCATTATTCACCAACTTCTAGGGTTTACTTAATCTTGTGTAACTCACGTTGAAACATGAAATTAAAGTTGATCTTTGCTATACATTGTTTCATTGTCATAATACATCCAAGATGCAAATTACTTTCCGCTGCATAGGGTACTAGAAGTTAAATCACTGATCAATCTTGATCTTTCTAGTCTGCTCATAGCGGACTAGTCCGCACAGTACTAGACTAGTCCGATCTCCCTGTATTTGATAAGTCTGTTAGGTGTTTCAGGGATCGACAAAAGTTCAAAAAGCCTATTCACCCCCATCTAGGCTACATTCAGCCCATCATCAACGAGAAGAACGTCGACAGCGGGCTCCCCGGGTGGCGCTGGAGCTGTATGCTCTGGCAGCGCCCACCATCATCGCTAAGAAATGTCGATGGTGGGCCTCCTGGGTAGTGTTGGAGCTTGATGCTCCGACGGTGCCTACCATATGCTAAGAAACGTCGATGGCGGGCCTCCTTACTGTGAAGGTGCAACATCTTAAGAGAAAAAGCCCCCTACCTGGTGCGCCAAATGTCGAAGTGTTCTTGTGACACTTCCCGCGGACCTGCTTTGAGAGCAGCCCATGGAGGTTCTTGATCGGCGGAAGCTTAGTCCTCACGTGAGGCTGTGTGACACCCGGTTCCAAAAATGAACCAAGTGAATGCATATGTGTGACCAGGATGTTCATCACACATACATGACAACTTCACAAATGATAATAAGAAAATATCCACGTAACAAAGAGTAAATAGGTACCTTATTACAATAATCCAACGATTCATTAATTACAAATCTCTAATTATTATTGCAGTGGAAAGATAAACTACACTATGAAGCGCGACACCACTCCACAAGCAATTGACGATGGCACGCAATATAGTACTCCACATGATCCTCGTGGTACTCCCAAGTATCACCTGAAACTGTTTTAGTGGGGCAATAGCAAGGGTGAGTACATGTCGTACTCAACATGTGTGAGAAAGAATGACATGTAGCTTAAACAAGGATGATAATAAATGGCTAATTGCAGAAAAGTATATTTCACAAACATGTAAAAAGCATCATGTGCTATGTGAATTTAATCACATCATAACCCAAGTATTTATCATAATCCATTCCCAACATTCTCATTTACCATCATACCTCATCCATAAATTAACATCAATCCATATACCAATTTCATGCCTTCATTACCAGCCATGTCCAGTTGCCATAACCTGTAGGATCGAAGAGCACGTGTAAAGCTACCAGAGGGGGGTGAATGGTATATTAAAACTTTTCAGCGAAAGCAACGAAAACACCCCTCGACAGAAAACCAATCTGTTAAAGAAACCATGTGTGCGACTAATCTAAACGTGTTCAACTGTGACAAAACTAGAATGGATTGTAGAGAATCAAGTCACAAAGACGTCCAACAATAATCACAAAAATCCGTCGAAATAAACTAAAGTTACGGTCGAAAGATCGAACAAAGGTCAATCTGTCCTACCCGAGAAAAAACAGTTCTGTAACATTGCAAAGAAACTCGTGTAGATCAGAAACCATAAATCCAATGACCGTGAAATTTTCAAAGATGATATAAAATCAAGTGGTGAAGACAACCCAAGAAGAATCACGTCAATTGTATCTGTAAAAATCGAGTTATGATAAAACCACTAAAGCAATGTAGTGCTGTCCAGAAACTCGACGAGAAAGACTTGAAAAAAACAAGTCGGACGAACAAGGCATAAAAGTTCCTTTAGACTACAAATATTATTGATCAAAACTCACATGGAACAGACCCAAAGTCGTGAACCATGAGCTCTGGCCTCCCATTCTTATATAACCGGTCCTTAGGCCAACCAAAACCTAACTAGGACTCTAATCCTACTCAATTTATGAATCGAAACTTTCTATAACTGCTCAAGACTCTTCTATACGCAAATAGAAGCAGTCTTAAGACTTCCAAACACCTTAGGAACGTATCCCACATTACTAAAACAACTCACATTCGTGACCCACACGAAATCCTATCATAACCAACTCAAAACTTTCCATATTTGTCTTAAACACGACTCAACCACAACATGAGTCCATAACCTAGTCGATTGGACATTTCCGGACAATTCTTTACATCCACATATCTTCATCACGCCTCGGAACCATGTAGCCACATCGATGCACTCCTTGCACACATGCAAACATCTTCTAATGATGTCCACGATACCTTCATATGCATTGTTCTTGATTCAAACATGCTGCACAACCTTCCGATCAACTCAACCACAATTCCTCCCGAACTTAGCTGTTGAACCTCATCTTCTCCCTAAGACTAGTTCAATGTATCCCGTAACCAGCCATGTCTTGAAATCAAGCAACACTTGCACATGAATAAATAACTGATACTTTCGAGCAGAAGTCCTCGACTTGACTCTCGTTAGTTCCGATAACCACAACACCTTACGTGAGCACCTCACATAAGCATGTTGCAAAACTTAGCAAAAAGATATCACCAAAACACACAAAAAACTTTGTAAAAGAAAACTAAACAATCTTTTCATAATCCAAAAAGCAACTTCGAAACATTGCAAATTAAAAGCAGAACCACTGCAATCAAGCTCTGAACCTTGCCAATGCTAACTGGACCTTGAACCGGAGTTACCAAAGCTAGTAGGACGTAGCGCCAGAACTTACCAAAGCTAGTCCGACCTAGCGCCGGAGATTACCAAAGCTATTTGGACCTAGCGCCGAAGATAACGAAAGCTAGTCAGACCTACTGCTGGAGCTAAACAAAGCTAGTCGGACCTAGCGTTGGACCTTGCAGGAGCTGGGACCTAAAGTCGGACCTTGTTAAAAATGTGTTTTGGTAGTATTCAAAACATTTATCGTAAAAGACAATGTATTCAGCACACATAGGTCTCACATAACCCAAACCATATCCATGTCCAAAACCATCCCAAATCCCAATTCCAACTCTAATCATGTAGGTCATCCAAGTGCTCTGAACTGGGAACACGACTATTATGATAGTTTTTAACACTGCATAGGTTGTACCACTTTACCCACAATTTCGTGATTTTGTCTCCTTTCGGTGACTAAAGAACCTCTAACATGCCCGTGACCCGTCGGTCACATTACACACTTCCGACAGTGTGTGGCCAAGAGGTCACAAAATAGCCTTTCCAAAGAGACTACCAGCATGTTTAGACCCACTAAGGTTTCACCAGAGGTGATGTCTCACAACTGAGCACATCCATAATTAAGCCATTTGGTTATTTTCCAACCCCAATTAAGATTAAAGCGGAGCAAAAAGGTAAAATATCCTTCCTGACTCTCACCAATATAACCCAAGCGACAAGGATGGTCACACAAGTCCAGAAAACACCTATCATGTGTTTCCCGTCAATTTGACACAAGCATGCAATTTTGCAAACAAAACATTTCAACACAGGATCAAAAGGTAAAGGACACTTGCCTTGCTCTTGTGGCTGGTTTGGATCAACAGATTCGAAGTTCTGGTGCTGAAGGTCCTCATAAGCACCCTCTAGAGTGTTACCTTCTATTCTCGTGACAAACATGCGAAACAAACATTACAACCAATAAATTCTCATACTCAATATGCCATGACATGCATGAATGATGCAATTATGATGTAATTCATGTTACTAGGTTGATTATATTGCTTACTAACTAGTTACAATTAATTTTTACATGTTAGAGCAAGTTTGGAGTCATTTCGAAGAAAGTTGGAAAAGTTCCAGGAATTCCAGAATTGAGGAGCCGAACTAGTTTGCATTACGGGCCAGACATGTCCACTCTGGACCAGAAAGTTCACTGGACTAGTCCGCACTAGACCGGACAAGTCCGCTAACTCTATTGTTTTTGCAAATTTCTAACTAGAGCATAGTTTGGTTTAGAAATGGAATCAAGATTGACGTAGGCAAGATGGATCTATGCCATTTACCGTGAATTGAAGGGTTCACTAGCCGAAGAATAGACAAAACGCGAGAATTCGATGCCTAGGTTGACAAAGATGAAGAGTTGGTGAAGAAGAATGTTGTTGTCGAGGAATCGACGAAGAAGATCACAACATCGGCGACAATCTTTATTGATCCTCCTCTCCTTCTCTTCCTTCTTCTCCCTGTCCTCCTGGTGGTTAGGGCTCCTTCCTTCTTCAATAACGGTGGCACACGTGGTGACAGAGGCTAAGGGTTTTCTAACGTGAGAAAAAGGGTGAAATACCTTAGGAGCCAGAGCACAAGCCATCCTAAGGAAATGACTAACCTAACATCGTAGAACCAATGTTGAGACATAGCATAAGTTATTCATATTAACATGATCATATCATAACTAATTAGACTATAGCTGGAGTTTGTAGTGTTTATGACAATAGATTAACATTGTTATTGCATAATCATAAAGACTACTCCTACCATATACATGGAATCCACAATCAAACAAGAAACGTTTCATCCAAGTATATGAATAAAAGAAGAGTAAATATAATATCTTTATTATGCATAAAGTAACAAATATAAGATAGGATACATGAGCCATACCTTTCCAAATTTGGACTTGGGACTAGAGGCTCCTCTCTACAGCCTAACCTCGACTAAGAAACTAGGAGAACTAGTGTATACAATAGAATGATGCTCAAGTGGTGTGTGTGTGTGTGTGTGTGTGTGTGTGTGAAGTGAGGATAGGGGTCCTATTTATAGGTGGAGAAGGGTTGGTTCCCGCCACCAGATGTGCGCGAATTAGTCATAGTCATCTTCAGGAAGCTGGGAGGAGCCAACACATGCCGATTGACCGAGTTTGCCACCTTGACCAAGTCAGCCGACTAGGGGGGTCGACCGACCTAGTCAGGGCTCCGCTCGGGCTGTGTTTTCTCCAGGTCCCTCACAGGTGGGTCCCCCTTACTGATATAGGTGATACACCGTTGGATGGCCTTAGATAGTTCTGTTTGTTGGTCATTTGATCCATGTGGTGCCACATATCGATGCTTGATTGGCTGAGATGATATTTTGTTGGATTCATCTCCTTGTTTCACTTCAATTTTGTATAAAATACCTGCATGCACCAATTTCTCCAAGTACAAGTGGAACTAGGTCATTTTTTAACTATAATGTGTGTAAGAAATATTTATTTCCTCACATAATTGAGTTATATTAATGGTCAAAATTGGTATATAACGACCGTCAACAAACTCATCCAAGCTTACCCTTTGCTCATCCCGAAGCAAAGATAAATACTTAGGTTGTTGATGAGGAGTTGCTACAAT
Source organism: Tuctoria greenei (assembly GCA_036927565.1). Lineage (NCBI taxonomy): Eukaryota > Viridiplantae > Streptophyta > Magnoliopsida > Poales > Poaceae > Tuctoria > Tuctoria greenei. The sequence continues at coordinate 178,751,290 of JAYESD010000006.1, forward strand.
GTCCTATTTTGCAAAAGTGCCAAGTGCACAACAAAATATTCTACCTTGCATTGAATAAATTGACTATGTTACTTGACCCTTTTTCTTAGTCTTTATGGGGCTTATGCATCATCCTTATCTTGGGTGGTTGAAGGATAAAACAGCAAAATGAGCATGCATCACCTAATGCATGAGTTCCACTCAAATTTCAGGAGAATTTCAAATGGTGTTTGGATTTAAGTTCCTCAAATGATGCACTCAACCACTCCTATATGGGAAGTGGTATTTGTATCCTCACCAAGGCAATGTCTTTGTTGTCCTACATCTAAATAAGGCTTGTATGTGGAGCTTGGTAGGGATCAAGAGTAGGCATATTTGCAACACATATATTGCTAAGTCAAAAGAGTAAGCCTTAGGAGAAAACAAATCATACTTTTGATCAAGATTTGTGCAAGTGTGATGGAAGACTTGCAGAGTGGGAATATGAAGATGACTTCTTTGTATGCACTCTCTTTTTGTGAGGATGAAACATGGCTAGTTATTTTCTCTCTCTCTTTTCTTCTCTTTTTTTTCTCACGCTCTTGTTCATGAGCATGCATTTTGTTTTTCTTGTAGACATGTCTTCTACTCCTCTTATCAAATAATTTTGAGAGAGTATTATGCATGAAAATTATAGAGTATCTTTTTGGTGGTGGAATGGTATGATAAAATCTTGCTACTTCTAGTGTAGAAGATTAGCATGTGCCCGTGTGATCTTGATCTTAAAAGTATGAAAAGATTCTCACATAGGTCTATACTAGTTTGACCAGACTCAGTGTGAAGGCAAATAGCATATGCATAAGGTTTATCTAATTCAAATCGTCATATGACTTTGGTAGGAATTTCTATCAAATGAGGAACTCCCATTTTAAATCTTCTCCATGAAATCAAATACCACTTTCAACTAGGGTATTAGCAGCTCTTATCACTATATCACATCCCACAACAACCTAGAATTGGACTTAGCTTTTGCTACCCACAATTTCCAAGTTTCAGGCAAGAATATTCTAGACCAATAAACCAATACTTGAAGAATACCAAGTTGTATGCAAGGGACTAGAGAAAATAAAACCATCAACTATTCATCATTTCAACTTATGCAAAGTAAAAATAATCTTACCGCACATCCTTTATTTTATTAACCTAACCTATACTATGTTATTATATTTTTTAAGATGCAAATGTGGTGGAATGAAAGAAATAAAATAAAGGAATGCAAATGGGGTGTGATACAAGTTACCTCGTAACCCAAGGAATGCAAATGCAGAAAAGTACATTCCACAAACTTGTAAAAAGCATCCCGCAATGTCTATATGAATTTAATCCCATCATAACCAAAGTATTTATCATAATCCATACCCAACATTCTCATTTACCATCATACCTCATCCATAAATTAACATCAATCCATATACCACTTTCATTCCTTCATAACCAGCCATGTCCAATTACCATAACCCAAACCAAATCCATGTCCAAAACCATCCCAAATCCCAATTCCAACTCTAATCATGTAGGTCATCCAGGTGCTCTTAACAGGGAGCACGACATTCATGATAGTTTTTAACACTCTGCAGAGGTTGTACCACTTTACCCACAAGTTCGTGATTTTGTCTCCTTTCAGTGACTAAAGAACCTCCATCATGCCTGTGACCCGTCGGTCACATTACACACTTTTGACCGTGTGTGGCCAATAGATCACAAAATAGTCTTTACAAAGGGACTACCAGCATATTTAGAACCACAAGGTTTCACAGGAGGTGATGTCTCACAACTGAGCACATCCATCCAAGGGCCCCCTCTTGTGTCGTTCGGATTCCAGGGCAGTCCCGCCACTAATGCAAACCCAACTGGCTCCCATTCCTCGGGCTTTCCAAGTAATCCGAACAATGCTAGCAATACACCTAATTAATCAGCTAAGTCGTGCCCATACTTGGCCTTGTGGTGGCACTGTTGCCCTGGCTTATTCTCACATGAACCGATCCTTAGATCTATGGCAAGTGAAACCACCATATCATCCAACCTAGTCCACAAACCGTGCTTTCTTAGATCACCCAAGTCCCATGTTACCAAATAGTCATATTCATCACTTCACATTGTCCATAAGTTCATTAATTCATAGTTAAGCCATTCGGTTATTTTCCAACACCAATTAAGTTTAAAGCAGAGCAAAAAGGTAAAATACCCTTCCTGACTCTCAGCAATATAACCCAAGCGACAAGGATGGTCACACAAGTCTAGTAAACACCGATCATGGGTTTCCCGTCAATTTGACACAAGCATGCAGTTTTGTAAACAAAACATTTCAAAACAGGATAAAATTTGTCAAGGACACTTGCCTTGCTCTTGTGACTGGTTTGGATCAACAGCTTCAAAGTTCCGGTGTTGAAGGTCCTCATAAGCACCCTCTAGAGTGTTACCTTCTATTCTGCATGACAAACATTTGAAACAAACATTGCAGTCAATAAATGCTCATATAGTACTCAGTATGCCATGACGTTCATGAATGATGCAATTATGATGTAATAAATGTTACTAGGTTGCTTTTATTGCTTACTAACTAGTTGCTATTGAGTTCTACATGTTATAGCAAGTTTCGAGTCATTTTGGAGAAAGTTGGAAAAGTTCCAGGAATTCCAGAATTGAGAAGCCAGACTTGTCTGCACCATGGGCCGGACATGTCTGCTCTGTACCAGAATGTTCAACGAACTAGTCTGTACTGGACCGAACAAGTCTGCTAACTCTAGGATTTTTCCGAATTTCCAACTATAACATAGTTTGATTTAGATATGGAATCAAGATTGACGTAGGAAAGATGTATATGATGTATTTACTGTGAATTCAAGGATTCACTAGTCGAAGAATAGATGAAACACGAGAATTTGACGGCTATATCGACAAAGACGATAAGTTGGAGAAGAAGAATGTTGCTGTCGAGGAATTGACGAAGAGGATCATAACAGTAGCGAGGATCTTGATTGATCCTCTTCTCCATCCTCTTTCTTCTTCTCCCTGTCCTCCTTGCAGTGAGGGATCCTTCTTCAAGAACGGCGACACACGGTGTGAGAGAGGCTAAGGGTTTTTTAACATGGGCAAAGGGGTAAAAGGTGGGTGGTGGGGTCTTTATATAGGAGGAGAGGTGGTAGGGTTAGGGTGGAATCTAAGTATAAGCGGCGGGAACAAGTAGAGGCCTTGGTGGGGTCCCACTTGGGCTCCTCAGGGGTGGGGCACAACGTTCTAGGGCCCAGTTAAGGCAATTTACCCAATAACTTGTCGTGGTGGTAAAAAGAATTCGAGTCAAAACCCTACACACCGGAAGACTGGAGAAGTTCGATCGGGTGCAAAAAGTTCAACTGAGAAGTCCGGTGCAATGCCAGACAAGTTTGTTCAAGGTCAGAAAGTGAATCAGACAAGTCTGGTGCCAAGACACACAAGTTTGGGGTTTGTCCAGTATCAATTCTAGACCAAGTTTTTGGGATTTTTCAGCTGCGGTCATCGGACTAGTCCGTATATGCAACGGACAAGTCTGGATGGGAACAAAAACAAAATCGGATTAGTTCACAATTTCAACAGACAAGTTCGAAGAACAACAGAAATGATTTCCGGACTGATCCGTAGCAATTAACGAAAAAGTCCAGGGGAACAACAGTAGCTAAATCGTACTAGTTCGGGGTCCAATCTGGACAAGTCTGTACTAAGCCAGGTTTTTAACCTTTGTTTCGGTTCTAATTATTTTTAATCTTGTTCCTTTTTGTTTTGCATCATGTTAGTCATATATAAGAATGAATGCAATGCATGTTGGATAAAAAAAAGGGTGTTACAAACCTACCCCCTTAATATGAATATCGCCCTCGAGATTCGACGGGGAAGGAAAGAGATTTGGAAATTTTCTCCTAAGATCATCTTCTCGCTCCCAAGTTGCTTCAGGCTGAGTATGGTGTTTCCATTACACTTTGCACCATCGAATCACCTTGTTCCTTGTGACCCTCTCCTTTGTTTCCAAAATCTTGACAGGTTGTTCAACATATGATAAATCTGCCTCAAGCTCCAATTCTTCCATTGGTACTTGTTCTTCTGGTACTCTTAGGCACTTCTTGAGCTGAGAAACATTAAATACATCATGAACATCAGAAAGTCTTGCTGGCATCTCCAATTTATATGTCACTTCTCCATGTTTGACCAATATATTGAATGGTCCAATATAGCAAGTGCCAACTTGCCTTTGACATTAAAATGCTTATGACCTCACATAGGTGAAACTTCGAGATACACAAAGTCTCCAACTTCAAAAGTTAGATTCGTTTGCCGCTTATCCGCATAGGCTTTTTGCCTGACTGAGCAGCTCTTAGGTTCCCACGTATTATTTGAACCTGCCTTCAGCATCTTGTAGCACATCAGGTCCAAACACTTGGTTCTCTCCTGTTTCATTCCAGAAGAAAGATGTCCTACACTTCTTCCCATATAGTGCTTTTGTAACACCCTAAATTTTCCCATCCTGCATTGCATACATGATCATGTATTAAACATTAGTAGGATAAAAGAAAAATGATAAAATATACAAATGAATGTAGCAAAAGAAGAAAAAGAAAATAATAATTATTACCTAAAACTTGTAATGAGAAATAAGTATAAAAATAATAATAAAAATATATATAAGTATATATATAAATAATATATAACAATATATAGAAATAGATAAAATACTAATATTAATAATATACATTATAAAAAAATAATAAATAATAAATATAAAATAATAATAATAATATATAAATAGATTGAATGATAATAAATATATATATATAATAATAAATAATAAATGTATAACATGAATAATATTTATATATAAAATATATATAATAAATAACATAATAAAAAAAAGAGAGTATAAAAAAAATAGTAAAATAAAAAAAATAAATAATATAATAAAAAAAAAGAAAAGAAAAAAAAACTATCCGCCGGCCAGCGGCCGAGCCGCCAGCCGGCCACGCCCGCACGCGAGGCGCCGGGCCCCGCTCCCACGTCGCCTCCTGCCGCGCGCCCCGAGGCGCTGACGCCGCCGCCTGCCCCGGGCCCGCTCCCACACGCCTCCCCCGCTCCCGCTCAGCCGCACGGCTCCCACCCCGCATGACACCCGGGCCCCGCCGCCTGCGGTCACGCCCGCCCGGACCCCGCCCGCCCCCGCGTCCTGCCCCGCTGGGCCCCACCCGCTCGCCCGCAGCACCCCGCACGCCGATCCACGCGCCCCAACGCAGCCGACCGACGCCCACGCGACCTCGCCCCGGCCCCACGCTGACGCCAGCCACGCGCCGCTGAGCCCCGCTCGCACCGCGAACCCCAATCGACCGCGCGCCGACCGGCCTGGGCCCCACCGCCGCCTGGCCCGCGCCGACCGAGCGCCGCTCGCGCTGACCCCGCTCCCACGCGTCCGACCCCGCGCGGGCGCCCCTCCCGACGCCGCCCGACCTACCGTCCCGCTCAGCGCCCCACAACGCCGTACCGCACCAGACGCCAAATCCCCGCGCCTCCCGCGCGTTTTCCGTGCGCCCTCCCCCGCTCCCGCGGAATCCCGCGCCGTAACCGCCTCCGATTTTTCTGGTCTCGCCCGCTCGCATCGTAACCGACTAGACTACCGCGCGTCCCGCCACTATAAAACACCGTAGCCTCCGTAGGTTTTCTCGATCCCAGAAAATCAGCCGCCGCCCAGAGAGCCAGCCGCCGGTAGAAAAAAAAAGGGCACCAGAGGCTGCGCCGCCAGGGGAAGAAAAAGAAGAGAGCGCCACCGTCTGCCGGAGATCGTCGCCGTCGTCGTGCCGCCGAGGAACTGCTGCACCATCTACTTCGTCTACGCGTCGCATTTATTCCATGACCGTCAGGCCGTCAGATCTACGGTAGGACATGTTCCCGATTCAAATTTTTGCGATCATATTGAATCTAATAGGCGTGAATTGAATTTAGTTGCACCATAATTTTATTTTCAGCAGCATTAATCCACCCTAAAACCCCCGTAAACTCATATGAACACGTATGAACTAGTCGCATCTAATTAATAAACAACCATAGTAAATTAGTTATTAAACTGTGCATGCATGCATGTCATCGCATGTTGATTAATGTGCGTGCATCATGTTGATTGTATATGTTTCTTGTATGTGTGGTCACGAGTAGAGGGAAGTGCTCAAGAGATCGTGTACGAGGATTTTCAGAATCAAGATTTCGAAGCGCTTGAACAACCCCATCCGCCGGAGCAAGGCAAGTGTCCTTGAAGCATATTGATCCTGTTTTCAAATAAATGTTTTGTTTGCAAAACTGCATGCTTGTGTCAATTTGATGGGAATCCTATGGTAGGAAGTTTACTAGATTTGTTTGACCACCCTTGTCACCTGGAATTTATGGTAGAAAGTCGGGAAGGGTTTTTACCTTTTTGCTTCGCTTAATTAATTGGGATGGAAAAACCAACACTATACATTTAATTATGTATTAATGATATTCTGGTTAATGTGATCTGGTCAATACGATGGGTGATCTAAGCAAGCCTGGTATGTGGATGGGTTGGATGTTATGGTGGTTTGCTTGCTTTAGATCTAAGGACCGGTTCATGCGAGAATACGCCAGGACTACAGTGCCACCACGAGGCCAAGTATGGGTGCGGCGTAGCTGATTAATTAGGGCTTTGCTAGTGCTGTTTGGACCATTGTGGATGCTCGGGGAAGGGGTAGTCGGATTGGGTTTGTTGATGATTGGTGGGACTACCCTGGGATCCGAATGGCTCAAGAGGGGGCCCTTGGTTGAAGATGTGCTCAGTGGGAGACATCACCACCGGTGAAACCTCAGTGGGGTCCGAATAGGCTAGTAATCCCTTTGTAAAGGCTATTTTGTGATCTCTTGGCCATACACCAAAGGAAGTGTAATTAGCAATAAGGAGGTTCTTTAGTCGCCGACGGGTGATGAAATCACAAACACGTGGGTAAAGTGGTACAAACTCTGCAGAGTTAATTAAAACTATCATGATAGCCGTGGTCCCGGTTATGAGCGCCTGGATGACCTACATGATTAGAGTTGGAAATTGGGATTTGGGATGGTTATGGTCTGGTAATGGTTATGGTTGGTTTATGGTTATGGTTGGTTTATGGTTATGGTTTATGGATTATGGTCATGGATATGAATTTGAGTTATGGTAATTGGGCATGGATAATGGTGATGTTGGCAATAATTGGATGTGGTTTATATTATGTTAATATGATGGTTATGATGGGATTGTTTCACATAGACATAGTATAATGCTTTTCAAATGTTTTACTGTACTTTTCAGCACTTAGCCATTATTACATTCGTCATTTGAATCAGCCACATGTCATACTTTCCACACTTGCTGAGTACGACATGTACTCACTCTTGCAATCCCCCACCCAACAGTTGCAGGTCAGAATTGTGAGTTTAATGGCGATAATGCGGAGATCTAGGCCGTGTCTACCGTCAGCTTTGCCTGTGGTGTTGCATGGAGCTGCGCTATCCCTTTTGCTTAGTTGCTTAGTTGTTTAATTAGTTTATTTCCGCTGCATTAGTTGAACTTGTCATTAATATTCATCAGAGCTTGTATTCGAGGATTTAATGAATTGTGTAATAAGAGTACTTATTTAATAATTTGAGCTGTGGTAATTATCTGTTTATCATTTGTGAATCACTCGTGTATGTGTGTTGAACATCCTGGGCACACATATGCGATAGCTTGGTTCATTTTTGGAACCGGGCGTCACAGCTTTATATGGTGACATTTTCAAGGTTGCTTGGTAACTATTGTTGTATGAGAATTCAGCATACGACAAGCTCTTGTCCCAGCTGCGTCCATGTTTCAAGGCACAAGCTCTCAACATATCCTCTAATATTTGGTTTCTCCTCTCAGTTTGTCCATTAGTCCATGGGTGATACGCAGAGCTGAAATTTAACTTGGTACCCATAGCTTCGTGCAGTTTCTCCCAGAACCTAGAGGTGAATTGGGAACCTCGTTCCGAGACTATTTTCTTCGGAACTCCATGTCGGCATACAATGTGCTGCATATATAGCTTTGCTAGCTTTGATGTTGTATATGTGGTTATGACGGGAATAAAATGAGCTGACTTGGTTAGGTAATCCACAATAACCCATATAGAGTTATATCCGGACTATGTACGTGGTAATCCAACTGTGAAGTCTATACAATTTTCTTCCCACTTTCACTCGGGTATTTTCAATGGTTATAATAGTCCAGTTGGCCTTTGATATTCAACCTTCACTCATTGGCACGTGTCACATCGGGAAACATATTAAGCTATGTCCTTTTTCACGCCATCCCACCAATAGCAAGTTTTCAAGTCCTTGTACATCTTCGTACAACTGGGGTGATTTGAGTAAGGCGAGTCATGTGCCTCCTTCAATATCGTCTCTCGGAGATGCTTCACATTAGGCACGGCAATTCTTTTCCCAAGCCATAGCATATCATGATCATCTTCATCAAACATCTATTCTCTCCCTTCTTGGATCTTTTCCTTGATTTTCTAGATTTCCTCATCATTTGTCTGACATTCTCAAATTTCCTGTTCTAGGGTCGAATTTAACTCCATCATTCCCATCTCATTCATGAACCCAAGATGCAACCATTCAAACTCCTTACATAGCACGGATGGCAACTCTCTAACTGTGAGTTGGTGGCTTGCTCCTTTTGTACTCAAGGCGTCGGCCACTACATTGGCCTTTCCTGGATGATAGTTGATTCCCACGTCATAATCCTTAATGAGCTCTAACCATCTTCGTTGCCTTATATTCATATCTGTTTGTGTGAATATGTACTTGAGACTCTTGTGATCCGTGTAGATCTCATACCTATGATGAAGAATGTAATGTCTCCATATCTTCAAGGCATGCACTACGACTGCATGTTCGAGGTCATGCGTAGGATAATTCTGCTCATGTTTCTTCAATGGTCTTGATGCATAGGCCACCACTTGACCTTCCTGCATAAGCACACATCCAAGCCCTTGTCTTGAAGTGTCACAATAGATATCGAAGCTCTTGCTCACGTCTGGCAATACCAAGACTGGTGCGGTGATTATCTTCTTCTTTAGTTCTTCAAAGCTATCTTGACAAGCTTGAGTCCATTAGAATGTCTTCCCCTTCATTAGCAATTCAGCCATGGGCTTCGCTATTTTGGAGAAATCCATGATGAATCGACGGTAATATTCGGCCATTCCGAGAAAACTCTGAATTTCCTTCATTCTTTTGTGGCTCCCATTTTAATACATCTCTCACTTTTCTCAGGTCGACCGATGCTCCTCCTCTAGAGATGATATGTCCAAAAAATGATACTTTCCGTAACCAAAACTGGCACTCGTTGAATTTAGCATACAATCAGTGTTCTCGCAATTTCTGCAATGTCAGCCTTAAATGATCTTCATGCTCTTCTTCACTTCTCGAATATATCATAATGTCATCAATGAGCACCATGAGGAACTTATCCAAGTAATCCATGAAGACCTTATTCATGAGGTACATGAAGTATGCAGATGCATTTGTTAGTCCAAATGACATAAAGGTGTACTCATAGGATCCATACCATGTCAGAAAAGCTGTTTTGGGTACATTTGACGGTCTAATATTCATTTGGAAGTAACCTGCCCTCAAGTCAATCTTGGAGAAAACACAAGCGCCCTTCATCTGGTCGAACAAATCCTCTATATAGGGCAACATGTATTTGTTCTTGATCATCACCTCGTTAAGAGACCTATAGTCCACATAGATCCTTTGGGTTCCATTTTATTTTATCAATGAAGAGTATTGGGGATCCCCATGGTGACGAGTTTGATCATATAAAACCCTTCTCTAGCCGCTCTTGAATTTGCTTTTTGAGCTATGCTAATTCAGTAGGAGGCATCCTATACGGCCTCTTAGCTATAGGTGCAGTGCCAGTTATTAAATCAATGACGAACTCGATGTCGCGATCAGGTGGCATACCTGACAACTCATCCGGAAACACACCCGAAAACTCGCACACCACTAGAATCTCCCCTAATGTTGCACCGTCCGTTTGATTCAGCACCACCTTCTCTATTGTGGGTTGGGATGCTTCAAACTCTATGCTGATTCCCTCATCATTTGTCAATTGCACCGTCTTCGTGGCACACTAAATTACGCCATGGTGCTTCCGTAACCAATCCATTCCAAGTATTATGTCCAGTCCTTGTGAATCCAAAATAATGAGGTTGGCGAGGAAGTCAACCCCCCTTATTTTAAGGCTTACTTTTGGACATATTATATTTGTTCTCATCTCCCCCAGGAGACTTAACCAACAAGGTATACTTCATGTGAGATATAGGCAAACTATACTTGGCAACTGTTGACATTTCTTACATCAAAGATAAAAATACGCAAGTGCACGGAAACTGTCGTGTAGCATTTCAACCAAGAGTGTTTCCAAGGGTATCGTATTTATCCCAAAGTAAGACAATAGAGTAAAGTAGACACTATTCTTATCATCAAGATATGAGATACTAATCAATTATCAAGACAAGGTAAGTTGATAATATAGGGAATGTGACACAGACCTAAGCAATCTATTCTAATGGGATAAATGGGTCCTAATGGAGATTAGACTAAGAGTTGGGGAGTTGCTCCTACAATGCTTATAATATAGATATACATAGCGTAGGTTAGGTACTAATGAGCATGTCAATGGTGAATACTTATGCTAAGTTGTTCAACACATTGGGCATGGGCTTACCCCTAGCAATACTAGGGCGACTCCTGCCAAGAGCCTGTGGCATAGCCAAACGTGGAGAATTACAAAGGATAGATAGGACTATCACCACCTACTGCCTACCTCTTCAATCCGTGGGTCTACGAGACATCCAACGCTACTTAACTATCCTAGCACCATGCTAGCATATTAAGTAAATACCTTAGGATCCCGGGCACAAGCCATCCTAAGTCAATGACTAATCTAACATCGTAGAACCAATGTTGAGACATAGCATAAGTTATTCATATTAACATGATCATATCATTGCTAATTAGACTATAGCCGGGGTTTGTAGTGTTTATGATGATAGATTAATATTGTTATTGCATAATCATAAAGACTACTCCTACCATATACATGGAATCTACAATCAAACAAGAAATGTTTCATCCAAGTATATGAATAAAATAAGAGTAAATATAATATCTTTGTTATGCATAAAGTAACAAATATAAGAAAAGATACATGAGCCATACCTTTCCAAATTTGGACATGGGACTAGAGGCTCCTCTCTACAGCCTAACCTCGACTAAGAAACTAGGAGAACTATTATATACATTAGAATGATGCTCAAGTGGTGTGTGTGTGTGTGTGTGAAGTGAGGATAGGGGTACTATTTAGAGGTGGAGAACGGTTGGTTCCGGCCACCAAATGTGCGCGAATCAGTCATAGTCATCTTTAGGAAGCCGGGAGGAGCCAACACGTGGCGATTGACCGAGTTTGTCGCCATGACCAAGTCAGCCGATTAGGGGGGTCGACCGACCTGGTCAGGGCTCCATTCAGTCTGTGTTTTCTCCAGGTCCCTAATAGGTGGGTCCCCCTTACTGATATAGGTGATACACCGTTGGATGGCCTTAGATACTTCTGTTTGTGGGCCATCTGATCCATGTGGTTCCACATATCGATGCTCGATTGGACGAGATGATTTTTATTGGATCCATCTCCTTGTTTCACTTCAATTTTGTATAAAATACCTGCATGCACCAATTTCTCCAAGTACAAGTGGAACTAGGTCATTTCTAACTATAATCCGTGTAAGAAATATTTATTTCCTCACATAATTGAGTTATATTGATGGTCGAAATTGGTATATAACGACCATCAACAAACTCATCCAAGCTTACCCTTTGCTCATCCCGAAGCAAAGATAAATACTTAGGTTGTTGATGAGGAGTTGCTACAATGTCCTATTTTGCAAAAGTACCAAGTGCACAACAAAATATACTACCTTGCATTGAATAAATTGACTATGGTACTTGACCCTTTTTCTTAGTCTTTATGGGGCTTATGCCTCATCCTTTTCTTGGGTGGTTGAAGGACAGAACAGCAAAATGAGCATGCATCACCTAATGCATGAGTTCCACTCAAATTTTAGGAGAACTTCAAATGGTGTTTGTATTTAAGTTTCTCAAATGATGCACTCAACCACTCCTATGTGGGAAGTGGTATTTGTATCCTCACCAAGGCAATGTCTTTGTTGTCCTACATCTAAATAAGGCTTGTATGTGGAGCTTGGTAGGGGTCAAGAGTAGGCATATTTGCAACACATATATTGCTAGTCAAAAGAGTAAGCCTTAGAAGAAAACAAATCATACTTTTGATCAAGATTTGTGCAAGTGTGATGGAAGACTTGCGGAGTGGGAATATGAAGATGACTTCTTTGTATGCACTCTCGTTTTGTGAGGATGAAACATGGCTAGTTATTCTCTCTCTCTCATATCTTCTCTTTTTTTTCCCACGCTCTTGTTCATGAGCATGCATTTTCTTTTTCTTATAGCCATGTCTTCTACTCCTCTTTTCAAATAATTTTGAGAGAGTATTATGCATGAAAATTATGGAGTATCTTTTTGGTTGTGGAATGGTATGATAAAATTTTGCTAACTTCTAGTGTAGAAGATTAGCATGTGCCCGTGTGATCTTGATCTTAAAAGTATGAAAAGATTCTCACATAGGTCTATACTAGTTTGACCAGACCAATGTGAAGACAAATAGCATATGCATAAGGTTTATCTAATTCAAATCATCATATAGCTTTGGTAGGAATTTCTATCAAATTAGGAACTCCCATTTTAAATCTTCTCCATGAAATCAAGTACCACTTTCAACTAGGGTATTAGCAGCTTTTATCACTATATCATAACCCACAACAACCTAGAATTGGACTTAGCTTTTGCTACCCACAATTTCCAAGTTTCAGGCAAGAATATTCTAGGCCAATAAACCAATACTTGAAGAATACTAAGTTGTATGCAAGGGACTAGTGAAAATAAAACCATCAACTATTCATCATTTCAACTTATGCAAAGTAAAAATAATCTTACCGCACATCCTTTATTTTACTAAACTAACCTATACTATGTTATTATATTTTTTTAAGATGGAAATGTGGTGGAAAGAAAGAAATTAAATAAATGAATGCAAATGGGGTGTGATACAAGTTACCTGGTAACCCAAGGAATGCAAATGCAGAAAAGTACATTTCACAAACTTGTAAAAAGCATCCTGCAATGTCTATGTGAATTTAATCCCATCATAACCAAAGTATTTATCATAATCCATACCCAACATTCTCATTTACCATCATACCTCATCCATAAATTAACATCAATCCATATACCACTTTCATGCCTTCATAACCAGCCATGTCCAGTTACCATAACCCAAACCAAATCCATGTCCAAAACCATCCCAAATCCCAATTCCAACTCTAATCATGTAGGTCATCCAGGTGCTCTTAACAGGGAGCACGGCTATCATGATAGTTTTGAACACTCTGCAGAGGTTGTACCACTTTACCCACAAGTTCATGATTTTTTCTCCTTTGAGTGACTAAAGAACCTCCATCATGCCTATGACCCGTCGGTCACATTACACACTTTTGACAGCGTGTGGCCAAAAGATCACAAAATAGCCTTTACAAATGGACTACCAGCATGTTTAGAACCATAAGGTTTCACCAGAGGTGATGTCTCACAATTGAGCACATCCATCCATGGGCCCCCTCTTGTGCCGTTCGGATTCCAAGGCAGTCTCGCCACAAATGCAAACCCAACTGACTCCCATTCCTCGGGCTTTCCAAGTAATCCGAACAATGCTGGCAATACACCTAATTAATCGGCTAAGTCGTGCCCATTCTTGGCCTTGTGGTGGCACTGTTGTCCTGGCCTATTCTCGCATGAACAGGTCCTTAGATCTAAGACAAGCGAAACCACCATATCATCCAACCAAGTCCACAAACTATGCTTGCTTAGATCACCGAAGGCCCATATTACCAAATAGTCATATTCATCACTTCACATTGTCTATAAGTTCATTAATTCATAATTAAGACATTCAGTTATTTTCCAACCTCAATTAAGTTTAAAGCAGAGCAAAAATGTAAAATACCCTTCCCGACTCTCACCAATACAACCCAAGCGACAAGGATGGTCACACAAGTCTAGAAAAAACCTATCATGTGTTGCCCGCCAATTTGACACAAGCATGCAGTTTTGCAAACAAAACATTCCAAAACAGGATCAAAATGGTCAAGGACACTTGCCTTGCCCTTGTGGCTGGTTTGGATCAACAGCTTCGAAGTTCTGGTGCTGAAGGTCCTCGTAAGCACCCTCTAGAGTGTTACCTTCTATTCCGCGTGACAAACATGCAAAACGAACATTACAACCAATAAATGCTCATACTCAATATGCCATGACATGCATGAATGATGCAATTATGATGTAATTCATGTTACTAGGTTGATTATATTGCTTACTAACTATTTACAATTAAGTTTTACATGTTAGAGTAAGTTTTGAGTCATTTCGAAGAAAGTTGGAAAAGTTCCAGGAATTCCAAAATTGAGGAGCCGGACTAGTCCGCATTATGGGCCGGACATGTCCGCTCTGGACCAGAAAGTTCAATGGACTAGTCCGCACTGGACCGGACAAGTCCGCTAACTCTATTGTTTTTGCAAATTTCTAACTAGAGCATAGTTTGGTTTAGATATGGAATCAAGATTGACGTAGGAAAGATGGATCTGTGCTATTTACCGTGAATTGAAGGGTTCACTGGCCGAAGAATAGGAAAAACGCGAGAATTCGACGGCTAGATCGACAAAGACGAAGAGTTGGTGAAGAAGAATGTTGCTGTCGAGGAATCGACGAAGAAGATCACAACATCGGCGACAATCTTGATTGATACTCCTCTCCTTCTCTTCCTTCTTCTCCCTATCCTCCTGGTGGTAATGGCTCCTTCCTTCTTCAATAACGGCAGCACACGGCGTGACGGAGGCTAATGGTTTTCTAACGTGAGAAAAAGGGTGAAAGGTGGGTGGTGGGGTGTTTATATAGGATGAGAGGATGTAGGGTTAGGGTGGAATACAAGTATAAGGCAGTGGGAACAAGTAGAGGCCTTGGTGGGGTCCCACTTGGGCTTCTCAAGGGTGGGGCATGACGTTCTAGGGCCCAGTTAAGGCAATTTACCCAATAACTTGTCGACGAGGTAAAATAGAATCCAAGTTGAAACCCTACACACCAGACTAGTCCGTAGTAAGACCGAACAAGTCCGATCGGGTACAAAAAGTTCAACAGAGAAGCCCGGTGCAATGCTAGACAAGTCCTTTCAAGATCAGAAAGTCAATCGAGCAAGTCCGGTGTCAAGCCGGACAAGTTCGAAGTTTGTCTAGTATCAATTCCAGACCATGTTTTTGGGAGTTTTCAGCAGCGATCATTAGACTAGTCTGTATATGCAACATACAAGTCCGGACGAGAACAAAAACAAAACTGGATTAGTCCACAATTTCAACGAATGGGTCTAAAGAACAACAAAAACAATTTTTGGACCAATACGTAGCAATTAATGGAAAAGTCCAGGGGAACAACAGTTGCTCAATCGAACTAGTCCGTGGTCCAATCTGGACAAGTCCGTTCTAAGCTCGGTTTTTTAACTGCTGTTTTGGTTCTAATTCATTTTAATCTTTTTCCTTTTTGTGTTGCATCATGTTAGACATATATAAGAATGAATTAAATGCATGATGGATGAAAATGAGGGTGTAACAGCCTGTGCAAATGAGAGATGGGTGAGACGGTGGTTTTACGTGGTTCGGGCCGCCGGCGCGTAATACCCTACTCGATGGTGTGTGTTGTATTGCTAGAGAGTCTGAGTTATGGATATGAGAGTCCAAGCGCCCGTACCTTAGTTTGAGCGGACCATAGAGGATCCTTCTAAGTTGGTGGCTGCTCAGTTGTTTTATAGTCCAAGGCCAGACATCTTATAAGTGGGGTCCTGTGATGCCCGGTTCCAGAAAATGAACCAAGCTAACGCATATGTGTGCCCAGGACGTTCATCACACACACATGAGTGCAATCACAAAAGGATATATAGATAATTACCACAGAACAAGATTAATTATCAAATTTTATTACACAACCCATATTAGCCTCGAATACAAACTCTAATGAATATTTATGACAAGTTCAACTAATGCAGCGGAAATAAACTAATTAAGCAACTAAGAAGACTAAGCATAAGGGATAGCGCAGCTCCATGCAACACCACAGGCAAAGCTGATGGTAGACACGGCCTAGAACTCCGCATTATCGCCATTAAACTCACAATCCTGACCTGCAACTGTTGGGGGGGATTGCAAGAGTGAGTACATGTCGTACTCAACAAGTGTGGAAAGTATGACATGTGGCTGATTCAAATGACGACAATAATAATGGCAATGTGCTGAAAAGTACATAAAAACATTTGAAAAGCAATGTATTATATGTATGTGAAATAAACCCATCATAATCATTAGTAATATCATGATGCCAATCCATTGTTCACCATCCTCATCAATAATTCCAGATTTCACCGTTTACCAATAACCATATTCAATACCAAAAATTAATCCATAACCATAATACCAACCATAACCATCCCAAATACCATCCCAATACCTAGTACCCTCTAATCATGGAAGTTGTCCAGGTGCTCATAACCAGGAGCACGGCTATCACGATAGTTTTAGACACACTCTGCAGCGTTTGTACCGCTTTACCCACGTGTTTGTGATTTCATCACCCGTCGACAACTAAAGAAACCTCTCTTATGCCAATTACAGTTCCTTTGGTGTATGGCCAAGAGATCACAAAATAGCCTTTACAAAGGGATTACTAGCCTATTTAGACCCCACTGAGGTTTCACCGGTGGCGATGTCTCCCTCAAAGCACATCTTCAACCAAGGGCCCCCTCTTGAGCCATTCGGATCCCAGGGTAGTCCCATCAATCATCAACAAACCCAATCCGACTACCCCTTCCCCGAGCATCCACAATGGTCCAAACAGCACTAGCAAAGCCCTAATTAATCAACTACGCCGCACCCATACTTGGCCTCGTGGTGGCACTGTAGTCCCGGCTTATTCTTGCATGAATTGGTCCTTAGATCTAAAGCAAGCAAACCACCATGATATCCAACCCATCCACATACCAGGCTTGCTTAGATCACCCATTACCATATCATATTGACCAGTTCACATTAACCAAAATGTCATTAATGCTTAATTGAGTAGGTAGTGTTGTTTTCCCACCCCAATTAATTAAGCGAAGCAAAAAGGTAAAAAGCCCTTCCCGACTCTCTACCATAATTCCAGCTGACAAGGGTGGTTAAACAAAGCTAGTAAACTTCCTACCATAGGATTCCCATCAAATTGACACAGCATGCAGTTTTGCAAACAAAACATTTATTTAAAAAAAACAGGATCAATATGCTTCAAGGACACTTGCCTTGCTCTTGCTGTTGATTAGGGTCAAAGCCTTCAAACTCTTGGTGTTGTAGATCCTCCGCGGCACTCTCTAGCGCAAATCTGTCTAATCCGCACAATAAACATACAAGACAAGAAACACAATCAAAGAGTGCACAAATATTACTCAATATGACATGACATGCATGATTGATGCAAATGCAAGGTAGAACTTGTTACTAGATTGCTTTTAATGATAACTAACTATTTCTAATAGCTTTTAACAAGTTTATACAGGTTTGGAGTTGATTAGATCAAACTTTAGAATCAATTCAACACAATTTAACTAGGAAGATTGGACTAGTCCGCCAGGGACCGGACAAGTCTGCACTCTGCGAGATCAGCAGATTAGGGTTTTCTAGATCGACGTAAATTTGGAGATTAGGGGTTGAATTCTCGTAAGGAAAAGAGAATAGAAGGTATATCAGGTGTTTAGAACTGCAATGAATCAAGAAACTTGGAGGCAACACTTGGATCTTGATGATCTAGGGTTCGTGATGAACTTGGGGATGAATTGGTGGTGAAGAACGAAACTTGGTGGAGATCTTGATTCTCTTTCGTTTCCTCCTCTTCTTCTTCTTGCTTGGGATCTTCTCCTCCCTCCTTGATGGTGGCTCCCCACGAACAAGGGTTTGGGTGGGTGGAAAAGTGGCAAATAGATGTCCATCCAAGGGGTGGGGCTGTTTATATAGAGGTGGAGGCTAGGGTTAGATGGATTTCGAGTTTGAGAGGAGTAGAGGCCGGTTTAAAGTCCCTCATGGGCTCTAAAAGAGTTAGGCACGACGTCCCTAGGCCCACTTAAAGTGAAACCCAAGAAACAAGTCGTAAAACAAAAGATCAACTCGGAGTCACAAAATATCGGACAAGTCCGGAAAGGACCGGACTAGTCCGAAGTCGTCCAGAGAGAAAATCAGACAAGTCTGGCCAAAAATCGGACAAGTCCGACTTTAAACAGAGAGGAAATCGGACAAGTCCGCTGGAACACCGGACTAGTCCGGAAAAGTCCAAGGACTTAGAAAATTTTCAAGGATTCATGGAATATCGGACTAGTCCGCACAAAATCGGACAAGTTTGAAAGTTTCCAGTGCCAAAAATCGGACTAGTCTGCAACAAAAACAGATAAGTCCGTTTTTAGCCAGAGAGAAATCGGACTAGTCCGCAGCAAAAACGGACTAGTCCGCACTTTCCTGCGTTTTAAGAGCGGTTTTGTTCCATATCAATTTTTAAATGCTCCAAATCAATTTTAAACTCGTTCCTCTTGTTGTGGGTTAATGTTAAACATGTATATGAGTGCATGCAAGGCATGATGCATGAAAATGAGGGTGTTACAAACCTACCCCCCTTAAAATGAATCTCGCCCTCGAGATTCGACGTGGAAGAGAAGAGATAGGGAAATTCCTTCTTGAGATGATCCTCCAATTCCCATGTCGCCTCTTTTTCTGTGTGGTGCTTCTATTGAACTTTACACCATCTAATTACCTTGTTCCTTGTGACCCTCTCCTTAGTTTCCAAGATTTTGTCCAGTTGTTCGGCATACGTCAAATCTTCCTCTAGTCCAATTCTTCCATTGGCACTTCTTCTTCCGGTACTCTTAAGCACTTCTTGAGCTGGGAAACATGAAAGACATCATGTACATCCGAAAGATGAGCTGACATCTCCAACTTATATGCTACTTCTCCTCTTTTGTCCAAAATCTTGAATGGTCCAGTATAATGAGGTGCGAGCTTGCCTCTTATGTTAAACCTCATATGACCTCTCATTGGTGACACCTTGAGGTAAACAAAATCTCCTATTTCAAAGCTAATTTCCTTCTCCTATTGTCCGCATAGCCTTTTTGTCTTGATTGGGCAGCCCTCAAGTTCTCACGAATTATTTGGACTTGCTTTTTGGCTTCTTGCAACACATCCGGACCAAATACTTGAGTTTCTCCTGCCTCACTCCAGAACAAAGGTGTCCTACACTTCCTCCCATAAAGCGCTTCATATGGTGACATCTTCAAACTTGCGTGGTAACTATTGTTGTATGAAAATTCTGCGTATGGCAAGCTTTTGTCCCAACTTTTCCCATGTTTTAAAGCACAAGCACTTAACATGTCCTCTAAAATCTGATTGGTCCTCTCGGTTTGTCCATCCGTTTGAGGATGGTATGCTGAACTAAAATTCAACCTCATTCCAAAAGCTTCATGCAATTTTTGCCAAAATCTGGAGGTAAATTGAGAACCTCTATCCGAGACTATCTTCTTAGGGACTCCATGTAGACACACAATATGCTCCAGGTATATTTCGGCCAATCGTGCAGCTGTATATTTGGTCTTCACAGGGACAAAATGAGCTGACTTGGTTAAGCGATCCACAATTACCCAAATTGAGTCATACCCAGACTAAGTACGTGGTAAACCAACTATGAAGTCCATTCCAATTTCTTCCCACTTAAATTCTGGGATCTTCAATGGTTGCAATAATCCAGTTGGCCTTTGATGTTCCGCCTTGACTCATTGGCACACATCACACAATGCTACGTACTCAGCTATGTCCTTCTTCATGCTATCCCACCAATAGCAAGTCTTCAAGTCTTTGTACATCTTTGTACAACCAGGGTGAATCGAGTACGGCGAGTCATGTTCCTCCTTTAATATTGTCTCCCAAATATGCTCCACCTTAGGCACAACGATTCTCTTTCCCAGCCATAAGGTACCATGTTCGTCTTCATCAAATCTGAATTATCTCCCTTCCTCGGTCCTGTCCTTGATTTCCTTGATCTCTTCGTCCGCGGTTTGTGCCTCTCGAATTTCTTGCTCCAAGGTTGGGTTTAACTCCATCATCTCCGTCTCATTTACGAACCTGAGGTTCAACCGTTCAAACTCCTTGCATAACTCGGATGGTAACTCTCAAACTGTGAGTTGATGACTTACTCCCTTTCTACTCAAAGCATCAGCCACTACATTAGCCTTTCCCGAATGATAGTTGATCCCCAAATAATAATCTTTGATGAGCTCCAACCATCTCCGTTGCCTCAAATTCAGATCCGTTTGTGTGAAAATATACTTAAGACTCTTGTGATCCGTATAAATTTCACACCTATGTCCAAGAATATAGTGTCTCCAAATCTTCAATGCATGTACCATGGCTGCTAGTTCAAGATCATGTGTAGGATAACTCTGCTCATGTTTCTTCAGTTGTCTTGATGCGTAGGCGACCACTTGACCTTCTTGCATGAGCACACATCCAAGTCCTTGCCTTGATGCGTCGCAATAAATATCAAAACTCTTGCTCACATCCGGCAGTACCAAGACTGGGGCTGTTGTCAACCTCTTCTTCAACACCTCAAAACTGTTTTGACAAGCTTGAGTCCATTGGAATGCCTTTCCCTTCATTAGCAACTCCGTCATAGGTTTGGCTATCTTGTAAAAGTCATTGATGAATCTACGGTAATATCCAACCATCCCAAGAAAACTCCTTATTTCCTTGACATTTTGCGGCGGTTCCCACTTCAACACGTCTCTCACTTTTCCGGGGTCAACCGATACTCCTCCTCCCGAGATTATATGACCCAAAAACGACACCTCTCTCAACCAAAACTGACACTTGTTGAACTTGGCATACAATCAATGCTTCCTCAATTTCTGCAACGTAAGTCTCAAGTGTTCCTCATGTTCCTTCTCATCCTTCGAGTAGATCATAATATCATCAATGAACACCACAACAAACTTGTCCAACTACTCCATGAAGACTTTATTCATGAGGTACATAAAGTAGGCTGGCGCATTTGTCAATCCAAAAGACATCACGGTGTACTCATAAGACCCATACCGTGTTCTAAAAGCTGTCTTGGGTATGTCCGATGGTCTAATCTTCATTTGAAAATATCCCGACCTCAAATCAATCTTAGAGAAGACACAAGCACCCTTCATCTGATCAAACAAGTCTTCTATGCATGGCAAGGTGTGCTTGTTCTTGATTGTTACCTCATTGAGAGCTCGGTAATCTACGCACATCCTTTGGGATCCATCCTTCTTGTCCACAAATAGAACGGGCGCTGCCCAAGGCGAAGAGCTAGGGCGAATAAAACCTTTCTCTAGTTGTTCTTGAATTTGCTTCTTGCGCTCCTCTAATTCCATAGGAGGCATCCTATACGGCCTCTTAGCTATAGGTGCAGTTCAGGTATTAAATCAATAACAAACTTAATGTCTCGATCAGGTGGCATACCTAGCCACTCGTCCGGAAAAACATCCAAAAATTCACACACCACTAGAATCTCCTCAATTGCGGCACCGTCCATATGATTCAGCCCCAATTGCTTTGGTGCGGTTTGAGATGCTTCAAATTCTATGGTGATCCCTTCTTCGTTGGTCAACTTCACCGTCTTCGTTGCACACTCAATAACTCCATTGTGCTTCCTCAACCAGTCCATACCAAGTATAATGTCCAATCCTTGAGAATCCAAAACAATGAGGTTGGCGGAGAAGTCTACCCCCCTTATTCTAAGGCTTACTTTTGGACATACTATATTTGTCCTCATCTCTCCTCCAGGAGACTTAACCAATAGAGTAAACTTCATATGAGACATAGGCAAACTATACTTGGCAACATACTTTGATGCAATGAATGAATGCGATGCTCAAGAATCAAATAACATAGTCGCGGGGTTGGAGTTGGCGAGAAACATACCAATGACCACGTCATCCGCTTGTTGAGCATCCTCCGTAGAGACATGGTTCACGTTGCCACGAGCAAAATTCTGCTGTCCACAGCTTCCTTGTGGCGCTCCTCCATTGGGTCTTGGGTTTTGCCTCGGCGCATTGCTTCCTTGACCAAGGCCTGACTTAGGACACTGAAGCGCAAAGTGTCCAACTTCTCCGCAGGTATAGCACTTCTTAACTCCACCAGAATTATTGGGACGAGCTTGGTTTTGAGCACTGGCACCAGGAAAATTAGCACGAGGCACATAAGGCATTGGAGGCCTAGGTGCTTGCATGACAGGGAGCTACTGCACAAACTGAGTTGGGCGTGGTGCATAACCAGGGCGTTCAGCAGGAATAGAAGAGCTTTAATAGGGCGCATTGGGTGGTGCAAGGCGAGGGCGCACATTACTTACTTGTTGCTGTCCTTGATATGGCGCCTTCCTCTTGTTGTCCTGTTCCATCTCACGGACCTTGTTCTCAACCACAATTGCTTTGTCCACAAGCTTCTGAAAATATGCATAGTCACAATTGAGTAGTTGCACTTGGATATTATTGTTGAGGCCTCTCATGAACAAGTATTGCTTCCGGCTGTCCCGACTAACATCCTCAGGCGCATATCTTGAGAGTTGAGTGAACTTATTGAGATATTCACTCACGCTTAATCTTCCTTGCCTTAAGTTCTCAAATTCTTGCCTCTTCAAGGTCATAACACCCTCCGGCACATAATGGGAACGAAAATTCTCCTTGAATTCGGCCCAAGTGATTCTCTATTGGTTCTCGTGAGTACTGCAATAAGAATCCCACCAATCTGCAGCTGCTCCAACTAGTTGATGTGAAGCAAACAAGACCTTCTCCTGATCACTGCATTGGACAATAGCTAGCTTCTTCTCCATGGACTTGAGCCAATCATCAGCATCCATAGGGTCAGCGGCTTGAGCAAAGGTTGGCGGCCTAGTCCTCATAAATTCTCCCAATCGGTTATGAGGTGGCGGTGGTGGGGGTGGAGGCATGTGAGGCTGATTGTTGATATTGCCAGCCTGCAACTGTCCCATAGTTTGTATCATGGTCTGCATGAGCTGGTTTTGCATAGCCAATAGCTGCTCAATGTTGATAGCTCCCTGAGTAGATCCTTGTCCAATGTTGTTCTGAGGCACTCCATTGTTCTCCTCCTCATCATTGCCATCCCTCTGGTTGCGAGTCCTCACCATCTGGAGAAAAGCAATAGGTAAGAATTAGAAAATGTCCCCAACTATATGCATCAAGGGATATGAAACTAAACAACTAGCTACACTAGCCTTGGTGGACATGGCAATGCTAAAGTATCCCAAATTCCGCTATTAAGCACACAAGCAAACAATATATATAGAAAACAGCAAGCCAACAAAATCAAATTGATTCCTAAGTGCTCCTATGTGCTCTAAAGTGTCCATTCTATCTAGGCTGCATCCTACGGTCCACCTGTGGCTCTGATACCAATCTGTGACGTCCGGTTCCAAAAAATGAACCAAGCTAATGCATATGTGTGCCAAGGACGTTCATCACACATACACGAGTGCAATCACAAAAGGATATACAGATAATTACCACAGAACAAGATTAATTATCAAATTTTATTACACAACCCATATTAGCCTCGAATACAAACTCTAATGAATATTTATGACAAGTTCAACTAATGCAGTGGAAATAAACTAATTAAGCAACTAAGCAGACTAAGCATAAGGGATAGCGCAGCTCCATGCAACACCACAGGCAAAGCTGACGGTACACACGACCTAGAACTCCGCATTATCGCCATTAAACTCACAATCCTGACCTGCAACTATTGTGGGGGGGGATTGCAAGAGTGAGTACATGTCGTACTCAGCAAGTGTGGAAAGTATGACATGTGGCTGATTCAAATGACGACAATAATAATGGCAAAGTGCTGAAAAGTACATAAAAACATTTGAAAAGCAATGTATTATATGTATGTGAAATAAACCCATCATAATCATAAGTAATATCACGATGCCAATCCATAGTTCACCATCCTCATCAATAATTCCATATTTCACCGTTTACCAATAACCAAATTCAATACCAGAAATTAATCCATAACCATAATACCAACCATAACCATCTCAAATACCATCCCAATACCGAGTACCCTCTAATCATGGAAGTTGTCCAGGTGCTCATAACCGGGAGCACGGCTATCATGATAGTTTTAGACACACTCTACAGAGTTTGTACCGCTTTACCCACGTGTTTGTGATTTCATCACCCGTCGGCGACTAAAGAAACCTCTCTTATGCCAATTACACTTCCTTTGGTGTATGGCCAAGAGATCACAAAATAGCCTTTACAAAGGGATTACTAGCCTATTTAGACCCCACTGAGGTTTCACCGGTGGCGATGTCTCCCTCAGAGCACATCTTCAACCAAGGGCCCCCTCTTGAGCCATTCGGATCCCAGGGTAGTCCCACCAATCATCAACAAAACCCAATCCGACTACCCCTTCCCCGAGCATCCACAATGGTCCAAACAGCACTAGCAAAGCCCTAATTAATCAGCTACACCGCACCATACTTGGCCTCGTGGTGGCACTGTAGTCCTGGCTTATTCTCGCATAAACCAGTCCTTAGATCTAAAGCAAGCAAACCACCATGACATCCAACCCATCCACATACCAGGCTTGCTTAGATCACCCATTACCATATCATATTGACCAGTTCACATTAACTAAATTGTCATTAATGCTTAATTAAGTAGGTAGTGTTGTTTTCCCATCCCAATTAATGAAGCGAAGCAAAAAGATAAAAAGCCCTTCCCGACTCTCTACCATAATTCCAGGTGACAAGGGTGGTTAAACAAATCTAGTAAACTTCCTACCATAGGATTCCCATCAAATTGACACAGCATGCAGTTTTGCAAACAAAACATTTATTAAAAAAAAAAACAGGATCAATATGCTTCAAGGACACTTGCCTTGCTCTTGCTGTTGATTAGGGTCAAAGCCTTCAAACTCTTGGTGCTGTAGATCCTCCGCGGCACTCTGTAGCGCAAATCCGTCTAATCCGCACAATAAACATACAAGACAAGAAACACAATCAAAGAGTGCACAAATATTACTCAATATGACATGACATGCATGATTGATGCAAATGCAAGGTAGAACTTGTTACTAGATTGCTTTTAATGATAACTAACTATTTCTAATAGCTTTTAACAAGTTTATACAGGTTTGGAGTTGATTAGATCAAACTTTAGAATCAATTCAACACAATTTAACTAGGAAGATCGGACTAGTCCGCCAGGGACCGGACAAGTTCGCGCTCTGCGAGATCAACATATTAGGGTTTTCTAGATCGACGTAAATTTGGAGATTAGGGGTTGCATTCTCATAAGGAAAAGAGAATAGAAGGTATACCAGGTGTTTAGAACTCTAATGAATCAAGAAACTTGGAGGTAACACTTAGATCTTGATGATCTAGGGTTGGTGATGAACTTGGGGATGAATTGGTGGTGAAGAACGAAACTTGGTGGAGATCTTGATCCTCTTTCGTTTCCTCCTCTTCTTCTTCTTGCTTGGGATCTTCTCCTCCCTCCTTGATGGTGGCTCCCCAGGAACTAGGGTTTGGGTGTGTGGAAAAGTGGCAAATAGATGTCAATCCAAGGGGTGGGGCTGTTTATATAGAGGTGGAGGCTAGGGTTAGATTGATTTCGAGTTTGAGAGGAGTAGAGGCCGGTTTAAAGTCCCTCAACGGCTCTAAACGATTTAGGAATGACGTCCCTAGGCCCACTTAACGTGAAACTCAAGAAACAAGTCGTAAAACAAAAGATCAACTCGGAGTCACAAAATATCGGACAAGTCCAGAAAGGACCGGACTAGTCTGAAGTCGTCCAGAGAGAAAATCGGACAAGTCTGGCAAAAAATCGGACAAGTCCGACTTTAAACAGAGAGGAAATCGGACAAGTCCGCTGGAACACTGGACTAGTCCGGAAAAGTCCAAGGACTTAGCAAATTTTCAAGGATTCATGGAATATCGAACTAGTCCGCACAAAATCGGACAAGTTCGAAAGTTTCCATTGCCAAAAATCGGACTAGTCCGCAGCAAAAACGGATAAGTCCGTTTTTAGCCAGAGAGAAATCGGACTAGTCCGCAGCAAAAACGGACTAGTCCGCACTTTCCTGCGTTTTAAGTGCAGTTTTATTTCAAATCAATTTTTAAATGCTCCAAATAAATTTTAAAATCATTCCTCTTGTTGTGGGTTAATGTTAAACACGTATATGAGTGCATGCAAGGCATGATGCATGAAAATAAGGGTGTTACAAACCTACCCCCCATAAAATGAATCTCGCCCTCGAGATTCTACGTGGAACAGAAGAGATAGGGAAATTCCTTCTTGAGATGATCCTCCAATTCCCACGTCGCTTCTTTTTCTGTGTGGTGCTTCTATTGAACTTTACACCATCTAATAACCTTGTTCCTTGTGACCCTCTCCTTAGTTTCCAAGATTTTGTCCGGTTGTTCGGCATACGTCAAATCTTCCTCTGGTTCCAATTCTTCCATTGGCACTTCTTCTTCCGGTACTCTTAAGCACTTCTTGAGCTGGGAAACATGAAAGACATCATGTACATCCGAAAGATGAGTTGGCATCTCCAACTTATATGCTACTTCTCCTCTTTTGTCCAAAATCTTGAATGGTCCATTATAATGAGGTGTGAGCTTGCCTCTTATGTTAAACCTCTTATGACCTCTCATTGGTGACACCTTGAGGTAAACATAATCTCCTATTTCAAAGGCTAATTTCCTTCTCCTATTGTCCGCATAGCCTTTTTGTCTTGATTGGGCAGCCCTCAAGTTCTCACGAATTATTTGGACTTGCTTTTAGTCTTCTTGCAACACATCCGGACCAAATACTTGAGTTTCTCCTGCCTCATTCCAGAACAAAGGTGTCTTACACTTCCTCCCATAAAGCGCTTCATATGCTGACATCTTCAAACTTGCTTGGTAACTATTGTTGTATGAAAATTCTGCGTATGGCAAGCTTTTGTCCCAACTTTTCCCATGTTTTAAAGCACAACCTCTTAACATGTCCTCTAAAATCTGATTGGTCCTCTCGGTTTGTCCATTCGTTTGAGGATGATATGCCGAACTAAAATTCAACCTCGTTTCCAAAGCTTCATGCAATTTTTGCCAAAATCAGGAGGTAAATTGAGAACCTCTATCCGAGACTATCTTCTTAGGGACTCCATGTCGACACACAATATGCTCCAGGTATATTTCGGCCAATCGTGCAGCTGTATATTTGGTCTTCACAGGGACAAAATGAGCTGACTTGGTTAAGCGATCCACAATTACCCAAATTGAGTCATACCCGGACTGAGTACGTGGTAAACCAACTATGAAGTCCATTCCAATTTCTTCCCACTTCCATTCCGGGATCTTCAATGGTTGCAATAATCCAGCTGGCCTTTGATGTTCCGCCTTGACTCATTGGAACACATCACACAATGCTACGTACTCAACTATGTCCTTCTTCATGCTATCCCACAGATAGCAAGTCTTCAAGTCTTTGTACATCTTTGTACAACCAGTGTGAATCGAGTACGGCGAGTCATGTGCCTCCTTTAATATTGTCTCCTGAATATGCTTCAGCTTAGGCACAACGATTCTCTTTCCCAGCCATAAGGTACCATGTTCGTCTTCATCAAATCTGAATTATCTCCCTTCCTCGGTCCTGTCCTTGATTTCCTTGATCTCTTCGTCCGCGGTTTGTGCCTCTCGAATTTCTTGCTCCAAGGCTGGGTTTAACTCCATCATCTCCATCTCATTTACAAACCCGAGGTTCAACCGTTCAAACTCCTTGCATAACTCGAATGGTAACTCTCAAACTGTGAGTTGATGACTTACTCCCTTTCTACTCAAAGCATCGGCCACTACATTAGCCTTTCCCGGATGATAGTTGATACCCAAATCATAATATTTGATGAGCTCCAACCATCTCCGTTGCCTCAAATTCAGATCCGTTTGTGTGAAAATATACTTAAGACTCTTGTGATCCGTATAAATTTCACGCCTATGTCCAAGAATATAGTGTCTCCAAATCTTCAATGCATGTACCACGGCTGCTAGCTCAAGATCATGTGTAGGATAACTCTGCTCATGTTTTTTCAGTTGTCTTGATGCGTAAGCGACCACTTGACCTTCTTGCATGAGCACACATTCAAGTCCTTGCCTTGATGCATCGCAATAAATATCAAAACTCTTGCTCACATCCGGCAATACCAAGACTGGGGCTGTTGTCAACCTCTTCTTCAACACCTCAAAACTGTTTTGACAAGCTTGAGTCCATTGGAATGCCTTTCCCTTCATTAGCAACTCCGTCATAGGCTTGGCTATCTTGAAAAAGTCCTTGATGAATCTACGGTAAT
Organism: Tuctoria greenei; assembly: GCA_036927565.1. Taxonomy (NCBI): domain Eukaryota; kingdom Viridiplantae; phylum Streptophyta; class Magnoliopsida; order Poales; family Poaceae; genus Tuctoria; species Tuctoria greenei. The sequence goes on from JAYESD010000006.1 coordinate 178,779,951, forward strand.
ATCCAGCTATCCCAAGAAAACCCCTTATTTCCTTGACATTTTGCGGCGGTTCCCACTTCAACACGTCTCTCACTTTTCCGGGGTCAACCGATACTCCTCCTCCTGAGATTATATGACCCAAAAACGACACCTCTCTCAACCAAAACTGACACTTGTTGAACTTGGCATACAATCAATGCTCCCTCAATTTCTGCAACGTAAGTCTCAAGTGTTCCTCATGTTCCTTCTCATCCTTCGAGTAGATCATAATATCATCAATGAACACCACAACGAACTTGTCCAAGTACTCCATGAAGACTTTATTCATGAGGTACATAAAGTAGGCTGGCACATTTGTCAATCCAAAAGACATCACGGTTTACTCATAAGACCCATACCGTGCTCTAAAAGCTGTCTTGGGTATGTCCGATGGTCTAATCTTCATTTGAAAATATCCCGACCTCAAATCAATCTTAGAGAAGACACAAGCACCCTTCATCTGATCAAACAAGTCTTCTATGTGTGGCAAGGTGTACTTGTTCTTGATTGTTACCTCGTTGAGAGCTCGGTAATCTACGCACATCCTTTGGGATCCATCCTTCTTGTCCACAAATAGAACGGGCGCTCCCCAAGGTGAAGAGCTAGGGCGAATAAAACCTTTCTCTAGTTGTTCTTGAATTTGCTTCTTGAGCTCCGCTAATTCCATAGGAGGCATCCTATACGGCCTCTTAGCTATAGGTGCAGTTCCAGGTATTAAATCAATAACAAACTCAATGTCTCGATCAGGTGGCATACCTGGCAACTCGTCCAGAAAAACATCCAAACATTCACTCACCACCGGAATCTTCTCAATTGCAGCACCGTCCATATGATTTAGCTCCAATTGCTTTGGTGCAGTTTGAGATGCTTCAAATTCTACGGTGATCCCTTCTTTGTTGGTCAACTTCACTGTCTTCATGGCACACTCAATAACTCCATTGTGCTTCCTCAACCAGTCCATACCAAGTATAATGTCCAATCCTTGAGAATCCAAAACAATGAGGTTGGCGGAAATTCTACCCCCCTTATTCTAAGGCTTACTTTTGGACATACTATATTTGTCCTCATCTCTCCTCCAAGAGACTTAACCAATAGAGTAAACTTCATATGAGAGATAGGCAAACTATACTTGGCAACATACTTTGATGCAATGAATGAATGCGATGCTCCAGAATCAAATAACATAGTCGCGGGGTTGGAGTTGGCAAGAAACATACCAATGACCATGTCATCCGCTTGTTGAGCATCCTCCGTAGAGACATGGTTCACGTTGCCACGAGCAAAATTCTGCTGTCCACGGCTTCCTTGTGGTGCTCCTCCATTGGGTCTTGGGTTTTGCCTCGGCGCATTGCTTCCTTGACCAAGGCCTGACTTAGGACATTGAAGCGCAAAGTGTCCAGCTTCTCCGCAGGTATAGCACTTCTTAACTCCACCAGAATTATTGGGACGAGCTTGGTTTTGAACACTGGCACCAGGAAAATTAGCACGAGGCACATAAGACATTGGAGGCCTAGGTGCTTGCATGACAGGGCGCTGCTGCACAAACTGAGTTGGGCGTGGTGCATAACCAGGGCGTTGAGCAGGAATAGAAGAGTTGTAATAGGGCGCATTGGGTGGTGCAAGGCGAGGGCGCACATTACTTACTTGTTGCTGTCCTTGATATGGCGCCTTCCTCTTGTTGTCCTGTTCCATCTCAGGGACCTTGTTCTCAACCACAATTGCTTTGTCCACAAGCTTTTGAAAATTTGCATAGTCACAATTGAGTAGTTGCACTTGGATATTATTGTTGAGGCCTCTCATGAATAAGTATTGCTTCCGGCTGTTCCGACTAACATCCTCAGGCGCATATCTTGAGAGTTGAGTGAACTTATTGAGATATTCACTCACTCTTAATCTTCCTTGCCTTAAGTTCTCGAATTCTTGCCTCTTCAAGATCATAACACCCTCCGGCACATAATGGGAACGAAAATTCTCCTTGAATTCGGCCCAAGTGATTCTCTACTGGTTCTCGTGAGCATTGCAATAAGAATCCTACCAATCCGCAGCTGCTCCAACTAGTTGATGAGAAGCAAACAATACCTTCTCCCGGTCACTGCATTGGACAATAGCTAGCTCCTTCTCCATGGACTTGAGCCAATCATCCGCATCCATAGGGTCAGCAGTTTGAGCAAAGGTTGGCGGCCTAGTCCTCATAAATTCTCCCAATCGGTTATGAGGTGGCGGGGTGGCGGTGGAGGCATGTGGGGCTGATTGTTGATATTGCCAGCCTGCAGCTGTCCCACAGTTTGTATCATGGTCTGCATGAGCTGGTTTTGCATAGCCAATAGCTGCTCAATGTTGATAGCTCCCTGAGTAGATCCTTGTCCAATGTTGTTCTGAGGCACTCCATTGTTCTCCTCCTCATCATTGCCATCCCTCTGGTTCCGAGTCCTCACCATCTGGAGAAAAGCAATAGGTAAGAATTAGAAAACGTCCCCAACTATATGCATCAAGGGATATGAAACTAAACAACTAGCTACACTAGCCTTGGAGGACATGGCAATTCTAAAGCATCCCAAAATCCGCTATTAAGCACACAAGCAAACAATATATATAGCAAACAGCAAGCCAACAAAATCAAATCGATTCCTAAGTGCTCCTATGTGCTCTAAAGTGTCCATTCTATCTAGGCTGCATCCTACGATCAACCTATGGCTCTGATACCAATCTGTGATGCTCGGTTCCTAAAAATGAACCAAGCTAACGCATATGTGTGCCCAGGACGTTCATCACACATACACGAGTGCAATCACAAAGGATATACAGATAATTACCACAGAACAAGACTAATTATCAAATTTTATTACACAACCCATATTAGCCTCGAATACAAACTCTAATGAATATTTATGACAAGTTCAACTAATGCAGTGGAAATAAACTAATTAAGCAACTAAGCAGACTAAGCATAATGGATAGCGCAGCTCCATGCAACACCACAGGCAAAGCTGACGGTAGACACGGCCTAGAACTCCGCATTATCGCCATTAAAGTCACAATTCTAACCTGCAACTATTGGGGGGGATTGCAAGAGTGAGTACATGTCGTACTCAGCAAGTGTGGAAAGTATGACATGTGGCTGATTCAAATGACGACAATAATAATGGCAAAGTGCTGAAAAGTGCATAAAAATATTTGAAAAGCAATGTATTATAAATATATGTGAAATAACCCATCATAATTATAAGTAATATCACGATGCCAATCCATAGTTCACCATCCTCATCAATAATTCCGAATTTCACCGTTTACCAATAACCATATTCAATACCAGAAATTAATCCATAACCATAATACCAACCATAACCATCCCAAATACCATCCCAATACCGAGTACTCTCTAATCATGGAAGTTGTCCAGGTGCTCATAACCGGGAGCACGGCTATCATGATAGTTTTAGACACACTCTGCAGAGTTTGTACCGCTTCACCCACGTGTTTGTGATTTCATCACCCGTCGGCGACTAAAGAAACCTCTCTTATGCCAATTACACTTCCTTTGGTGTATGGCCAAGAGATCACAAAATAGCCTTTACAATGGGATTACTAGCCTATTTAGACCCCCATTGAGTTTTAACCGGTGGCGATGTCTCCCTCAGAGGACATCTTCAACCAAGGGCCCCCTCTTGAGCCATTCAGATCCCAGGGTAGTCCCACCAATATTCAACAAACCCAATCCGACTACCCCTTCCCCAAGCATCCACAATGGTCAAAACAGCACTAGCAAAGCCCTAATTAATCAGCTACGCCGCACCCATACTTGGCCTCGTGATGGCACTGTAGTCCTGGCTTATTCTCGCATGAACCGGTCCTTATATCTAAAGCAAGCAAACCACCATGACATCCAACCCATCCACATACCAGGCTTGCTTAGATCACCCATTACCATATCATATTGACCAGTTCACATTAACTAAAATGTCATTAATGCTTAATTAAGTAGGCAGTGTTGTTTTCCCATCCCAATTAATTAAGCGAAGCAAAAAGGTAAAAAGCCCTTCCCGACTCTCTACCATAATTCCAGGTGACAAGGGTGGTTAAACAAATCTAGTAAACTTCCTACCATAGGATTCCCATCAAATTGACACAACATGCAGTTTTGCAAACAAAACATTTATTTAAAAAAACAGGATCAATATGCTTCAAGGACACTTGCCTTGCTCTTGCTGTTGATGAGGGTCAAAGCCTTCAAACTCTTGGTGCTGTAGATCCTCCGCGGCACTCTCTAGCGCAAATCCGTCTAATTGGCACAATAAACATACAAGACAAGAAACACAATTAAAGAGTGCACAAATATTACTCAATATGACATGACATGCATGATTGATGCAAATGCAAGGTAGAACTTGTTACTAGATTGCTTTTAATGATTACTAACTATTTCTAATAGCTTTTAACAAGTTTATACAGGTTTGGAGTTGATTAGATCAAACTTTAGAATCAATTCAACACAATTTAACTAGGAAGATCGGACTAGTCCGCCAGGGATCAGACAAGTCCGCACTCTGCGGGATCAGCAGATTAGGGTTTTCTAGATCGACGTAAATTTGAAGATTAGGGGTTGAATTCTCATAAGGAAAAGAGAATAGAAGGTATATCAGGTGTTTAGAACTTCAATGAATCAAGAAACTTGGAGGTAACACTTGGATCTTGATGATCTAGGGTTGGTGATGAACTTGGGGATGAATTGGTGGTGAAGAATGAAACTTGGTGGAGATCTTGATCCTCTTTCGTTTCCTCCTCTTCTTCTTCTTGCTTGTGATCTTGTCCTCCCTCCTCGATGGTGGCTCCCCATGAACTAGGGTTTGGCTGGGTGGAAAAGTGGCAAATGGATGTCAATCCAAGGGGTGGGGATGTTTATATAGAGGTGGAGGCTAGGGTTAGATGGATTTTGAGTTTGAGAGGAGTAGAGGCCGGTTTAAAGTCCCTCAACGGCTCTAAAAGAGTTAGGCACGACGTCCCTAGGCCCACATAACGTGAAACCCAAGAAACAAGTCGTAAAACAAAAGATCAACTCAGAGTCACGAAATATCGGACAAGTCCGGAAAGGACCGGACTAGTCCGGAGTCGTCCAGAGAGAAAATCAGACAAGTCTGGCCAAAAATCGGACAAGTCCGACTTTAAACAGAGAGGAAATCGGACAAGTCCGCTGGAACACCGGACTAGTCCGAAAAAAGTCCAAGGACTTAGCAAATTTTCAAGGATTCATGGAATATCGGACCAGTCCGCACAAAATCGGACAAGTCCGAAAGTTTCCAGTGCCAAAAATCGGACTAGTCCGCAGCAAAAACGGATAAGTCCATTTTTAGCCAGAGAGAAATCAGACTAGTCTGCAGCAAAAACGGACTAGTCCGCACTTTCCTGTGTTTTAAGTGTGGTTTTGTTCCAAATCAATTTTTAAATGCTCCAAATCAATTTTAAACTCGTTCCTCTTGTTGTGGGTTAATGTTGTAAGTGCATCTAGGATTTCCCTTGTGGGTTTTGGCTAATTGATGTGTAAGACCTATGTATTCTGAATACATTGGCTTGTAGTGAATACACTTGGCTTTGATGATAAAAGTTCTAAATATCACCAAAACACCTTTTTATCAAGGTCCGACTCTAGCTCCGAGCTATAGCAAGGTCCGACCATAGGTCCGACTTGTTTTGGGTAGCTCCGGCTACGTTAGATGCTAGGTCCGGCTTCTTGGTAAGGTCCGACTAGCTTTGTTTAGCTCCGGTGAGCTTTATCTTTAGCTCCGGCATGTCTTTATTAGCTCCGTCATGTCTTTGATAGCTCCGGCATATATTTGATAGCTCCGACATGTCCTTGATAGCTCCGACATGTTTTTACTAAGCTCCGAAGTTGATTTTTCTAGCTCCGGCTTTTGGAATTACTAGTTCCGACTAGTTCTGGTTAGCTCCGGTGCTAGGTCCTGCTAGTTTTGTAAGCTCCGGTGGGAGCTTGGTTGTACTAGTTTTGGTAAGCTCCGGCGCTAGATTCTACTAGCTTTTGTTAGCTCCGGCTCAAGCTCTGGGTTGCTCTGGCAAGGTCCGGAACTTGACCGCAGTGCTTCTGCTTTTCATTTGCAATGTTTCGTACTTGCTTTTCATTGTTGGAAAGATTGCTTAGTATTCATTTGCTAAGTTTTTGGTGCGTTTTGGTTGATATGGATGATATCGTGTTACTGTGGTTTTGCAACATGCTTATGTGAGGTTCTCACGTAGGGTGTTGTGTTCGGAACTAACTTGAGTCAAGTCGAGGACTTGGGCTCGTATGGATTGGTTGTTTATTCATGTGCAGATGTTGCTTGAGTTCAAGTCATGGCTGGTGACAGGATCCATTGGACTAGTCTCAGGGAGGAGATGAGGTTCCAACAACCAATTTCGGAAGGAACTGTGGTTGAGCTAATCAGGAGGTCGCGCAGGATGATTGAATCAAGAACAATGCATATGAAGGTATCATGGACGTCATTGGAAGATGTTTGCACGTGTGCAAGGAGTGCATGGACGTGGATACATGGTACCGAGATGTGATGAATAGATGTGGACGTAAAGAATTTGTCGGAAAGGTCCAACCGACTAGGTTATGGACTCAGGCTGTGGCTGAGTCGGGTTTGGCTCAAATATGGAAAGATTTGAGTTGGTTATGATAGGATTTCGTGTGGGTCACGAATTTGAGTTGTTTAGGAATGTGGGATACGTTCCTAAGGTGTTTGGAAGTCTTAAGATTGCTTCTATCTGCGTATAGAAGAATCTTGAGCAGTTATGGAAAGTTACGATTCGTGATCTGAGTAGTATTGGAGTCCTAGTTGATATTGGCTTGGCCTAAGGGCTGGTTATATAAGCAAGGGAGCCCAGAGCTCGTGTGCACGACTTTGGCGCTGTTCCTCTTGTGTTCTATTGAATAAAATTCATAGTTTGAAGGAACTTTTGTGCCTTGTTGGTCCGACTTGTTCCAGACAAGTTTTACTCATCGAGTTTCTGGACAGCACTACCTTTCATAGGTGGTTTTATCATAACTCGAGTTTTACAGATCCAATTGATGTGATTCTTTTTGGGTTGTCTTAAAAACTTGATTATCTATCATATATCAAAATTTCACGGTCATTGGATTTGTGGTCTATGATCTACAAGAGTTTCTTTGCAGCGTTCCAGAACTGTTTTTCCTCGGGTAGGGCAGTTTAACCTGTGTTTGATCTTTCGATCATAACTTGAGTTTTTCTCGACGGATTTGAGTGATTCTTTTTGTGTTGTCTTCGTGACCTGATTCTCTATGATATCTATCACTTTTGTCACTGTGAAACACGTTTATATTAGTCTCATACACGATTTCTTTAACAGATCGTTTTTCTGCTGAAGGGGTTGGGGTTTAATTGTTTCCGCTGCGTAAGATTTTTAAATCTACCATTCACCCCTCCTCTGGTAGCTTTTCACGTGCTCTTCGATCCTACAATTGGTATTAGAGCCACGGTGCTCTAATATTTGTGATTTGCACGTGTTTTTGACTAATCATCATGGAGAAATACTCCGCCAAACCTTGTGTGTTTGCTGGTATTGATTTTCAGGTTTGGAAGGCACGCATGGAGGCTTTCATCCAGGCAGAAGGCTTTGCAATATGGGAGAAGGTATACAAGCCTTACGAAGTGCCATCAAACGATCAAGTTACTGCTACAAATCTGAGAGATGTCGACAACAACAACAAGGCTCGGAACTTGATCATACAAGGATTAACACAAAGCGACTTCGACCGTGTTGCACACCTCCGATCTGCATACGATGTGTGGAATGCACTTTGTGACTACCACGAAGGATCCAACACGATCAAAGAGGTAAGACAAGACATGTTCAAGAAAGAATACATGCGCTTCGAGATGCAACCCGGTGAGTCTATTGATGACCTTTTTGCTCGCTTTAATAAGATTCTCAGCAACTTGCATAGTGTCAATGTTAATTTTTCAGATGCTGAAAATGCTAGGCAATTACTAAGTGCATTAGATATGTCAATTTGGGAGATGAAAGTCACATCTATTCGTGAATCTACTGTCATGAGTTCACTTACTTTAGATGTGCTATATTCCAAGTTAAAAACTCATGAAATTGACATAATCTCACGTAAGAACCCCAATAAGTTTATTGCATTTGTTTCACAACGTGATATGTCTAGCTCCGGCCAATCATCATCTTGCAATACTCTTGCTTTATTGTCCTCAGTAAGCCTGGAGCAGATCGAAGAATTTCCAGAAGAGGAGTTGGCACTCATCTCTACTAGATTCTCAAAAGCATTGCAAAATGTGAGAACTAGAAGGAGAGGAAGCTTCGGACCTCAACGCTGTTTTGAATGTGGTAAAACAGGACACTTTTGTACAAAATGCCCTAACCTTTCAGGTCTGACCACCCGGGAAGAAAAACAAAGCAAGGTCCGGACCTCCTCTGGAAATTCCATGAAGAAGAAGAAAGGTACCATAGGACGCAAGATGATCAATAGTTTCATCACCGCGCTTCAAGAGTTCAGTTCAAGTGACGTGGACATTGGAAGTGATGAAGATGAAGATGATTTGGCAAACTTGTGCTTTATGGCGGGCAAGTCAAGATCAAGTATGGAGGAGGCAGAACACAACAGCGACAATGAAGAGGTGTCTAGTTGCTAATGATTCAAAGGACTTATATTTTTGGCATCGTAGACTTGGTCACGTAGGCTTTGATCACCTAATGTGTGTTAGTGCTCTTGATCGCATACGTGGGCTGCCTAGGCTTAAAGGGGACAAAGAAATTGTGTGCTCTTCTTGTAGACATGCTAAGATGGTTGTAGGTTCACATACTCCTCTCACAATGATCATGACAACTGAACCATGTCAACTTTTGCATCTTGACACCGTAGGACCTTCACGTGTTCAATCCTTCGGAGGTAAATGGTATGTTCTTGTTATTGTTGATGATTATTCTAGATACTCTTGGGTTTACTTTATGGCGTCTAAGAATGAAGTTTTTAGTCACTTTAGAACTTTATTTCTTAGATTATCAATTGATCACCCAGGATCATTAAAAGCAATTAGAAGTGATAGTGGAACTGAATTTAAAAATCAATCTTTTGATCACTTTTGTGCTGAAAATAGAATAGATCATCAATTCTCTTCACCATATGTACCTCAACAAAACGGTGTTGTAGAAAGAAAGAACAGAACCTTAGTTGAGATGGCTAGGACTATGCTTGATGAATATCAAACTCCTAGGAAATTTTGGGCTGATGCGTTAGCAACTGCTTGTTATGTCTCAAATCGTGTTTTCTTGCGTACTAAGCCAGGTAAAACACCATATGAGCTTTGGTTTGGACATAGGCCTAGTGTTACACACTTTCGAGTCTTTGGTTGCAAATGCTTTATTAAGAAACATGGTAATCTTGATAAATTTGAACCTAGATCCATTGATGGCATGTTTCTTGGTTATCCATCTCAGACTAGAGGCTATCGTGTGCTTTTACTTGACACTAACAAAATTGTGGAGACTTGTGAAGTGTCTTTTGATGAAGCTAGCCCAGGTACTAGCTCCGGTGTTGCAGGACCAGATTCGTATCCTCAGTGGGAGGGTATTTTCGAAGATGAAGAAGAGCCGGTGATACTGCCTAGTAGTTCCGAAGTTGACACGTGTCTAGCTCCGGACATTGAACAAGCTCCGGCTATCACCTATGCTGGTCCTGATCGTCCACAAGTCACAAGCTCATAAATCTACAATGAACATGAAGAATAAGAAGCTTGTGAGACATCTGTTCCCCTACGGTTATACAAAGATCATCCCCCACAACAGATGATTGGAAGCTTGCACGAACGAGTCACACGGTCCAGGTTTTGCGATCCAAACTCTTATGCTCATTCTGCTTTTGTTGCTTCTTTTGAACCCAAAGATATATCACACGCACTCACTAATGAATCTTGGATTGTTGCCATGCAAGAAGAGTTAGAAAATTTTAAAAGAAATAATGTTTGGAAACTTGTACCTCCACCTCAAGGTCACACTTTAATTGGAACTAAATGGGTATATAAAAATAAACAAAGTGAGGATGGGGTTGTGGTTAGGAATAAGGCTAGGTTGGTTGCTCAAGGTTTCACTCAAGTTGAAGGTCTAGATTTTGATGAAACTTTTGCTCCTGTTGCTAGATTAGAAGCCATAAGAATTTTGTTAGCTTTTGCAGCATCTAAAGGTTTTAAGCTATATCAAATGGATGTTAAAAGTGCTTTTCTTAATGGCTACATAGATGAGGAGGTTTATGTCAAACAACCACCGGGTTTTGAAAATCCAGATTTTCCTAATAATGTTTACAAACTGTCCAAAGCCGTATACGGTCTCAAACAAGCCTCGAGAGCATAGTATGATAGGTTAAAAACATTCTTACTTGAAAAGGGGTTTACCATGGGCAAGGTTGATAAAACTCTTTTTGTGCTTAAACATGGCAATGACTCATTATTCATTCAAGTGTATGTGGATGATATTATCTTTTGTTGTGCTTCTCATGATCTTGTGTCCAAGTTTTCAGCAATGATGAGTTCCGAATTTGAAATGAGTATGATGGGTGAACTCACTTACTTTTTGGGGCTGCAAATCAAGCAAACCAAGGAGGGTACCTTTGTGCATCAAACGAAGTATACCAAAGACATCCTAAGGCGCTTCAACATGGACAAAAGCAAGCCTCATAGGACACCAATGGGAACAGCAACAACACTTGAACTTGATGAAGATGGTGAACCTGTGAATCAAAAAGAATATAGAAGCATGATCGGATCACTTTTGTACCTCACGGCATCAAGACCGGACATACAATTCAGCGTATGTCTCACATCGTCAAGCCGTCAAAAGGATTCCCAGGTACTTACATGGAACTCAAGAATTTGGCATTTTTCTTCCTTCTTCCTCAACCGTTACTTTGAAAGCTTTTTCGGATGCTGATTTTGGGGGTTGTAGGATTGATAGGAAAAGTACTTCCGGTGCTTGTCATTTTCTTGGTAATTCTCTTGTTGTTTGGTCCTCTAGAAAACAAAATTCAGTTGCACAATCCACAGCCGAATCTGAATATGTAGTTGCTGCTAGTGCTTGCTCACAAATTCTTTGGATTGTTCAAACACTTAAGGACTATGGGGTTGATCTAGATAGTGTTCCACTATTTTGTGATAACACTAGTGCTATTTGCATTGCCAAAAACCCCGTGCAACATTCTAGAACTAAGCACATTGATATTAGGTATCACTTTCTCCGAGATAACGTTGAAAAAGGAAACATTGTGCTTCACCATGTAGATACCGAACAACAATTGGCTGACATTTTTACAAAACCTTTGGATTTCACTCGTTTTTGTTACATTCGTGGTGAAATAGGGGTTATGCATCCTCATGGCTTAAATTGAGGGGGAGTTTTTGAAACTTGGGAAGTCTATGTGTGAATCTGAAATAAAAATAATATGAGCATAGTATTTCATACATATATGACTCTGTGATTCCTTTTACATGCTAAAAGTTTTTACTACATTACTCGTGTTATACATTTTGTAGTTTTTGCCATGTCTAGTAATTGGAATAATTACTTACACTAAAACTGGTCATGGTCAAACTTTCTTGCTATTTTGAACTTGTTGCATGCTCACAAATGTTTTTAATCATTAAGAATTCATCAAGTAATCAACTCACATGTTGAGTTTTTATGAACAAATATAAATTGATAAAAGATCAAGAGAATATGCATGCATCGCACTTCTTCTTTTGAGATGGCTTGTCATTGCACTTAGATATGAACTTGGAAGAAGTTGTGTATGACTAAAACCATGTCCTTAAGCTTCTGATTGTCAAATGACATAGGCTTGGCTTGGTTGGTTAGAATAAGGCAGATGCGCATATAATCTCTTGCAAATTTATGCTTTGAAAAATATTAAAATGCAGAAACTAGTGTCATGCTTTCAGGTTTTGAAATAGTTAAGTTTGTGAGATCATGACTTTCTTAAATTGAAAATTACATTTGATCTCTAGCATGGCTTACACTACTTTCTGTATTTCATTGATGTGATAATGTAAGGTACTTGATAGTATGACTTGTATGACCTTTGTTTATATGTATATGTTATAATATGCTCATAACAACTAAAGTTGGAGAGATAATTTGTTTATATGCTCATGACTTGCTGAATACATTGTCAAAGGGGGGGAGATAAGCATGAAGAGAAAGAAAATATGTGCATAAGGAGAGATAATAAAGGGGGAGAGATCCTCTCATTTTACTTTTGATTTACAAAAGGGGAGAAATTGCCTTCAAAACTTTTATGTGAATAAGCCAATGTTCGAATTTTAAATGGTGTTTCCAATGCATTCATCAAGGGGGAGATTGTAAGACCTATGTGTGCTGAATACATTGGCTTGTAGTGAATACACTTGGCTTTGATGATAAAAGTTCTAAATATCACCAAAACACCTTTTTATCAAGGTCCGACTCTAGCTCCGAGCTATAGCAAGGTCCGACCATAGGTCCAACTTGTTTTGGGTAGCTCCGGCTACGTTAGATGCTAGGTCCGGCTTCTTGGTAAGGTCCGACTAGCTTTGGTTAGCTCCGGTGAGCTTTATCTTTAGCTCCGGCATGTCTTTATTAGCTCCGGTATGTCTTTGATAGCTCCGGCATATATTTGATAGCTCTGGCATGTCTTTGATAGCTCCGACATGTTTTTGCTAAGCTCTGAAGTTGATTTTTCTAGCTCCGGCTTTTGGGATTACTAGTTCCGACTAGTTCTGGTTAGCTCCAGCGCTAGGTCCTGCTAGTTTTGTAAGCTCCGACGGGAGGTTGGTTGTACTAGTTTTGGTAAGCTCCGGCGCTAGATTCTACTAGCTTTTGTTAGCTCCGGCTCAAGCTCCGGGTTGCTCTGGCAAGGTTCGGAACTTGACCGCAGTGCTTCTGCTTTTCATTTGCAATGTTTCATACTTGCTTTTCATTGTTGGAAAGATTGCTTAGTATTCATTTGCTAAGTTTTTGGTGTGTTTTGGTTGATATGGATGATATCGTGTTACTGTGGTTTTGCAACATGCTTATGTGAGGTTCTCACGTAGGGTGTTGTGTTCGGAACTAACTTGAGTCAAGTCGAGGACTTGGGCTCGTATGGATTGGTTGTTTATTCATGTGCAGGTGTTGCTTGAGTTCAAGTCATGGCTGGTGACAGGATCCATTGGACTAGTCTTAGGGAGGAGATGAGGTTGCAACAACCAAGTTCGGAAGGAACTGTGGTTGAGCTGATCAGGAGGTCGCGCAGGATGATTGAATCAAGAACAATGCATATGAAGGTATCGTGAACGTCATTGGAAGATGTTTGCACGTGTGCAAGGAGTGCATGGATGTGGATACATGGTTCCGAGACGTGATGAAGAGATGTGGACGTAAAGAATTGGTCGGAAAGGTCCAACCGACTAGGTTATGGACTCAGGCTGCGGCTGAGTCGGGTTTGACTCAAATATGGAAAGATTTGAGTTGGTTATGATAGGATTTCATGTGGGTCACGAATTTGAGTTGTTTAGGAATGTGGGATACGTTCCTAAGGTGTTTGGAAGTCTTAAGATTGCTTCTATCTGCGTATAGAAGAATCTTGAGCAGTTATGGAAAGTTACAATTCGTGATCTGAGTAGGATTGGAGTCCTAGTTGATATTGGGTTGGCCTAAGGGCTGGTTATATAAGCAAGGGAGCCCAGAGCTCGTGGTGCACGACTTTGAGACTGTTCCTCTTGTGTTCTATTGAACAATATTCATTGTTTGAAGAAACTTTTGTGCCTTGTTCGTCCGACTTGTTCCAGACAAGTTTTACTCGTCGAGTTTCTGGACAGCACTACCTTTCATTGGGGGTTTTATCATAACTCGAGTTCTACAGATCCAATTGACATGATTCTTTTTGGGTTGTCTTCACAACTTGATTATCTATCATATATAAAAATTTCACGGTCATTGGATTTGTGGTCTATGATCTACACGAGTTTCTTTGCAGCGTTCCAGAACTGTTTTTCCTCGGGTAGGGCAGTTTAACCTGTGTTTGATCTTTCGATCATAACTTGAGTTTTTCTCGACGGATTTGAGTGTTATTTTTGTGTTGTCTTCGTGACTTGATTCTCTCTGATATCTATCACTTTTGTCATGGTGAAACACGTTTAGATTAGTCTCATACACGATTTCTTTAACAGATCGTTTTTCTGCCGAATGGGTTGGGGTTTAATTATTTCCGCTGCGTAAGATTTTTAAATCTACCATTCACCCCCCCCCCCCCTGATAGATTTTCACGTGCTCTTTGATCCTACATGATGACAAACATATGAGATCCTAATGAATTCACTGAGATGATTGCAGGACAAACAAGTGAAACAGCTCGGTGCACACAAAAAGGTGAAAAATGAAGTGGTGTTCAAAGCAAGATACTTTGATAAATTTTGGAAGACTAAATTAGATTTTGAATGTATAGGGAGTGTATGAAAGACACACTCTAAGAGCTCACAAATTTGCGCGAGGGTAAGGGATTAAAATTAACCTAACTTTCACAAAGCACCGGACTCATCTTTCTGAAATCCCACTTATAGGGAGACCGGACTAGTCCGTGCATCCACTGGACTAGTCCGTTGATGTTTCTGGAGTCTCTCATATGAGGGACCGGACTAGTCCGATCATGGACCGGATTAGTCCGTTGAACTTTCTAGAATCTCCCATTCGTGGAGGTCAGACTGGTCCGCGGACTAGTCCGATGAACTTTCTGGAGTCACCATCACACAACACCGGACTAGTCCGGCAGACTTTCTGGACCTCAAAACACATTGAGACCGGACAAGTCCGGACTTGCACCGGACTAGTCTGGTGTTAGGGTTTTTCAACGGCTAGCTTTTGGAAACCCTATAAATAGAGAGTCCATGGCTTTCCTATTAACACACACGTTGAATACTGTTCAAAGAGCAAACCCTAGCGCCGCCACTTCATCCCAAGAGCCCAAAACACATCTCCCCACACATCTAAAGTGCAAAAAGAGTGAAATCAATTGAACACTTGGATTCGGGATTGGGAGATCATTGTTCTTTCGTTGCGAGCTCTTGGGGTTTGATCTTTCTACACTCATACTCTGCTTCGTAATACTTTTGAGTGTATTTGATCACTTCTTTGTTGTAATTCTCGTGGGAGCCCTCAACGTGTGAGGTTGCCCCACAAACCTGGTGATTACCCATGATAGTGAGATCAAGTCGGCCTTCGTGGTGACTTGAAGAGGGAAAGGGTTGGAGACCCGGCTCTGTGTGAGCTTCCTCAACGAGGACGTAGATCTCGTGGTGAGATCGAACCTCGGGAAAAATTCGTGTGTCTTGTGCCTTATTTCATTTGAATTTTGTTCACTAGATCACCTAAGTGCTAAAACATTAACCTAAGGAAATTATAAGTTTTAACTGCATTCCTATATTAATATCAAATAAAAATATCAGTTGTTCTCATTTCCGCTTCTAAAGAAACTTAGATTCCCAATCAACACTTGATCAACACACATATTTTTAGCACACCGGACAAGTCCGTCCACACAACCGGACTAGTCCGGCCAACCAAAATTTGACGATTCTATTAAGTGTGCAGGGAATTCAAAAGGCCTATTCACCCCCCTCTAGGCCACATTCAATTGGTATCAGAGCAAGGTTCTCCAACAACGAGACTCACATCTTGGAGAGATCAATGGCCTCAGAGAAGAACAACGATATCTCGAAGATGAACATCAATGAGGAGGAACAAGAAACTAAAACTTTTGATGTGCTGAAAGAGAGCCCACACGATGATGAAGAAGTGCGACAATTAAAGGCACTTATGAGAAAGAAACTGCTAGGACAAAAGGGAAAAGAAGAAGAGAAGACGACGGGGAGTGGTTATCACGACTACTCCCGACAGCCTTACAACTACAACCGTCTCAATTCAAACAACCATTATCTTTCCATTCCTATGTGAAAACCTCCACAGTTTGATGGAAGCGACTATACAATGTGGAAGTACAACATGAAGATGCATCTAATATCTCTAAATCCTAGTCTATGGCACATTGTTTGCACTGGCATTGACATCCTGGACACGGATGAAGAACTCACCCCAGAACAAGAGCAAGAGATTCACATAAATGCACAAGCCATCGTCGTGATCACATCATCACTAAGCAGAGAGGAATTCACCAAGATTGATGGCTTAGAAAGTGCAAAGGAAATCTGGGATACACTCAAGACAGCTCACGAAGGGAATAGATCGGTTCGTGAAGCAAAAATCAAAATGCTTGAAGGAGAGTTGGGGAGATTCGCTATTGAAGAAGGCGAATCACCTCAAGACATGTACAACCGGATGAAGGCACTCATCAACAAAATACGTGCCTATGGAAGTAAGAAATGGACAGATCACGAGGTAGTCAAGAGAATGATTAGAGCCTTCATGCCAAGAAATGTGACACTTTGCTCAATGATTAGAGAATGCCCCGGGTTTCACAAAATGACTCCCGATGAGTTGTTGAGAAAGATCATAAACCATGAAATGATGGAGAAAGAGGCACAATACGTCAAAGACTTGGCCGAACCCACTTCCTCCAAAAAGAAGGAGGTTGCCGTCAAAGCTACATGCCGACCCAAACTCAAAGAAGCTCATGAAGATCAAGACGATGGACATACGAGTGACGCGAGCACAGATCTTGATGATGAAGAAATGGTACTCTTTATCAAGAAGTTCAAGTGAATGATGAAAAGAAGACACGACAACAACTCAAATGAAGGCAAAAGCAAAGATAAAGGAAAATCCAAGGCTCG
This sequence comes from Tuctoria greenei, assembly GCA_036927565.1. NCBI lineage: Eukaryota > Viridiplantae > Streptophyta > Magnoliopsida > Poales > Poaceae > Tuctoria > Tuctoria greenei. The sequence goes on from JAYESD010000006.1 coordinate 178,796,795, forward strand.
ACGCACTTGCTACAACTGCGGAGAGTATGGTCACTTCATGGTGGACTGCCCTTATGAAGAAAACAAAAAGAAGAAGGAAACAAGATCTCAAGAAAAGAAAAACTTCAGAAAAAGAAGATAAACCCATCAAGCTCACATTGGCAAGGAGTGGGACTAAAACGACGAGTCCTCCTCCGATGAAGAAGAAGAGATGGCTACTATCGCAATCAAGAAACCTACTATGAAGGCCACACTCTTTCCAAACATGGGAGGATGGGACATGAACAACCATACTTTCCTTATGGCTAAGGAAGGCAAGAAAAAGGTACGACTCACTCCTACTACGCTAAATTCCTCTATTGATGACTTTGAAAGCTCTAGTGAGAATGAAGAAATGTTTAGAGGACTAGATAAAATTGCTCTAAGGAAAATGGAAATGTTGTCGAACGAAATCTTTGAAAAGGAGGAACTTCTTGACCGACAAGAAGATATGCTCATCCGTGAAAGGAAGAGATATTAAGAAGTTGAAAAGCTTCTCGAGCTTGAAAGAGAGAAGAACGAGTCGCTTGAAGCTGAGCTAGACTTGAGTAAAGGAACTTACTCAAAGATAGAAGACTCACATATTGCAATCAAGGAAGAACTTGCTAACTTGTCAAAAGCTAACAAGATCCTTGAGGTGCAAGTTGTGTCGCTCAAGCAAAGTGACTCCTCTTCCTCCAAGAGCTCCTCCTCCAAAGATATAAGTTCGACAACAATCAAAACTTGCACTTGCTCTAGTAAGAAGAATATTATGTCTAATGCTTCAACATCTCATAATATGCATGCCCCTCCAAGCGGCATCTTTGATAAGGAGAAGATCAAATATGCACGCAGTGCATATATGGTCACAAGACCTCCTAATGTCAAAGATGGCCTTGGTTTTGATAAGAACAAACACATGTCTACTTCCAATCATGCTAAGAATAGAATTGTCTTTGTCAAGGAAAAATCTCATGAATCTGAACCACAAATATTGTTTCATACATTTAATACTTCTTATGTTCTTATGAAAGCCAAAAACGGAAGAGTCATTGCCAAATATACAGGGCCACGCCACAAGAACTTGAAAACTTATGTGTGGGTGCCCAAGACTCTTGTGACTAACCTGAGAGGACCCAAGCAAGCTTGGGTACCTAAAACCAAGGAATAATTATTTTTTGCAGGCTTACTCCTCCGGTGGAACAAAATGTGTACTTGATAGCGGATGCACAAATCATATGACCGGAGAGAGAGGTATGTTTGTGGAGTACGAGTACAACAAGGATCCAGGTGAAGGCATATACTTCGGAGACAACACCCAAGGAAAGGTCCTTGGTAGCGGTAACATTGAAATATCCTCTCAACATACCTTATCAAATGTTTTACATGTAGATTCTCTAGATTATAACCTGTTTTCAATATCCCAACTATGCGACAAAGGTTACAACTGTTTATTCACTAATGAGGGTGTGACTATTTTTAGAAGAAGCGATGGCTCGATTGCATTCAAGGGAATGTTGAAGGGCAAGCTTTATCTAGTTGACTTAAACAAAGATAAAGCCGAACTCAACACATGCTTGGTTGCTAAGACCAACATGGGATGGCTGTGGCATAGACGGCTAGCCCATGTTGGGATGAGAAATCTGCAGAAACTTCTAAAAGGTGGTCACATCCGTGGTCTTAAGGATGTGGTTTTTGAAAAAGACAGGCCGTGCAGCGCGTGTCAAGCAGGAAAACAAGTCGGAGCACCACACCCCGCCAAGAATGTGATGACTACCGCAAGACCGCTGGAACTTCTCCACATGGATCTCTTTGGTCCTGTTTCGTACATCAGCATTGGCAGTAACAAATACAGTTTAGTAATTGTTGATGATTTTTCAAGATTTACCTGGGTATTTTTCTTGTATGATAAATCAGAAACTCAGGGGATCCTCAAGAAGTTCTTGAAAAGAGCTCAGAACGAATTCTCATCAACCATAAAGAATATCAGAAGTGACAACAGGACAGAATTCAAGAACCTCCAAGTTGAGGAGTTTCTCGATGAAGAAGGAATAAAGCATGAATTCTCGGCGCCCTACTCCCCTCAACAAAATGGAGTGGCCGAAAGGAAGAACAGAACATTAATCGAAATGGCGAGAACTATGTTGGATGAATGCAAGACATCAGATCGTTTTTGGGCAGAAGCGATAAACACCGCTTGCCATGCCACAAATCGACTGTATCTCCATCGACTACTGAAGAAAACTCCATATGAGCTCCTTACCAGTAAAAATCTCAATGTTTCTTATTTTAAAGTTTTTGGTAGCAAATGTTTTATTCTGAACAAGAAACCGAGGGCCTCAAAGTTCGCTTCAAAGTACGATGAAGGATTCTTGCTCGGATATGAGTCGAATGCCTACACCTATCGTGTCTTCAACAAGGTGTCCGGCCTTGTTGAAGTAGCATGTGACGTAGTGTTCGATGAATCTAACGGCTCACAAGTGGAGCAAGTTGATAAGTGTGTGCTAGATGAAGAGGAAGCTCCATATGAAGCGCTGAAGAAAATGGGACTTGGTGATATCTTACCACAAGAGCAAACCTTCGACTCAAATGCACAAGATGAACCTCAACACGGAGGCAATAATCTAGGGGGAGCTCTTGCACAAGATCAAGAGGAGGAAGATCAAGAAGATCAGGACCATCATGGAAGCAATGATCTAGGGGGAGACAATGCACATGAAGATAATGAAGAACAAGCAACTACACAAGCTCCACACCCAAGAGTACACCAGAGCATGCAAAGAGACCACCCTGTCAACAATATCATTGGAGATATTGCTAAGGGAGTAACTACTAGATCTCGAGTTGCAAATTTCTGTGAATCCTATTCTTTTGTGTCTTTTCTGGAACCATACAGGGTAGAAGAAGCCTTAAGGGATCCAGACTGGGTGATTGCAATGCAAGAGGAGCTGAACAACTTCAAGAGAAATGAAGTATGGGAGATAGTGGAAAGACCAAAGGCGAACATAGTTGGAACCAAATGGGTCTGTCGGAACAAGCAAGATGAACATGGAGTAGTAACAAGAAATAAGGGAAGACTGGTGGCCAAAGGTTATTCTCAGGTCGAAGGTTTGGACTTTGATGAAACTTTCGCTCCTATAGCTAGACTTGAGTCCATTCGTATTTTATTGGCATATGCTACTCACCATAATTTTAAGTTGTATAAAATGGACGTCAAGAGTGCTTTCTTAAACGGCCCAATCAAGGAGAAAGTTTATGTGGAGCAGCCACCAGGATTCGAAGACCAGAAATTTCCCAACCATGTCTACAAACTGCGTAAGGCTCTCTATGGCCTCAAACAAGCTCCTCGAGCTTGGTATGAGTGTCTTAGAGATTTTCTAATTCAGAATGGATTCAAATTTGGTAAAGCTGACTATACACTTTTCACTAAACATTGTGATGATCATTTATTTGTATGTCAAATTTACATTGATGACATTATCTTTGGATCCACTAACAAATCCTTCTGTGAAGAGTTTAGCAAAATTATGACAGATAGGTTCGAGATGTTAATGATGGGCGAATTAAAGTTCTTCTTGGGATTCCAAGTGAAGCAACTAAGAGAAGGTACATTTATAAGCCAAACCAAATATACACAAGACATTCTCAAGAAATTCAATATGGACAAAGCCAAGCCCATCAAGACACCCATGGCCACTAATGGACACCTCGACCTTAATGAAGACGGTCCAAATGTGGACCAAAAGGTATATCGGTCCATGATTGGCTCTTTACTTTATTTATGTGCATATAGGCCAGATATTATGCTTAGTGTTTGCTTGTGTGCGTGGTTTCAAGCTGCACCTAAAGAGTGTCATTTAGTTGCTGTAAAAAGAATCCTAAGGTACCTTGTGCATACACCCAACTTGGGCCTTTGGTATCCCATAGGATCCAAATTTAACTTGATAGGGTATTCTGATGCCGACTATGCAAGATGCAAAGTCGATAGAAAGAGCACGTCAGGGACTTGTCAGTTTCTTGGTAGGTCCCTGGTATCTTGGTCATCCAAAAAGCAAAACTCCATTGCCCTTTCCACAGCAGAAGCAGAATATATTGCAGCCGATAGCTGTTGCACCCAATTACTTTGGATGTGACAAACCCTTAGGGACTACGGCTACAATTTTAACCATATTCCACTTCTATGTGACAATGAAAGTGCTATAAAAATTGCACACAACCCGGTAGAGCACTCAAGAACTAAGCACATAGATATCCGTCATCATTTTCTTAGAGATCATTCACTAAAAGGTGACATTGCTATTTCACATGTTAGAACTGAAAAACAACTTGTGGATATTTTCACCAAACCATTGGATGAGAAAAGGTTTTGTGAACTTAGGAATGAGCTTAACATTCTTGACTCTCGAAATGTGGCTTGAAATGTTACACACCTGGTTGAAACTTCAAATGTTACATTTTATTGCTAAAACTGCCCCTCACCTCTTTTTCTCCTAAGAAAACCATTCTAATGAAGAAATCTTGGAGTTTATGACCATTTTTCATTGTTGATTGCTTTCTAGTCATAATTACCAAGATTATTTGCAAAACTTGTCCTTGGATCACTATTAGTTATCTCAAAATACTTAGTTTGTCCAGTGACACCGGACTAGTCAGGTTTGCCACCGGACTAGTCCGGATAGTCCCTCTTCCTAGGTTTTCCAGGAACACCGGACTAGTCCGCCGTCTCACCGGACTAGTCCGGTCGGCCGCCTATATAAGCAGCTGGCCGGCCCAAAACAGTTTCAAATCTCCCTCCACTTGAGTTAAACCCTCACCTCTCAAACCCTAGCTCCCAAAAAGGTGATTTTCGAGTTGAGCCCTCAAAATCCAAGCTCTCTCCGTGGGAAATCCTTCCCTCAATGAGTTGGTACTCCTCTCCAAACTCATCCGGACAGATTTGTGCTCCTTCAACGCGAATCCTCAAATCTCGGTAAATTTCTCCCTAAAGTCAAACTCTCAACTTTTCTAGTTCTAGCTTATTTCTCTTGATTCCAAGGAAGTACATTAGCTTCAGAGATGTATTACTTTCACCTTCATGCTCATTTGCACCCTTAGATAGAAGTTGTGATTCTAGTTTTGTTAGGGTTATTATGCCAGGCCGGACTAGTCCGGCTCCCAAGTACGGACTAGTCCGGTACACCGGACAAGTCCGCACTCTGAAACCGGACAAGTCCGGTCTCTGACATTTGAATCCTCACATCACTTTCATTCTGAGTTCACTCTCATCTAAATCATGAACTCCTTGTTAGGCACGATGTCTTCAAGCTCACATGACAGCTCCTTCCATGTTGATGAAGAAGTTGAGCGCGAAAAAGTGAAGAGAGCCAAGGAGAGGTACATGAAGAAAAGGCATGATGTAAGTGTGCACTCTCCACCCTCCGACGACAACTTGCCCAAGAAAAGGAGGGTAGTTGTGAAGAAGGCCCAAGGAAAGGCTGGTGAGAGCTCCTCAGGGCCCAAGAGGACTCTCAACAAAGGAAAGGGGCTTGCTAGTGGTCCCATTGGACCCCTGAAAATGAAGAACCCAAGTCACCGCAATAGGCAGCACTCAAGTAAGGATTTCACTGGAAAAGGGGGTGAGCTTGCCGATAGCTTCAGGCAGGTTAATGTGTATGCTCAACCTCGGCAATGCTTAGACCCAAGATTTTGGAGCAACTTCCATGCCGACTACTACGAGCATGTGTACATGAAGATGAAGAATCCCGTTGTGAAGAGTCAATGGGTGAACATTGGGTACATGCAGTCAAAGAAGTATCCTGCCTCCCATGAGGTGGTTGAGTCCCTGGAGAGGCACGGATTGAAGGAACTGTTTTCTTTTGAGAATGACTGGAACAATGAAGTCATCACCCAATTCTACTCTACCCTCTACTTTGCTCGTGGTGATGGAGACAGTCTTACTTGGATGACCCATGGTTCCAAGTATAGTGTTACTTATGATGAGTTTGCAAGGATTCTCCACCTTGAGCACACCTTGGATCATGATCTAGTCATCCACAATCTGCAACCCCTAGAGAAGGATGAGCTCACATTTCTCTATGACACAAGGATGCCATATGTTGCTCCCACTATCAAGTATTTTAAGCCCTTCTATGTGGTGCTCAACAGAATTTTGAGGAAGACAATAGCCCCAAAAGATGGAGATGCGGGGACTATTCAAGGAACTTTGAGGACCCTAATGAAGGTCATTGGTGGGAGGAGACCGTTCAATGTCTTTGAATACATCTACAATGACATTGTGAACATCTCAATCACTCCAAACAGATCTTGCGGGTATGCCCTGTACATCATGTACATGATTGAGAAGGTAACTGGACTTGAGTTCGTCAAGGATGTTCACCATACGGGGATGAAACCAGAAAAGCCCACCGAGTACACTCTACCTTCGGCTCCTGATGCACCTCCATCCCCTGAAGCTGAGAGGAGGACTAAACAAACTCGGGATGTGAATGTAACTAGATCTTCTGCTGCTGCTCCTAGCTCTACACCTGCTCCTGAATCCTCCGGTGGTGTGCTCAAAATGCTCACCTCCATCTTTGCCTGCTGCCGCAAGATTGAAGTCAGGCAGAAGAAGCATCAAAAATATGTCAACGCCAACATCAAAGCTATTTGTGACAAGCTGGAGATTGAGCCGGTGGGATCCCCGCCCGCCTTCGAGGACTCTGAGGAGGAGTCTGCTCCGGCGAATGATGATGATGGTGGTGAAGATGAGGACAGGACCGAGACTGAAGGAGAGAGTGGCGATGAGTGATTCCCCTCAATTTTTCCCTTTTTTGGTGCCTTGATGCCAAAGGGGTAGAGATTAAGACTAGGAGAGATTGAGACTAATAGTTTGAGAGTAGTTGGTGTCTTTATGTTTTTGTGATCAAGGACATGTGTACTTACTTTTAATACCTTGTAATGCACTATTTCTTCTCTTATGTGTGATGCTTATTGTTGCTTGGATGATTATCTTTATGCTCATCATTGATTACCTTTACTTCATCACACCTTGTTGATCACACACCTGTTAGGCACCCCACCATAGGGTGTTTGCATATGTGAGAAGCTTTTTGTGGACTTATCATTATTCTCATATGTGCACACCTTATGAAAATCAAGATTTTATTTTCAATTATGATATCTCAAATGGTTGTCATCAATCACCAAAAAGGGGGAGATTGTAAGTGCATCTAGGATATCCCTTGTGGGTTTTGGCTAATTGATGACAAACATATAAGATCCTAATGAATTCACTGATATGATTGCAGGACAAACAAGTGAAACAGCTCAGTGCACACAAAAAGGTGAAAAATGAAGTGGTGTTCAAAGCAAGATACTTTGATAAAGCTTGGAAGACTAAATTAGATTTTGAATGTATAGGGAGTGTATGAAAGACACACTCCAAGAGCTCACAACTTTGCGCGAGGGTAAGGGATTAAAATTAACCTAACTTTCACAAAGCACCGGACTAGTACGATCATGGATCGGACTAGTCCGTTCAGCTTTCTGGAATACCACTTATAGGGAGACCGGACTAGTCCGTGCATCCACCGGACTAGTCCGTTGATGTTTCTGGAGTCTCTCATATGAGGGACCGGACTAGTCCGATCATGGACCGGACTAGTCCGTTGAACTTTCTAGAATCTCCCATTCGTGGAGGTCGGACTGGTCCGCGTACTAGTCCGATGAACTTTCTGGAGTCACCTTCACACAGCACCGAACTAGTCCGAGGTTGGACCGGACTAGTCCGACAGACTTTCTGGACCTCAAAACACATTGAGACCGGACAAGTCCGGACTTGCACTGGACTAATCCGGTGTTAGGGTTTTTCAACGGCTAGCTTTTGGAAACCCTATAAATAGAGAGTCCACGGCTTTCCTATTAACACACATGTCGAATACTGATCAAAGAGCAAACCCTAGCGCCGCCACTTCATCCCAAGAGCCCAAAACACATCTCCCCACACATCTAAAGTGCAAAAAGAGTGAAATCAATTGAACACTTGGATTTGGGATTGGGAGATCATCGTTCTTTCATTGCGAGCTCTTGGGGTTTGATCTTTCTACACTCATACTCTGCTTTGTAATACTTTTGAGTGTATTTGATCACTTCTTTGTTGTAATTCTCGTGGGAGCCCTCAACGTGTGAGGTTGCCCCACAAACCTGGTGATTACCCATGATAGTGAGATCAAGTCGGCCTTCATGGTGACTTGAAGAGGGAAAGGGTTGGAGACCCAACTCTGTGTGAGCTTCCTCAACGAGGACGTAGATCTCGTGGTGAGATCGAACCTTGGGAAAAATTCGTGTGTCTTGTGCCTTATTTCATTTGAATTTTGTTCACTAGATCACCTAAGTGCTAAAACATTAACCTAAGGCAATTATAAGTTTTAACTGCATTCCTATATTAATCTCAAATAAAAATATCAGTTGTTCTCATTTCCGCTGCTAAAGAAACTTAGATTCCCAATCAACACTTGATCAACACACATATTTTTAGCACACCGGACAAGTCCGTCCACACAACCGGACTAGTCCGGCCGACCAAAATTCGACGATTCTATTAAGTGTGCAGGGAATTCAAAAGGCCTATTCACCCCCCTCTAGGCCACATTCAAATGTTAAACACGTATATGAGTGCATGCAAGGCATGATGCATGAAAATGAGGGTGTTACAGATCCGGGGCCTGACAGGTGGCCCGGGGTGATCTTATCCTGTACAAGATCTAAGGTGTAATGGATACCTACTACCTCTGACAGTGCGCCAGTGGCGAGAGCATAGCAGGTGAAGATGGTGGAGGATGTCCCGTCTTGTCACCGTAAGCTACCCACTTGGCAAAGTGGGGTAGCCCTGGGGCGCCTTCATTGCGATGTGATCGGACGCAGCGGTACCTAACAGGGGTGAGCGTTGCACCCGTGCGCCTAGGGAAGGCGTGTGCCTTCAATGTGTGAACAGGGACCGCCCTTTATTCCTGCAACCTACCGCCCAGAAAAAGTTGCAAGACGTGTGGCTACTCCGGAGACCTGCTCGGTAGGAGCATGGGTCTAGAATCAGGGCACGTGTGGCGTCTCCAGAGCCCTACTCAGTGGGAGAAATGGTCCGAAGCTGGAGGACGCATGGCTGCTCCGGAGCCCTGCTCGATGGGAGCAAGGGTTTGGAGCCGGAGGACGTGTGGCAGCTCCAAAGCCCTCCTCGATGGGAGCAAGGGTCTGGAGTTGGAGGACGCGTGGCTGCTTCGGAGCCCTTCTTGGTGGGAGCAAGGGTCCGGAGCTCGAGGATGCATGGCTGCTTCAGAGCCCTCCACAGTGGGAGCAAGGGTCCGGAGCTTCTTCTTGCTTGTACGCAGGGTACCCAGTCTGCAGGGTATTGACAGTTTCTTCTTGCATCTATTCCCCTGGACCTGCTTTGAGAGCACCCCACAAAGGTTCTTGATCTGCAGAGGCTTAGTCCTCAGGTGAGGCTGCACGTATGAGAGATGGGTGAGACGCTGGTTTTACGTGGTTCGAGCCGCCGGAGCATAATACCCTACTCCACGGTGTGTGTGTGTGTGTGTGTGTGTGTGTGTGTGTGTGTGTGTGTGTGTGTGTGTGTGTGTGTGTGTGTGTTGTATTGCTTGAGAGTCTAAGTTGTGGATCTGAGAGTCCAAGTGTCTGTCCACTAGTCCGAGCAGACCATGAGGATCCTTTTAAGTTGGTTGCTGTCTGGTCCTTTTATAGTCCAAGGCTAGACAGCTTACAAGTGGGGTCTGAGTTATGACAGGTGGCCCCGTGGGGATCTTATCTTGTACAAGATCTAAGGTGTAATGGCTAACTGCTACCTTTGGCCATGTGTGTCGATACCCTGCAGACAGGGTACCCCCGTGTACAAGCTAGAAGCAGCTTCGGACCTGACCTACCCACCTAGGAGGGATCTGGAGCTGCCACGCGTCCTCTGGCTCCGGGCCCTTGCTCCCACTGAGGAGGGCTCCAGAGCAGCCATGCGTACTCTGGCTCCGGGATCTTGCTCCCATCGAGGAGGGCTCCAGATCTGCCATCTGTCCCACGACCTGCAATGGGCCATGGGCCCCGAAGTGTAAAGGTCATAGCAACTTGTCCAATCGCGAATTGAAGGCACGCACCTTCCCCACGCGCACAAGTGCGGCGCATGCTCGTGTCAGGTACCATCCAATCACATCGCAGTGAAGGCGCCACAGGGCTACCCCACACTGCCAAGTGGGTAGCTTACGGCGACAAGACGGATGGGACATTCTCTGTCATCATCAATTACGCATAGCCACTAGTGTCCTTCGCGGCAAGACGGCGAGTCTTCAAGCCGCGGTTAGAGGCTGTGTACGTAAGAAGCCTTAGATATTGTACATGATAAGATCACCCTGAGTTCACCTATCGGACCCTAGACCCCACATGTAAGCTGTCCGGCCTTAACTATAAAAGGACTGGGCATCACCCGTTACTAGACATCCTCTCTGGTCCACTCGGACTGGACAGACAACTTAGACACTCTCAAGCAATACAACACACACATCATGGTGTAGGGTATTACGCTCCAGTGGCGTGAACCATGTAAAACCATTGTCTCACCCATCTCTCAAACGTGCAGCCTCACCTGAGGACTAAGCCCCCGCCGATCAAAGAACCTCCATGGGCTGCTCTCTAAGTAGGTCCGAGGGAAGTGTCGCAAGAACACTTCGATGTTCTGCACCTTCACCCGCTGTTGATGTTTCGCACCTTCACCCGCCGTCGATGTTCCACGCATTGAGGGTGGGTGCCTTGGAGCATCCATCTCCGACACGTCCAAGGGGGCTCACCATCAATATTCCTTACATTGAGGGTGGGCGCCTCCAGAGCATCAAGATCTAGAACCTCCCACGGTGCCCGTCGTCGACAATCCGCAGGTTGATGGTGGGCATCACCGGAGCATCCATCTTCGACACCTCCCAAGGGGCCCACCATCGATGTTCCACACGTTGAGGGTGGGCACTACCAGAGCATCCAACTCCAGCACCACCCAGGGGGCGCACTGTTGATGTTGCACACATCGAGGGTGGGCACCGCCGGGGCATCTAGCCCTGACACCTTCGAGGGGGCCTGCCGTTGATGTTACGCACGTTGAGGGTGGGCTTCGCTAGAGCATCCAGCTCCAGCACCTCCTAAGGGGGTCGCCGTCGATGTTCCACAAGTTCAGGGTGGGCGCCGCCTCGGTGGCAACTACCTTGTCGTCATCGCCGAGGAAGATTTCTTTGATGATGACCATGCATCTCAAATGAAGCCTGATGCCCCCAGGGGGCCACTGGCGTCAACTATGAAGCCTGACAATCCCCATAGGGCCTGCTAGGGTCAACCCTCAAGCTCTCGCGTTCCGCTGGGGGCCCGCCAACGATATCCTTCGAATAAGTGGTAGGCATGCCCAACTAGTTGGTTACACCTACCAGGGGGGCTCTAAGGGGTCCCATGGATAGGACGTCAAACGGCTTCCGATCGCGATGGCAACAACGTCACCGTCTGCTGTGAGCGGTGGACGGCTTGCGAGTCTGCTTAAGGTACCTATCGGTACCCAACATATCGGATACCCTTGTGCAAAGGCTAAAGCCGCTTAGGTGCCCTGCCTTCCAGCATAGGCCAGATCCGAAGGTGCCACGTGTCTGCTCCCCCCATTGGAGAGGGCTCCAGAGCTGCCACATGGCTCGAGACAACAGACAAGTCACCTCCCCGAAGATGCAAGCTCCAACTCTAACACGTGTCCTGTGGCCCTGGAACCCCCGCTCTACTCCAGGGCTGCCACGTGGTCAGTAGGTCGGGACCTGGTATCCCCAGAAGAGGCTAGCTCCCGAGCTACCACGTACCCTACAACTTGCCCTGTGCGGTGAGTTGTGGGAGTTAAGAGGATGGTGCACCTTGTCCAGATTAGGCATTAAAGACTCGCGTCTTCCCCAGGCGTGTGACGCGGTGCACGCCTGCTTTCAGGTACCACTGCGCCCAATTGTATCGCAGTGAAGGCATAGCAGGCCTACCCCACTATGCTAGTGTGGGTAGCTTTCGGCGCCAGGGACAGATGGATGGGACATTCCCTGCCATCATCAACGACTACGCATGGGCCACTGGCCATTGAGACGACAAGACGGTGAGTCTTCAAGCCATGATCAGAGGAAGCTTATGCAAGAAGCCTTAGATCTTTATGATAAGATCACCCTGGGGCCTCCTATCGGGCCCTAGACCCCACCTGTAAGGCGTCTGGCCTTGTCTATAAAAGGACTAGACCGCCACCATTACAAAGGACAGCTAATCAATCCCCAACACACACACACACACCAGCAATGCAACCTCACCGTGGAGTAGGGTGTTACACTCCTGCAGCCCGAACCATGTAAAAACCACCATCTCATACTCTCATACACGCAATCACTCGTTAGAGGATTAAGCCCTGCTGATCAAAGAACCTCCGCGGGCTACTCCTTAGCAGATCTCGGGGAAGTGTCACATTAACACTTTGACAATACCTATGGAATATTCAGGGTCTTTCGGTCGTACTCCTGTTTGGGGACCTGTGCTGCTAGACGGTCTCTCCCATGAAAGGCCTACGCCAAGCGGGAGATCCAAGGTGTGCATCCTGCTTAGCCTCATTCCGTACCCTAAGTGTGCGCACTCTACTTCCTCATCGTTATGGCTGAGTACAGGGGACCAGACAGCACACACCCTGAATAGGACAGGAGCCGGGGAATTTGGGGCCTTTTGGTTATTTTCTTGCTCGGTGCCTCGTGGTGTTGAACGGTCCCTCTCTTGAAATGCTAAGGCCAGTGGGAGGTCCAGAGTGTACAGCCTGCTTAGCCTGGTATTGCATCCTAAGCATGTACACTTTGCCTCCCCACCGCAGCGGTTGAGTACTGGGGGGCGGTCGGCTCATGCTTCTGCTAATGACACCATAGGGTCCAGAGTGTGCAGCCTGCTTGGCCTGGTCCTGCACTCTAAGCGTGTACACTCTGCCTCCTCAGTGCTGCAGCTAATTACTAGGGGTCAACCAACCCATACTCTTGAGCAAGGCAATAACCATAACCTGAATACTGTCGCACTGTATTTCCATGTTCATTCAATTACGCATTAATTTATGTTCATGAAGTTATGCTTGTTTTCACATATTTCATGTCGCATGCACGATCACTCTTTCCCTGTCTCGTCCTAGTCAGAGTTATGCTATCATGCTAAAGGCGGGTCTGCATGAGGTACCTACAATGTGTTTGGGGTCCGATGATTGTTTTCTTGTTCGGGGTCCATGGCGTAGAATGGTTCTCACTCCTGAAAGGATAACGCCAACCTGAAGGTCCAGGGTGTGCAACCTGCTTAACCTGGTTTCATTCCCTAAGCATGCGCACCTTGCCTCCCAGTGCTAACAGTTGAGTACAAGGGGTCAGGCGGCTCATTCCCTGAGCAAGGCAGCGACCATAACCTAAATGTTGTCACACTGAATTACCCATGCCCCGTATATTAGCTAAGGATCGTAATCCATAATGAAACTAAAGAGTAGGGAAGTGGTGACCGGCGAGCGAAATTACTTTTTGTCTATCATGTGTGCAGGACATACAAGGAGCCCGCTGTAGATATTCTACATGTCCATGGTAGGCGCCGTCGACGCTTCTTTGAGCTTCGGCGCCCCCCAAGAGGGCCGCTAGCGTCACTTCTTCGAGCTTCCGTGCCTCCCAAGGGGACAAGGGGGCCGCCGACGTCAGTTCTCCGAGATTCGGTGCCCCTCAAGAGGGCCACTGGCGTCATTTCTTCGAGCTCCGGCACCCTCCAATGGGGGTCATTGGCGTCACTTCTCCGAGCTCCGACACCCCCAAGGGGGCCGCCGACGTCACTTCTCCGAGCTCTGGCGTCCCACCGAGGAGGGCTCCAGAGCTGCCATGTGTCCCATGACCTGCAGTGGGTCGTGGGCCTCGAAGTGTAAATGGTAGCGCATCCTGTCTAGTCGTGCATTGAAGGCATGCGCCTTCTCCAGACGCACAGGTGCGGCGCATGCCCCTATCAGGTACCACTGCGTCCAATCACATCACAGTGAAGGCACCGCAGAGCTACCCCACACTGTCAAGTGGGTAGCTTACGGCGACAAGATGGATGGGATATTCCCTGTCATCATCAACGATTACGCATTGCCACTGGCATCCAACATGGCAAGACGGCGGGTCTACAAGCCGCGGTCAGAGGCAGCATACGCAAGAACCCATATATCTTGTAAAGGATAAGATCACCCTGGGGCCACCTGTCAGGCCACGCACCCACTTGTAAGTTGTCTGGCCTTGACTATAAAAAGGACCAGGTAGCACCTATTACTAGACATCCTCTCTAGTCCACTCGGACTGTACGAACAACTTAGACACTCTCAATCAATACAACACACACACACACACACACACACACACACACACACACACACACACACACACACACACACACACACACCGTGGAGCAGGGCACTGTTGGTACCCAGCATACCGGGTACCCTCACGCACAAGCTAAAAGCATCTAAGTACCCTACCTCCCTGCAGCGGCAGGTTCCGATGGTGCCACATGTCCAGAAGGTCCGAACCCCGACCTTCCATAGGTAAGGGTTCTGGCACTGCCACATGGACCTCAAGACCGGCCACAGCCCCCCTGAAGAGACAGGCTCCCGAGCTGCCATTTGTCCAGCAGGACGGGACCTCGCTCCTTCATAGGAGTCGGCTCCGATGCTGCCACGTGGTCCTAATGTAACACCCTCTTTTTCATGCATCATGCATTGCATAAATTCTAATACATGTTTAATATTATACCACATAAAAAGGAACAAGTTTAAAATGAATTAGAAACAAAACCGCACGTAAGAATTCTGGGAAGTGCGGACTAGTCCGATTTTGGTGCGGACTTGTCCGATTTCTCTCTGACTTCAAACGGACTTGTCCGTTTTGCTACGGACTAGTCTGTTTTTCCCTCAGGATAATTTTTGACTTGTCCGATCCGTTGTGGACTGTAGAATCGAAGAGCACGTGAAAAGCTACCAGAGGGGGTGAATGGTAGATTTAAAAATCTTACGCAGCGGAAACAATAAAACCCCAAACCCTTCCGGCAGAAAAACGATATGTTAATGAAATCGTGTATGAGACTAATCTAAAACCTGTTTCACCGTGACAAAAGTGATATATATCAGAGAGAATCAAGTCACGAAGACAACACAAAAATAATTACTCAAAACCGTCGAGAAAAACTCAAGTTATGATCAAAAGATCAAACACTGGTCAATCTGTCCTATCCGAGAAAAACAGTTCTGGAACGCTGCAAAGAAACTCGTGTAGCTCAGAAACCACAAATCCAATGACCGTGAAATTTTGATAGATGATATAAAATCAAGTTTTGAAGACAACTCAAAAAGAATCACGTCAATTGGATCTGTAAAACTCGAGTTATGATAAAACCACCGACGAAAGGTAGTGCTGTCCAGAAACTCGACGAGTAAAACTTGTCTGAACAAGTCGGACGAACAAGGCACAAAAGTTCCTTCAAACCACGAATATTATTCAATAGAACACAAGAGGAACAGCCCCAAAGTCGTCTCTCTCGAGCTTTGGCTTCCCTTGCTTATATAACCAGCCCTTAGGCCATCCCAATCTCAACTAGGACTCCAATCCTAATCCGATCACAATCGGAACTTTCCATAATTGCTCAAGATTCATCTATACGCAGATAGAAGCAATCTTAAGACTTTCAAACACCTTAGGAACGTATCTCATATTCCTAAAACAACTCAAATTCGTGACACACACGAAATCCTAACATAACCAACTCGATACTTTCCATACCGAGCCATAACCGACTCAGCTAGCAGCCTAAGTCTTCAACCGATACGATCCGATCCTTCCAATCAGATCTTCCATAATCCGTCTCTAGAAGCATATTGCCACGTCATGCACCTCATGCATACGTGCGAACACCTTCCTTTGACCTTCATATGCACTGCCCTTGATTCAATCATCCTGCGCGACCTCCTAATCAGCTCAACCACAGTTCCTCCCGAACATGGTTGTTGGAACCTCATCTCCTCCTGAGACTAGTCCAATGGATCCTGTCACCAGCCATGACTTGAACTCAAGCAACACCTGCACATGAACAAACTAACAATCCATACGAGCCCAAGTCCTCGACTTGACTCAAGTTAGTTCCGAACACAACACCTTACGTGAGAACCTCACATAAGCATGTTGCAAAAACACAGTAGAAACAATATCAACCGTATCATCCAAAACGCACCAAAAACTTAGTAAAAGAATACTAAGCAAACTTTCCAACAATGTAAAGCAAGTACGAAACATTGCAAATGAAAAGTAGAAGCACTGCAGTCAAGTTCCGGACCTTGCCAGAACAACCCGGAGCTTCAGCCGGAGCTAACAAAAACTAGTAGAACCTAGCGCCGGAGCTTACCAAAACCTAGTCAAAACTAGTCAACCCAAAACCGAGCTAGACAAAGTACATCGGAGCTTAGCAAAAAAACATTCCGGAGCTATCAAATATATGCCGGAACTATCAAAGACATGCCGGAGCTATCAAAAACATGCCGGAGCTATCAAAGACATGTCGGAGCTAAAAACAAAACTCACCGGAGCTGACCAAAGCTAGTCGGACCTAGCATCGAACGTAAACGGAGCTACCCAAACCAAGTTGGACCTATGGTCGGACCTTGCTATAGCTCGGAGCTAGAGTCGGACTTTGATAAAAAGGTGTTTTGGTGATATTCAAAACTTTTATCATCAAAGCCTAAGTATATTCACTACAAGCCAATGTTTTCAGCACACATAGGTCTTACAATCTCCCCCTTGATGAATGCATTGGCAACACTATTTAAAATCCGAACATTGGCTTATTCACATAAAAGTTTTGAAAACAATTTCACCCCCTTTGTAAATCAAAATTAAAAAGAGAAGAAAATGAAAATCTCTCCCCCTTTTGAAAATGAAAATCTCTCCCCCTTTATTATCTCTCCTTATGCCCATATTCTCTTTCTCTTCATGCTTATCTCTCCCCCTTTGACAATGTATTCAGCAAGTCATGAGCATATAAACAAATTTTCTCTCCAACTTTAGTTGTTATGAGCATATTATAACATATACATATAAACAAAGCTCATCCAAGTCATACTATCAAGTACCTTACATTATCACATCTATGAAATACATAAAGTAGTGTAAGCCATGCTAGAGATCAAATGTAATTTTCATTTTAAGCAAGTCATGATCTCACCAACTTAACTATCTCAAAACCTAATAGCATGACACTAGTTGCTGCATTTTTTTAAAGCATAAATTTATATCATATGATATTTGCAAGAGATTATATGCGCATCTGCCTTATTCTAACCAACCAAGCCAAGCCTATGTCATTTGACAATCAGAAGTTTAAGGACATGGTTTTAGTCATACACAACTTCTTCTAAGTTCATATCTAAGTGCAGTGACAAGCCATTTCAAAAGAAGAAGTGCGATGCATGCATATTCTCTTGATCTTTTCTCAATTTATATTTGTTCATAAAAACTCAACATGTGAGTTGACTAATTGATCAATTCTTAATGATTAAAAGCATTTGTGAGCATGCAACAAGTTCAAAACAGCAAGAAAGTTCGACCATGACCAGATTTAGTGTAAGTAATTATTCCAATGACTAGACATGGCAAAAACTACAAAATGTATAACACAAATAATGTAGTAAGAACTTTCAGCATGTAAAAGGAATCACAAAGTCATATATGTATGAAATACTATGCTCATATTATTTTAATCTCAGATTGACACATAGACTTCCCAAGTTTCAAAAACTCCCCCTCGATTTAAGCCATGAGGATGCATAACCCCTATTTCACTACGAATGTAACAAAAACGAGTGAAATCCAAAGGTTTTGTAAAAATGTCAGCCAATTGATGTTCGGTATCTACATGGTGAAGCACAATGTTTCCTTTTTCAACATTATCTCGGAGAAAGTGATACCTAATATCAATGTGCTTAGTTCTAGAATGTTGCACGGGGTTTTTGGCAATGCAAATGGCACTAGTGTTATCACAGAACAGTGGAACACTATCTAGATCAACCCCATAGTCCTTAAGTGTTTGAACAATCCAAGGAATTTGTGAGCAAGCACTAGCAGCAGCTACATATTCAGATCCGGCTGTGGATTGTGCAACTGAATTTTGTTTTCTAGAGGACCAAGCAACAAGAGAATTACCATGAAAATGACAAGCACCGGAAGTACTTTTCCTATCAATCCTACAACCCCCAAAATCAGCATCCGAAAAAGCTTTCAAAGTAACGGTTGAGGAAGAAGGAAGAAAAATGCCAAATTCTTGAGTTCCATGTGAGTACCTGAGAATCCTTCTGACGGCTTGACGATGTGAAACACGTGGGGAAGCTTGAAACCGTGCACAAAGAAATACGCTGAATTGTATGTCTGGTCTTGATGTCGTTAGGTACAAAAGTGATCCGATCATGCTTCTATATTCTTTTTTATTCACGTATTCATCATCTTCATCAAGTTCAAGTGTTGTTTCTGTTCCCATTGGTGTCCGAAGAGGCTTGCTTTTGTCCATGTTGAAGCGCCTTAGGAGGTTTTTGGTATACTTCGTTTGATGCACAAAGGTACCCTCCTTAGTTTGCTTGATTTGCAGCCCCAAAAAGTAAGTGAGTTCACCTATCATACTCATTTCAAATTCGGAACTCATCATTGCTGAAAACTTGGACACAAGATCATGAGAAGCACAACCAAAGATAATATCATCCACATACACTTGAACGAATAATGAGTCATTACCATGTTTAAGCACAAAAAGAGTTTTATCAACCTTGCCCATGGTAAACCCCTTTTCAAGTAAGAATGTTTTTAACCTATCATACCATGCTCTAGGGGCTTGTTTGAGACTGTATAAGGCTTTGGACAGTTTGTAAACATGATTAGGAAATCTGGATTTTCAAAACCTGGTGGTTGTTTGACATAAACCTCCTCATCAATGTAGCCATTAAGAAAAGCACTTTTAACATCCATTTGATATAGCTTAAAACCTTTATATGCTGCACAAGCTAACAAAATTCTTATGGCTTCTAATCTAGCAACAGGAGCAAAAGTTTCATCAAAATCTAGACCTTCAACTTGAGTGAAACCTTGAGCAACCAACCTAGCCTTATTCTTAACCACAACCCCATCCTCACTTTGTTTATTTTTATATACCCATTTAGTTCCAATTAAAGTGTGACCTTGAGGTGGAGGTACAAGTTTCCAAACATTATTTCTTTCAAAATTTTCTAACTCTTCTTGCATGGCAATAATCCAAGATTCATTAGTGAGTGCGTGTGATATATCTTTGGGTTCAAAAGAAGCAACAAAAGCAGAATGAGCATGAGAGTTTGGATCGCAAAACCTGGACCGTGTAACTCATTCGTGCAAGCTTCCAATCATCTGATGTGGGGGATGATCTTTGTAAAAACGTAGGGGAGTAGATGTCTCACAAGCTTATTCTTCATTAGGTTCATCGTAGATTGATGAGCTTGTGACTTCTGGACGATCAGGACCAGCAGAGGTGATAGCCGGAGCTTGTTCAATGTCCGGAGCTGGACACGTGTCAGCTTCGGAACTACCAGGCAGTATCACCGGCTCTTCTTCATCTTCGAAAATACCCTCCCCCTTAGGATACGGATCTGGTCCTGCAACACCGGAGCTTGTACCTGGGCTAGCTTCATCAAAAGACACTTCACAAGTCTCCACAATTTTGTTAGTGTCAAATAAAAGCACACGGTAGCCTCTAGTATGAGATAGATAACCAAGAAACATGCCATCAATGGATCTAGGTTCAAATTTATCAAGATTACCATGTTTCTTAACAAAGCATTTGCAACCAAAGACCCGAAAGTGTGTAACACTAGGCCTATGTCCAAACTGGAGCTCATATGGTGTTTTACCTAGCTTAGCACGCAAGAAAACATGATTTGAGACATAACAAGCGGTTGCTAACGCATCAGCCCAAAATTTCCTAGGAGTTTGATATTCATCAAGCATAGTCCTAGCCATCTCAACTAAGGTTCTGTTCTTTCTTTCTACAACACCATTTTTTTGAGGTACATATGGTGAAGAGAATTGATGATCTATTCTATTTTCAGCACAAAAGTGATCAAAAGATTGATTTTTAAATTCAGTTCCATTATCACTTCTAATTGCTTTTAATGATCATGGGTGATCAATTGATAATCTAAGAAATAAAGTTTTAAAGTGACTAAAAACTTCATTCTTAGATGCCATAAAGTAAACCCAAGAGTATCTAGAATAATCATCAACAATAACGAGAACAAACCATTTACCTCCGAAGGATTGAACACGTGAAGGTCCTACGGTGTCAAGATGCAAAAGTTGACATGGTTCAGTTGTCATGATCATTGTGAGAGGAGTATGTGAACCTGCAACCATCTTAGCATGTCTACAAGAAGAGCACACAATTTCTTTGTCCCCTTTAAGCTTAGGCAGCCCACGTATGCGATCAAGAGCACTAATACGCGTTAGGTGATCAAAGCCTACGTGACCAATTCTACGATGCCAAAAATATAAGTCCTTTGAATCATTAGCAACTAGACACCTATGCTTAGAGGAAGACAAATCAAAATCAGCTTTAAAAACTCTTCCAAACCGAGACATGTTAAAAATAAGCTCACTATTTGAACCTACAACTTTGCAGCAGTTTTTATTGAAAATAATTTCTAGATTTTCATCTAGCAATTGTGAAACAGAAAGCAAGTTGTATTTCAAATTTTTGACAAGTGCCACATCCTTCAAAGTGTAGTGATCATTTACTCTAACCGAACCCTTAGCAATTATAGGAGTTGAAGAATTATCGGAAAAAGTAACATTCTCTACACGTGACACAAAAGAGAGGGAGGAGAACCAATCTTTGTTACCGGTCATGTGGCGTGAGCAACCTGAATCCACAATCCAAATGTTCTCCTTCCTCAAACATGTAACCTACATAGAAGCACAATACGTCGATGACTCAATACTGGGGTTAGTCAAAAGGCATTTAGGTATCCAGTACTGAGTCACACAACGTGCAGCAGGAAAAACTCGCGAAAGCTGAGATAAAACAGCAGGTTTATGAGTCAAAGATTGAGGTTTTCTGTTCTTAACAGTTGATTTAGAAGTTGTTACTTGTTTAGAGTGAAAACCAGTAGCTCCGGAGGTAAAAGCAGAAGGTCCGGAGGCAAAAACTGAAGCTCCGGAGGGAACAACAGAAGATCCGGGAGCTCTCGGAGCTATCGGAACTATCGGAGCTGCTTTTGCGGATTTCTTACCAGAAGGTCCGGAAACTACCTTTTCAAATTTCTAACTCACTAAAGCAGGTTGTGTTTTTCTAATTGCATGAAAGTTATAAGATCTAGCAAATTTTCTTTCCTTTTTCTGTTGTTTAGCTAGTCTATAACAAAAATCTATGACATGACCATCTCTACCACAGAATGTACAATGAAATTTAACTTTATGTTCATGTCTAGATGAGCAAGCAATATTTTTATTTGAAACCGAATGAGGCAACACTCCTGCAGATTTGAAAACCACTCCTTGTTGTTTAGGAACTGTTTGAATCAAACCACTTCCTAATGACTTTACAATTTTAGGTGGATGTGCCTTAGCATGAGCATGAGAATCAAAACCTAAACCAGTTTTATCATTGCAAGATTTGGAAGAATTCAGCAGCAAGTTTAGGTTCTTATTCCCATTACAAAACCGATCTAATGTCCTCTGCATGTTGTCAAGTTTATTGGACAGATCAAGGCAATTTTCACATGAAGTTTTTCCTTTTAATTTGCAATTGGAACAAAATTTAACTTCATGAGAACGTAAAGCATTGTTCAATATAGAAATTTCATTCATAGCATCCTGTAGTTTCTTATCAAGATCATCACAAGTAGAACAATGCAAGTCAATTATAGAACAGCTAGCATCTTTCAAGTTTTTATCATTAAGTGCAGCAAGCTCTTTGTTCTTTTTAATTTCTTCATCAAGTCTATCTAGAGTGGAGGAGTGTGCACTTCTTAATGTGGACAATTGTTCGTAGATTAAGTCACATGAGGGACATGCATCATCACTAGGAATCAAAGTTTTTAAACGGTTAATTTCAGATTCTAGTGATTCAATTTTAGCAGCATTATCCCTAAGCTTTTTATACTTTTTCTTGACAATAATAGTTGCACGAGAAATAGCATCACACATTTCATTGCAGGTAGAACATACCTCATCGTCTTCACTGTTGTGTTCTGCATCCTCCTGACTTGATCTTGATCTTGTTTTGCCCGTCATGAAGCATAAGTTGGCCAGATTGTCATCATCTTCATCACTTTCAAAGTCTACATCACTTGAACTAAGTTCTTGAACTGCGGTGATGAAACTATTGATCATCTTGCGTCCTATGGTACCCTTCTTTTTCTTGTTGGAATTTCCAGAGGAGGTCTGGACTCTGCTTTGTTTTTATTCCCGGGTGGTCGGACCTGAAAGGTTAGGGCATTTTGTACGAAAGTGTCCTATTTTACCACATTCAAAACAGCGTTGAGGTCCGGAGCTTCCTCTCCTTCTAGTTCTCACATTTTGCAATGCTTTTGAGAATCTAGTAGAGATGAGTGCCAACTCCTCTTCTGGAAATTCTTCGATCTGTTCCAGGGTTAGTGAGGACAACAAAGCAAGAGTATTGCAGGATGATGATTGGCCGGAGCTAGACATATCACGTTGTGAGACAAATGCAATAGACTTATTTGGGTTCTTACATGCTAGGATGTCAATTTCATGAGTTTTTAGTTTAGAGTAAAGTACATCTAATGTAAGAGAACTCATGACAGTTGATTCACGAATGGATGTTACTTTCATCTCCCAAACTAACATGTCTAATGCACTAAGAAGTTGTCTAGCATTCTCAGCATCAGAAAAATTAACATTGACACTACGTAAGTTGCTGAGAATTTTATTGAAATGAGCAAAGAGGTCATCGATAGACTCACCTGGTTGCATCTCAAAACGCATGTATTCCCTTTTGAACATGTCTTGTTTTACCTCCTTGATTGTGTTGGAGCCTTCATGATAATCACAGAGAGCTCTCCAAACATCGTATGCTGACCGGAGGTGCGCGACACGATCAAAATCGCTCTGAGTGAGTCCTTGGATGATCAAGTTTCGGGATTTGTTGTTGTTGTCGACGTCCCGTAGGTTTGTGGCCGTGACTTGATCATTGGGTGGCACTTCATAAGGCTTATACACCTTCTCCCATATTGCAAAGCCTTGTGCCTGGATGAAAGCCTCCATGCGTGCCTTCCAAACCTGGAAATCAATACCAGAAAACACACAAGGTTTGGCGGAGTACTTCTCCACGATGATTAGTCAAAAACATGTGCAAATCTCAAAGATTAGAGCACCGTGGCTTTGATACCAATTGTAGGATCGAAGAGCATGTGAAAAGCTACCAGATGGGGGGTGAATGGTAGATTTAAAAATCTTACGCAGCGGAAACAATAAAACCCCAAACCCTTCCGGCAGAAAAACGATCTGTTAAAGAAATCGTGTATGAGACTAATCTAAAACGTGTTTCACCATGAGAAAAGTGATATATATCAGAGAGAATCAAGTCACGAAGACAACACAAAAAGAATTACTCAAAACCGTCGAGAAAAACTCAAGTTATGATCAAAAGATCAAACACTGGCCAATCTGTCCTACCCGAGAAAAACAGTTCTGGAACGCTGCAAAGAAACTCGTGTAGCTCAGAAACCACAAATCCAATGACCGTGAAATTTTGACAGATGATAGAAAATCAAGTTGTGAAGACAACCAAAAAAGAATCACGTCAATTGGATCTGTAAACCTCGAGTTATGATAAAACCACCGACGAAAGGTAGTGCTGTCCAGAAACTCGACGAGTAAAACTTGTCTGAACAAGTCGGACGAACAAGGCAAAAAAGTTCCTTCAAACCACGAATTTTATTCAATAGAACACAAGAGGAACAGCCCCAAAGTCGTCTCTCTCGAGCTTTGGCCTTCCCTTGCTTATATAACCAGCCCTTAGGCCATCCCAATCTCAACTAGGACTCCAATCCTAATCCGATCACAATCGGAACTTTCCATAACTGCTCAAGATTCTTCTATACGCAGATAGAAGCAATCTTAAGACTTCCAAACACCTTAGGAACGTATCACACATTCCTAAAACAACTCAAATTCGTGACACACATGAAATCCTAACATAACCAACTCGATACTTTCCATACCGAGCCATAACCGACTCAGCTAGCAGCCTAAGTCTTCAACCGATACGATCCGATCCTTCTGATCAGATCTTCCTTCCATAATCCGTCTCTAGAAGCATATTGCCACGTCATGCACCTCATGCATACGTGCGAACACCTTCCTTTGACCTTCATATGCACTGCCCTTGATTCAATCATCCTGCGCGACCTCCTGATCAGCTCGACCTCCTGATCAGCTCAACCACAGTTCCTCCCGAACTTGGTTGTTGGAACCTCATCTCCTCCTGAGACTAGTCCAATGGATCCTGTCACCAGCCATGACTTGAACTCAAGCAACACCTGCACATGAACAAACTAACAATCCATACGAGCCCAAGTCCTCGACTTGACTCAAGTTAGTTCCAAACACAACACCTTACGTGAGAACCTCACATAAGCATGTTGCAAAAACACAGTAGAAACGATATCAACCGTATCATCCAAAACACACCAAAAACTTAGTAAACGAATACTAAGCAAACTTTCCAACAATGTAAAGCAAGTACGAAACATTGCAAATGAAAAGTAGAAGCACTGCAGTCAAGTTCCGGACCTTGCCAGAACAACCCGGAGCTTGAGCCGGAGCTAACAAAAACTAGTAGAACCTAGCGCCGGAGCTTACCAAAACCTAGTCAAAACTAGTCAACCCAAAACCGGAGCTAGATAAAGTACATCGGAGCTTAGCAAAAAAACATTCCGGAGCTATCAAATATATGCCGGAACTATCAAAGACATGCCGGAGCTATCAAAAACATGCTGGAGCTATCAAAGACATGTCGGAGCTAAAAACAAAACTCTCCGGAGCTGACCAAAGCTAGTCGGACCTAGCATCGAACGTAACCGGAGCTACCCAAACCAAGTTGGACCTATGGTTGGACCTTGCTATAGCTCGGAGCTAGAGTCGGACCTTGATAAAAAGGTGTTTTGGTGATATTCAAAACTTTTATCATCAAAGCCTAAGTATATTCACTACAAGCCAATGTATTCAGCACACATAGGTCTTACATGGACTAGTCCTGTATTCCAATTCCTTGGAAATTTTGTTAAGTACCTATACTTGTTCGATATTCCAGCTGACTTGTCCGTTTTCTCTCTGACTAAAGTCGGACTTGTCCAATTTTGGCAATACTTGTCTATTTTTTCTCTCTAGACAAGTTCGGACTTGTCCGATGTCCAGTCCGGACTTGTCTGATATCTCTCTGTCCAACTTCGGACTAGTCTGACCCTTTTCGGACTTGTCCGATAAATTGCGACTCCGAGTTGATCTTTCGTTTCATGACTTGTTTCTTGGGTTTTATGATAAGTGGGCCTAGGGACGTCATGCCAAACTCTTTTAGAGCCCATGAGGGACTCTAAACCGACCTCTACTCATTTCAAACTCGAAATCCATCCAACCCTAGCCCCCACCTCTATATAAACAACCCCACCCCTTGGCTTGACATCTATTTGCCACTTTTCCACCACACCCAAACCCTAGCTCGTAGATACCTGCCACCAAGGAGAGAGAAGGAGATCTAGAGCAAGAAGAAGAAGAGGAGGAAACGAAAAAGGATCAATATCTCCAACAACATCACGTTCTTCATCAACAATTTACCATCAAGTTCTTCATCAACCCAGATTGTCAAGATCCAAGTGTTACCTCCAAAACCTTTTATTCTTTGGAGTCTTAGACACCTGGTATACCTTCTAATTCCTTTTCTTTATTTGAATTCAACCCCAAATCTCCAAATTCACATCGATCTAGAAAACTCTAGTTTGCTATTTCCGCGAAGTGCGGACTAGTCCAGTCCCTAGCAGACTAGTCCGATTTTCCTGGTTAAATTGTGTTGAATTGCTTTCCAAAATTAGATCGAATCAACTCCAAACCTTTGTAGACTTATTAATAACTATTGTAATTGATTAATAAACATCATTAACAACTTATTAACTAGGTTTGCTTCGCATTTGCATTAATCATGCATGTCATGTCATATTGAGTAATATATGTGCATCTATTGATTGTAATTCTTGTCTTGTATGTTTATTGTGCAAATTAGACGGATTTGCGCGAGAGAGTGCCGCGGAGGATCTACAACACCAAGAGTTTGAAGGCTTTATCCCCAACAGATCCCAAGAGCAAGGCAAGTATCCTTGAACATATTGATCCTGTTTTTAAAATAAATGTTTTGTTTGCAAAACTGCATGCTTGTGTCAATTTGATGAGAATCCTATGATAGGAAGTTTACTAGCGTTGTATGACCACCCTTGTCACCTGGAATTTATGGTAGAGAGTCGGGATGGGATTTTTACCCTTTTTGCTTCGCTTAATTAATTGGTATGGGAAGACAACTATACTACTTAACTTAATTATGCATTTATGAGATCATTATTAATATGAATTGGTTAATATGATACAGTAATGGGTGACCTAAGAAACCATGGTATGTGGATGGGTAGGATGTTATGGTGGTTTCGCTTGCTTTAGATCTAAGGACCGGTTCGTGGAGCGACCATCCAGGATTTACAATGCCACCACGAGGCCAAGTATGGGTTCGGCGTAGCTGATTAATTAGGGCTTTGCCAGTGCTATTTCGAACATTAATAATGCTTGGGGAAGGGGTAGTCAGATTGGGTTTGTTGATGATTGGTGGGACTACCCTGGGATCCGAATGGCTCAAGAGGGGGCTCTTGGTTGAAATATGCTCAAATGGAGGCATCACCACCGGTGAAACCTCAGTGGGGTCTAAATAGGCCAGTAATCCCTTTGTAAAGTCTATTTTGTGATCTCTTGGCCACACACCTAAGGTAGTGTGAGACGGCATAATTGAGATTCTATAGTCATCGAAAGGTGATGAAATCACAAACACGTGGGTAAAGCGGTACAACCTCTGCAGAGTGTCTTAAAACTATCATGATAGCCGTGCTTCCGGTTACGAGTGACCTGGACCCTCACATGATTACAGGGAAACTTGGTATTGGGATGGTTTTTGGGATGGTTATGGTTTGGTACTGGTTATGGAATGGAATTATGGTTTATGGCAATGGATATGGTTAATGGTAATGGTAAAATCTGGTATATAGATGATGGTAATTAAATATGGACTGGTATTATGTTAGTAATTATGGTTTACGATGGGTTAGCTTCACTTACATATAATATATTGCTTTCCAAATGTTTTAATGTACTTTTCAGCACTTAGCCATTATTATATTTGTCATTTGTATTGGCTACATGTCATACTTTCCACACTTGCTGAGTACGACATGTACTTACCCTTGCAATTCCGCCACCAACAGTTGCAGGTCAGAATTGGGAATTTAACAATGATAATGCGGAGTTCTAGGCCGTATCTACCATCGGCTTTGTCTGTGGAGTGTTGGAGCTGCGCTATCCCTTTTGCTTATGCTGCTTGGTTTGCTCAGTTTAGTTTATTTCCACTGCATTAGTTCAAACTTGTCTTTAATATTCATTAGAGCTTGTAATTGAGGATATTCTGGATTCTATAATAAAAGTGGTTAATTAATATTATATTGCGGTAATTTCCTGTATATCCTTTTGTGCTTGCACTTGTGTATGTGTGTTGAACGTTCTGGGCACAGATATGTGTTCACTTTATTCATTTTCGATACCGGGTGTCACAAATTGGTATGAGAGCCACAGGTTGACCGTAGGACGTAGACAAGATAGAATAGACACTCTAGAGCACTAGGAGCACCTATGAAACGTGTGTGTTTCTGTTGGTGTGTTGTTTGCTATATATTGGTTGCTTGTGTGCTTAATAGAGGATTTTGGGATGCTTTAGCATTGCCATGTCCATGTAGGCTAGTATAGGTTGTTTTTTAGTTTCATATCCCTTGATGCATATAGTTGTGACGTTTCTAAATTTTTATCTCTTGCTTTTCTTCAAATGGTGAGGACTTGGAACCAGAGGGATGGCAATGATGGGGAGGAGAATAATGGAGCACCTCAGAACAACAATAGACATGGACCTGCTCATAGAGCTATCAATATTGAGCAGCTATTGGCTATGCAAAACCAGCTCATGCAGACAATGATACAGACTATGGGAGAACTGCAGGCTGGTAACATCAACAATCAACCCCACATGCCTCCACTGCCACCCCCACCTCCTCATAACCGGTTGGGAGAGTTTATGAGGACTAGGCCGCCAACCTTCGCTCAAGCCGCTGACCCAATGGATGCTAATGATTGGCTCAAGTTTGTGGAGAAGAAGCTAGCTCTAGTCCAATGCAGTGACCAACAGAAGGTGCTATTTGCATCTCATCAATTAGTTGGAGCAGCTGCAGATTGGTGGGATGCTTATTGCAATGCTCATGAGAACCGAGAGAGGATTTCTTGGGCCGAATTCAAGGAGAGCTTCCATTCTCATTATGTGCCGAAAGGAGTTATGATTTTGAAGAGGCAAGAATTTGAAAATTTGAGGCAAGAAAGATCGAGCATGGGTGAATATCTCAATAAATTCACTCAACTTTCAAGGTATGCCCCTGAAGATGTTAGTCGGGACAGCTGGAAGCAATACTTGTTCATGAGAGGCTTGAACAATGAGATCCAAGTGCAATTGCTGAATTGTGACTATGCCAACTTCCACAAGCTTGTGGACAAAGCATTTGTTTTGGAGAACAAGGTCCGTGAGATGGAGCAAGAAAACAAGAGGAAGGCACCATACCGAGGATAGCAACAAGGAAGCAATGTGCACCCTCGCTTTGCACTGCCAAATGCAGCTTATTTCAGCTCCTCTGCGCCTCCTCATCGCCCTGGATATGCACCGCGTCCAACTCAGTTTGTGCAACAACGCTCTGTTATGCAATCACCTAGGCCTCCAATGCCTTTTGCACCTCGTGCAACTTGGAGAACATCCGCAAGGAACCGTGGAAACAAGAATTTTGCTCGTGGCAATGTGAACCATGTCTCTACGGAGGATGCTCAACAAGCGGATACGTGGTGATTAGTATGTTTCTCGCAAACTCTAACCCGACAACTATGTTATTTGATTCTGGAGCATCACATTCACTCATTGCATTGAAATATGTTGCCAAGTATAGTTTGCTTATCTCTCATATGAAGTTTACTTTATTGGTTAAGTCTCCTGGAGGAGAGATAGGGACAAATATAGTATGTCCAAAAGTAAGCCTTAGAATAAGGGAGTTAGACTTCTCCGCCAACCTCATTGTTTTGGATTCTCAAGGATTAGACATTATAGTTGGTATGGACTGGCTGAGGAAGCACAATGGATTTATTGAGTGTGCCCCGAAGACGGTGAAGTTTACCAAGGAGGAAGGGATCATCGTAGAATTTAAAGCATCTCAACACGCACCGAAGCAATTGGAGCTGAATGACATAGACCGTGCCACAATTGAAGAGATTCCAGTGGTGTGTGAATTTTTGGATGTGTTTCCGGATGAGTTGCTATTGGTATTTCTTAACACCACAGAGTTATCCGCAAGCGCATGTAAATACCGTTGTAGCACTTCCCCTTAAGGAGTATTCCCAAGGGTATCGAATCCAAAGAACGTGTGTGCTAATCTTTCGAACTAGCTCACCCAAGGACACAAAGTTGTTTGGTAGGCAAGGAACAGGGAGGAATTCAAAGTATAGATCCTAATTCAAGGTAATTTGCAGTATATGCTTGCTTCGGGCACGGGCTTACTCCTAGCAATACTAGGATGACTTCCGCCAAGAGCCTATGGCATAGCCGAACGTGGAGGATTACGAAGGACATATAGGGCTGTCACCACCTACTGCCTACCCCTTCAATCCGTGGGTCTACGAGATATCCACTGATGATTTATAACCTAAGCACCATTCTTACGTTCTAAATTACTACTCTAGTTGTTTCGAACACAAAGCTACAACTAGAACCTCTAATAAATTAAAGCAGTGAACCCACATGTAACTGCTTGTGCAAACTACTAAGAATAAAAGATCAAACTTGTATTGAATTCACAAAGGCTTACTTGATTGAGTAAAATCTTTGTAGGGGTACAAGTGTATAAGAGGGACTTGACAAGCCCAAGCCTCCTTCTCCTAGACTCTTCACCACACTCTCCTTCTACTTTGGTAGCCTCTAGGACTACTCTAAAACTTTGGAGTGTAGCACTACTCTCAACTTTTGGTGTGTATGAGAAGTGAGGTGAGGGGGTCTATTTATAGGTGGAGAAGGGTCAGTTCTCGCCATAATTTACGCGCAAATCAGTCACCATTGACCTCAGGGAGCCGGGAGGAGCCAACACGTGTCGTTTGACCGAGTTTGGCACCAGGAAGAGGTCGGCCGACCAGGGGGTTTGACCGACCTGGTCAAGGCTTCCCTCGGGGAGTGCTTCCTCCAGGTGGCTTCCAGGTGGGCCCCCTTGACATATATGGGTGCAACACCATTGGATCTCCTCGTATTCTTCTGTTTTTGGGCCATTTGATCCACGTGTCATCGCCCGATTCGTTGAAATCCATTTTCATGAATTCATCCCTGCATGTTTTGGTATTTTGGGTAATAATTCACCTGCGTACAAATAAACACCAACACTTGTGGAATTGGGTTAGTGTATAACCCTACCACTATGTTTTGTGTTTCTTTTATGCACAATATGAGGTGAATTGACGATCAAAATATAGTACTTAAGGACTGTCAACAGTTGCCAGGTATGCCACCTGATCGAGATATTGAATTTGTTATTGATTTAATACTTGGAACTGCAACTATAGCTAAGAGGCCATATAGGATGCCTCCTAAGGAATTAGCAGAGCTCAAGAAGGAGATTCAAGAACAACTAGAGAAGTTTTTATTCGCCCCAATTCTTCACCTTGGGGAGCACCCGTTCTATTTGTGGACAAGAAGGATGGGTCGCAAAGGATGTGTGTGGATTACCGAGCTCTCAACGAGGTAACAATCAAGAACAAGTACACCTTGCCACGCATAGAAGACTTGTTTGATCATATGAAGGGTGCTTGTGTCTCCAAGATTGATTTGAGGTCGGGATACTTTCAAATGAAGATCAGACCATCGAACACACCCAAGACCGCTTTCAAGACACAATATGGATCCTATGAGTACACCGTGATGTCCTTTGGATTGACAAATGCGCCTGTCTACTTTATGTACCTCATGAATAAGGTCTTCATGGACTACTTGGATAAGTTTGTTGTGGTGTTCATTGATGACACTATGATTTACTCAAAGGATGAGAAGGAACATGAGGAACACTTGAGGCTCACATTGCAGAAGTCGAGAGAGCATCAATTGTACACTAAATTCAGCAAGTGCCAGTTTTGGTTGAATGAAGTGTCATTTTGGGTCATATCATCTCAGGAGGAGTACCGGTCGACCCCGGAAAGGTGAGGGATGTGCTAAAATGGGAACCCCCGCAGAATGTAAAGGAGATCCATAGTTTTCTTGGAATGGCTGGATATTACCGTCGATTCATCAAGGACTTTTCTAAGATAGCCAAGCCAATGACGGAATTGCTAATAAAGGGAAAGGCTTTTCGATAGACTGAAGCTTGTCAAAACAGTTTTGAGGAGCTAAAGAAGAGGTTAACTATAGCCCCGGTTTTGGTTTTGCCGGATGTGAGTAAAAGCTTCGATATTTGTTGTGATGCATCGAGATAAGGACTTGGATGCATGCTCATGCAAGAAGATCAAGTGGTTGCATATGCATAGAGACAATTGAAGAACACATGAGCAAAATTACCCAACGCTTGATTTGGAACTTGCAGTTGTGGTACACGCATTGAAAAATTTGGAGACACTACATCCTTGGACATAGGTGTGAAATTTATACGGATCATAAGAGCCTTAAGTATATTTTTACACAAACGGACCTGAATTTCAGGCAACGAAGATGGTTGGAGCTCATCAAGGATTACGATTTAGGAATCAACTATCATCCGGGAAAGGCTAATGTAGTGGCCAATGCTTTGAGCCAGAAAGGAGGAAGTCACCAACTCACGGTTCGAGAGCTACCACCTAATTTATGCAAGGAGTTTGAACGGTTGAATCTTGGATTTGTGAATGAGATGGGAATGATGGAGTTAGATCTATCCTTGGAGCAAGAGATTTGAGAGGGCCAAGTGAACGATGAGGAAATCCAAGAGATCAAGGAAAGAACCCAAGAAGGGAGAGAATTCAGATTTGATGAGGACGAACATGGCACTCTATGGCTTGGTAAGAGGACTGTCGTGCCTAACGTGAAGCATATTCGGGAGAAAATACTAAAGGAGGCACATGACTCACCATACTCGATTCACCCCGGTTATATGAAGATGTACAAGGACTTGAAGACATGCTATTGGTGGGCTAGCATGAAAAAGGACATAGCTAAATATGTAGCTTTGTGTGATGTGTGCCAACGAGTTAAGGAGGAACATCAAAGGACAGCTGGATTATTACAGCCATTGAGGATTCCGGAATGGAAGTGGGAAGAAATCGGTATGGACTTCATAGTTGGTTTACCGCGTACCCAAACCAGTTATGACTCAATTTGGGTAATTGTGGATCGGTTAACCAAATCAGCTCACTTTATTCCGGTCAAGACCACGTTTAATGGAGAGAAATTGGTGGAACTGTATATGGAAAGAGTAGTATGCTTGCATGGAGTTCCAAAGAGGATAGTTTCGGATAGAGGTTCTCAGTTTACCTCCAGATTTTGGTAGAAATTGCATGAAGCTTTGGGAACAAGGTTGAATTTTAGCTCAGCATATCACCCTCAAACGGATGGACAAACTGAGAGGACAAACTAGAGGACATGTTAAGAGCTTGTGCTTTAAAGCATGGGAAAATTTGGGACAAGAGCTTGCCATATGCAAAATTTTCATACAACAATAGTTACCAAGCATGTTTGAAGATATCACTTTATGAAGCACTATATGGAAGGAAGTGTAGAACACCTTTATTCTAGAATGAGACAGGAGAAACTCAAGTATTTGGTCTGGATGTGTTGCTAGAAGCTGAAAAACAAGTTCAGGTCATTCGCGAGAACTTAAGGGCTGCTCAATCAAGGCAAAAAGGCTATGCGGACAATAGGAGAAGGAAACTAGCCTTTGAAGTGAGAGATTTTGTTTACCTTAAGGTGTCACCGATGAGAGGTCATAAGAGGTTTAACATAAGAGGCAAGCTAGCACCTCGCTATATTGGGCCATTCAAGATTTTGGACAAAAGAGGGGAAGTAGCCTATAAATTGGAGATGCCAACTCACTTATCGGATGTTCATGACGTCTTTCATGTTTTGTAACACCCTCATTCTCATGCATCATGACTTGCATACACTCATATACATGTTTAACATTAACCCACAACAAGAGGAACGAGTTTAAAATTGATTTGGAGCAAAACCGCACTTAAATGCAGGAAAGTGTGAACTAGTCCGATTTTACTGAGGACTAGTCCGATTTCTCTCTGACTAAAAATGGACTTGTCCGATTTTGCTGCGGACTAGTCCGATTTTGCCTCTAGAAACTTTTGGACTTGTTCGATTTTGTACGGACTAGTCCGATATTCCAAAAATCCTTGAAAAGTTGCTAAGTCCTTAGACTTTTCTGGAATAGTCCGGTGTTCCAGCGGACTTGTCCGTTTTCCTCTTTGACAAAAGTCAGACTTGTCTGATTTTTGGCTAGACTTGTCTGATTTTCTCTCTGGACATTTTCGGACTAGTATGGTCCTTTTCGGACTTGTTCGATATTTCGCGACTCCAAACTGATCTTTCGTTTTACGACTTGTTTCTTGGGTTTCACGTTAAGTGGGCCTAGGGACGTCATGCCTAACTCTTTTAGAGCCCATGTGGGACTCTAAACCGGCCTCTACTCCTCTCAAACTCGAAATACATCTAACCCTAGCCTCTACCTCTATATAAACAACCGCACCCAAACCCTAGTTCGTGGAGAGCCACCATCAAGGAGGGAGGAGGAGATCCCAAGCAAGAAGAAGAAGAGGAGGAAATGAAATAGGATCAAGATCTCCACCAAGTTTCGTCCCTCATCACCAATTCACCTCCAAGTTATTCACCAACCCTAGATCACCAAGATCCAAGTGTTACCTCCAAGTTTATTTATTCATTGGAGTCCTAAACACCTGTTATACCTTCTATTCTCTTTTCCTTACATGAAATCAACCCCTAATCTCCAAATTTATGTCGATCTAGAAAACCCTAGTTCGCTAGTTCTGCGAAGTGCGGACTAGTCCGGCCTTCTATAGACTAGTCCAATTTTCCTGGTTAAATTGCATCAAATTAATTCTAAAATTTGATCAAATCAACTCTAAACCTGTATAAACTTGTTAAAAGCTATTAGAACTAGTTAGTTATCATTAAAAGCAATCTATTAACAAGTTCTACCTTGCATTTGCATTAATCATGCAAGTGATGTCATATTGAGTAATATTTGTGCACTCTTTGATTGTGTTTCTTGTCTTGTATGTTTATTTTGTGGATTAGACGAATTTGCGTTAGAGAGTACCACGGAGGATCTACAGCACCAAGAGTTTGAAGGCTTTGACCCAAACCAATCCCAAGAGCAAGGCAAGTGTCCTTGAAGCATATTGATCCTGTTTTAAAATAAATGTTTTGTTTGCAAACTGCCTGCTTGTGTCAATTTGATGGGAATCCTATGGTAGGAAGTTTACTAGCGTTGTTTGACCACCCTTATTGCCTAGAATTTATGATAGAGAGTCGGGAAGGGCTTTTTAACTTTTTGCTTTGCTCAATTAATTGGGATAGGAAAACAACACTACACATTTAATTATGCATTAATGATATTTTGGTTAATGTGAACCGGTCAATATGATATGGTAATGGGTGATCTAAGCAAGCCTGGTATGTGGATGGGTTGGATGTTATGGTGGTTTGCTTGCTTTAGATCTAAGGACCGGTTCCTGAGAGAATTAGCCAGGATTACAGTGCCACCACGAGGCCAAGTATGGGTGCGGCATAGCTGATTAATTAGGACTTTGCTAGTGCTATTTGGACCATTAAGGATGCTCGGGGAAGGGGTAGTCAGATTGGGTTTGATGATGATCGGTGGGACTACCCTAGGATCCGAATGGCTCAAGAGGGGGCCCTTGGTTGAAGATGTGCTCAGTTGGAGACATCGCCACCAGTGAAACCTCAGTGGGGTCTAAATAGGCTAGTAATCCTTTTGTAAAGGCTATTTTGTGATCTCTTGGCCATACACCAAATGAAGTGTAATTGGCATAAGAGAGGTTTCTTTAGTCGCTGACGGGTGATGAAATTACAAACACGTGTTTAAAGCGGTACAAACTCTGCAGAGTCTAATAAAACTATCATGATAGCCATGCTCCCGGTTATGAGCAACTGGACAACTTCCATGATCAGAGGGAACTCGGTAATTGGGATGGTTATGGGTTGGTACTGGTTATGGCTGAATATGGATTAAACTATGACATTGAATGTGGTTCGTGGTATGATGGTGATGGATATGGAATATGGATTCGTGCTATGTTATTAATTATGGTTTATGATGGGAATACTTCACATACGTATAACATATTGCTTTTCAAATGTTTTACTGTACTTTTCAGCACTTAGCCTTTATTACATTCATCATTTGAATCAGCTACGTCATACTTTCCACACTTGTTGAGTACGACATGTACTCACTCTTGCAATCCCCCCAACAGTTGCATGTCAGGATTGGTAGTTTAATGGTAATAATGCAGAGTTCTAGGCCGTATCTACCATCAGCTTTGCCTGTGGTGTTGATTGGAGCTGCGCTATACCCTATTGCTTATGCTGCTTAGCTGTTTAGTTTGCTTATTTAGTTTATTTCCGCTGCATTAGCTAAACTTGTCATCAATATTCATTAGAGTTCGTATTCGAGGATAATATGGTTTGTTTAATAAAATTTGGTTAATTAATCTTATCCTGTGGTAATTTTCTGTATATCCTTTTGTGAATACACTCGTGTATGTGTGTTGAACATCCTTGGCACACATATGTGTTTACTTGGTTCATTTTCGTAACCGGGTGTCACAGATTGGTATCAAAGCCACAGTTTGACCGTAGGATGCAGCCTAGATAGAATGGACACTTTAGAGCACATAGGAGCACTCAGGAATCGATGTGTTTTGGTTGGTATGCTGTTTGCTATATATTGTTTGCTTGTGTGTTTAATAGAGGATTTTGGGATGCTTTAGCATTGCAATGTCCACATAGGCTAGTTAGTTGTTTAGTTTCATATCCTTTAATACATATAGTTGGGGACGTTTTCTAATTCTCACCTATTGCTTTTCTCCAGATGGTAGTGATGAGGAGGAGAACAATGGAGTGCCTCAGAACAACATTGGACAAGGATCTACTCAGGGAGCTATCAACATTGAGTAGCTATTGGCTATGCAAAACTAGCTCATGCAGACCATGATACAAACTATGGGATAGCTGTAGGCTGGCAATAACAACAATCAGCCCCACATGCCTCCACTACCACCCCCGCCGCCTCATAACCAGTTGGGAGAGTTTATGAGGACTAGGCCGCCAACCTTTGCTCAAGCTGCTGACCCTATGGATGCGGATGATTGGCTCAAGTCTGGGGAGAAGAAATTTGCTATTTTCCAATGCAGTGACTGGGAGAAGGTGCTTTTTGCTTCTCATCAACTAGTTGAAACAACCGCGGATTGGTGGGATTCACTATGCAATGCTCATGAGAACCAAGTGCAATTTCTCAACTGTGATTATGCCAACTTTCAGAAGCTTGTGGACAAAGCAATTGTGGTTGAGAACAAGGTCCGTGAGATGGAACAAGATAACAAGAGGAAGGCACCAAATCAAGGACAGTTGCAAGGAAGTAATGTGCGCCCTTGCCTTGCACCACCAAATGCGCCTTACTTCAGCTCTTCTATTCCTGCTCAACGCCCTAGATTTGCACTGCGCCCAACTCAGTTTGTGCAGTAGTGCCCTTTCATGTATGCACCTATGCCTCCAATGCCTTATGCACCTCGCGCTAACTTTCCTGCTGCAAGTGTTCAAAACCAAGCTCGTCCCAATAATTCTGGTGGAGTTAAGAAGTGATATACTTGTGGAGAAGCTGGACACTTTGTGCATCAATGTCCTAAGTCAGGCCTTGGTCAAGGAAGTAATGCACCGAGGCAAAACCCAAGACCCAATGGAGGAC
Organism: Tuctoria greenei; assembly: GCA_036927565.1. Classification (NCBI taxonomy): domain Eukaryota; kingdom Viridiplantae; phylum Streptophyta; class Magnoliopsida; order Poales; family Poaceae; genus Tuctoria; species Tuctoria greenei. The sequence continues at coordinate 178,834,224 of JAYESD010000006.1, forward strand.
AGCCACAAGGGAACCATGGACAACAAAATTTTGCTCGTGGCAACGTGAACCATGTCTCTATGGAGGATGCTCAACAAGCGGATGACGTGGTCATTGGTATGTTTCTTGCAAACTCCAACCTCGCGACTATGTTATTTGATTCTGGAGCATCGCATTCATTCATTGCATCGAATTATGTTGCCAAGTATAGTTTTCCTATCTCTCACATGAATTTTACTCTATTGGTTAAGTCTCCTGGAGGAGAGATGAGGACAAATATAGTATGTCCAAATGTAAGCCTTAGAATAAGGGGGGTAGACTTCTCCGCCAACCTCATTGTTTTGGATTCTCAAGGATTGGACATTATACATGGTATGGACTGGTTGAGGAAGCACAATGGAGTCATTGAGTGTGCCACGAAGACGGTGAAGCTGACTAATGAGGAAGGGATCACCGTAGAGTTTGAAGCATCTCAAACCGCACCGAAGCAATTGGAGTTGAATCATATGGACGGTGCCACAATTGAGGAGATTTTGGTGGTGTGTGAATTTTTGGATGTTTTTCCGGACGAGTTGTCAGGTATGCCACATGACCGAGGCATTGAGTTTGTTATTGATTTAATACCTGGAACTGCACCTATAGCTAAGAGGTCGTATAGGATGCCTCCTATGGAATTAGCGGAGCTCAAGAAACAAATTCAAGAGCAACTAGAGAAAGGTTTTATTCGCCCTAGTTCTTCACCTTGGGGAGCACCCGTGCTGTTTGTGGACAAGAAGGATGGAACCCAAAGGATGTGTGTGGATTACCGAGCTCTCAATGAGGTAACAATCAAAAACAAGTACACCATGCCACGCATAGAAGACCTGTTTGATCAGATGAAGGGTGCTTGTATCTTCTCTAAGACTGATTTGAGGTCGGGATACTTTCAAATGAAGATTAGACCATCGGACATAACCAAGACAACTTTTAGGACGCGGTATGGGTCCTATGAGTACACCTTCATGTCATTTGGATTGACAAATGCGCCTGCGTACCTTATGTACCTCATGAATAAGGTCTTACTGGAGTACTTGGATAAGTTCGTCGTGGTGTTCATTGATGATATTATGATCTACTCGAAGGATGAGAAGGAACATGAGGAACACTTGAGGCTTACGCTGCAGAAATTGAGGGAGCATCAATTGTATGCCAAGTTTAACAAGTGTCAGTTTTGGTTGAGAGAGGTGTCGTTTTTGGGTCATATCATCTCAGGAGGAGGAGTATCGGTTGACCCTGGAAAAGTGAGAGACGTGTTGAAGTGGGAACCACCACAAAATGTAAAGGAAATAAGGAGCTTTCTTGGGATGGCTGAATATTACCGTCGGTTTATCAAAGACTTCTCCAAGATAGCTAAGCCTATGACAGAGTTGCTAATGATAGGAAAGGCTTTCCAATGGACTCAAGCTTGTCAAAACAGTTTTGAGGAATTAAAGAAGAGGTTAACAACAGCCCCAGTTTTGGTATTGCCGGATGTAAGCAAAAGTTTTGATATTTATTGCGACGCATCGAGACAAGGACTTGGATGTGTATTGATGCAAGAACGTCAAGTGGTCGTCTATGCATCAAGACGATTGAAGAAACATGAGCAGAATTGGCCAACACATGATTTAGAACTTGCAGCCGTGGTACATGCATTGAAGATTTGGAGACACTATATCCTTGGACATAGGTGTGAAATTTATACGGATCACAAGAGTCTTAAGTATATTTTCACACAAACGAATCTGAATTTGAGGCAACGGAGATGGTTTGAGCTCATCAAAGAATATGATTTGGGGATCAACTATCATCCGGGAAAAGCCAATGTAGTGGCCGACGCATTGAGTAGGAAAGGAGTAAGTCATCAACTCACAGTTCGAGAGTTACCATTCGAGTTATGTAAGGAGTTTGAACGGTTGAACCTCGGGTTTGTAAATGAGATGGAGATGATGGAGTTAAATCCGACCTTGGAGCAAGAAATTCGAGAAGCACAAACCACAGATGAAGAGATCAAGGACATCAAGGAAAGGACCGAAGAAGGGAGAGAATTCAGATTTGATGAGGATGAACATGGTACCTTATGGCTTGGAAAAAGGATTGTCGTGCCTAATTTGAAGCATATTCGGGAGACAATACTAAAGGAGGCACATGACTTGCCATACTCGATTCACCCCGATTGTACGAAGATGTACAAAGACTTGAAGACTTTCTATTGGTGTGATAGCATGAAAAAGGACATAGCTGAATATGTGGCATTGTGTGATATGTGTCAACGAGTCAAGGCGGAACATCAAAGGCCAGCTGGATTATTGCAACCATTAAAGATCCCGGAATGCAAGTGGGAAGAAATTGGAATGGACTTCATAGTTGGGTTACCACATACTCAGTCTGGTTACGACTCAATTTGGGTAATCGTTGATCGTTTAACCAAGTCAGCTCATTTTGTTCCTGTAAAGACCAAGTATACAGCTGTACAATTGGCCAAAATATACATGGAGCATATTGTGGGTTGACATGGAGTACCGAAGAAGATAGTCTCGAGTAGAGGTACTCAATTTACTTCCAGGTTTTGGCAAAAATTGCATCAAGCTTTAAGGATGAGGTTGAATTTTAGTTCAGCATATCACCATCAAACGGATGGACAAACCGAGAGGACCAATCAAATTTTGGAGGACATGTTAGAAGCTTGTGCTTTAAAGCATGGGAAAAGTTGGGACAAAAGTTTGCCATACGCGGAATTTTCATACAACAATAGTTACCAAGCAAGCTTGAAAATGTCATTATATGAAGTGCTTTATGGAAGGAAGTGTAGGACACCTTTATTCTGGAATGAGGCAGGAGAAACTCAAGTATTTGGTCCGGATATGTTGCAAGAAGCCGAAAAGCAAGTCCAAATAATTCATGAAAACTCGAGGGCTGCCCAATCAAGACAAAAGGGCTATGCGGACAATAGGAGAAGGAAATTAGCCTTTGAAGTGGGAGATTTTGTTTACCTCAAGGTGTCGCCAATGAGAGGTCATAAGAGGTTTAACATAAGAGGCAAGCTAGCACCTCGCTACATTGGACCATTCAAGATTTTGGACAAAAGAGGAGAAGTAGCGTATAAGTAGGAGATGCCAACTCATCTTTCAGACGTACATGATGTCTTTCATGTTTCCCAGCTCAAGAAGTGCTTGAGAGTACCGGAAGAACAAGTGCCAATGGAATAATTGGAACTAGAGAAAGATTTGACTTATGCCGAGCAACCGGTCAAGATCTTGGAAACCAAGGAGAGAACCATAAGGAACAAGGTGATTCGATGGTGTAAAGTTCAATGGAAGCACCACACCAAAAAAGAAGCAATGTGGGAATTGGAGGATGATCTCAAGAAGGAATTTCCCTATCTCTTCTCTTCCGCGTCAAATCTCGAGGGCGAGATTCATTTTAAGGGGGTAGGTTTGTAACACCCTCAATTTCATGCATCATGCCTTGCATACACTCATATACATGTTTAACATGAACCCACAACAAGAGGAACGAGTTTAAAATTGATTTGGAGGAAAACCACACTTAAAATGCAGGAAAGTGCGGACTAGTCCGATTTTACTGAGGACTAGTCCGATTTCTCTCTGACTAAAAATGGACTTGTCCGATTTTGTTGCGGACTAGTCCGATTTTGCCTCTGAAAACTTTCGGACTTGTCTGATTTTGTGTGGACTAGTCGGATATTCCAAGAATCCTTGAAAAGTCGCTAAGTCCCTAGACTTTTCTGGACTAGTCCGGTGTTCCAGCGGACTTGTCCGTTTTCCTCTCTGACTAAAGTCGGACTTGTCCGATTTTTGGCCAGACTTGTCCGATTTTCTCTCTGGACATTTTCGAACTAGTCCGGTTCTTTTCGGACTTGGCCGATATTTCACAACTCCGAATTGATCTTTTGTTTTATGACTTGTTTCTTGGGTTTCACTTGAAGTGGGCCTAGGGACGTCGTGCCTAACTCTTTTAGAGCCCATGTGGGACTCTAAACCGGCCTCTACTCCTCTCAAACTTGAAATCCATCTAACCCTAGCCTCCACCTCTATATAAACAACCCCACCCCTTGGCTTGACATCTATTTGCCACTTTTCCACCCCACCCAAACCCTAGTTCGTGGAGAGCCACCATCAAGGAGGGAGGAGGAGATCCCAAGCAAGAATAAGAAGAGGAGGAAACGAAAGAGGATCAAGATCTCCACCAAGTTTCGTCCCTCATCACCAATTCACCTCCATGTTCATCACCAACCCTAGATCACCAAGATCCAAGTGTTACCTCCAAGTTTCTTGATTCATTGGAGTCCTAAACACATGGTATACCTTCTATTCTCTTTTCCTTACGTGAAATCAACCCCTAATCTCCAAATTTACGTCGATCTAGAAAACCCTAGTTCGCTAGTTCTGCGAAGTGCGGACTAGTTCGGCCTTCTGCAGACTAGTCCGATTTTCCTGGTCAAATTGCATCGAATTATTTCTAAAATTTGATCAAATCAACTCCAAACCTGTATAAACTTGTTAAAAGCTATTAGAACTAGTTAGTTATCATTAAAAGCAATCTATTAACAAGTTCTACCTTGCATTTGCATTAATCATGCATGTCATGTCATATTGAGTAATATTTGTGCACTCTTTGATTGTGTTTCTTGTCTTGTATGTTTATTGTGCGGATTAGACGGATTTGCGTTAGAGAGTGCCGTGGAGGATCTACAGCAACAAGAGTTTGAAGGCTTTGACCTGAACCAATCCCAAGAGCAAGGCATGTGTCCTTGAAGCATATTGATCCTGTTTTAAAATAAATGTTTTGTTTGCAAACTGCATGCTTGTGTCAATTTGATGAGAATCCTATGGTAGGAAGTTTACTAGCATTGTTTGACCACCCTTGTCGCCTGGAATTTACGATAGAGAGTCGGGAAGGGTTTTTTACTTTTTTGCTTCGCTTAATTAATTGGGATAGGAAAACAACACTACACATTTAATTATCCATTAATGATATTTTGGTTAATGTGAACTGGTCAATATGATATGGTAATGGGTGATCTAAGAAAGCCTAGTATGTGGATGGGTTGGATGTTATGGTGGTTTGCTTGCTTTAGATCTAAGGATCGGTTCATGCGAGAACTAGCCAGGATTACAGTGCCACCACAAGGCGAAGTATGGGTGTGGCGTAGCTGATTAATTAGGACTTTGCTAGTGCTATTTGTACCATTAAGGATGCTCGAGGAAGGGGTAGTCGGATTGGGTTTGTTGATGATCGGTGGGACTACCCTGGGATCCGAATGGCTCAAGAGGGGGCCCTTGGTTGAAGATGTGCTCAGTTGGAGACATCGCCACCGGTGAAACCTCAGTGGGGTCTAAATAGGCTAGTAATCCTTTTGTAAAGGCTATTTTGTGATCTCTTGGCCATACACCAAAGGAAGTGTAATTGGCATAAGAGAGGTTTCTTTAGTCGCTGATGGGTGATGAAATCACAAACACATGGGTAAAGCGGTACAAACTCTGCAGAGTCTAATAAAACTATCATGATAGCTTTGCTCCCGGTTATGAGCACCTGGACAACTTCCATGATTAGAGGGAACTCGGTAATTGGGATGGTTATGGGTCGATACTGGTTATGGCTGAATATGGATTAAACTATGACATTGAATGTGGTTAATGGTATGATGGTGATGGATATGGAATATGGATTGGTGCTATGTTATTAATTATGGTTTATGATGGGAATACTTCACATACGTATAACATATTGCTTTTCAAATGTTTTACTGTACTTTTCAACACTTAGCCTTTATTACATTCGTCATTTGAATCAGCTACATGTCATACTTTCCACACTTTCTGAGTACGACTTGTACTCACTCTTGCAACCCCCCCCCCCCCTCCCCAAACAGTTGCAGGTCAGGATTGGGAGTTTAATGGCGATAATGCGGAGTTCTAGGCCATGTCTACTGTTAGCTTTGCCTGTGGTGTTGATTGGAGCTGCGCTATACCCTATTGCTTATGCTGCTTAGCTGTTTGGTTTGCTTATTTAGTTTATTTCTGTTGCATTAGTCAAACTTGTCATCAATATTCATTAGAGTTTGTATTCGAGGACAATATGGTTTGTTTAATAAAATTTGGTTAATTAATCTTGTCCTGTGGTAATTTTCTGTATATCCTTTTGTGAATGCACTCGTGTATGTGTGTTGAACATCCTGGGCACACATATCTGTTTACTTGGTTCATTTTCGGAACCTGGTGTCACATGTTTCCCAGCTCAAGAAGTGTTTAAGGGTACCGGAAGAACAAGTGCCAATGGAAGAATTGGAACTAGAGGCAGATTTGACTTATGCCGAGAAACCTGTCAAAATCTTGGAAACCAGGGACAGAGTCACAAGGAACAAGATTCTTAGATGGTGTAAAGTTCAATAGAAGCATCACACAGAATTGGAAGCAACATGGGAGTTGGATGATGATCTCAAGAAGGAATTTCCCTATCTCTTCTCTCCAGCGTCGAATCTCGAGGGCGAGATTCATTGTAAAGGGAGTAGGTTTGTAACACTCTCATTTTCATGCATCATGCATTGCATACATTCTAATACATGTTTAATGTTATTCCACATAAAAAGGAACAAGTTTAAAATGAATTAGAAACAAAACTGCACTTAAGAATTCTAGGAAGTGCGGACTAGTCCGATTTTGGTGAGGACTAGTCGGATTTCTCTCTGACTTCAAATGGACTTGTTTGATTTGCTGCAGACTAGTCTGTTTTTTCCCTCTGGACAATTTTGGACTTGTCCGGTCCATTGCGGACTAGTCCAGTATTCCAATTCCTTGGAAATTGTGTTAAGTCCTGGACTTGTCCGGTATTCCAGCGAACTTGTCTGTTTTCCCTCTGACTAAAGTCGGACTTGTCTGATTTTGGCCAGACTTGTCTATTTTCCCCCTCTGGATAAGTTCGGACTTATCCGATGTCCAGTCCGGACATGTCCGATATCTCTCTGTCCAGCTTCGGACTAGTGCGACCCTTTTCGGACTTGTCCGATAAATCACGACTTCAAGTTGATCTTTTGTTTCGCGAGTTGTTTCTTGGGTTTTATGTTAAGTGGGACTAGGGACGTCGTTCATAACTCTTTTAGAGCCCATGAGGGAGTCTAAACCGACCTCTGCTGATCTCAAACTCGAAATCCATCCAACCCTAGCCTCTACCTCTATATAAACAACCCCAAACCATAGCTCGTGGATAGCCGCCAACAAGGAGGGAGAAGGAGATCTAGAGCAAGAAGAAGAGGAGGAGAAAACGAAAGAGGATCAATATCTCCATCAACATTGCGTTCTTCATCAACAATTCACCATCAAGTTCTTCATCAACCCTACATCGTCAAGATCCAAGTGTTACCTCCAAAACATGAATTCAACCCCAAATCTTCAAATTCACATCAATCTAGAAAACCCTAGTTCACTAGTTTTGCGATGTGCAAACTAGTCCGGTCCCTAGCGGACTAGTCCGATTTTCCTGGTTAAACTGTGGTTAATTGCTTCCCAAAATTAGATCGAATCAACTCCAAACATGTCTAGACTTCTTAATAACCATTGTAATTGATTAATAAACATCTTTAACAACTTATTAACAAGTTTTTCTTCGCATTTCCATTAATCATGCATGTCATGTCATATTGAGTAATATATGTGCATCTATTGATTGTAATTCTTGTTTTGTATATTTGTTGTGCGGATTAGACGTATTTGCGCTAGAGAGTGCCGCGGAGGATCTACAACACCAAGAGTTTGAAGGCTTTGACCCGAACCAATCCCAAGAGCAAGGCAAGTGTCCTTGAACATATTGATCCTGTTTAAGTAAATGTTTTGTTTGCAAAACTGCATGCTTGTGTCAATTTGATGGGAATCCTATGATAGGAAGTTTACTAGCGTTGTATGACCACCCTTGTCACCTGGAATTTATGGTAGAGAGTCGGGATGGGCTTTTTACCCTTTTTGCTTCGCTTAATTAATTGGGATGGGAAGAAAACTATACTACTTAACTTAATTATGCCTTTATGAGATCATGATTAATATGAACTGGTTAATATGATATGGTAATGAGTGATCTAAGCAAGCATGGTATGTGGATGGGTTGGATGTTATGGTGGTTTCGCTTGCTTTAGATCTAAGGACCGGTTGGTGGAGTGACCATCCAGGATTTACAGTTCCACCACAAGGCCAAGTATGGGTGCGACGTAGCCGATTAATTAGGGCTTTTCTAGAGCTATTTGGACCATTAAGGATGCTCGGGGAAGGGGTAGTCGGATTGGATTTGTTGATGATTGGTGGGACTACCCTGGGATGCGAATGGCTCAAGAGGGGGCCCTTGGTTGAAATGTGCTCAGTTGGAGGCATCGCCACCAGTGAAACCTCAGTGGATTCTAAATAGCCTAGTAATCCCTTTATAAAGGCTATTTTGTGATCTCTCGGCCACACACCTACGGAAGTGTGAGACGGAATAATTGATATTATATAGTCAACAAAAGGTGATGAAATCACAAACACATGGGTAAAGCGCTACAACCTCTGCAAAGTGTCTTAAAACTATCATGATAGCCGTGCTCACAGGTATGAGCGACCTGGACCCTCACATTATTAGAGGGAAACTTGATATTTTATAGGATCAAAGAGCACGTGAAAATCTACCAGAGGGGGGTGAATGGTAGATTTAAAACTTTTTCAGCGGAAGCAATGAAAACCCCTCGGCTAAGAAACGATCTGTTAAAGAAATCATGTGTGAGACTAATCTAAACGTATTTCACCGTGACAAAAGTGATATATATCAGATAGAATCAACTCACGAAGATGACACAACAATAATCACTTAAATCCGTTGAGAGAAACTCAAGTTCCGATCAAAAGATCGAACAACGGTCAATCTGTTCTACCGAGTAAAAAACAGATCTCCAATACTGCAAAGAAACTTGTGTAGATCAAAAACCACAAATCCAATGACCGTGCAATTTTTACAGATGATATATAATCAAGTTGTGAAGACAACCCAAAAAGAATCACGTCCATTGGATCTGTAAAACTCGAGTTATGATAAAACCACTAAAGAAAGGTATTGCTGTGCAGAAACTCGACGAGAAAGACTTTAAGAAAAAAAGTCGGACGAACAAGGCACAAAAGTTCCTTTCAACTATGAATTTTATTCAATAGAACCCAATAGGAACAGCTCCAAAGTCGTCTACTACAAGATCTGGCCTCCCTTGCTTATATAGCCATCCCTTAGGCCAATTCAAACCTAACTATTACTCTAATCCTACCCAATTTACGAATCGTAACTTTCCATAACTGCTCAAGACTCTTCTATACGCAGATAGAAACAATCTTAAGACTTCCAAACACCTTATAAATGTATCCCACATTTCGAAAACAACTCAAATTCGGGACCCACACGAAATCTTATCATAACCAACTCAAAACTTTCCATATTTGAGTCAAACACGACTCAGCCGCAACCTGAGTCCATAACCTAGTCAGTTGGACATTTCTGACCAATTTTTTACGTCCAAATCTTCATCATGCCTTAGAACTATGTAGCCACGTCCATGCACTCCTTGCACATGTGCAAACTTCTTCCAACGACGTCCAAAATACCTTCATATGCATTGATCTTGATTCATACATGCTGCGCGACCTCCCAATCAACTCAACCACAATTCCTCCCAAACTTGGTTGTTGAACCTCATCTTTTCCCTAAGACAGTTCAATGGATCCCGTCACTAGCCATGTCTTGAACTCAAGCAACACCTGTACATGAACAAACAACCAATTCGTACGAGCCCAAGTTTGTGACTTGACTCAAATTAGTTCCAAACACAACACCTTATGTGAGCACATCACATAAGCATGTTTCAAAACCACAGTAAAATAATATCCGCCATATCAACCAAAACGCACCAAAAACTTAGCAAATGAATACTAAGCAATCTTTCCAACAATGTAAAGCAAGTTCGAAACATTTCACAGTAAAAGCAGAAACATTGCAATCAAACTCCGAATCTTGCCAAAGCTAACCGGATCTTGAGCCGGAGCTTACCAAAGCTAGTACAACCTAGCGCCGGAGCTTACCAAAGCTAGTACAACCTAGCGCCGGAGCTAGAAAAACATGTCGGAGCTAATCAACATAAGTCGAACCTAGCAAAACATATCAGAGCTTAACAAAGACATGCCGGAACTAAAGACAAAGCTCACCAGAGCTACCCAAAACAAGTCGAATCTATTGTTGGACCTTGCAAAAAAGGGTGTTTTGGCAGAATTTTAGAACTTATATCATCAAAGCCAATGTATTCAGTACAAGCCAATGTATTCAGCACACATAGGTCTCACAGTCTCCCCCTTGATGAATGCATTGGCAACACCACTTAAGAACCGAACATTGGCTTATTCACATTAAAAGTTTTGAAAAAATTTCTCCCCCTTTGTAAAAAAGAAATAAAATGAGAAGAAAAACAAAGTCTCTCCCTGAGAAGAATCCTGCCAAAACAATTATGAATATGTGCAATGTGTAATCAAATTCTTCCACTTGCATACTTATCTTTAAAAATTCACATATTATCTATTATCTCTCCCCCATTGACAATGTATTCAGCAAGGTCCAAAAGAGAAATTTTAATTGTTATGAGCATATTAAGATATACATATAAACTAAGCTCATCCAAGTCATACTATCAAGTAACTTACACTATCACATCAATGAGATACATAAAGTAGTGTAAGCCATGCTTGAGATCAAGTGTAATTTTCAATTTAAGCAAGTCATGATCTCACAAACTTAACTATTTCAATACCTGAAAGTATGACACTTGTTGCTGCAACTATTTTAAAGCACAAATTTTTAACATATGACATTTGCAAGAGATTATATGCCGCATTTGCCTTATTCTAACCAACCAAGCCAAGCCTATATCATTTGATAATAAGAAGCTTAGGGACTTGATTTTAGTCATACACAACTTCTTTCAAGTTCATATCTAAGTGCAATGATGAGCCATCTCAAAAGAAGAAGTGTGATGCATGCATATTCTCTTGATCTTTACTCAATTTATAATTTTTCATAAAAACTCAACATGTGAGTTGATTACTTGATTAATTCTTTATGATTAAAAGCACTTGTGAGCATGCAACAAGTTCAAAATAGCAAGAAAGTTCGACCATGACCAGATTTAGCGTAAGTAAATATTCCAATTACTAGACATGGCAAAAACTACAAAATGTATAACACGAGTAATGTAGTAAGAACCTTCAGCATGTAAAAAGGATCACAAAGTCATATATGTATAAAATACTATGCTCATGTTATTTTAAATTCAGATTCACACATAGACTTACCAAGTTTCAAAACTCCCCCTCAATTTAAGCCATGAGGATGCATAACCCCTATTTTACTATGAAATTAACAAAACGAGTAAAATCAAAAGGTTTTGTAAAAATATTAGCCAATTGTTGTTCGATACCTAATTGTAAGACCTATGTGTGCTGAATACATTGGCTTGTAGTCAATACACTTGGCTTTGATGATAAAAGTTTTGAATATCACCAAAACACCTTTTTATCAAGGTCCGACTCTAGCTCCGAGCTACAGCAAGGTCCGACGGTAGGTCCGGCTTGTTTTGGGTAGCTCCGGCTATGTTCGAAGCTAGGTCCGATTTCTTGGTAAGGTCCGACTAGCTTTGGTTAGCTCCGGTGAGCTTTATCTTTAGCTCCAGCATGTCTTTGATAGCTCCGGCATATATTTGATAGCTCCGGAATGCTTTTGCTAAGCTCCGACGTACTTTGTCTAGCTCTGGTTTTGGGTTGACTATTTTTGACTAGTTTTTGGTAAGCTCCAGTGCTAGGATCTACTAGTTTTGGTAAGCTCCGGCAGGTGCTTCATTATACTAGTTTTGTTAGCTCCGGCTCAAGGTCCGAGTTGCTTTGGCAAGGTCCGGAACTTGACCGCAGTGCTTCTGCTTTTCATTTGCAATGCTTCGTACTTGCTTTACATTGTTGGAAAGTTTGCTTAGTACTCTTTTACTAAGTTTTTGGTGCGTTTTGGATGATATGGCTGATATCGTTTTGCTATGCTTTGCAACATGCTTATGTGAGGCTCTCACGTAAGGTGTTGTGTTCGGAACTAACTTGAGTCAAGTCGAGGACTTGGGCTCGTATGGATTGGTTGTTCATTCATGTGCAGGTGTTGCTTGAGTTCAAGACATGGCTGGCGACTGGATACATTGGACTAGTCTCAGGGAGGAGATGAGGTTCAAACAACCAAGTTCGGGAGGAATTGTGGTTGAGCTGATCAGGAGGTTGCACAACATGTTTGGATCAAGAACAATGCATATGAAGGTATCACAGATGTCATTGAAAGATGTTTGCAAGTGTGCAAGGAGTGCATGGACGTGGCTACATGGTTCCGAGGCATGATGAAGAGATGTGGACGTAAAGAATTGGTCGGAAAGGTCCAACCGACTAGGTTATGGCCTCAGGCTGCGGCTGAGTTGGGTTTGACTCAAATATGGAAAGATTTGAGTTGGTTATGATAGAATTTCGTGTGGGTCACGAATTTGAGTTGTTTAGGAATGTGGGATACGTTCCTAAGGTGTTTGGAAGTCTTAAGATTGCTTCTATCTACATATAGAAGAATACTAAGCAGTTATGGAAAATTACGATTCGTGATCGGAGTAGGATTGGAGTCCTAGTTGAGATTGGGGTGGCCTAAGGGCTGGTTATATAAGCAAGGGAAGGCCAGAGCTCGTGGTGAACTACTTTGGGGGCTGTTCCTCTTCTGTTCTATTGAATAAAATTCGTAGGTTGAAGGAACTTTTTTGGCTTGTTCGTCCGACTTGTTCCGGACAAGTTTTACTCGTTGAGTTTCTGGACAGCACTACCTTTCGTCGGTGGTTTTATCATAACTCGAGTTTTACAGATCCAATTGACGTGATTCTTTCTGGGTTATCTTCACAACTTGATTATCTATCATATGTCAAAATTTCACGGTCATTGGATTTGTGGTTTCTGATCTGCACAAGTTTCTTTGCAGCATTCCAGAACTGTTTTTTCTCGGGTAGGGCAGATTGACCTTGTTTGATCTTTCGATCATAGCTTGAGTTTTTCTCGACGGATTTGAGTGATTCCTTTTGTGTTGTCTTCGTGAATTTATTGTCTCTGATATCCATCACTTTTTTCATGGTGAAACACTTTTAGAATAGTCTCACACACGATTTCTTTAAGAGATCATTTTTCTGCCGAAGGGGTTGGTGTTTAATTGTTTCTGCTGCGTAAGATTTTTAAATCTACCATTCACACCCGCTCTGGTAGATTTTCACGTGCTCTTCGATCCTACAATTGGTATCAGAGCCACGGTGCTCTAATATTTGTGATTTGCACGTGTTTTTGACTAATCATCATGGAGAAGTACTCCGCCAAACCTTGTGTGTTTGCTGGTATTGATTTTCAGGTTTGGAAGGCACGCATGGAGAGGCACAAGGCTTTGCAATATGGGAGAAGGTATACAAGCCTTACGAAGTGCCATCAAACGATAAAGTTACAGCTACAAATCTGAGAGATGTCGACAACAACAACAAGGCTCGGAACTTGATCATACAAGGATTAACACAAAGCGACTTCGACCGTGTTGCACACCTCCGATCTGCATACGATGTGTGGAAAGAACTTTGTGACTACCACGAAGGATCCAACACGATCAAAGAGGTAAGGCAAGACATTTTCAAGAAATAATACATGTGCTTTGAGATGCAACCCGGTGAGTCTATTGATGACCTTTTTGCTTGCTTTAATAAGATTCTCAGCAACTTTCGTAGTGTCAATATTAATTTTTCAGATGCTGAAAATGCTAGGCAATTGCTAAGTGCATTAGATATGTCAATTTGGGAGATGAAAGTCACATCTATTCGTGAATCTACTGTCATGAGTTCACTTACTTTGGATGTGCTATATTTCAAGTTAAAAACTCATGAAATTGACATAATCTCACGTAAGAACCCTAATAAGTCTATTGCATTTGTTTCACAACGTGATATGTCTAGCTCCGGCCAATCATCATCTTGCAATACTCTTGCTTTGTTGTCCTCACTAACCCTGGAGCAGATCGAAGAATTTCCAGAAGAGGAGTTGGCACTCATCTCTACTAGATTCTCAAAAGCATTGCAAAATGTGAGAGCTAGAAGGAGAAGAAGCTCCGGACCTCAACGCTGTTTTGAATGTGGTAAAACAGGACACTTTCATACAGAATACCCTAACCTTTCAGGTCTGACCACCCGGGAAGAAAAACAAAGCAAGGTCCGGACCTCCTCTGGAAATTTCAACAAGAAGAAGAAAGGTACCATAGGACGCAAGTTGATCAACATTTTCATCACCGCACTTCAGGAGTTCAGTTCAAGTGACGTGGACATTGGCAGTGATGAAGATGAAGATGATTTGGCAAACTTGTGCTTTATGGCGGACAAGTCAAGATCAAGTATGGAGGAGGCAGAACACAACAGCGACAATGAAGAGGTATGTCGTACATGCGAAGAAATGTGTGATGCTATTTCTCGTGCCACTGTTATTATTAAGAAAAAGGACAAAAAGCTTAGGGATAGTGCTGCTAAAATTGAATCACTAGAATCTGAAATCAACAGTTTAAAAACTTTGATTCCTAGTGATGATGCATGTTCCTCATGTGATTTAATATATGAACAATTGTCCTCATTAAGAAGTGCGCACACCTCCACACTTGATAAACTTGAGTTAGAAATTGAAAAGAACAAAGAGCTTGCTGCACTTAATGATAAAAACTTGAAAGATGCTAGCTGTTCTACAATTGATTTGCATTGTTCTACTTGTGATGATCTTGATAAAAAACTACAGGATGCTATGAATGAAATTTCTATATTGAACAATGCTTTACGTTCTAATGAAGTTAAATTTTGTTCCAATTGCAAACTAAAAGGAAAAACTTCATGTGAAAATTGCCTTGATCTGTCCAATAAACTTGATGACATGCATAGGACATTAGATCGGTTTTGTAATGGGAATAAGAACCTAAACTTACTGCTGAATTCTTCCAAGTCTTGCAATGATAAAACTGGTTTAGGTTTTGATTCTCATGCTCATGCTAAGGCACATCCACCTAAAATTGTGAAGTCATTAGGAAGTGGTTTGATTCAAACAGTTCCTAACAAAAAGAAGTGGTTTTCAAATCTGCAGGAGTGTTGCCTCATTTGATTTCAAATAAAAATATTGCTTGCTCATCTAGACATGAACACAAAGTTAAATTTATTGTACCTTCTGTGGTAGAGATGATCATGTCATAGATTTTTGTTATAGACTAGCTAAACAACATAAAAGGGAAAGAATGGTTGCTAGATCTCATAACTTTCATGCAAAAGTTGTTGCACACATTGAACCAAATGTACAACCTGCTGTTTTAAGTCAAAAAACATTCAAAGTTTACCTCCAGACCTTCTGTTTTTGCCTTCGGAGCTACTGATTTTTGTGCTACACAAGTAACACCTTATAGGTCAGTAGTCAAGAATAAAAAATCTCAAACTTTGACACATAAACCTGCTGTTTTGTCTCAACTTTCGCGTGTTTTTCCTGCTGCACGTCGCGTGACTCAGTACTGGATTCCTAAATGCCTTATGACTAACCCCAGTATTGAGTCATCGACGTATTGTGCTTTTATGTAGGTTACACGATTGTGGAAGGAGAACATTCGGATTGTGGATTCAGGTTGCTCACGCCACATGACCGGTAACAAAGATTGGTTCTCCTTCCTCTCTATTGTGTCACGTGTAGAGAATGTTACTTTTGTCAATAATTCCTCAACTCCTATAATTGCTAAGGGTTCGGTTAGAGTAAATAACCACTACACTTTGAAGGATGTGGCACTTGTCAAAGATTTGAAATACAACTTGCTTTCTGTTGCTCAATTGCTAGATGAAAATCTAGAAATTATTTTTAATAAAAACTGCTGCAAAGTTGTAGGTTCAAATAGTGAGCTTATTTTTAACATGTCTCGGTTTGGAAGAGTTTTTAAAGCTGATTTTGATATGTCTTCCTCTAAGCATAGGTGTCTAGTTGCTAATGATTCAAAGGACTTATATTTTTGGCATCGTAGACTTGGTCACGTAGGCTTTGATCACCTAACGCGTGTTAGTGCTCTTGATCGCATACGTGGGCTGCCTAAGCTTAAAGGGGACAAAGAAATTGTGTGCTCTTCTTGTAGACATGCTAAGATGGTTGCAGGTTTACATACTCCTCTCACAATGATCATGACAACTGAACTATGTCAACTTTTGCATCTTGACACCGTTGGACCTTCACGTGTTCAATCCTTCAGAGGTAAATGGTATGTTCTTGTGATTGTTGATGATTATTCTAGATACTCTTGGGTTTACTTTATGGCATCTAAGAATGAAACTTTTAGTCACTTTAGAACTTTATTTCTTATATTATCAATTGATCACCCATGATCTTTAAAAGCAATTAGAAGTGATAATGGAACTGAATTTAAAAATCAATCTTTTGATCACTTTTGTGCTGAAAATAGAATAGATCATCAATTTTATTCACCATATGTACCTCAACAAAATGGTGTTGTAGAAAGAAAGAACAGAACCTTAGTTGAGATGGCTAGGACTATGCTTGATGAATATCAAACTCCTAGGAAATTTTGGGTTGATGCGTTAGCAACCGCTTGTTATGTCTCAAATCGTATTTTCTTACGTGCTAAGCTAGGTAAAACACCATATGAGCTTCGGTTTGGACATAGGCCTAGTGTTACACACTTTCGGGTCTTTGGTTGCAAATGCTTTGTTAAGAAACATGGTAATCTTGATAAATTTGAACCTCGATCCATTGATGGCATGTTTCTTGGTTATCCATCTCATACTAGAGGCTACTGTGTGCTTTTACTTGACACTAACAAAATTGTGGAGACTTGTGAAGTGTCTTTTGATGAAGCTAGCCCAGGTACGCGCTCCGGTGTTGCAGGACCAGATCCGTATCCTCAGAGGGAGGGTATTTTCGAAGATGAAGAAGAGCCAGTGATACTGCCTG
Organism: Tuctoria greenei; assembly: GCA_036927565.1. Lineage (NCBI taxonomy): Eukaryota > Viridiplantae > Streptophyta > Magnoliopsida > Poales > Poaceae > Tuctoria > Tuctoria greenei. The sequence goes on from JAYESD010000006.1 coordinate 178,851,299, forward strand.
GTAGTTCCGAAGTTGACACGTGTCCAGCTCCGGACATTGAACAAGCTCTGGCTATCATCTCTGCTGGTCCTGATCGTCCACAAGTCACAAGCTCATCAATCTACGATGAGCCTAATGAAGAAGAAGCTTGTGAGACATCTGTTCCCCTACGTTTTTACAAAGATCATCCCCCACAACAGATGATTGGAAGCTTGCACGAACGAGTCACACGGTCCAGGTTTTGCGATCCAAACTCTCATGCTCATTCTCCTTTTGTTGCATCTTTTGAACCCAAAGATATATCACACGCACTCACTAATGAATCTTGGATTATTGCCATGCAAGAAGAGTTAGAAAATTTTGAAAGAAATAATGTTTGGAAACTTGTACCTCCACCTCAAGGTCACACTTTAATTGGAACTAAATGGGTATTTAAAAATAAACAAAGTGATGATGGGGTTGTGGTTAGGAATAAGGCTAGGTTGGTTGCTCAAGGTTTCACTCAAGTTGAAGGTCTAGATTTTGGTGAAACTTTTGCTCCTGTCGCTAGATTAGAAGCCATAAGAATTTTGTTAGCTTTTGCAGCATCTAAAGGTTTTAAGCTATATCAAATGAATGTTAAAAGTGCTTTTATTAAAGGCTACATAGATGAGGAGGTTTATGTCAAACAACCACCGGGTTTTGAAAATCCAGATTTTCCTAATCATGTTTACAAACTGTCCAAAGCCTTATACGGTCTCAAAAAAGCCCCTAGAGCATGGTATGATAGGTTAAAAACATTCTTACTTGAAAAGGGGTTTACCATGGGCAAGGTTGATAAAACTCTTTTTGCGCTTAAGCATGGAAATGACTCATTATTCGTTCAAGTGTATGTGGATGATATTATCTTTGGTTGTGCTTCTCATGATCTTGTGTCCAAGTTTTCAGCAATGATGAGTTCCGAATTTGAAATGAGTATGATGGGTGAACTCACTTACTTTTTGGGGCTGCAAATCAAGCAAACCAAGGAGGGTAACTTTGTGCATCAAACGAAGTATATCAAAGACCTCCTAAGGTGCTTCAACATGGACAAAAGCAAGCCTCTTCGGGCACCAATGGGAACAGCAACAACACTTGAACTTGAAGAAGATGGTGAATCTGTGAATCAAAAAGAATATAGAAGCATGATCGGATCACTTTTGTACCTCACGGCATCAAGACCGGACATACAATTCAGAGTATGTCTTTGTGCACGGTTTCAATCTTCCCCACGTGTTTCACATCGTCAAGCCGTCAAAAGGATTCTCAGGTACTTACATGGAACCCAAGAATTTGGCATTTTTCTTCCTTCTTCCTCAACCGTTACTTTGAAAGCTTTTTCTGATGCTGATTTTGGGGGTTGTAGGATTGATAGGAAAAGTGCTTCCGGTGCTTGTCATTTTCTTGGTAATTCTCTTGTTGCTTGGTCCTCTAGAAAACAAAATTCAGTTGCACAATCCACAACCGAATATGAATATGTAGCTGCTGCTAGTGCTTGCTCACAAACTCTTTGGATTGTTCAAACACTTAAGGACTATGGGGTTGATCTAGATAGTGTTCCACTGTTCTATGATAACACTAGTGCCATTTGCATTGCTAAAAACCCCGTGCAACATTCTAGAACTAAGCACATTGACATTAGGTATCACTTTCTCCGAGATAATGTTGAAAACGGAAACATTGTGCTTCACCATGTAGATACCGAACAACAATTGGCTGACATTTTTACAAAACCTTTGGATTTCACTCGTTTTTGTTACATTCGTAGTGAAATAGGGGTTATGCATCCTCATGGATTAAATTGAGGGGGAGTTTTTGAAACTTGGGAAGTCTATGTGTGAATCTGAAATTAAAATAATATGAGCATAGTATTTCATACATATATGACTTTGTGATACCTTTCATATGCTGAAAGTTCTTACTACATTACTCGTGTTATACATTTTGTAGTTTTTGCCATGTCTGGTAATTGGAATAATTACTTACACTAAATCTGGTAATGGTCGAACTTTCTTGCTGTTTTGAACTTGTTACATACTCACAAATGCTTTTAATCATAAAGAATTAATCAAGTAATCAACTCACATGTTGAGTTTTTATGAACTAATATAAATTGAGAAAAGATCAAGAGAATATGCATGCATCGCACTTCTTCTTTTGAGATGGCTTATCATTGCACTTAGATATGAACTTGGAAGAAGTTATGTATGACTAAAACCATGTCCTTAAGCTTCTGATTGTCAAGAGACATAGGCTTGGCTTGGTTGGTTAGAATAAGGCAGATGCACACATAATCTCTTGCAAATATCATATGATCTAAATTTATGCTTTAAAAAATAATAAAATGCAGCAATTAGTGTCATGCTTTCAAGTTTGAAATAGTTAAGTTTGTGAGATCATGACTTGCTTAAATTGAAAATTACATTTGATCTCTAGCATGGCTTACACTACTTTATGTATCTCATTGATGTGATAGTGTAAGTTACTTGATAGTATGACTTGGATGAGCTTTGTTTTATATGTATATGTTATAATATGCTCATAACAATTAAAATTTCTCTTTTACCTTGCTGAATACATTGTCAAAGGGGGAGAGATTAATCACACATCCAAAAAGGGAAAGATAATGTGCATGGGGAGAAATGATAAAGGGGGGGAAATATGTGAATTTTGAATTTTTGCTTTTCTTCTATTTTATTTCTGATTTACAAAAAGGGGAGAAATTGTCTTCAAAACTTTTAATGAGAATAAGCCAATGTTCAGATTTTAAATGGTGTTGCCAATGCATTCATCAAGGGGGAGATTGTAAGACCTATGTGTGCTGAATACATTGGCTTGTAGTCAATACAATTGGCTTTGATGATAAAAGTTTTGAATATCACCAAAACACCTTTTTATCAAGGTCCGACTCTAGCTCCGAGCTACAACAAGGTCCAACGGTAGGTCCGACTTGTTTTGGGTAGCTCCGGCTATGTTCGAAGCTAGGTCCGATTTCTTGGTAAGGTCCGACTAGCTTTGGTTAGCTCCGCTGAGCTTTATCTTTAGCTCCGACATGTCTTTGATAGCTCCGGCATATATTTGATACCTCCGGAATGCTTTTGCTAAGCTCCGACGTTCTTTGTCTAGCTCTGGTTTTGGGTTGACTAGTTTTGACTAGTTTTTGGTAAGCTCCAGTGCTAGGATCTACTAGTTTTGGTAAGCTCCGGCAGGTGCTTCATTGTACTAGTTTTGTTAGCTCCGGCTCAAGGTCCGGGTTGCTCTGGCAAGGTCCGGAACTTGACCGCAGTGCTTCTGCTTTTCATTTGCAATGCTTCGTAATTGCTTTACATTGTTGGAAAGTTTGCTTAGTATTCTTTTACTAAGTTTTTGGTGCATTTTGGATGATATGGCTGATATCATTTTGCTATGCTTTGCAACATGCTTATGTGAGGCTCTCACGTAAGGTGTTGTGTTCGGAACTAACTTGAGTCAAGTCGAGGACTTGGGCTCGTATGGATTGGTTGTTCATTCATGTGCAGGTGTTGCTTGAGTTCAAGACATGGCTGACGATGGGATCCATTGGACTAGTCTCAGGTAGGAGATGAGGTTCCAACAACCAAGTTCCGGAGGAATTGTGGTTGAGCTGATCAGGAGGTTGTGCAGCATGTTTGGATCAAGAACAATGCATATGAAGGTATCATGGACGTCATTGGAAGATGTTTGCACGTGTGCAAGGAGTGCATGGACGTGGCTACATGGTTCCGAGGCATGATGAAGAGATGTGGGCGTAAAGAATTGGTCGGAAAGGTCCAACCGACTAGGTTATGGACTCAGGCTGCGGCTGAGTTGGGTTTGACTCAAATATGGAAAGATTTGAGTTGGTTATGATAGAATTTCGTGTGGGTCACGAATTTGAGTTGTTTAGGAATGTGGGATACGTTCCTAAGGTGTTTGGAAGTCTTAAGATTGCTTCTATCTGCGTATAGAAGAATCCTAAGCAGTTATGGAAAGTTACGATTCGTGATCGGAGTAGGATTGGAGTCCTAGTTGAGATTGGGGTGGCCTAAGGGCTGGTTATATAAGCAAGGGAAGGCCAGAGCTCGTGGTGCACTACTTTGGGGGCTGTTCCTCTTGTGTTCTATTGAATAAAATTCGTAGGTTGAAGGAACTTTTGTGCCTTGTTCGTCCGACTTGTTCCGGACAAGTTTTACTCGTTGAGTTTCTGGACAGCACTACCTTTCGTCGGTGGTTTTATCATAACTCGAGTTTTACAGATCCAATTGATGTGATTCTTTCTGGGTTGTCTTCAAACCTTGATTATCTATCATATGTCAAAATTTCACAGTCATTGGATTTGTGGTTTCTGATCTACACGAGTTTCTTTGCAGCATCCCAGAACTGTTTTTTTCTCTGGTAGGGCAGATTGACCTTGTTTGATCTTTCGATCATAGCTTGAGTTTTTCTCGACGGATTTGAGTGATTCCTTTTGTGTTGTCTTCGTGACTTGATTCTCTCTGATATCCATCACTTTTGTCACGGTTAAACACATTTAGAATAGTCTCACACATGATTTCTTTAAGAGATCATTTTTCTGCTGAAGGGGTTGGGGTTTAATTATTTCCGCTGCGTAAGATTTTTAAATCTACCATTCACCCCCCATCTGGTAGCTTTTCACGTGCTCTTCGATCCTATACTAATTTCAATGTGCTTAGCTCTAGAATGTTGCACGGGGTTTTTAGCAATGCAGATGGCACTAGTGTTATTACAAAATAGTGGAACACTATCTAGATCAAGCCCATAGTCCTTAAGTGTTTGAACAATCCAAAGAATTTGTGAGCAAGCACAAGCCGCAGCTACATATTCAGATTCAACTGTGGATTGTGCAACTGAGTTTTCTTTTCTAGAGGACCAAGCAACAAGTGAATTACCAAGAAAATGACAACCACCGGAAGAACTTTTCCTATCAATCCTACAACCCCCAAAATCAGCATCCGAAAAAGCTTTCAAAGTAACGGTTGAGAAAGAAGGAAAAAAATGCCAAATTCTTGAGTTCTATGTAAGTACTCGAGAATCCTTTTGAGGGCTTGACGATGTGAAGCACGTGGGGAGGCTTGAAACCGTGCACAAAGACATACGTTGAATTGTATGTCCGGTCTTGATGTCATGAGGTACAAAAGTGATCCGATCATGCTTCTATATTCTTTTTGATCCACGGGTTCACCATCTTCATCAAGTTCAAGTGTTGTTGCTGTTCCCATTGGTGTCCGAAGAGGCTTGCTTTTGTCCATGTTGAAGCACCTTAGGAGGTCTTTTGTATACTTCGTTTGATGCACAAAGGTACCCTCCTTGGTTTGCTTGATTTGCAACCCCAAAAAGTACGAGAGTTCTCCCATCATACTCATCTCAAATTCTGAACTCATCATAGCTGGAAACTTGGACACAAGATCATGAGAAGCACAGCCAAATATAATATCATCCACATACACTTGAACGAATATTGAGTCATTTCCATGCTTAAGCACAAAAAGAGGTTTATCGACCTTGCTCATGGTAAACTCCTTTTCAAGTAAGAATGTTTTTAACCTATCATACCATGCTCTAGGGGCTTGTTTGAGACCGTACAAGGCTTTGGACAGTTTGTAAACATGATTAGGAAAATCTGGATTTTCAAAACCCGGTGGTTGTTTGACATAAACCTCCTCATCTATGTAGCCATTAAGAAAAGCACTTTTAACATCCATTTGATATAGCTTAAAACCTTTAGATGCAGCAAAAGCTAACAAAATTCTTATGGATTCTAATTTAGCAACTGGAGCAAAAGTTTCATCAAAATCTAGACCTTCAATTTGAGTGAAACCTTGAGCAACCAACCTAGTCATATTCCTAACCATAACCCCATCCTAACTTTGTTTATTTTTAAACACCCATTTAGTTCCAATTAAAGTGTGACCTTGAGGTGGAGTTACAAGTTTCCAAACATTATTTCTTTCAAAATTTTCTAACTCATCTTGCATGGAAATAATCCAGGATTCATTAGTGAGTGCGTGTGATATATCTTTGGGTTCAAAAGAAGCAACAAAAGCAGAATGTGCATGAGAGTTTGGATCGCAAAACCTGGACCGTGTGACTCGTTCATGCAAGCTTCCAATAATTTGTTGTGGAGGATGACTTTTGAGAACCCAGAGGAGAGTGGACACTTCACAAGCTTCTTCTTCTTCATGTTCATCACAAATTGATGAGCTTGTGACTTGAGGAGGATCTGGACCAGCAATGGTGGTCGTCGGTGTTGGCTGTGAATCAAAATCAGGAGCTGGAACAATGTCATTAGCTGCTGAATTTTCGGGGAGCAGCACCTCTTCTTCCTCATCTTCAACGAAAATGCTCTCCCCCTGCGGATATGGATCCAGACCTGCAATGTTTGAGCTAGTACATGTGCTAGCTTCATCAAAAGACACCTCACAAGTCTCCACAATTTTGTTAGTGTCATGTAAAAGCACACGGTAGCCTCTAGTATGAGATGGATAACCAAGAAACATGCCATCAATGGATCTAGGTTCAAATTTATCAATATTACCATGTTTCTTAACAAAGCATTTGCAACCAAAAACCTGAAAGTGTGTAACACTAGGCCTATGTCCAAACCGAAGCTCATATGGTGTTTTACCTAGCTTAGCGCGCAAGAAAGCACGATTTGAGACATAACAAGCGGTTGCAATTGCATCGGCCCAAAATTTCCTAGGAGTGTGATATTCATCAAGCATAGTCCTAGCCATCTCAACTAAGGTTCTGTTCTTTCTTTCTACAATACCGTTTTGTTGAGTTACATATGGTGAAGAAAATTGATGATCTATTCCATTTTCAGCAAAAAGTGATCAAAAGGTTGATTTTTAAATTTGATTCCGTTATCACTTCTAATTGCTTTTAAAGATCCTGGGTGATCAATTGATAATCTAAGGAATAAAGTTACAAAGTGACTAAAAGCTTCATTCTTAGATGCCATAAAGTAAACCCAAGAGTATCTAGAATAATCATCAACCCGAAGGATTCAACACGTGAAGGTCCTATGGTGTCAAGGTGCAAAAGTTGACCCGGTTCAGTTGTCATGATTATTGTGAGAGAAGTATGTGAACCTGCAACCGTCTTAGCATGTCTACAAGAAGAGCACACAATTTCTTTCTCCCCTTTAAGCTTAGGCAACCCACGTATGCGATCAAGAGCACTAACACGCATTAGATGATCACATCCTACGTCACCAAGTCTACGATGCCAAAAATATAAGTCCTTTCAATAATTAGCAACTAGACACCTATGCTTAGACGGAGACATATAAAAATTAGCTTTAAAAACTCTTCCAAACCGAGACATGTTAAAAATAAGCTTACTATTTGAACCTACAACTTTGCAGCAATTTTTATTAAAAATAATTTCTTTCATCTAGCAATTGTGAAACAGAAAGCAAGTTGTATTTCAAATTTTTGACAAGTTCCACATCCTTCAAAGTGTAGTGATCATTTACTCTAAACGAACCCTGAGCAATTATAGGAGTTGAAGAATTATCGGCAAAAGTAACATTCTCTACACGTGACACAAAAGAGAGGGAGGATAACCATTCTTTGTTACCGGTAATGTGGCGTAAGCAACCTGAATCCACAATCCAAATGTTCTCCTTCCTCAAGCGTGTAACCTACATAGAAGCACAATACGTCAATGACTCAATACTAGGGTTGGTCAAAAGACATTTAGTAATCCAGTACTGATTCACACGACATCCAGCAAGAATAACACGCAAAAGCTAAGATAAAACAGCAGGTTTATGAGCCAAAGCTTGAGGATTTTTTTACCCAACTACTGTCCTATGAGATACTACATGTGTAGCACAAAAAACAGTAGGTTTGGGAGCAAACTGTGCATGTTTTCGACTCATTACAGCAGATTGCATGTTCCTATCATTTGGTTTAGCAAGTGCAACAAATTTTGCATGAATGTTATGAGATCTAGCAATCATTCTTTCCTTTTTCTGTTGTTTAGCTAGTCTATAATAAAAATTTATAATATGATCATCTCTACCACAGTAGGTACAATGAAATTTAACTTCGTGTTCATGTCTAGATGAGCAAGCAACATTTTTCTTTGAAACCGAATGAGACAACACTCCTGCAAATTTGAAAACCACTTCTTTTTGTTTAGGATCTGTTTGTATCAAACCACTTCTTAATGACTTTACAATTTTAAGTGGATGTGCCTTAGCATGAGCATGAGAATCAAAACCTAAACCAGTTTTATCATTGCAAGACTTGGAAGAATTCAACAGCAAGTTTAGGTTCTTATTCCCATTACAAAACCGATCTAATGTCCTATGCATGTCATCAAGTTTATTGGACAGATCAAGGCAATTTCACATGAAGTTTTTCTTTTAGTTTGCAATTGGAACAATATTTAACTTCATAAGAACTAAAGCATTGTTCAATATAGAAATTTCATTCATAGCATCTTGTAGTTTCTTATCAAGATCATCTCAAGTAGAACAATGCAAATCAATTGTAGAACAGCTAGCATCTCTTAAGTTTTTATCATTAAGTGCAGCAAGCTCTCTGTTCTTTTCAATTACTAACTCAAGTTTATCAAGTGTGGAGGTGTGCGTACTTCTTAATGAGGACAATTGTTCATATATTAAATCACATGAGGAACAAGAATCATCACTAGGAATCAAGGATTTCAAATGATTAATTTCAAATTCTAGCGACTCAATTTTAATAGCATTGTCCCTAAGTTTTTTTCCCTTTTCTTAACTATAATAGTGGCACAAGAAATAGCATCACACATTTCTTCGCAAGCAGGACATACCTCTTCATTGTCGCTGTTGTGTTCAGCCTCCTCCATACTTGATCTTGACTTGCCCCCCATGAAGCACAAGTTTTCCAAATCATCTTCATCTTTGTCACTTCCAATGTCCACATCGCTTGAGCCATGTTCTTGAAGTGCGGAAATAAAACTGCTCACCAATTGACGTCCTGTAAAACCCTCCTTTTTCTTTGTATATTTTGCAGAGGAGTGCTTTGTCCTTGTTTGCTTTTCATCCCAGGAAGTAGAACCTGAAAGGTTAGGGCAATCTGAAAAAAAATGTCATGTATTAACACATTCGAAACATCGTTGAGGTCCGGAGCTTCCTCTCCTTCTAGTTCTCACATTTTGCAATGCTTTCGAGAACCTAGTAGAGAGAAGTACTAGCTCCTCCTCTGGAAACTCCTCAATCTGTTCAACGATTAGAGAGGACAACAAAGCAAGTGTACCACAATATGAAGATTGGCCGGAGCTAGGCATATCACGTTGAGAAACAAATGCAAGAGACTTGTTGGGGTTCTTACATGAGATTATGTCAATTTCATGAGTTTTCAATTTAGAATATAGTACATCTAATGTAAGTGTACTCATGACAGTAGATTCACGTATAGATGTAACCTTCATCTCCCAAATTGACATGTCTAATGCACTTAGTAATTGCCTAGCATTCTCAACATCTGAAATTAACATTGACGCTACGCAAGTTGCTGAGAATTTTATTCAAGCGAGCAAAGAGATCATCAATGGACTCACCGGGCTACATCTCGAAGCGCATGTATTCTTTCTTGAACATGTCTTGTCTTACCTCCTTGATCGTGTTGGATCCTTTGTGATAGTCACAAAGTGCTTTCCACACGTCGTATGCAGATCGGAGGTGTGCAACATGGTCGAAGTCACTTTGAGTTAATCCTTGTATGATCAAGTTTCGAGCCTTGTTGTTGTTGTCGACATCTCTCAGATTTGTAGCTATAACTTGATCATTTGACGGAACTTCGTAAGGCTTGTATACCTTCTCTCATATTGCGAAGCCTTGTGCCTGGATGAAAGCTTCCATACGTTCCTTCCAAACCTGAAAATCAATACTACTAAACACACAAGGTTTGACGGAGTACTTCTCCATGATGATTAGTCTAAAACACGTGCAAATCACAAAGATTATAGCACCGTGGCTCTGATACCAATTGTAGGATCGAAGAGCACGTGAAAAGCTACCAGAGGGGGGTGAATGGTAGATTTAAAACATTTTCAGTGGAAGCAATGAAAACCCCTCGGCAGAAAAACAATCTGTTAAAGAAATCGTGTGTGAGACTAATATAAACGTTTTTCACCATGACAAAATGATATATATCATAGAGAATCAAGTCTTGAAGACGACACGACAAGAATCACTCAAATTCGTCGAGAGAAACTCAAGTTACGATCAAAAGATCGAACAAAGATCAATCTATTCTATCGAGTAAAAAACATATCTGCAATAATGCAAATAAACTTGTGTAGATAAAAACCCAAAAATACAATGACCATGAAATTTTGAAAGATGATAGATAATCAAGTTGTGAAGACAACCCAAAAAGAATCATGTCAATTGGATCTGTAAAACTTGAGTTATGATAAAACCACCGAAGCAAGGTAGTGCTGTGCAGAAACTCGACGAGAAAGACTTGAAGAAAACAAGTCGGACAAACAAGGCACAAAAGTTCCTTTCAACTACTAATTTTATTCAATAGAACACAAGAGGAATAGCTCCAAAGTCTTCTACCATGAGCTCTGGCCTCCCTTGCTTATATAACCAGCCCTTAGACCAACCCAAACCTAACTAGGACTCTAATCCTACTCAATTCACGAATTGTAACTTTCTATAACTGCTCAAGACTCTTCTATACGTAAATAGAAGTAATCTTAAGTCTTGCAAACCCCTTAGGAACGTATACCACATTTATAAAACAACCCAAATTCGTGACCCACACAAAATCCTATCATAACCAAATAAAAAAATTTCATATTTGAGTCAAACACGACTCAGCCGCAGTCTGAGTCCATAACCTAGTCAGTTGGACATTCCCGACCAAATTTTTACGTCCACATCTCTTCATCATGCCTCAGAACTATGTAGCCTCGTCCATGCACTCCTTGCACACGTTCAAACATCTTCCAACGACGTCCACAATACCTTCATATGCATTGTTCTTGATTCATACATGCTGCGCGACCTCCCGATCAACTCAACCACAATTCCTCCCGAACTCTGTTGTTGAACCTCATCTTTTCCCTAAGACTAGTTCAATGGATCCCGTCACCAGCCATGTCTTGAAATCAAGCAACACCTGCACATGAAAAAACAACCAATCCGTATGAGCCCAAGTCCGCGACTTGACTCAAATTAGTTCCGAACACAATGTCTTACGTGAGAACCTCACATAAGCATGTTGCAAAACCACAATAAAATGATATCAGCTATATCAATCAAAACGCACCAAAAACTTAGCAAATGAATACTAAGCAATCTTTCCAACAATGTAAAACAAGTTCGAAACATTTCACAGCAAAAGCAGGAACATTGCAATCAAGCTCTGAATCTTGCCAAAACTAACCGGAGCTTGAGCTGGAGCTTACCAATGCTAGTACAACCTAGCGCCGGAGCTTACCAAAGCTAGTACAACCTAGCGCCGAAGCTTACCAAAGCTAGTACAACCTAGCGCGAGAGTTAGAAAAACATGTCAGAGCTAACCAACATAAGTCAGACCTAGTTAAACATATCGGTGATTAACAAAGACATGCCAGAGCTAAAGACAAAGCTCAACGGAGCTACCCAAAACAAGTCGGACCTTGCAAAAAAGGGTGTTTTGGCAGAATTTTAGAACTTATATCATCAAATCCAATGTATTCAGTACAAGCCAATGTATTCAGCACACATATGTCTCACATATTGGGATGGTTATGGTTATGGTTTGGTACTAGTTATGGAATGGAATTATGGTTTATGGCAATGGATATGGTTAATGGTAATGGTAAAATCTGGTATATGGATGATGGTAATGAAATATGGACTGGTATTATATTAATAATTATGGTTTATTATGGGTTAGCTTTAGATACATATAATATATTGCTTTCCAAATGTTTTAATGTATTTTTCAGCACTTAGCCATTATTATATTCGTCATTTGCACCGACTACATGTCGTACTTTCCACACTTGCTGAGTACGACATGTACTCACCCTTGCAATTCCCCCACCAATAGTTGCAGGTCAGAATTGGGAGTTTAACGATGATAATGCAGAGTTCTAGGCCGTATCTACCGTCAGCTTTGCCTGTGGAGTGTTGGAGGTGCGCTATCCCTTTTGCTTATGCTGCTTAGTTTCTTAGTTTCCTCAGTTTAGTTTATTTCCGCTGCATTAGTTTAAACTTGTCATTAATATTCATTAAAACTTGTAATTGAGGATATTTTGAATTCTGTTATAAAATTGGTTAATTAATCTTGTCTTGTGGTATCTTTTTGTATACCCATTTGTGATTGCACTCGTGTATGTGTGTTGAACGTCCTGGGCACACATATGCGTTCACTTGGTTCATTTTCAGAACCGGGTGTCACACTGAAGCACCAGGTCGGCCACGTCCCGTGGAGGTGGGCTCCAGCCCTACCACGTGTCCTACAGTCCCGGATCCCCAGCTCACCTTAGAGATGGGCTCCGAAACTGCCACGCGGATCGCAGTACAGGACCTGGCCTCCCCCGCAGAGGCTAGCTCTGAAAGTGCATCTAGGAATCCCTTGTGGGTTTTGGTTGATTTATGACAAGCAAATGAGATCCTAACCACTTTGTTGAGATGAGCACAGGTTCTAATGAGAGAATGACCAAAGTGCCAAAGAGAAAGGAGAATGAAAAGCAATGTGGAAAAGAGCTCAAGAACCAAGTGTAGTAAATCAGTGTGTATGGAGTGTGTTAAGGAAACACAACCCAAGAGCTCAAGCACAAATAATCTCACACATTGCACAAATTTATACAGGACCGGACTAGTCCGACTAACCCCGGACAAGTCCGATATCTTTCTGCACAAGATCGGACAAGTCCTCACAATGTGGACTTGTCCTCACAGTCCATTTTTTCACTGACCAGACTAGTCTAATATCACCACGGACTAGTCCGATATCTCTTTGACTAGAATCGGACTAGTCCTCCCCAGTGCGGCCTAGTCCCCCAAACACTTCACAAGTTGCACAAAATTGGACAAGTCCGATAATACAACAGACTAGTCCGATATCTTTCTGACGTCAATCGGACAAGTCCGATATTAGCACGGACAAGTCCGAAAACCCTCTAACCTAAATCGGACAAGTCCTCCAAGTGCGGACTTGTTCCCCAAATTCACTTAGGGCTTCACTTATCCGGACAAGTCCGATATTTATCGTACTAGTCCAAAGATTTCCAGAACCAAAATCGGACTAGTCTGGCATCACTTTGGACAAGTCCGATATTTCGGGACACCTAGGGTTTCCTACATGCAGCACACCGGACTAGTCCGGTGTCCACCACGGACTAGTCCGATCGTTCTAAACCCTAACGGTAACTTTTGGAAACCCCATATAAATAGGTGTGCACGAACCATCTTTCACCTCTCTCAACCCCCTATGCCGTCACACCTTTCAAGAGCCTAGAAAACACCTCTCTCCGCGAAATCAAACGCAAGAAAGATCAATCCCTTGAGGATACACTTTGGATCATTGGAGAGACACAGTTGTTCCCTCATTGAGCTCTTGGTTTGATTTCCTAACACACTCCTGTGGTTTTCATTGAAATCTTAAGAGTGTGTTCTTGGTGGTGTTCATATTGTAATCTTGGGGAGCCCTCAACGTGTGAGAAGGCCACTTGAATTTGGTTATTTGCCCTTTGTGATTAGTGAAGAGGATTGGCCTCCATGGCGATCCGACGAGGGTAGGGTTGGAGAAGACCCGGTCCTTTTGTGGACTCCTCAACGTGGACGTAGGTTGCCTCTGTGGGAACCGAAACGGGATAAAGATCTTGTCTTCTTACTTTGCGCATATTGTTCTTACTATTCATATCAATCTAGGGTTTCAATCAATCTTGTTCACTTTACGTTGAAACATTGAATATAAGATTAACTTGTGGTACATCCTAGTTCATAGTAGTGTGACACTTCAATTACAAGTATATTTCCGCTGCATACATCCTAGGATCAAGATAATCAATCAAATTTGATCAATCTATTCGGTACAGACCGGACTAGTCCACACTCGACCGGACTAGTCCGATATCTCGAGATTTGATCTGGTTGTTAAGTGTTGCGGGTTCCGACAAAATTCAAAAAAGCCTATTCACCCCCCTCTAGACCACATTCAATTTGTATCAGAGAAAGACTCTTCAAAAGGAGACTAATCGCTCGAAGAGATCATGTCGGACATGAAGGACGTACACAGGGGCATCAACCAAGAGAAGGTTGAAGAAGAAAAGAACCAAAAACTGGAGAGGCTCCTCGAAGCCATTCAAGACTTCGAGGATGACGATGAGGAGATGCTGGAACTCAAGGTGCTCCTAAGAAAGAAAACCCTCTACAAGGGAAAAGTGAAGATCGGAGATGAGAAGAAGAAGAAGGGGAGTAGTCACACAGACTACTCCCGATATCTTTTCAACTACGATCGTCTTAACTCTAGCAATAATCACTATTTATCTGTTCCACTTGGAAAAACTCCACATTTTGATGGCAATGACTACTCAATGTGGAGGCAGAACATGAAAATGCACTTGATTTCTCTAAATCCAATTTTGTGGCATATTGTATGTACAGGAATAGATATCCCCGACGATGATGAGGAGCTCACACCTAGCCAAGAGCAAGCAATCCATCGGAAATGCTAAGCTGCTGCAGTCATCACCTCATCACTTAGTCGGGATGAGTTCACAAAGGTGGATGGACTCGAGATCGCAAAGGAGATATGGGATACATTGCAAACTGCACATGAAGGCGATCATCATGTGCAAGAAGCGAAGATCGAAATGATTGAAGGCGAGTTGGGAAGATTCGCCATCGAAGAAGATGAGTCGCCACAAGATATGTACAACCGACTAAAGACGCTCATCAACAAGGTACAAGCATACGGAACCAAGAAGTGGAATGACAATGAGGTGGTGAAGTTCATTCTTAGAGCTTTCATGACTCGCAATGTCACCTTGTGCTCAATGATACGAGAAAGCCACGGGTACAAGAAAATGACCTCGGATGAGTTGCTTGAGAAGATCATCAATTTCGAGATGATGGAAAAGCAGGCCAAGCATGTTAAGGAGATTGTCAATCTCACCTCGACAAAGAAGAAAGGGGTCTCTTTGAAGTCCACTCTCAAGCCCTTGTCTAAAGAAGCTCGAGAAGCTCAACTAGAAGAAGACGGTGATGATGAGAGCAGCGACATGGATGAAGATGACATGATACTATTCATGAAGAAATTCAAAAGAATGATGAAGAAAAGACAAGGGACAAAATCAAGTGATGGGAAGTACAAGGAAAAAGCAAGACCGAAGTTGATGCGTGCATGCTATAACTGTGGTGAGTATGACCACTTTATATTTGATTGCCCATATGAAGAGAAGAAGAAGAAGACCAAGGAAACGAAGCCTCGACCCAGGAAATTCTTCAAGAAGAAGAAGCAAGCTGAACAAGCGCATCCATGGAAGGAGTGGGACTCAAATGATGAGTCCTCATCCGAAGAAGAGGAGGAGATGGCTAGAATAGCCATCGAGAAGACATCCAAGAAGTCCACTCTCTTCCCCACTCTTGATGCATGGAAGGGGAGCGGCACTTGCCTCAAGGAAAAGGAAGGTAAACGAAAAGTAACAACCAAATTCTCTTCCTTGCATTCTTATTCTTGTGATAGTGAAATTGCTAGCGATAATGAAGATATGCTCATTGGCTTAGATAAGAAAACAACCACGAAAATGAAATTTCTACTTGATTAACTTGTTGAGAAGGAGAACTTGATAAACCGTCAAGAAGACATGATTATCTCCTAAAAGGAGGAATATGTTGAACTTGACAAGCTTCTAGAACTTGAAAAGGAGCAAAGCAAGGCACTAGAGCTTGAGTTAGCTTCAAGCAAGGAAGCTTGCTTGGAGTTAAGCGACTCAAATGCTACAATCAAGGACGAACTATCTAACCTAATCAAGGTTAACAAGATCCTTGAGGTACAAGTTGAGTCACTCAAGCAAGGTGACCCTTCATCCTCTTCAAGCTCACCTTCTCGACCACTTAAAACTAAAGCTATCATTACTTGTTCATGTCGTAAAGTTGACACCAACTTGAAAGACAAGTCAACCTCTACCAAGGATAAGCACCCTGCCCAAAGTGGCATATTTGACAAGGAGAAGGTCAAATATGCACGTAGTGCATACTTGGCCACAAGACCTCCTAATGTCAAATATGGCATTGGGTATTCCTATGGTGGAAAGAAAAATGCTAGAAGCCATAAGAATAACAAGGAAAGCATTGCCTTTGTAAAGAGAAGACCCTCTCAAATTGGAAATCCAAAGTTAACACAACCAACACCTATGATCACCGGACTAGTCTGGTTGGGACACGTGCAAGCCCGGTCCTCCGGACAAGTCCGACCTCCCGGACTAGTTCTATTTATAAACAACAACAATTGCTATTTAGAACCTTTGGTGCATCTTATGTTTTAGTGAGAAGTAATTTTGGTAATGTTTATGCTCATTATGTTAGGCCACGCCATGGGAACACCAAATCTCATCTTTGGGTGCCCAAATCCCTTGTGACTAACTTAAAAGGACCCAAGAAAGCTTGGGTACCTAAAACCAAGGCTTGATTTGTTGTTGTAGGCCTATTCCTCCGGTGGATCTAAATGGGTGCTAGACAGTGGTTGCACCAACCATATGACCGGAGATAGAAGGATGTTCGTTAAGTATGAAGAAAATGAGGATCCAAGCGAGGGCATCTATTTTGGAGACAATAGTCAAGGAAAGGTGCTCGGTACCGGTAAATTTGCCATATCATCTCAGCATACTCTTTGTCATGTGTTACATGTTGATTCCTTAGATTATAACATGCTGTCCATATCTCAATTATGTGACAAAGGTTATAATTGCCTGTTCACTAATGAGGGTGTGACCGTCTCTAGAAGGAGTGATGGTTCCATTGCATTCAAGGGTATGCTAAAGGGAAAGCTTTACCTTGTTGACTTCAACAAAGATAAAGCCGAACTTGACACATGCTTGATTGAGAAGACCAACATGGGTTGGCTATGGCATAGACGGTTGGCACATGTTGGTATGAGGAATCTTCAAAAACTCCTCAAGGGCGATCACATCCGAGGTTGGAAGGATGTTATTTCTGATAAATACAGGCCTTGTAGCACGTGCCAAGCCGGGAAGCAAGTTGGAGAACCTCACCCCGCGAAGAACGTCTTGACTACAACAAGATCGCTCGAGCTACTACACATGGACTTATTCGGTCCAATTGCTTACATAAGCATCGGCGGTAACAAATATGGCTTAGTAGTTGTTGATGATTTTTCTCGCTTCACTTGGGTTTTCTTTTTACATGATAAGACAAAAACACAAGGAACACCTAAGAAGTTCTTCAAGCGAGCCCAAAATGAGTTTTCATTGATGATCAAGAACATTCAAAGCGACAACGGCACGAAGTTCAAGAACACACAAGTTGAGGAGTACCTAGATGAAGAAGGCATAAATCATGAGTTTTCAGCACCTTACTCCCCTCAACAAAACGAAGTTGCCGAAAGGAAGAACCGAACACTCATAGAGATGGCGAGAACAATGCTCGATGAGTACAAGACCTCAGATCGATTTTGGGCAGAAGCGGTTAACACTGCTTGCCACGCCATAAATCGACTTTATCTTCATCGACTACTCAAGAAGACATCCTATGAGCTACTCACCGGTAACAAGCCTAGTATTTCATATTTTCGAGTCTTCGGTTCCAAATGCTATATTTTGAACAAGAAGCCTAAGACTTCAAAGTTCACCTTGAAGTCCGGTGAAGGTTTCTTTCTTGGTTATGATTCGAACTCTTACGCCTATCTTGTCTTCAACAAGACCTCTGGAATTGTTGAAGTAGCACGTGACGTAGTGTTCGATGAGACTAACGGCTCCCAAAAGGAGCAAGTTGATCCATGTGTGCTAGATAGGGAAGAAGCTCCCTGCCAAGCATTGAGAAGAATGGCATTGGGTGAAGTTCGACCACAAGAACCACCTCTACATATGCATGAGGAAGATGAACCACAAGAGGAGGCCAATGATCAAGGGGGAGCTTCCATACAAGGTCAACCTCAAGAAGACAAAAATGACAAATAAGTCAATTAGAATATTACTTGCATATGCTACTCACCATGATTTCAAGCTCTATCAAATGGATTTGAAAAGCGCCTTCCTCAACGAACCAATCAAGGAGGAGGTGTGTGTGGAGAAACCCCCGAATTTGAAGATGAAGAGTTCCCCGACCACGTCTTTAAATTGCGTAAGGCCCTCTACGGCCACAAACAAGCTCCTAGATCTTGGTATGAGTGCCTTAGAGATTTCTTAATTCAAAATGGTTTTAAGATAAGTAAAGCAGATTATACATTGTTTACAAAGAACTTTGACAATGATCTCTTTATTTGTCAAATTTATGTTGATGATATTATCTTTGGTTCAACTAACAAATCTTTTTGTGAGAAATTTAGCAAGATTATGACAGATAGGTTTGAGATGTCTATGATGGGAGAGCTAAAATACTTCTTGGGATTCCATGTGAGGCAACAAAAGGAAGGAATGTTCATAAGCCAAACTAAGTACACTCAAGACATACTCAAGAAGTTTGGAATGGACAAGGCGAAGCCTATAAAGACTCCCATGGCAACGAATGGCCACATGGATCTCAATGAAGATGGACCAAACGTGGATCAAAAGGTATATCGCTGCATGATTGGATCTCTACTCTACTTATGTGCATCTAGGCCAAACATTATGTTGAGTGTATGTTTGTGTGCAAGGTTTCAAGCCAACCCAAAAGAGTGTCATTTGACAACCGTAAAGAGAATCTTGCGGTATTTAGTTCATACACCCAACCTAGGACTTTGGTATCCCAAAGGTTCCAAATTCAATCTCATTGGTTACTCCGATGCAGATTATGCCGGATGAAAAGTAGATAGAAAAAGTACCTCCGGTACATGCCAATTCCTAGGTAGATCACTAGTTTCTTGGTCCTCCAAGAAACAAAACTCCATTGCCCTATCCACGGCCGAAGTGGAGTATGTTGCAGTCGAGAGTTGTTGTGCACAACTCCTTTAGATGCGACAAACTCTAAGGGATTACGGTTACAATATGAGTCGTATTCCACTCCTTTGTGATAATGAGAGTGCCATTAAAATTGCCCATAATACCGTTGAGCACTCTAGGACCAAACACAGACATCCGGCATCACTTTTTGAGAGACTATTCAATGAAGGGAGATATAGCCATTTCCTATGTAATTACTGAAAAGCAACTAGCTGATATATTCACCAAGCCACTTGATGAAAAACGCTTTCGCGAGCTCCGAAATGAACTAAATATGCTTGATGCTCGGAATGTGGCTTGAAATCTTGTATACCTGAATGCTATCTTCAAAATTCATTGATCGTGTTGTGAAAAACATCTCTCTCAATTTTTCGAAAAACTATGTCAATTACGATCTTGGTGAATTATGGTCATTGCTTGATTGTTGTATGCTTAGTGATCATATTCATCAAGATTATATGATTTGCTTTGCCTTCCTATTTTCTTAATAAGTACCTTCGAATATATACGAATGGGCTAAGCATTTCTTCCCTGGTGACTTCAAACTAGTCCGTGGTTGCCCGGACTACTCCCCCCGTGCAGACTAGTCTGCAGAGTGACGGTTAGGCTGGACTAGTCTGGCGGACCACGAACTAGTCCGATATAGGCTCTAGAAAAGTTCGGACTAGTCTGATCAGTTTTGAACAAGTCCGATTTTTCATGTCCATAACCCTAGCCACCGCCAAACCCTAATCTTCCTCATCCCCACACTTGCCTCAAGCTTTCTCTCTCCACGCTCGAGCTCCCCAAGGCGATTTCCATCATCCTCCATCAAAACTTCTCGTATTTTGGTGGAAAACGACCTCCATTGCTTAGGGATTGAAGACCACGGACTTTTCCGCTCCTTCAACCCCTACATCTCCGAGAATCAGGATCTTTCTATAAAATCTCATCCCAAACCCTAGAAATTACTATTTCCTTCAATGTTGATAAACTAGCTTAGTTCCTTTCACCATATACATGCTTCCTTGATGTATTTCATTGATGCAAAGCTATTTGTGCATTAGGAATCACCATTTGTCTCATAGTTAGGGTTTTAGAGGTTGAATACCGGACTAGTCCGTGCCTGTACACCGGACTAGTCTGATTTTTCTGAACTCAACCCTAACTTCTTAATTCCTCAATGCAATTCCTTGTCATCTATTCTCGTCAATACCTTGTGAAATCCACTCTCAGGACAATGTCGAGCACCAACGACGAAATCTCCGATTTTGAGGCTGAGATGGACCACGAAGTCGTTCTTCAGTCATGGGCCTAAGCAAGAAGCGCCAAGAGCGCCCTTCTGAGCCGGCTCCTTCTCCTCCCCAGGCTTGACGGAAGGTGCTCGCGAAGAAGCCTGCCTCCAAGGCTTCTGCTGGAGGTGACCCTAGCTCGACAAGTGCTCCCGAAGCAAATGGCAAGGGCAAAGGAATTGCAACGGGCCCGACTGGCCCCCTCAAGATGTCAGCTCCATGGGAAGGGGCCCGAGATCTTGCTGAGGAAAGATTCAATGGCAAGGGCAGCGACACGGCTACAAAGTTCTGAAATGTTGATTGTTACAGCCGAACCAAGTAAGCTGCTGATGGAAGGTTCTGGAGTAACTTCCATGCAGACTTTTACAAGTCTGTCTATCTTCCGATGAAGACCCCCGTTGTGCGCAGCCAATGGATAGATTGGGTGCACTTTGAGAAGAAGGGTTGCTCACCATTTTGGAGGTGGTTGAGGCAATTGAAAGGCATGGCTTGAAGGATATCTTCGCCTTTAGAAACAACTGGAATGATGAATTCATAGCTCAGTTTTATGCTACTTACCACTTTGCCAGTGATGAGGAAGAAAGGGTGACTTGGATGACTCATGGATCAAAGTACACGATCACCTATGAAGAATTTGCAAGATTGCTCCATCTTGACAGTTCCAGTAATGACAACTTGATAATTCACAATATTGGAGTCATTGAGAAGGACAGGATGAAGTTTCTTTATGAACCCCACTCAAAGTTCAATCCTCCTTCCACCAAGAATATGAAGCCTTTCTTTGTGGTGCTGAACAGGGTCCTTAGGAAGACCATTGTCCCGAAGCATGGGGATGCTGGGAGTGTGCAAGGCTACCTCAAAACCTTGATGAAGGTCATTAGCAAAGATAGAAAGTTTGATGTCTTTGACTATATTTGGAATGACATGGTGAACATATCCTGTACTCCAAATAGGTCCTGTGGCTATGCACCTTACCTCATGTTTATGATTGAGAAGGTCATAGGCACCGAGTTTGTCAAGGATGTGGAGCACACCTAATTGAGGCCTAGAAGCCTCAACAAGCAAGTGTTCAAGCTGCTCCCTCTCCAGCTTCTAGTCCTGAGGCTCCATTGAGAGCTAGTGGAGATGTTAGGGCTGCTCTCGCCACTAGGGCCCCTCCTCAAAAGGGGTCCCCATGTGGCATCGTGAAGTACCTGTCAGCCATCTTTGCCACTTGCAAAAAGGCTGAAGTGAAAGCCCACAAGCTAAACAAGAGGAGAAAGGCCGGTATGAGATATGTCAAAGAGAATGTTAAGAAAATTTGCCAAAAGCTGGAGATCGAGCCCAATGGATCTCTAGTCATTTCTGATGATTTTGATTTTGATTTCACCAAGCTTGGGCCCTTGACCCCCTCCGAGCTTGCCTATTTTGGCATTGGGGACTCGAGTGGTACCGTTCCTCCTCCTCCTCCTCCTCCTCCTCCTCCTCCTCCTCCTTCTCCTCCTCATCAACCCGAGAATGAAGATGATGACGATGAGAGGACCGACAGCGAGGCTTGAAGACATTAGGTCCCTCCTCTCCTTGTTGGTGTC
Source organism: Tuctoria greenei (assembly GCA_036927565.1). NCBI lineage: Eukaryota > Viridiplantae > Streptophyta > Magnoliopsida > Poales > Poaceae > Tuctoria > Tuctoria greenei. The sequence continues at coordinate 178,873,257 of JAYESD010000006.1, forward strand.
TTGATGCCAAAGGGGGAGAGATTGAGGGGGAGTCTTAAGTGTCTTAGGCTCTAGCTGTAGGCTGCGAGAAGAGCTATCTTTTTGTGTCCTTTTTCTCTTTGTGGGTTGTAATACTTATATTATGCTCTTTTGGTGTTTTTGGTCTTGTGATGCAATGTCATCAACTGCTTATGAAGATATTGATGAAATCTGTGATTTTGCTATAAAAATGACATATATGCTTGTTGTTGATGTATTGATGTCAATTATGTCATTCTCATCATGACTACCGTTTGTACATACTTAGTTTTGCATCCCACTATAAAGAGTGCACATATGACTCATGTTTTCATTGCTTAATGTGTTTCAAATTCATATGTGCACACTTTATGAAAATCTCAACTTTTTATCATATTTTGTGAAATCTCATTTGGTTGTCATCAATCACCCAAAAGGGGGAGATTGAAAGTGCATCTAGGAATCCCTTGTGGGTTTTGGTTTATTTATGACAAGCAAATGAGATCCTAACCACTTTGTTGAGATGAGCACATGTTCTAATGAGAGAATGAGCAAAGTGCCAAAAAGAAAGGAGAATGAAAAGCAATGCGGAAAAGAGCTCAAGAACCAAGTGTAGTAAATCAGTGTGTATGGAGTGTGTCAAGGAAACACACCCCAAGAGCTCAAGCATAAATAATCTCACACAGTGCACAAATTTATACAAACCGGGCTAGTCCAACTGACCCAGGACAAGTCGGACTAGTCCTCTCCAGTGCGGACTAGTCCCCCAAACACTTCACAAGTTGCACAAAATTGGACAAGTCTGATAACACAACAGACTAGTCTGATATCTTTCTAATGTCAATTGGACAAGTCCAATTTTAGCACGGACTAGTCCGAAAACCCTCTGACCTAAATCGGACAAGTCCCCCAACTGCGGACTTGTTCCCCAAATTCACTTAGGGCTTCACTTATCCAGAAAAGTCCAATATTTATCAGACTAGTTCAAAGATTTCCAGAACCAAAATCGGAATAGTCCGGCTTCACTTCGGACAATTCCGATATTACGGGACACCTAGGGTTTCCTACACGCAGCACACCGAACTAGTCTGGTGTCCTCCACAGACTAGTCCGATATTTCTAAACCCTAACAGTAACTTTTGGAAACCCCATATAAATAGGTGTGCACGATCCATATTTCACCTCTGTCGACCCCCTGCGCCGTCACACCTTTCAAGATCCTAGAAAACACCTCTCTCCACAAAATCAAACGAAAGAAAGATCAATCCCTTGAGGATACACTTTGGATCATTGGAGAGACACGGTTCTTCACTCATTGAGCTCTTGGTTTGATTCCCTAACACACTCCTGTGGTTTTCATTGAAATCTTAAGAGTGTGTTCTTGGTGGTGTTCATATTGTAATCTTGTGGAGCCCTCAACGTGTGAGAAGGCCCCTTGAATTTGGTTATTTGCCCTTTGTGATTAGTGAAGAGGATTGGCCTTCGTGGCGATCTGACGATGGTAGGGTTGGAGAAGACCTGGTCCTTTTGTGGACTCTTCAACGTGGACGTAGGTTGCCTCTGTGGGAACCGAACCAAGGGATAAAGGGCTTGTGTTCTTACTTTGCGCATATTGTTCTTACTCTTCATATCAATGTAGGGTTTCAATCAATCTTGTTCACTTTATGTTGAAACATTGAATATAAGATTAACTTGTGGTACATCCTAGTTCATAGTAGTGTGACGCTTCAATTACAAGTATATTTCCGCTGCATACATCCTAGGATCAAGATAATCAATCAAATTTGATCAATCTAGTCGGTACACACCGGACTAGTCCGCACTCGACCGAACTAGTTTGATATCTTGAGATTTGATCTGGTTGTTAAGTGTTGCAGGTTCCGACAAAATTCAAAAATGCCTATTCACCCCCCTCTAGGCCACATTCAAGCTCCTGTGCTGCCACGTCTCCTGCAATTTGCCCTAGATGGTGGGTTATGGGAGTTAAGGGGCGATGTGCCTTGTCTAAATTGGGCATTGAAGACACGCGTCTTCCCTAGGCGAACGATGTGGCGCATGCCTACTGTTAGGTACCGCTATGCCCAATCGCATCATAGTGAAGACGCCGCAGGCCTGTCCCACTCCACCAAGTGGGTAGCTGTTGATAGTTGGTACATCACAGATGAAAATCCGCAAGTGCACGGAGAAACCGTTGTAGCACTTCTCCTTAAAAAGTATTCCTAAGGGTATCGAATCCAAGGAACATGTGTGCTAATCATCTAACTAGTCCACCAAAGGACACAAAGCTTGGTGGTAGGCAAGGGATAGAATGGATTTCCTAAGAGAAGGGGTTCTAATTCAAAGCAAGTCAGTCAATAGCAGCTTGTATTGGGCACGGGCTTACCCTGATCTGCCAGGTGACTCCTGCCAAGAGCTTAAGTCGTAGTCAAACATGGAGGATTACAATAGACAGATAGGACTGTCACCACCTACTGCCTACCTCTACCATCCGTGGACTACGAGATAATCAAAGTTAACGTCAAGCCTAGACACCACGTCTACGCTATCGATTACTTCCCTAACCTCTCTAGTAAAGACTAGGGCCTCTAAATGAATAGAACAATGAATGAACATGAAACTAAGGAAGTAACTTGCTTGAATTAAATGAATGTACTAAAATGGAAATCATGTACCTTTAGATGGAAAGAACTGTCAAGGCACAAAGGTGGAGAGGTTTCGACAAGCCCGAACCCTATCCTTAAGTGGAAGAAGCCCCACAAGCCGGAGCCTCCTCCTCCTCCCCTTTGTCACTCTCCCCCTATTTTCTAAGCACTTTGGCAGTGCTACGCCTTTGGAGTGGAGACCTAGACTCAAGCTTTTAGTGTGTAGAGTGAGTGAGCCCCCTACCCCCTATTTATACCCTCTAAAGGCCGGTTTGGCACCAGAAAAAGTGAGGGACTCATTCACCATTGTGATCTCCAAGCCGTAAGGAGCCAACATGTGGCAGTTGACTGTGTTTGGCGTGTTTACCTAGTCAACTGAACTTGGCACTTTGGTCGACTTTCCGTGTTTTTCTTCCGGTAGGCTGTTTTGTGGGGCCCCATCATGGGTATGGGTGATTCTCTTCATTTTTAGTTGGTTTTATCCTCCGAGTGGGCCCATGAATCCTCGTGCTTGCGCCTGATTGGTTGGAAGGTGTGTTTCCTGTATTGGTCCCTTTAAATACCTCTAATGATGGGTATAATTCACCTGCATACACAATTGCACCAACACTTGTGGAGATAGTTAGTAAATAACTCCTACCACTATGTTAGTTGTCCAATCCATAGCTTTTATGCAGGGAATTGACGGTCAAATTTGGAAATTAAGGACCGTCAACAAACTCCCCCATACTTAGTCCTTTACTCATCCTCGAGTGAAGGCAATAAGAACTAAGTGATATCATAATTCAGCTACAAGTGTGAAATAAGTATACAAAACATGTTAACACATATCTTTGTTCAAGAACCTTTGATATGTGGCTACCACATCATATTGGGTGTTTGAGAGATGGAACGGCTTGAATGTAGTTCACGTGGACTCCTCCTACTGAAATAAACTTGGAAATTGCTATATTTTCACAAGTCATGATGATGACTCCCGATTGATCACTCTCTATATTTTTTTTGTTCAAGGATGAAGCATGGATACTTATTGGATCCCTCTTTTTTTTTGAATTCTTTTTGTTGAGAGAGAGAGAGAGAGAGCTCTCATAGCCATGCCTTCTACTCCTTTTTGTTCATCTTTTTATTTAGAGAGGGTTTTGCATAATTTGCAAGGAGTATCTTTTGATGGTGGATGTGTGAAAATCATGGAATATGGTGGAGTGCACAAGAAATTCATAATCAAAGATTTCATACAAGTCCCTCAAAAGGGTCATGAGTTTGACAAAGTTCAATGAAAATGCAATGTGGCATATGCATGTGGTTTTCAATATTTCTATCATATGGCCTTGTTGGGTATTTAAATTCCAATGAGAGAAGATGCCAAAAAAATATGATGACTTTAAAAATTGCAATACCAAAATTCAACTCCAGCTTGGAGAGTTTCCAAGTTTTACTCATTTACCATATCACACCAATCAAATACTTAGATGACATGTTTTTCCTAAATTGATATGTGGTTCAAGAACATGATAATGAAGTTTAAATGAGAAGTAGACATATTTTATTCTCTAGCAAAATATGATATATATATATATATATATATATATATATATATATATGAAATTGCACAATTTTAATTTCAAATGAGTTGACTTCTAATGATATTATCATGCATAATCAATTTCAACTCAAAAAATAGATATAGAGGGATAAGAGGTGAGAGAGTGCAAACCATCGCCTTAATGAAGGGTGGGCAAGCCATCATGGCTTGGTCAAATCTTCTCGTGGTCCTTCATGCGAGGCCCTGAATTGTTGTTTCATGATGGTTTGGGCATGTTGGACTTTGGGAGGCCTGTGTGACCACCCACACACTTATTCATGTACCTGTCTTTATTTGACACGAAAACATGGAAAAGTGAAAGACTCTACCGGCCTTACCTACACTGGTGAGTCGCAATTTATTTGACAAAGGGACATTGTATTATAGAACCAAAATAAGTGCCTAAGTCCTATGTAGGAAAGTATTTAAGATAGTCTACATTTTACTTCTCTCCTACTTGGCCAAATGGGATAGTGGGATGATTGGAAAGCAGTGGTGAGGGTTGGAGTATGCTTTATTGGACATGGAAAATTTAACCAAACTTCAAGGATAGGCGTTAAAGTCAATCAAATTGACTACGTTTTCTTCTTTGTCCAAATTTTCTTCGGGTTCTAAAAGATCTTGAGACGGTGCCCATTTACTTTGAATAGATCACCTTCATCATTTTGGAGTGTAATTGCTCCATGAGATGAAGTATCTACCACAATATAGGGACCTTTTCATTTACTTTTTAGTTTCCCATGTCCAAAAAGTTTGACTCTAGAGTTTAAAAGTAGGACTTTATCTCCAGGCTTGATCTTCTTAGGCGTAATTCTTTTATCGTGCCACCTCTTTGTTTTTTCCTTATAGATCTTGGCACTATTGTACGCCTTATCCATCCATTCTTCCAATTCAGAAATTTGCATTTTGAGCAACTTTCTAGCTTTGTGGAGATCCATGTTCCACTTCTTGATAGCCTAATACGCTCTATGTTCAAATTCTACGGGTAAATGACAAGTTTTCCTATAGAAAACTTTGAAAGGTGACTGTCGAAGTGTTAATGCGACACTTCCCCCAGATCTGCTAAGGAGCAGCCTGCAGAGGTTCTTTGTTCGGCGGGGCTTAGGCGTCAATCAAGTGTTCTAGCGGATGAGAATATGAGACGGTGGTTTTTACATGGTTCGGGCCGCAAGGAGTATAACACCCTACTCAACGGTGGATGGTATTGCTAGTATGTATGTAAGTGTGTGTGTTGTTTTGGTCCGGTCCTTTGTAACGGTGGTGGTGTGGGCCTTTTATAGACAAGGTTGGACGCCTTATAGGTGGGGTCCTGGGGCCCGACAGGTGGTCCTGGGGTGATCTTATCCTAAAGATCTAAGGCTTCTTCCATAAGATTGCCTGGCCGAGGCATTGAAGACTCGTCGTCTTGCCTCCTCTCTTGTTAGTAGCTCACGCATTGTTGCTGACGGTGGCAGAAGGTGTCCCGTTGGCCTGTCTCTATCGTCGTAAGCTACCCACTTGGCGGAGTGGGATAGGCATGTGGCATCTTCACTATGATGCGATTGGTCGCAGCGGTACCTGACATTAGGCATGCGCCGCGCCATGCATCTGGGGAAGCCACGTATCTTCAATCCTTGACAGGGACTAGGCGCATAGTCCTTTTAACTCTCGCGTCCCTCCGTCCAGGGCAAGTGGCTAGACAATGTCACAGCTCGGGAGCTCACCTCTACAGAGGAGGTCAGGTCCTGCCTTGCGGACCACGTGGCAGCTCGGGAGCTCACCTCTGCGGAGGAGGTCAGGTCCCGCCTTGCGGGCCACGTGGTGGCTCGGGAGCTCATCTCTACGGGGAAGGCTAAGCCCCGTCCCGGTGGACACGTGTCGGTGCCAGGAGCTCACCTCCACGGAGGAGGTTAGGTCCTGCCTTTCAGGACACGTGACAGCGCTGGAGCTCACCCATATAAGAGGTGGCCCATCTAATGTCTTGTCAACGTAGCAGCTCTTGAGCCCTGTCTCACGGGGTGGAGGGGTCCTTACCTGCTGGACACGTGGTTACCATGAGCCCTATCTCACCTGTGAGGCGGCTTTTCGGCCGGGGGGATGAGGAGCAATGGGATCTGATCCATCCCTGTAGGATCGAAGAGCATGTGAAAATCTACCAGAAGGGGGGTGAATTGTAGATTAAAAAATTTTACGCAGCGGAAACAATTAAATCCCAACCCCTTCTGCAGAAAAATGATTTGTTAAAGAAATCATGTGTGAGACTAATGTAAATGTGTTTCACCATGACAAAAGTGATTGATAACATAGAGAATCAAGTCACGAAGACGACACCACAAGAATCACTCAATCCATCGAGAGAAACTCAAGTTACGATTGAAAGATCGAGCAACAGTCAATCTGTCCTACCCGAGAAAAACAGTTCTAGAATGCTGCAAAGAAACTCGTATAGATCAGAAACCACAAATCCAATGATTGTGAAATTTTGACAGATGATATATAATCATGTTGTGAAGGCAACCCAAAAAGAATCACGTCCATTGGATCTGTAAAACTCAAGTTATGATAAAACCACCGAAGAAAGGTAGTGCTGTGTAGAAAACTCGACGAGAAAAACTTGTCTGGAACAAGTCGGATGAACAAGGCACAAAATTTCCTTTAAACTAAAATATTTATTCAATAGAACACAAGAGGAACAACCCCAAAGTCGTGCACCACGAGCTCTGGCCTCCATTGCTTATATAACCATCCCTTAGGCCAACCCAATCTCAACTAGGACTCCAATCGTACTCCGATCACGAATCGAAACTTTCTATTACTGCTTAGGACTCTTCTATACGTAGATAGAAGCAATATAAAGACTTCCAAACACCTTAGGAATGTATCCCACATTCCTAAACAATTCAAATTCGTGACCCACATGAAATCCAATCATAACCAACTCAAATCTTTCCATATTTGAGTCAAACCCGACTCAGCCGCAGCTTGAGTCCATAACCTAGTCGGTTGGACCTTTCTGACCAATTCTTTACATCCACATCTCTTCATCACGCCTCGGAACCCTGTAGCCACGTCCATGCACTCCTTGCACACGTGCAAACATCTTCCAATGTTGTTCACGATACCTTCATATGCATTGTTCTTGATTCAAACGTGCTGCGCAACCTCCCGATCAACTCAACTCAACCACAATTCCTCCCGAACTTGGTTGTTGAACCTCATCTTCTCCCTAAGACTAGTTCAATGGATCCCGTCAATAGCCATGTCTTGAACTCAAGCAACATCTGCACATGAACAAACCACCAATCCGTACGAGCCCAAGTCCGCGACTTGACTCAAGTTAGTTCCGAACACAACTCCTTACGTGAGCACCTCACATAAGCATGTTGCAAAGCATAGCAAAACGATATCATCCATATCAACCAAAATGCACCAAAAACTTAGCAAATGAATACTAAGCAATCTTTCTAAGAATATAAAGCAAGTTCAAAACATTGCAAGATAAAAGCAGGAACATTGCGATTAAGCTTCGAACCTAGCTAAAGCTAACCGGAGCTTGAGCCGGAGCTTACCAAAGCTAGTACAACGCCAGAGCTTACCAAAACTTTCAGACCTAGTGCCGGAGCTAACCAAAGCCAGTCGGACCTAGCTCCGGAGCTAACCAAAACTAGTCGGAACTAGTCAACCCAAAAGCCAGAGCTAGAGAAACATGTCAGAGCTTAACAAAGACATGACGGAGCTATCAAAGACATGCCGGATCTAACCAACATATGTCGGACCTAGCAAAACATATCGGACCTTACGTCGGACCTTGCAAAAAAAGATGTTCTGGCAGCATTCAAAACTTTTATTGTGAAAGCCAATGTATTCAGAACACATAGGTCTCACAATCTCCCCCTTGATGAATGCGTTGGCAACACCATTTAAAATCCGAACATTGGCTTATTCACATTAAAAGTTTTGAAAACAATTTCTCCCCTTTGTAAAGCAGAAATAAAATGAGAAAAGGAAATTCTCCCCTTGAGAAGAATCGTGCCAAAAACAATTGTGAATATGTGCAATGTGTAATCAATTTCTCCCCCTTGCATACTTATCTTTAAAAATTCACATATTATCTCTCCCCCTTTGACAATGTATTTAGTAAGCTTTAAAAGAGAAATTTCAAATGTTATGAGCATATTATAATATATACATATAAACAAAGATCATCCAAGTCATACTATCAAGAAACTTACACTATCACCTCAATGAGATACATAAAGTAGTGTAAGCCATGCTAGAGATAAAATGTAATTTTAAATTTAAACAAGTCATGATCTCACAAACTTAACTATTTCAAAACCTGAAAGAATGAAAATTGTTGCTGCATTTTATTATTTAAAGCACAAACTTTTAACATATGACATTTGCAAGAGATTATATGCCGCACCTGCCTTATTCTAACCAACCATGCCAAGCCTATGTCATTTGACAATCAGAAGCTTAAGGACATGATTTTAGTCATACACAACTTATTCCAAGTTCATATCTAAGTGCAATGATAAGCCATCTCAAAAGAAGAAGTGCTATGCATGCATATTCTCTTGATCTTTTCTCAATTTATATTTTTTCATAAAACTCAACATGTGAGTTGATTACTTGATTAATTCTTTATGATTAAAAGCACTTGTGATCATGCAACAAGTTCAAAACAGCAAGAAAGTTCGACCATGACCAGATTTAGTGTAAATAATTATTCCAATTATTAGACATGGCAAAAACTACAAAATGTATAACACGAGTAATGTAGTAAGAACTTTTAGCATGTAAAAGGAATCACAAAGTCATATATGTATGAAATACTATGGTCATATTATTTTAATTTCAGATTCACACATAGACTTATCAAGTTTCAAAACTCCCCCTCAATTTAAGCCATGAGGATGCATAACCCCTATTTCACTACGAATGAAACAAAAACGAGTGAAATCCAAAGGTTTTGTAAAATGTCAGTCAATTGTTGATCGGTATCTACATGATGAAGCACAATGTTTCCTTTTTAAACATTATCACGGAGAAAGTGATACCTAATGTCAATGTGCTTAGTTCTAGAATTTTGCACGGAGTTTTTAGCAATGCAAATGGCACTAGTGTTATCACAAAACAGTGGAACACTATCTAGATCAACCCCATAGTCCTTAAGTGTTTGAACAATCCAAAGAATTTGTGAGCAAGCACTAGCAGCAACTACGTATTCAGGTTCAGCCGTGGATTGTGCAACTAAGTTTTGTTTTCTAGAGGACCAATCAACAAGTGAATTACCAAGAAAATGACAAGCACCAGAAGTACTTTTCCTATCAATCCTACAACCCCCAAAATCAGCATCCGAAAAAGCTTTTAAAGTTACGATTGAGGAAGAAGAAAGAAAAATGCCAAATTCTTGAGTTCCATGTAGGTACCTGAGAATCCTATTGATGGCTTGACGATGTGAAGCACGTGGGGAGGATTGAAACCTTGCACAAAGACATACGCTGAATTTTATGTCCAATCTTGATGTCGTGAGGTACAAAAGTGATCTGATCATGCTTCTATATTCTATTTGATCCACGGGTTCACCATCTTCATCAAGTTCAAGTGTTGTTGCTGTTCCCATTGGTGTTCGAAGAGGCTTGCTTTTGTCCATGTTGAAGCGCCTTGGGAGGTCTTTTGTATACTTCGTTTGATGCACAGAGGTACCCTACTTGGTTTGCTTGATTTGCAGCCCCAAAAAGTACGTGAGTTATCCCATCATACTCATCTCAAATTCTGAACTCATCATAGCTGAAAACTTGGATACAAGATCATGAGAAGCACAACCAAAGATAATATCATCCAATACACTTGAACGAATAATGAGTCATTGCCATGCTTAAGCACAAAAAGAGTTTTATCAACCTTGCCCTTGGTAAACCCTTTTCAAGTAAGAATGTTTTTAACCTATCATACCATGCTCTAGGGGCTTGTTTGATACCGTACAAGGCTTTGGACAGTTTGTAAACATGATTAGGAAAATCTAGATTTTCAAAACCCGGTGGTTGTTTGACATAAACCTCCTCATCTATGTAGCCATTAAGAAATGCATTTTTAACATCCATTTGATATAGCTTAAAAACTTTAGATGCAGCAAAAGCTAACAAAATTCTTATAGCTTCTAATCTAGCAACAGGAGCAAAAGTTTCATCAAAATCTAGACCTCCAACTTCAGTGAATCCTTGAGCAACCAACCTAGCCTTATTCCTAACCACAACCCCATCCTCACTTTGTTTATTTTTAAACACCCATTTAGTTCCAATTAAAGTGTGACCTTGAGGTGGAGGTACAAGTTTCCAAACATTATTTCTTTCAGAATTTTCTAACTCTTCTTGCATGGCAATAATCCATGATTCATTAGTGAGTGCGTGTGATATATATTTGGATTCAAAAGAAGCAACAAAAGTAGAATGAGCATGAGAGTTTGGATTGCAAAACCTGGACCGTGTGACTCATTCGTGCAAGCTTCCAATAATTTGTTGTGGAGGATGACTTTTGAGAACCCAGAGGGGAGTGGACACTTCACAAGCTTCTTCTTCTTGATGTTCATCACAAATCGATGAGCTTGTGACTCTAGAAGGATTTGGACCAGCAATGGTGGTCGTCGGTGCTGGCTGTGAATCAAAATCAGGAGCTGGAACAATGTCATTAGCTGCTGAATTTTTGGGCAGCAGAACCACTTCTTCCTCATCTTCAACGAAAATGTTCCCCCCCTGCGGATATGGATACGTACCTGCAATGTTTGAGCTAGTACCTGTGCTAGCATCATCAAAAGACACTTCACAAGTCTCCACAATTTTGTTAGTGTCAAGTAAAAGCACACGGTAGCCTCTAGTATGAGATGGATAACAAAGAAACATGTCATCAACAGATCTAGGTTCAAATTTATCAGGATTAACATGTTTCTTAACAAAACATTTGCAACCAAAGACCCGAAAGTGTGTAACACTAGGACTATGTCCAAATTGGAGCTCATATGGTGTTTTACCTAGCTTAGCGCGCAAGAAAACACAATTTGAGACATAACAAGCATTTGCAATCGCATTAGCAAAAAATATCCTAGGAGTTTGATATTAATCAAGCATGGTCCTAGCCATCTCAACTAAGGTTCTGTTCTTATTTTTTACAACACCGTTTTGTTGAGGTACATATCGTGAAAAAATTGGTGATATATTCCATTTTCAGCACAAAAGTGATCAAAAGATTGATCTTTAAATTTGGTTCCGTTATCACTTCTAATTGCTTTTAAAGATCCATGGTGATTAATTGATAATCTAAGAAATAAAGTTCTAAAGTGACTAAAAGCTTCATTCTTAGATTACATAAAGTAAACCAAAGAGTATCTAGAATAATCATCAACAATCATAATAACATACGATTTACCTCTGAAGGATTGAACGCGTGAAGGTCCTACGGTGTCAAGGTGCAAAAGTTGACCCGGTTCAGTTGTCATGATCATTGTGAGAGGAGTATGTGAACCTGCAACCATCTTAGCATGTCTACAAGAAGAGGACACAATTTCTTTGTCCCCTTTAAGCTTAGGCAGCCCACGCATGCGATCAAGAGCACTAACACGCGTTAGACGATCAAAGCCTACATGACCAAGTCTACGATGCCAAAAATATAAGTCCTTTGAATCATTAGCAACTAGACAGCTATGCTTAGAGGAAGACATATCAAAATCAGCTTTAAAAACTCTTCCAAACCGAGACATGTTAAAAATAAGCTCACTATTTGAATTTACAACTTTGCAGCAATTTTTAGTGAAAATAATTTCCAGATTTTCATCTAGCAGTTGTGAAACAGAAAGCAAGTTGTATTTCAAATTTTTATCAAGTGCCACATCCTTCAAAGTGTAGTGATTATTTTCTCTAACCGAACCCTTAGCAATTATAGGAGTTGAAGAATTAACGGCAAAAGTAACATTCTCTACACGTGACACAAAAGAGAGGGAGGAGAACCATTCTTTGTTACCGGTCATGTGGTGTGAGAAATCTGAATCCACAATCCAAATGTTCTCCTTCCTCAAGTGTGTAACCTACATAGAAGCACAATACATCGATGACTCAATACTGGGGTTAGTTAAAAGACATTTAGGAATTCAGTACTGAGTCACACGATGTCCAACAGGAATAACACGCGAAAGCTGAGATAAAACAGCAGGTTTATGAGCCAAAGCTTGAAGATTTTTGTACCCAACTGTTGTCCTACGAGATATTACATGTGTAGCATGAAAAACAGTACATTTGGGAGCGAACTTTGCATGTTTTTGACTCATTACAACAGATTGCATGTTCCTATCATTCAGTTTAGCAAGTGCAGCAAAATTTGCATGAAAGTTATGAGATCTAGCAATTATTCTTTCCTTTTCCTGTTGTTTAGCTAGTCTATAACAAAAATCTCTGACATGACCATCTCTACCACAGTAGGTACAATGATATTTAACTTTATGTTCATGTCTAGATGACCAAGCAACATTTTTATTTGAAACCGAATGAGATAACACCCCTGCAGATTTGAAAACTACTTCTTTTTGTTTAGGAACTGTTTGAATCAAACCACTTCCTAATGAATTTACAATTTTAGATGGATGTGCCTTAGCATGAGCATGAGAATCAAATCCTAAACAAGTTTTATCCTTGCAAGACTTGGAAGAATTCAGCAGCATGTTTAGGTTCTTATTCCCATTACAAAACCGATCTAATGTCCTATGCATGTCATCAAGTTTATTAGACAGATCAAGGCAATTTTCACATGAAGTTTTTCCTTTTAATTTGCAATTGGAACAATATTTAACTTCATTTGAACATAAAGCATTGTTCAACATAGAAATTTCATTCATAGCATGTTGTAGTTTCTTATCAAGATCATCACAAGTAGAACAATGCAAATCAATTATAGAACAGCTAGCATCTTTCAAGTTTTTGCCATTAAGTGCAGCAAGCTCTTTGTTCTTTTCAATTTCTAACTCAAGTTTATCAAGTGTGGAGGTGTGCGCACTTCTTAATGAGGAAAATTGTTCATATGTTAATTCACATGAGGAACAAGAATCATCACCAGGAATCGAAGATTTCAAACGATTAATTTCAGATTCTAATGACTCAATTTTAACAGCATTGTCCGTAAGCATTTTGTCCTTTTTCTTAACTATAACAGTGGCATGAGAAATAGCATCACACATTTCTTTGCAAGTAGGACATACCTCTTCATTGTCGCTGTTGTGTTGAGCCTCCTCCATACTTGATCTTGATTTGCCCGCCATGAAGCACAAGTTTGCCAAATCATCTTCATCTTCATCACTTCCAATGTCCACACCGCTTGAGCCAAGTTCTTGAAGTGCGGTGATGAAGCTGTTTATCATCTTGCGTCATATAGTACCCTTATTTTTCTTGTTGGAGTTTCCAGAGGTGGTCTTGACCTTATTCTGCTTTTCCTCACGGGTAGAAGGACCTCAAAGATTAGGGCATTCTGTAGGAAAGTGTCCTGTCTTACCACATTCAAAACAGCGCTGAGGTCCGGAGCTTCCACTCGTGCTAGTTCTCACATTTTGCAATGCTTTTGAGAATCTAGTAGAGATGAGTGCTAACTCCTCTTCTGGAAATTCTTCGATCTGCTCCAGGGTTAGTGAGGACAACAAAGCAAGAGTATTGCAAGATGATGATTGGCCGGAGCTATGCATATCACGTTGAGAAACAAATGCAAGAGACTTGTTGACGTTCTTACGTGATATTATGTCAATTTCATGAGTTTTTAACTTGGAATATAGCACATCTAAAGTAAGTGTACTCATGATAGTAGATTCACGAATAGATGTGACTTTCATCTCCCAAATTGACATATCTAATGCACCTAACAATTTCCTAGCATTTTCAGCATCTGAAAATTTAACATTGACACTACGCAAGTTGCTGAGAATTTTATTAAAGCGAGCAAAAAGGTCATCAATAGACTCATCGGGTTGCATCTCGAAGTGCATGTATTCTTTCTTGAACATGTCTTGCCTTACCTCCTTGATCGTGTTGGATCCTTCGTGGTAGTCACAAAGTGCTTTTCACACATCGTATGCAGATCGGAGGTGTGCAACACGGTCGAAGTCGCTTTGAGTTAATCCTTCTATGATCAAGTTTCGAGCCTTGTTGTTGTTGTCGACATCTCTCAGATTTGTAGCTGTAACTTGATCATTAGACGGCACTTCATAAAGCTTGTATACCTTCTCCCATATTGCGAATCCTTGAGCCTGGATGAAGGCTTCCATACGTGCCTTCCAAACCTGAAAATCAATACCACTAAAGACACAAGGTTTTGCGGAGTATTTCTCCATGATGATTAGTCAAAACACGTGAAAATAACAAATATTAGAGCACCGTGTCTCTGATGCCAATTGTAGGATCGAAGATCACGTAAAATCTACTAGAGGGGGGGGTGAATGGTAGATTAAAAAATCTTACGCAGCGGAAACAATTAAATCTCAACCCCTTTGGCAGAAAAATGATATGTTAAAGAAATCATGTGTTAGACTAATCTAAACGTGTTTCACTATGACAAAAGTGATAGATAACAGAGAGAATCAAGTCACAAAGACGACACAACAAGAATCACTCAAATCCGTCGAGAGAAACTCAAGTTACGATTGAAAGATCGAGCAACGGTCAATCTGTCCTACCCGAGAAAAAACAGTTCTGGAATGCTGCAAAGAAACTTGTGTAGATCAGAAACCACAAATCCAATGACCATGAAATTTTGACAGATGATATAATCAAGTTGTGAAGACAACCCAAAAATAATAACATCCATTGGATCTGTAAAATTCAAGTTATGATAAAACCACCGAAGAAAGGTAGTGCTGTGCAGAAAACTCGATGAGAAAAACTTGTCTGGAACATGTCGGACGAACAAGGCACAAAAGTTCCATTAAACTACAATCTTTATTCAATAGAACACAAGAGGAAGAACTCCAAAGTCGTGCACCACGAGCTCTGGCCTCCCTTTCTTATATAACCAGCCCTTAGGCCAACCCAATCTCAACTAGGACTCCAATCCTACTCCGATCACAAATCGAAATTTTCCATAACTGCTTAGGACTCTTCTATACGCAGATAGAAGCAATATTAAGACTTCCAAACACCTTAGGAACGTATCCCACATTCCTAAAACAACTCAAATTCGTGACCCACACGAAATCCTATCATAACCAACTCAAACCTTTCCATATTTGAGTCAAACCCGACTCAGCCGCTGCCTGAGTCCATAACCTAGTCGGTTGGACCTTTCCGACCAATTCTTTACGTCCTCATCTCTTCATCATGCCTGGGAACCATGTAGCCACGTCCATGCACTCCTTGCACACGTGCAAACATCTTCCAATGACGTCCACGATACCTTCATACGCATTGTTCTTGATTCAAACATGCTGCAAAACCTCCCGATCAACTCAACTCAACCAAAATTCCTCCCGAACTTGGTTGTTGAACCTCATCTTCTCCCTGAGACTAGTTCAATGGATACCGTCACCAGCCATGTCTTGAACTCAGGCAACACCTGCACATGAACAAAAAACCAATCCGTACGAGCCCAAGTCCATGATTTGACTCAAGTTAGTTCCGAACACAACACCTTACGTGAGCACCTCACATAAGCATGTTGCAAAGCATAGCAAAATGATATCATCCATATCAACCTAAATGCACCAAAAACATAGCAAATGAATACTAAGCAATCTTTTTAAGAATATAAAGCAAGTTCGAAACATTGCAAGATAAAAGCAGGAACATTGCGATCATGCTCCGAACCTAGCCAAAGCTAACCGGAGCTTGAGCCGGAGCTTACCAAAGCTAGTACAACCTAGCGCCAGAGCTTACCAAAGCTTTCGGACCTAGTGCCGAAGCTAACCAAAGTCAGTCGTACCTAGCGCCGGAGCTAACCAAAACTAGTCGAAAATAGTCAACACAAAAGCCGGAGCTAGAGAAACATGCCAGAGCTTAACAAAGACATGACGGAGCTATCAAAGGCATGCCGGAGCTAACCAACATAAGTCGGACCTAGCAAAAGATATCGGACCTTATGTTGGACTTTGCAAAAAAGATGTTATGGCAGCATTCAAAACTTTTATTGCAAAAGCCAATGTATTCAACACATATAGGTCTCACAATCCCGGATCCTTGCCACTGGAGTTGGGGGAGAAGGAGATCATCTTCTTCTAGGTGTACGCATACTCTGGCTTCGTCCCTCCTGTTTCTTCTTTCCTGATGATACTCCTTGAATTCCTTGGGCTTCAGCTTCATCACCTATCGTCGAACTCTCTGGTGGTGGCGACAGTGTTCTCTCATTTCTGTGAGATGTTCGTCGGGGTGTATCCGAGCGTATCGGTGTTCTGGCAGTTCTTCGTGCTAAGGCGAACCGGGAAGAAGAACAAATCCAACTTCCTCGGCAGGTACTGCTTCCAGCATCGGGCCAACAACCCCTTCAAGTACATCACACCGCTCTCTTTGGTGAGGTGGGCTGATTGGAGGAAGGACTGGGTGATCGTACAAGTCGACTCCCACGACCGCCTGGTTATGCCCGTCGGATGGGCGATGATCAGGAAGGAGACCTGGGAGGTGCGGCCAGAGTTGGAGCAAGCCTACACCCTGGTGATGGAGAGGATCCAATTCCTGACAGATCATGGTTTGTCAGAATTTAGGTGAAAGTTCAACCTCCGCCGTCCATTCCCTACTCATGGTAGAGGTCAACTCCTTGATCGTTTTGTGAAGGAATTTTCCTTTCGGTGGATCAAGGAGTGAGGGATGTAATGATGGTTTCCTTCCATAACAATACTTCGAGGTGTTCCCAAAATCTTCAAAAAAAAACTTCCTCGAAGCATAATGGAAACTACGAAGGCCGAGTTTCTTCTTCCTTCGGTGTCTTTGGTTCGGGTGAGGATTTCATAGTCACAAATTGAGATGAACATGGTATGTGTTCCGGGGTGACTATTAGGGTATCCTCATGTCTCAACACGGCTTCCTCCTGAGGACTTTCATCAAGACCGGCGATGAAGGATGTATTTTCTAGAATGCGGTCTAGAATTTCCCTTCCTTCAATCGGTGTATTATGGAGGAAAGAGCCTCCCGCCACTATGTCGAGGTATAGGGCAGAATCCTTGTCAAGCCCAAAACAAAAGTGTTGTAATAACAAATGTTCAGGAATTGACAAGTATGGACCTGATTTGGTTAGCAATGAGAATCTAGCCCAGGCTGCACCTATAAATTCCTTCTCAATTTGCTGAAAGTTGAGAATTTCCCTTCGTAGAGAGGCAGCATGGGAGAGTGGAAAGAATGCAAAACAAAAATTGTCTCAAAGTTCTTTCCATTTTCCATTTGCACTCCCAACGGTATGAGTGTACCACTGCTTCGCTCTTCCCTTGAGAGAAAAGGGAAACCATTTCCACTTAAAGGTTTCTTGTGTCATGCCATTGATTAGAAGGCATAAACACAATTGCTCAAACTTCTGCATGTGATGGTAAGTGTCGAAGTGTTAGAGCGACACTTCCCCTAGATCTGCTAAGTAGCAGGACGCGGAGGTTCTTTGTTCGGCGAGGCTTAGGCCTCAATAAAGTGTTCTAGCAGATGGAAATATGAGATAGTGGTTTTTACAGGGTTCGAGCCGCAAGGAGCGTAACACCCTACTCCACGGTGAGTGGTATTGCTGGTATGTATTTGTGTGTGATGTTTGATGTGGGGATCCTTGTAATGGTGGCGGTCCGGGCCTTTTATAGACAAGGTCAGACGCCTTATAGGTGGGGTCCCAGGGCCCGACAGGTGGTCCCGGGGCGATCTTATCCTAATGATCTAAGGCTTCTTTTGTAAGCTTGCGCTGGCTGTGGTCTTCAAGACTCGCCGTATTGCCGCCTGCGTCGTCAGTAGCCCATGCGCCATTGCTGACATTGGCAGGGGATGTCCCGTCCAATTGTCTCTGTCGCCGTAGGCTACCCACTTGGCGGAGTGGGATAGGCCTACAACGTCTTCACTGTGATGTGATTGCTCACGGCGGTACCTGATATTAGGCGTGCACTGCGCCATGCGTCTGGGGAAGCCTCGCATCTTCAATCCTTGACAGGGACAAGGCACACCGTCCTATTAACTCCCACGTCCCTCCGTCCAGGGCAAGTGGCTCGACTATGTGACAGCTCGGGAGGTCACCTCTACAGGGGAGGTCAGGTCCCGCCTT
This sequence comes from Tuctoria greenei, assembly GCA_036927565.1. Classification (NCBI taxonomy): domain Eukaryota; kingdom Viridiplantae; phylum Streptophyta; class Magnoliopsida; order Poales; family Poaceae; genus Tuctoria; species Tuctoria greenei. Next base: position 178,891,704 of record JAYESD010000006.1, read on the forward strand.
GCGAACCACGTGGCAGCTCGGGAGCTCACCTCTGTGGCGGAGGTCAGGTCCCACCTTGTAGGCAACGCGGCGGCTCGGGAGCTCACCTCTGCGGGGATGGCTAGGCCTCGTCCTCCTGGACACGTTGGTGCCAGGAGATCACCTCCGCGGTGGAGATTAGGTCCCGCCTTGTGAGACACATGGCAGCGCTGGAGCCCACCCATTCGCAAGGTGGCCCGTCTGATGTCTGTGTACACGTGGCAGCTCTGGAGCCCTGTCTCACGGGGAGGAGGGTCCTTACCTGCTGCACACATGGTTTACCGGGGGGCTCGTCTCCGAAAGGGGGTGTCGAGCTCCTCCATTGGGTTTCTTGCGGATATCCTGGACCTCCCATCTATGGCTTATGGGTCCAGGTCTCTTGAACACTTGATTCCCTAGGACCCCACCTCTACTGGGAGGCGAGGTACTTAGGCGGCTCTAGCTTGTGCGCGAGAGTACCCGGTATGCCGGGTGCCAACAGTGGCCCCTGGGTCCACCTTGGGGGAGGCGACGAGCCTGAGGGTCAAGCCCTTATCCTACTTTCCCGCGCGGCCTTTTAATATTGTCTTGCTCAGTAGAAGCGGTGCGCTCCTCTACTGTTGTAACCAGGCGTCCCTCACTGGTTGAGGGGTCGTTGCGACGGGATCTTTGCTTGCTGCAACATTATCATGATGGTTCCCAAGGCGTCTGCTGCACTTCTGCTGCTTTCACTTCCGTCTTTATGGGAATCGTCGGGTTGCCTTCTTGGGCAGAGAACTGCCTGAGCCGGTTTTTCTGACAGGGGACTTGGACCCGTTTGTGATGGACGTCGTGGTATGAGGTGTTGATTCAGAGCTCATTCAAATTTGCACGGTGTGCCCAAATGCAACTAGGGTGCTTAAAAGTGGTACCTCTGTGCACAATGGAGGTTCCTTCCTTCCGCACGCCCCAAGCATTCGAGCCTTTGTATTCCTCTTGAGCGTCTTCCCACCCTCGAGTTTCTCGACCCCTGCTCCAATGGACTTAGCTCTATCTCCTTCTCGGATGGAGGATGTCTCTCCCGTGAGGCGGCTTTTTGGCTGGGAGGACAAGGAGCGACGGGATCTTATCTGTCCCGACTCCTTGCCTTTGGAGTTGGGGGAGAAGGAGATCGTCTTCTTCTAGGCGTATGCATACTTTGGGTCCGTCCCTCCTATTTCTTCTTTCCTGGTGACACTTCTGGAAGTCATTGGGCTTCAGCTTCATCACCTGTCACCAAACTCTCTGGTGGTGGCGGCAGTGTTCTCACATTTCTGTGAGATGTTCGTCGGGGTGTATCCGAGCGTACTGGTGTTCTAGCAATTCTTCGTGCTGAGGTGGACTGGGAAGAAGAACAAATCTGACTTCCTCGGCGTCTACTGCTTCCAGCATCAGGCCAACAACCCCTTCAAGTACATCACACCGCTCTCTTTGGCAAAGTGGGCTGATTGGAGGAAGGATTGCATGATCGTACAAGTCGACGCCCACAACCGTCTGGTTATGCCCGCCGGATGGGCGACGATCAAGAAGGAGACCTTGGAGGAGCGGCCGTAGTTGGAGCAAGCCTACACCCTTGTGATGGAGAGGATCCAATTCCTAACGGATTATCGTCTGTCGGAGTTGAAGGTGATGGCACACTTCGTCTAACAGCGCCTGACCCCCCTTCAACACTGTTGTTGTCTTGCGTGGCTCTACTTTGGGCTACAGGATGGCACCTGGCTGGTGCCAAGTCGCGACACGGACCCGACCCCGAAAGTGGTGCTCAACGCAATGTCTAAGGCGTGTGGTGACCTACTGTCGGACGACATCTTTAACGTCTCGCGGGCCTGCCCGCCGCTTTGCACAGATCGGGACCTTCAAATGAAGGTTCAAAAGGATATGCCCAACCTTGACACGGCAGGTTGGTAATGAGAGTCGAGGCTTGGCCATCGTCGACTTTTCGGAGGAGTCCACGCCTTCTTCGGGCTTCGAAGCTTCCAGGGCGGAGGAGGCACCGGTTGTCGGAGGGAAAGACAAAGCATCGGTCCCTGACGCAGGCAAAGGGAAGGCACAGGTCCTCGACACAGCAAAGGGGAAGGCCCTGGTGGTCGAGGTCATGAAGGAGAAACGCCCTCGGTCGCCACGAAGGGTGCCACCGCAGGTGGCCTTCGCTCCAAGTCAACGTCCCCCAGCATGGCCCTCTTTAGTGTTGGGCGTCCGCGGTTCTTCAGGGGGAGGCTCGGTAAACGGCGGATTCATTGGCTCGGTGGTTGGCATGCCATCCAGCATCCCCGTCGCCAGCTTGGTCCAGGGTGCCACAGGGGGCTCTGGCAGCGTCACACCTACAGAGCCTCAGGCGAAAAGGCCTCGAGCCGACACCATCGGCAGCTCGGGAGGAGGCTCCAAGAGTGGCTCCATCAGAGTTGGTGGAGGCACACCAGCACAGGGTGGCGGCGTTGCTGGTAGTTTTGGCGGAGGCCCAACTGGGACAACCTCGCCTGTTATGCCATCGTCATGGCCTGCACTTCAGGGTCGCCAAAAGTGTAGGCTCACTGGAGCTTCTGGGGATGTCGGTAAGGCATTCTTACCAACGCTTGTTCTATTATCTCGCATGCCTTTATTGATCAGTTAGGGCTTGTTCTTGATTTGTAGGGGTACGTCAGCTGTTGTGAGGCCCTTACCACTGGGGTAGTGCTCGGAAGCGCTTCGATGGCGGCTGAAGAGGCTACGGCTGTGCCAGTGGGGTAGCCTGCCAAGCTTGTCCACAGGAGTGCTGCTCCAGTGTCTGTACCTGGCGCGGGTGGTGAAGGATCTCCGACTGCACCTCCAGCTAGCGCGCCGGAGGTACCTCCAGTTGTTGCACCAGGGGCACCTCGGGCCCTCGTGGCAGAGGCACCTCGTGCCGTCGTGGCAGAGGCAATGTCAGAGTTGGCTTTGAGGGCTGATGGACTGGCCTCCACTGCTACTGAGCCGGCGGGCGGCTCCTCGAGCGATGGTCGTGCTGCTGCTTCGGGTGGCATCGCAACTTTTGCTAAGTCTCCGGGGGCAAGATCCCCGGTACTGGTGGCCTCGCCTTCACTTCTACGGGAGGAAGAGGTCACTAAGATGATCAACAAACGACCTTCCCTGACTTCGGCGCAGCCGGAGTGCCTTTCTGATGTCATGGACTTGACACAGTCCAGCATCCTTCAGGTGCAATCCAATCTCAGCCAGGCGCAGGAGGCTCTTGCGGTGGAGTGGGAGAAGCTGTGTGCTTAGGGCGAGCGCCTCCAAGGCTGGGAGGGTCTTCTGAGGTCCAGGACCGCCGAGGCGAAGGCGAAGTACCAGAAGGAGAGCAAGGAGCTGGAGGTTAGGCACCGCTTGGTGAGGGGCACATATGCCCTATCCCAAAATATTCTAGCCAACGCCAAGGTGGCCAGTGACGCGGCTGATGCCCACCTGCGCGCCTGCGCGCTCTCGAAGAAGGTCAAGAGGCCCCGAGTCACCAAGAATCCGTTGTTGCCAAGAGGGAGGTTGTAGTCGCTGAGCAGGAGGTGACGGCCTAGGCAATGATGGCTCGGGCTGAGGCTGATCGGGACAGGCTGCAGTTCTGACTTGAAGATCTTGAGCTTCGGGACAAGAACTTGTCGCGGGATCGGGCACAGCATTCAGCTGAGCGTCAGGATCTTCTCTTGCGCGATCTCGATGTCCAAGCCCGTGAGTGCTCGATGGAGCATCGCGCTCGGGAGCTCGATCTGCAGGAGCGTCAGCTGGCTCAGCGCCTAGAAGCCGAGGGTAGGGCAGTGGCGGAGACGGTGGCAACCCATGTCCTGGTATCCTAATCTACCAGTGGATCCTATTTTTAAGGGTCCTATTGAAGAGCGCGAGGAGGTGGTAGAGGTCAAGAATTGTGCGAAACATGTCGTCGCGCAATTCGCGGGGACTGAGGTTGGCAGCCCAACTTTGTATTCGGGGTTCTCCCCTTTGCAAATATTCCTTAATGAATATCAATTTGTGTTTGGCTTCTTGTCTTGTCCTTGTGCTTCTCAATTGTTGTTCTATGTCCTTAATTGCGTAAGGGTTTGTAGAACCTGTGTCGAGCCCGTTGGTTTTTTCGACCAACGGTTGCACCATTGATACGGTCGAGATGTTGCCCATTGACTTCCTACCTATGGAACTCCCTTGAGGCCCCTTGGTAGATGTGGTTAGTTGGTTGGACACATTCACCCCTTGCAAGAGGTCTTCAACGTGCCCCCAACAGAGCAGGGTAGTTTGAGTGTCGTAGCACCACCAATTGTCAGAGCAGGATGCTGCAGCGTCGCCTGCCACCGTCGTGGAGACATCCACGGCAGTTCCCTTGGGAGGTGCCAGAGCTGGGCGCTCTGGCGTCGTCTGCCATCGTCGTAGAGTCGTCGACGGCAGGCCCCATAGGGGTGCTAGAGCTGGATGCTTCGGTGTCGTCCACCATCATCGTTGAGACGTCGACGGCAGGCCCCTTGGGTGGTGCCGGAGTTTGGTGCTCCGGCGTCACCCACCATCGTCGTAGAGTCGTTGACGGCAAGGCCCTTGAGAGGTTCTAGAGCTGGATGCTCCGACGTCGTCCACCATCATCGTAGAGTCGTCGACGACAGGACCCTTGTGCACAGGCTATCACAAGAGAACCCTGTTAGCAACAAGTGTGGGGCAGGAGAGTTTACTCACTTATCCGCGCTTGGTGTTGACATTAATGTTTTGGGATGTCGACAACGGGCCCTCTTGCAAAGTGCCGGGGCAGGATGCTCTGGCGCCGCCCACCACCGTCGTGGAGACGTCAACGGCAGGCCCTTTGGTGGTGCCATAGTTGGGTGCTTCGGCGTTGTTCGCCATCATCGTAGAGTCGTCAACGGCAGGCCCCTTGGGAGGTGCCGAAGCAGGATGCTCCGGCATCATCGACCATCGTCGTTGAGACGTTGACTGCTCGGCCCTTCGGTGGTGCCGGAGCTGGGCGCTCCAGCATCGCCCACCATCATCATAGAGTCAATGATAGCAGGCCCCTTGGGAGGTGCCAGAGCTGGGTGCTCCGGCATCGTCCAGCATTCGTAAAGTCATCGATGACAGGCCCCTGGTGCATAGGCTATCGCAAGAGAACCCTGTTAGCAATAAGTGCGGGGCAGGAGAGTTTACTCACTTATTCGTGCTTGGTGCTAACGTTGAAGTTCTGGGACGTGGACAGCAGGCCCCTTGCGAAGTGACAGAGCATGATGCTCTGGCGTCACCCCCCACCGTCGTTGAGACATCGACGGTGGGCCCCTTAGGGGTGCCGGAGTTGGGTGCTCCGGCATCGTCCGCCATCATCATAGAGTCATCGGCGGCAGTCCCTTGGGTGGTGCCGAAGCTGGGCGCTCTGGCGTTGCTCACCATCGTCGTAGAGTCATCGACGGCAGGCCCCTTGGGGGTGCCAGAGCTGTGTGCTCAGGCGTCGTCTGCCATCGTCGTAGAGTCGTCGACGGCAGGTCGATTGTGGTGTGCCGAAGTTGGATGCTCCAACATCGTCCACCATCATAGTAGAGTTGTCAACAGCAGGCCCCTGGTGCACAGGCAATCGCAAGAGAACCCTGTTAGCAACAAGTGCAGGGTAGGAGAGTTTACTCACTTATTCGCGCTTGGTGTTGGCGTTGACGTTCTTGGACATCGACGGCAAGCCCCTTGCAAAGTGCCGGAGCATGATGCTCCGGCGTTGCGCACCACCGTCGTGGAGACATCGACCGCTGGCCCCTTGGGGGGTGCCAGAGTTGGGTGCTCCGGCGTCGTCCGCCATCGTCATAGAGTCGTCGATGGCAGGCCCCTTGGGAGGTGCTGGAGCTGGATGCTCCGGCGTCGTCCACCATTATTGTTGACACGTCAACGGCAGGCCCCTTGGGTGGTGCCGGAGGTGGGCGCTCTGGCGTCGCCCACCATCTTCGTAGAGTCATCAACGGCAGACCCCTTGGGAGGTGCTGGAGCTGGGTGCTCCGGCATCGTCCACCATCATCGTAAAGTCGTCGACATTAGGCCCTTGGTGCACAGCCTATCGCAAGAGAACCCCGTTAGCAAAAAGTGCGGGGCAGGAGAGTTTACTCACATATCCACGCTTGGTTCTGACGTTGATGTTTTCGGACGTTGATGGCAGGCCTCTTGCGAAGTGCCAGAGGAGGATGCTCCGGTGTCGCCCACCACTGTCGTGGAGACGTCGATGGCAGGCCCCTTGGGGGTGCTGGAGTTGGGTGCTCTGGTGTCATCCGCCATCATCAACGGTAGGATGCTTTGAAGGTGTCGGGGTTGGGCGCTCTGGTGGTTTGTTCTGCTGTCGAAGCCTACGAACAACACTTCCCTTAGTACTACTAAATTGTAGCCCGTGAAGGTTCTTGTATCGGTTTGGGCGCGCGGAGATCTTAGACAAGATGATGACACAAAGGATTTATGTGGTTTAGGCTGCCTGAGCGTAATACCCTACTCCATGGTGTTTGTTGTATTAGGGATTTGCTGTGCTTGCATGCGTATTCACTTAGTTGTCATGTACCATGTGGTGCAACCCTTTTATAGTCTAAGGATTGGTCATTACATTACTAGCCTGGCCCAACATGTGGCCTTGGCGTAGTTAACTGCCTAATACACAATCAACGAGTATTAAATGAGGTTAATAGAGTGGTAACGCGGCTTAATGATTGTGTTACCCCTATGAATAGTCCACTGATCGTGTGTTATTAATATGGCATTAATAACATGTAATCAAGTCTTGTAGTTGTCACCTTAACTGTCCCATGAAGGTCCGAGCCGTTGGAGATCTCTCTATCTTCTGTTGAAGTCCTAGCTCCAGATGTTCGACACATGGCGGCTCCGGAGGTCCCCATTGAAGGGAGGTAGGTCCGGAGCCACTATACATGTGGTATCACTGGAGCTTCCCTCTACCGGGGGTTAGGTCTGGGGTCACTGGACACGTGGCAGGGTCGGAGCTTCCTTTGATAGGTGTTAGTTCCGACATTATGATACACGTGTCAGTGTTAGAGCTACCCAAATTTGTGAGAGGCATGTCCAGTACTGTGTAACACATGTAGCCTTTAGAGATCTTTAACTTGGACGGGGGGAACTCCTTTAATTTTCTTGTGGTATGATGGGTTACCCGGTACGCAGGGTACCGACAGTGGCCCCTAGTCCCACCTCTGGGAGAAATCCTTTGGGTTAAGTTATTCTACCGGAGGTGGGGCCCTCTTCGATTCCCGCACCGTGACTTCAAAAGTGTAGTGGGGGTGATGGTTTGCTGTTGAATCATCGTCGCATGGCTTTCCTTGAATGTGGCAGGTGATATCCGAGCGGCAGATCTCACAAAATTGAAGGTCACCAGTTCCCAATACGAAAACCGTATCGGTTCCGAGCGCCTTGTCAGGCTACCGTCCTCAGGCCTGCTGCCGCCCATCATGACAACGGTTCGCCTGGGGTAATAACCTTGACTTTCTCGTCGGGGTGGCACCGGGCCCCTTCGTCATTGACGGGGTAGATTTTTGAAATTTGGCCTTGCTCTTATTGCAGTTTCCATCCAATTGTTGTGAAGGCTTACTTAAGAAGGAAGGTCTCTGCGGTTTGAGGACTCTTTACACTTTCGATTGAACTCACGCTTAGAGCCTAAAACCTTTGCCTAGCTTTCCCTTCTTTCGCTCAACTTTGCCGCGATGGAGTTGGGTCTTCCCAAAAGCCGCCTCAAGAGCAAGGATGATCTTATGAAGGTCCGGACCTTCATGGGGTGGTCCAGCGACTCCTTCAACCACATGATTCGGTTCGACAAGCTCCCCTTCAAGAAGGAGCAGTGTGGCGAGATGGTGTACTTCTTAGCGTACGTCATGGTGGGACTCATCGCACCTTTTTCAAGTTTCATCTTGATGTTGCTGGACTTCTACGGCCTCAATATGTATCACCTTGGCCCCCACTCCCTCCTGCTGGTGGCGACTTTTGTCAACTTCTGTGAGATGTGGGTGGGCGTGCCTCCCTGCATCGAGTTGTTCCAGACCTTCTTCACAGCCCATAGCAACGAAAAGGGGGTAGAGCTGCTTGGCTTCTACTACTTCTTGAAGCGCAAGAACTACCCCTTCAAGTACTTGAAGTCGTTCCCCTCCAGCAAATGGGATTACTAAAAGAAATATTGGGTCATCATTGCAGTGGAGGAGCACGATAGACTGGAGCTGCCCCAAGGACTCCCCAACATTGACACCGATGCCTGGAACGTAGTTCCGAAGCTATCGGATGCGTTCAAGCCTATCCTGGACAGAATCCAAGAATGTGTGGAGGGTGGAGTGACCCCCCCCCCCCCCCCCCAGATGGTCTTTGAAATTTCATGGTGAACAGGTGGGCTCTGTAGAAGAGAAGGGAGAAGCTCACATGGGCCTTCAATAGTGTGATGGATGACAACTGGATTGAAACCAGTTTGAAATCCAACTTGGATAACGAAGCTTTGAGGGCCAACTAAATCTTCCAGCCGAAAGAGAAAGCTGAGGCACACTGACGAGAGCTCCGTGAGGTCTGCTCCGTCTACAACTGCCCCTTTTCCCCAGTGTGAGACCTATGTGTGCTGAATACATTGGCTTTGATGATAAAAGTTCTGAAATTCTGCTAAAACACCTTTTTAGCAAAGTCTAACTCTAGCTCCGAGCTTCTGCAAGGTCTGATGAAAGGTCCGACATGTTTTTGGGTAGCTCCGATGAGCTTTGTCTTTAGCTCGGGCATGTCTTTGATAGCTCCGGCATGTCTTTGTTAAGCTCCGATATGTTTTGCTAGGTCCGACTTATGTTGGTTAGCTCTGACATGTTTTTCTAGCTCTGACTTTTGGGATGACTACTTCCGACTAGTTTTGGTCAGCTCTGGCGCTAGGTCCGACTAGCTTTGGTTAGTTCCAGCACTAGGTCCGAGTAGCTTTGATAAGCTCCGGCGCTAGATTTACTAGCTTTTGTAAGCTCCGGCTCAAGATCCGGTTAGCTTTGGCAAGGTTCAGAGCTTGATCGCATTGTTCTTGCTTTTATCTTGCAATGTTTCAAACTTGCTTTATATTCTTGGAAAGATTGCTTAGTATTTATTTGCTATGTTTTTGGTGCGTTTTGGTTGATATGGCTGATATCGGTTTGCTATGCTTTGCACCATGCTTATGTGAGGTGCTCACATAAGGTGTTGTTTTCGGAACTGACTTGAGTCAAGTCACGGATTTGGGCTCATACGGATTGGTTGTTTATTCATGTGCTTGTTTATTCATGTGCAGGTGTTGCTTGAGTTCAAGTCATGGCTGGTGACATGATCCTTTGGACTAGTCTCAGGGAGGAGATGATGTTCCAACAACCAAATTCAGGAGGAATTGTGGTTGAGCGGGTCAGGAGGTCGCGCATGATGATTGAATCAAGGGCAGTGCATATGAAGGTTACTGGACGTCGAAGGAAGGTGTTCGCACGTATGCATGCGGTGCATGATGTGGCAACATGGTTCTGAAGATGGGCTAAGGAAGGAAAGATCTGGTTGGAAGGATCGGATCGTATCGGTTGATGACTTTGGCTGCGGCGGAGTCGGTATGGCTCGGTATGGAAAGTATCGAGTTGGTTATGATAGGATTTTGTGTGGGTCACGAATTTGAGTTGTTTTAGGAATGTGGGATACGTTCCTAAGGTGTTTGGAAGTCTTAAGATTGATTCTATCTGCGTATAGAAGAGTCCTAAGCAGTTATGGAAAGTTTCGATTCGTGAACGGAGTAGGATTAGGGTCCTGATTTGAGTTGAGTTGGCTTTCGAGCTGGTTATATAAGCAAGGGAGGCCAGAGCTTGTGGTAGACGAATTTGGGGCTATTCCTCTTGTGTTATATTGAATAAAATTCGTAGTTTGAAGGAACTTTTGTGCCTTTTTCGTTCGACTTGTTCCAGACAAGTTTTACTCATTGAGTTTCTGGACAGCACTACCTTTCGTCGGTGGTTTTATCATACCTCGAGTTTTACAGATCCAATTGATGTGATTCTTTTTGGGTTGTCTTCAAAACTTGATCATCTATCATCTTTAAAAATTTCACGGTCATTGGATTTATGGATTCTGATCTACACGAGTTTCTTTGCAGCATTCCAGAACTATTTTTCTCGGGTAGGACAGATTGACCTTTATTCGATCTTTCAATCATAACTTGAGTTTCTCTCGACGGATTTGAGTGATTCTTCTTGTGTTGTCTTCGTGACTTGATTCTCTCTGATATCTATCACTTTTGTCATGGTGAAACACGTGTAGATTAGTCTCACACACAATTTCTTTAACATATCATTTTTCTGCCCCCCCCTCTGGTAGCTTTTCATGTGCTCTTCGACCCTACACCCAGCGAGGAAGATCTTCGGTGGCAACATATCCTCTGATGCAGATGTCCTCAAAGAGCGCTAGCACCAGATAGTCGACTCCGGTCCTAGTGCTAGCTATGGGCTCCAAGTCCAGTAGTCCTTCTCAGCGAAGGAAGGCCTCGGTTGGGGCAATGCCGACAATGGAAACAGGCTCCGGGCGACTTTCTGGAGCTTCCGTTGTGCCAACCACGGTAGGCTTCGGCTTCGAGCGTCTGGTGAAGAAGTTCTGTGCCAATTGGAGAGGTAACTTTCCAAGGTAAGCTATGCTTTTTCACCTTGATTTTCCATTCTTATTTTTTTCATATTTTGAATCTTCTGATCTTTTGACTATAGGGCATTAAAGATGGGTCTGATGCTCCGGCCTCTGTCGCAGCGGCTGAAACAGTGTGGGCGGAAGCTTCAGCTCTGACCCCCGCGCCTCCTCAAGTGGTTGTTGAGGTCACGGTAGCTCCAGCACCAGCTGTCATGGATCTAGATCCTGAGTTGATGCCAGAGACTCCCATGGTATCGCCGGACCATGAGGGAGACATACATAAAGACGCTCCAGTAGCGGCAACACCAACGACTGAAAATTGGACTCAGGACGTGGAGATGGTGGAAGCTTCGGTATCGGAACTGGAGGTAACTGAGGCTCCAGTCACTGTGCCAGAGGTTGTTGCTGAGCTGGCAGGTGAACCGGTAGTGCCAGAAGCTCTGGCCCTTGAGCCGGAAGTCATTGATGTCCCGACAACCGGCTTGGTGATGCTTGAAGTTCTGGCCCTTGAGCCGGAAGTTGTTGAAGCTCCGGCAGTCGGGCCATAGATGGTTGAAGCTTCGACAGCTGAGCCGGAGGTGGCTTATGTACCGGAGCCTGAGCCGGTGGTGGAAGTGGCTTCGGGTGAAGCTTCAATAACCGCCCCGGAGGTAATAGCTTCGGAGGTGTCCAAGCCCAAACCAGAACACCGTGAAGAAGCAGCGGCAGGCTCTCCACCCACGGAGCCAGCAATTGAAGACCTTGCGGTGGGACCTTCGGCATCAGCCCCGGAGGTAGAAGTTCCCCCAGTGGGATCTTCCTCAGCAGCTGCCGAGGAGCTCCCAAAGGGCGGCCCTAGTGCCGTAGAAGCTTAGGGAACCACACTAGTGGTGTGGGACCCTATTTTTGTTCTTGAAGACCCTCTAAAGCCGGCCAATATGACCCTGGTAGGTCCGAGGCCTATTCCTTTGGCATTGTCTATTTACAATGCTTGCTCGAGCCTCCGATAGGTCCAACTCGCCTTCGACCATGATAGTAAGCTCCTTGAAGAAGAGCGCCACACCTTGAGGCATTAGCGCAATAGGCTTCACTTCAAGAACAAGCTGGCACAGATGAGGCTTGCAGACCAAAAGGAGTGGGTCGAGAAGGAAAAGGCCCGGTTGAAATATTAGGGAAAGTTGCTGGAGGAGAAGGAGGCTGCCATCAGGGCCGTCGACGCTAATTCTCGGGAGATTCTCAAACAAACCAAAGAAAGGAATGATGCTGCTGACGAATGTCAAGACAACCTCAATGAATTAAATGAGATTCTCCTAAAGCGTCGAGCAGACCTTGATGCGAGGGAAGAGAAACTCCTGGAACAGCAGGATGATGTTTGAAAAGAGAAGAAGAGCTCGCTCAGAAGCTGACTCTGGCAGAGCAAAATTTGGCAGATCACAATAAGAAGCTTGATCTGCAGAGCAAGGAAGATGAGGAAAAGTACTTGAAACTGGGGCAGGAGCTCTCAGAAAGAGAAGCTCATGTTGCCAATAGAGAAGAGATAGTAAGTGGCAGGGGGAAGGACCTGGCCGAACGACGGAACCGCATCCACCTTTCGGAGACAGAGCTAGCCGACCGCAAAAAGCATGTTGCTGAGAGTATGTAGAAACATACCAAAGTTGTCGAGTGCCTCGCCCGGGAAGGTTCAGAGCTAGCGACCGCCAGGAGGTCACTGGAGGCGCTGCGGGGCTCGAGGGCAACTGAATCCCTGCAGGTATGGTATTTTCTGGGGCGTGCGTACAGATCTTTGGGGCCACTTGGCTTCAGTCCAGTACGTCCGGAGAACCCAGCACCAGAGCTGGACCAGACGCTGGTGCCACTTTGCTCTGCTGGCAGCAAACTCGACGCAATGGGTGATGTCATCGTCGACCAGCTGGAGACGGAGGGAAAATCTCTGGACAAGAATGTCGTCGAGTATGTTTTGGCATGTCACAAGAGCCGAGACTCCCAACTTTCTCTTGATCCGGTCTTCAAAGGACTCATTGTCAAAGAGGAGGATGTTGCCAGGGCTAGCGTCCAGGAGGCTGCTGAGAAGGTTGCATCATTTTTACGGAGGACTTAGATCCTCCAGTAGCTAGGACCTTTTCCTTTTGCCTTTTGTTGTAATCCTAATTTTGTAATCCAGTACTTCGAATGAATGAAATCCACTGTTTCTGCAATGAATTCCATTTGTCCTTGTCTTCAATACATTGTCCTTTATCTTCTTTGCCCCTGGTAGATGTACACAATTTTGCGAACATGTACCAAAAAGATTTGACAATGTGTTGATGACTTGGACGCTTCAAACTTGTAGCTTTTAGGTCCGAAGTTTATTTTTGACTTTTGTAGGAAGCTTTTGTTGCGTTGACAACGATACTCATTGTCAAAGCATAGAACGTCGACGGCGGGCCCCCAGGGGTTGTCGGAGCTTAGTAGGTCCGACGGCACCAACTGTCAATGCGTAGAACGTAGACGGCGGGCCCCCTGGGGTTGTCGGAGCTTGATAGCTTTGACGATATCCACCATCAATCGTAGAAAACATTGATGGCGATCCCCTCGGGTGGTTACGCCATCTTCACTTGAATTATACTTCACGTCAACGACATGCCACCATGGGAGTTGTCGAAGCTTGTTAGCTCTGGCGGCATCCACTTTCAACGTCCGTAACGTCGATGGCGGACCCCCTTGGAGGTTGTTAGAGCTTAATAGCTCTAGAATCGTCAACCATCGCCATGAGTTTTCATTTTTCTTGTGCATCAAAGACAAGAAAAAAACATAAAATTCATCCTCTCATCTATAACTATTTTGCGACTTACTATTCTCATTTGAATTTTAAATCCGAAGAAAGTCGATATGATGATAAGAAAATTGATATAATCTTTTGCAGATCCAAATACTTTTAGGACCCTCCGTACTAAGGCCTGCCGGAATGTAGGTAGAGTGGCATACTTAGGGTGCGGGACCAGGCTATGTCGATAGGACACTCCGGACCTGTGTTTGCTTGGCGTTCAGGCAAGTAGACCATGCAGCAATGCTAGTATCCGAAAAAGCCAACAGTGTAACTTGTACAACATATGAATATCTTGGACTAAAACTCAAAAAGAATTGCACAACTTGTTATAGACAAGAAGGAGAAGGATAAATAAAAGAGAATGAGCTTGTACAAAATTAATGCACGTGGAGTCTGCTGTTACACAACAATGTCTTTCATTATAGGTCTGGATTATAGGGGAGACAAGGACACACTTAGGGTACGGAACCAGACTAAGTGTGTTATATATCTTTTACTGACCCAAGGCATGTAGCTATACTTTTAGTACTGTGACTGTGTCAAGTGTTGTATGAACTTTCTAGACCCTCCCGGAGGGGTCCGGATGTTCTCCCGGAGGACCTACCCGACTTTGTGTGTAGACTCTATAATTTACATTGCTTATAACTACAGACTCACCTCCGTGACTCTAAGTACAGAACTTACAGAGGTGCTCGATGTTCTAAGGATTAGGAAGCGGGGTCCCATCCTCAGTTGCCAAGCGAACGCATCTGGGACGGGATACTTTGGTCACTCGGAAAGGACCTTCACAGCTCGGGGAAAGTTTGTTCATCCCTTCACGAGTTAGTATTCTCCGCAACACCAGATCACCTTCCTCGAGCTGTCGGTTATGCACATGCCTTTGGCAATAGCGCCGGAGCGCCTGGCGATAATGTGCATTCCGAACTGCTGCTTGGCACCTTCCCTCGTCGACGAGGTCAAGGTCTTCACGTCGGAGCTGGTCCTGTGTGGCTTCGTTGATGGTCCGGACCTGGAGTGACCCCAAGGTGATCTCCGGAGGAAGGACTACTTCAACTTCGTACACCAAGAAGAAGGGTGTCTCTGCAGTTGACCGGTTAGGTGTAGTCCTGCTTGCCCACAGTGCTGACAGAACCTCTTCGATCCAGTTGGCTCCACATTTCTTCAAACGCTCATAAGTGCGTGTCTTGAGTCCTTTCAATATCTCTGCGTTTTCTCTCTCGGCTTGGCCATGACTTGCCGAGTGAGCTACTGATGTGTAGCTGACTTGAATGTCGAGGTCTTCACAATATTCTTGAAATGTTGCACTTGTAAATTGGGTTCCGTTGTCAGTAATGACTCTGTTCGGAACTCCAAATCTGTAGACTAAGGACTTCAAGAACTTGATTGTTGATTGCTTATTGATAGTCACAACTGGAGTAGCTTCCGACCGCTTGGTGAATTTGTCAATGGCGACATACAGGAACCTGTAACCTACAACGGCTTTTGGGAAGGGTCCCAAGATGTCCATGCCCCAAACAGCGAAAGGTCATGTAGGAGGAATCATTTTGCAGTGACTGAGCTGGTGTGTGAATTTGTTTTGCGTGGAACTGACACGCTTCACATTTTTTCACCAACTCTACTGCATCCTGGAGTGTTGTAAGCCAGTAGAAGCCGTGCCGAAAGGCTTTGCCGACCAACGTGTGGGAAGATGCATGGTTCCCATGGATCTCCGCGAGGAGCTCGCAACCTTCTTCCCTTACAATGCACCGCATTAGGACGCCATTGGCACCGCGCCGGTAGAGATCCCCAGATATCAACGTGTATCTTTTAGCCAATCTGATGATTCGGTCAGTGGATACACCATCTTTAGGAAGGATGTTGTCTTTCATGTAGCTCCGGATCTCCGAGATCCATGCATCGGTGCCAGCTTCAGCTTCTGAGTCTTGTGTGCTAGGTTGCTCTGAGCTTCCTATAGCACCTACGACCCTTGGTGAATGCCATGGTAATAGGGCCACCGGGACCGCCAGCTTCGTGGTGCTGGTCTCGCCCCCTTCGCTCAGTTCAGTAGACTGAGCTATTGGTCTTGAGAACCTCCGGGCGAAGATTTTGTCTAGAGCCAGAGCTCCGGTTGAGGCCTTCATTGAGAGTTCATCAGCTTCAGCATTATGGAGACGCTGAACATGGTGGAGATCCAGGACATCGAAGTCCTTCTCGAGCCTCTAGACTTCAAGGAGATATGCGGCTAGTTGGGGATTGTTGTAGTAGCATTCACCTCTGACTTGCTTTATGATTAGCTGTGAATAACCCTTCATCAATAGGTTCTTGACACCATAGGATAGTGCCACCTTGAGCCCGTAGATGAGAGCTTCATACTCCGCCACGTTACTGGTCGCCTTGAAGTCAAGGTGAACCATATATTTGACCTTCTCCCCAGTGGGAGCGAGGAGAAGGATTCTAGCTCCAGCCCCCTGCTTCTACGTAGAGCCATTGAAGTGGAGAGTTTACTGAGGCTTGGTGAAGACCAGGACCTTGGGTTCTGGCTTCTGCTCACTGGGGCACCCAGGATTTGATGGAGAGGGAGTCCACTCCGCCACAAAATCAGCCAAGGCTTGACTCTTGATAGCTTGTCGCGGTAACAATTCTAGATCGAATTTCGCCGGCTTCACTGCCCACTTAGCGATGTTCCCAGTAGAATTGGGGTTATGCAGAATTGCACACAGTGGATAAGAAGTTACCACTGATATCTTGTGGGCTTGGAAATAATGAGAAGCTTCCTTGAGGCAATAAGAACTGTGTAAAGAAGCTTATGCACTTCAATGTATCGAGTCTTAACGTCATGTAATACTTCGCTGATGAAGTACACTAGGCGCTGGACAGTCCGGACCCTCTGAGAGGGGCCCGAAGCTTCTCTTCCATCGACCTGGACCCTCCCGGAGGGGTCCGGACCTTCTTGATCATCTATCTGGACCCTCCCAGAGGGGTCCGAATCTTCTTGTTGATCATCCTGGAATTTCCCAGAGGTGTCCGAAACTTCTTCTTGCTCAGCCGTTTGAACTCCCTAGCCTGAGAGAAGTTGATCTTCTAACATTTCGCCTTGAAGATATGTGCCTTGGGGCTGGGACCCAGACTCGCCTTCAGGTAGCTCCGGACCCTCCCGGAGGGGTCTAGTCTCCTGAACTGGATGTGGCTCCGGTCTTTCCGCGACCAGGACCATGATGACAACTTCCATAGTTGCAGAAATGTAAATGTGACACCTAGTTCTGAAAATGAACCAAGTGAACGCATATGTGTGCCCAGGGCATTCAACACACATACACGAGTGCAATCACAAAAGAGTATACAGAAAATTACCACAGAACAAGATTAATTAAGCACTTTTATTATAGAATTATTAATATCCTCGAATACAAGCTCTAATGAATAATAACGACAAGTTTGAACTAATGTAGCGGAAATAAACTAAACTGAGAAAAATAAGCAACTAAGCAGCATAAGCAAAGGGTATAGCGCAGCTCCAATCAAAACCACACGCAAAGCTGACGGCAGACACGGCCTAGAACTTTGCATTATCATCGTTATACTCTCAATCCTGACCTGCAATTGTTGGGGGCGAATTGCAAGAGTGAGTACCTGTCATACTCAGCAAGTGATGAAAGTATGACATGTAGCTAATTCAAATGACAAATATAATAATGGCTAAGTGCTGAAAAGTACATTAAAACATTTGGAAAGCAACATATTATATGAATATGAAATAAACCCATTATAAATCATGTAATCGTCATAATACCAGTCCATGTTCATTACCATCATCCATATTCCAGATTTCTCATTACCATTAATCATATCCAATACCAGAATTTAATCTATAACCAGTCATAACCATATTACTAACCATAACCATCCCAATACCAAGTTTCCTCTAATCATGTGAGGTTCCAGGTTGCTCATAACCGGGAGCACGGCTATCATGATAGTTTTATTAGACTCTGCAGTTGTTGCACCACTTTACCCACGTGTTTGTGATTTCATCACCTTTCGATGACTATAGAATATCAATTATGCTGTCTCACACTTCCTTAGTTGTGTGTCCAAGAGATCACAAAATAGCCTTTACAAAGGGACCACTAGCCTATTTAGACCCCATTGAGGTTTCACCGGTGGCGATGCCTCCAACTGAGCACATCTTCAACCAAGGGCCCCCTCTTGAGCCATTCGAATCTGAGGGTAGTCCCACCACTCATCAACAAACCCTATTCGACTACCCCTTCCCCGAGCATCCTTAATAGTCCAAATAGCACTGGCAAAGCCCTAATTAATCAGCTACGCCACACCCATACTTGCCCTCATGGTGGCACTGTAAATCCTGGATGGTCGCTCCACGAACCGGTCCTTAGATCTAAAGCAAGGGAAACCACCATAAAATCCAACCCATCCACATATCATGCTTGCTTAGATCACCCATTACCATATCATATTAACCAGTTCATATTAATCATGATCTCATAAAGGCATAAGTAAGTTAAGTAGTATAGTTGTCTTCCCATCCCAATTAATTAAGAAAAGCAAAAAAGGGTAAAAAGCCCATCCCGACTCTCTACCATAAATTCCAGGTGACAAGGGTGGTCATACAACGCTAGTAAACTTCCTATCATAGGATTCCTATGAAATTGACACAAGCATACACTTTTGGAAACAAAACATTTACTTTAAAAATAGGATCAATATGCTTCAAGGACACTTGCCTTGCTCTTGGGATTGGTTCGGGACAAAGCCTTCAAACTCTTGGTTCTGGAGATCCTCCGCGGCACTCTCTAGCGCAAATCCGTCTAATCTGCACAATAAACATATAACACAAGAAACACAATCAAAGAGTGCACAAATATTACTCAATATGACATGACATGCATGATTAATGCAATTGTGAAGCAAAACTAGTTAATAAGTTGTTAATAATGTTTATTAATCATTTACAATGGTTATTAACATGTCTACACAGGTTTTGGGTTGATTCGATCTAACTTGGAATTAATTCAACAAGAAAAAGATCCCAAAAATCAAACAAGTCCGTAGGAGGCCGGAATAGTCCGCACTGCGCAGGAACAATAGATTAGGGTTTTCTAGATCGACGTGAATTTGGATATTTAGGGTTGAATTCACATAAGGAAAAGAGAATAGAAGGTATACCAGGTGTTTAGGACTCCAATGAATCAAGGATCTTGAAGGTAACACTTGGATCTTGAAGATCTAGGGTTCATGATGAACTTGATGGTGAATTGGCGATGGAGAATGATACTTGATGGAGATCTTGATCCTCTTTCGTTTCCTCCTCTTCTTCTTCTTGCTCTAGATCTCCTTCTCCCTCCTTTGTGGCGGCAATCCACGAGCTAGGGTTTGGATGTGATGGAAAAGTGGCAAATAGATGTCAAGCCAAGGGGTGGGGTTGTTTATATAGAGGTGGAGGCCAGGGTTAGATGGATTTCGAGTTTGAGATGTGTAGTGCTCAGTTTGGAGTCCCACATGGGCTCTAAAAGGGTTAGGCACGACGTCCCTAGGCCCACTTAACATAAAACCTAAGAAACAACTCGTGAAACAAAAGATCAACTCGGAGTCGCGATTTATCGGACAAGTCCGCAAAAGGGTCGGACTAGTCCGAAGTTGGACAAAGAGATATCGGACAAGTTCAGACTAGACATTGGACAAGTCCAAACTTATCCGGAGGGGAAAAACAGACAAGTCTGGCCAAAAATCGGACAAGTACGACTTTAGTCGGAGGGAAAAACGAACAAGTCCGCTGGAATACTAGACTAGTCCGGACAAGTCCAGGTACTTAGCAAAGTTTCCAAGCAATTTGAAATACCGGACTAGTCCACTATGGGTCGGACAAGTCCCAAAATGTCCAGAGGGAAAAACAGACCAGTTCGTTCGAAGTCAGAGAGAAATCGGACTAGTCCGCACCAAAATCGTACTAGTCCACAGTTCCAAAAATTCTTAAGTGCGGTTTTGCTCTAAATTCATTTTAATCTTATTTATTTTTTGTGGATTAATGTTAGACATGTATTAGAATGTATGCAATGCATGATGGATGAAAATGAGGGTGTTACAAATCTACCCCCCTTAAAATGAATCTTGCCCTCGAGATTCAACGCGGAAGAGAGGAGATAGGGAAATTCCTTCTTGAGATCATCCACCAACTCCCATGTTGCCTTTGATTTCGTGTGGTGCTTCCATTGTACATCATATGATGACCTTGTTTCTTGTAACTCTCTCCTTAGTTTCCAAGATTTTGATCGGTTGCTCCGCATAAGTCAAATCTTACTCTAGTTCCAATTCTTCCATTGGAACTTGTTCTTCCGGTACTCTCAAGCTCTTCTTGAGCTGGGAAACATGAAACACATCATGGACATGTGAAAGACGAGTTGTCATCTCCAACTTATATGCTATTTCTCCCTTTTTGTCCAAAATCTTGAATGGTCCAATTATTGAGGTGCTATCTTGCCTCTTACGTTAAACCGCTTATGACCTCTCATTGGTGACACCTTAAGGCAAAAAAAATCTCCCACTTCAAAGACTAGTTTCCTTCTCCTATTGTCCGCATAACCCTTTTGTCTTGATTGAGTAGCCCTCAAGTTTTCGCAAATAATTTGAACTTGTTTTTCAGCTTCAAGCAATACATCCGGACCAAATACTTGACTTTCTCCTGTCTCATTCCAAAACAAAGGTGTCCTACACTTCCTTCCATATAGTGCTCCATAGGGTGACATTTTCAAACTCGATTGGTAACAATTGTTGTATGAAAATTCTACATATGCAAGCTCTTGTCCCAACTTTTCACATGCTTCAAAGCACAAGCTCTTAACATGTCCTCCAAAATCTGATAGGTCCTCTCAGTTTGTCCGTCCGTTTGAGGGTGCTTTGCTGAACTAAAATTCAACCTTGTACCCAACGCTTCATGCAGCTTTTGACGAAATCTGGAGGTAAATTAAGAACCTCTATCCGAAACTATCCTCTTTGGAACTCCATGCAAACAAACTATTCTCCCCATATACAGTGCCGCCAATTTCTCTCCGTCAAAGGTGGTCTTGTTGGGAATAAAGTGAGTTGACTTGGTTAACTGATCCACAATTACCCATATTGAGTCGTAACCGGACTCTGTACGTGGCAATCTGTGACACCTAGTTCCGAAAATGAACCAAGTGAACGCATATGTGTGCCTAGGACGTTCAACACACAAACACGAGTGCATCACAAAAGATTATATAGAAAATTACCACAGAACAAGATTAATTAACAAAATTTTATTACACAAACCATATTATCCTCAAATACAAGTTCTAATGAATATTAATGACAAGTTCAACTAATGCAGCGGAAATAACTAAATATGCAACTACGCAACTAAGCAAAAGGTATAGCGCGGCTCCATGCAACACTACAGGCAAAGCTGATGGTAGACACGGCCTAGAACTCCGCATTATCGCCATTAAACTCCCAATCCTGACCTGCAACTGTTGGGGGGATTGCAAGAGTGAGTACATGTCGTACTCAACAAGTGGGGAAAGTATGACATGTAGCTGATTCAAATGATGAATATAATAATGGCTAAGTGCTGAAAAGTACATTAAAACATTTGAAGAGCAATATATTACATGTATATGAAATAAACCCATCATGAGCCATGTATTTATCACAATACCAGTCCATACTCCATATCCACCATCATATACCAATATCCATATTGAATACCAGAATTTAATTCCTAACCATCCATAACCATAATACCAATCATAACCATCCCAAATCCCAATTTTCCTCTAATTATGTGAGGGTCCAGGTTGCTCATAACCGGGAGCACGACTATCATGATAGTTTTAGACACACTCTGCAGAGGTTGTACCGCTTTACCCACGTGTTTGTGATTTTATCACCTTTCGATGACTATAGAATCTCAATTATGCCGTCTCACACTTCCGTAGGTGTATGGCCAAGAGATCACAAAATCACCTTTACAAAGGGATTACTAGCATATTTAGACCCCACTGAGGTTTCACCGGTGGTGATGTCTCCAACTGAGCACATCTTCAACCAAGGGCCCCCTCTTGAGCCGTTCGGATCCCAGGGTAGTCCCACCCATCATCAACAAACCCAATCCAACTACCCCTTCCCCGAGCATCCTTAATGGTCCAAATAGCACTAGCAAAGCCCTAATTAATCAGCTATGCCACACCCGTACTTGGCCTCCTGGTGGCACTGTAAATCTTTGATGGTCGCTCCACAAACCGGTCCTTAGATCTAAAGCAAGCAAAACCACCATAACATGCAACCCATCCACACACCAGACTTGCTTAGATCACCCATTACCATATCAGATTTAACCAGTTCATGTCAACCACAATCTCATTAATGCATAACTAAATTAAGTAGTGTAGTTGTTCTTCCATCCCAATTAATTAAGCGAAGCAAAAAGTTAAAAATCCCATCACAACTCTCTACCATATATTCCAGGTGACAAGGGTGGTTAAACAAATTTAGTAAACTACCTATCATAGGATTCCCATCAAAATTGACACAAGCATGCAGTTTTGCAAAGAAAGCATTTATTTTAAAAAAAAGGATCAATATGCTTCAAGGACACTTGCCTTGCTCCTGGGATTGATTCAAGTCAAAGCCTTCAAAATCTTGGTGCTGGAGATCCTCCGCGGTACTCTCTAGCGCAAATCCATCTAATCCGCACAATAAACGTACAAACAAGAAACACAATCAAAGAGTGCACAAATATTACTCAATATGACATGACATGCATGATTAATGCAAATGCAAGGTGGAACTTGTTAATAGATTGCTTTTAATGATAACTAACTAGTTCTAATAGCTTTTAACAAGTTTATACAGGTTTGGATGTGATTAGATCTAATTTTAGAACTAATTCAACAGAAATTAACCAGGAAAATCGGACTAGTCCGCTAGGGACCGGACAAGTCCGCACTGCGCGAAACTGACGAACTAGGGTTTTCTAGATCGACGTGAATTTGGAGATTTAGGGTTGAATTCACATAAGGAAAAGGAAATAGAAGGTATACCAGGTGTTTAGGACTCCAATGAATCGAGAAACTTGGAGGTAGCACTTGGATCTTGATGATCTAGGGTTGATTATGAACTTGGAGATGATTTGGTGATGAAGAACAAAACTTGATGGAGATCTTGATCTTCTTTCGTTTCCTCCTCCTCTTCTTCTTCTTGCTTGGCATCTCCTCCTCCCTCCTTGATGGAGGATCTCCATGAACTAGGGTTTGGGCGGGGTGGAAAAGTGGCAAATAGATGTCAAGCCAAGTGGTGGGGTTGTTTATATAGAGGTGAAGGCTAGGGTTAGATGGATTTTGAGTTTGAGATGAGTAGAGGCTGGTTTAGAGTCCCACATGGTCTCTAAAAGAGTTAGGCACGACGTCCCTAGGCCCACTTAATGTAAAACCCAAGAAACAAGATGTAAAACAAAAGATCAATTCAAAGTCGCAAAATAACGGACAAGTCTGAAAAGGACCGGACTAGTCCGAAGTTAGTCAGAAAGAAATCAGACAAGTTTGGCCAAAAATCGGACATGTCCGACTTTAGTCAGAGGGGAAAACGGACAAGTCCGCTGGAACACCGGACTTGTTCGCATAAGATCGGACAAGTCCGAAAGTGTCTAGAGGCAAAATCGGTCTAGTCTGCAGCAAAAACGGACATGTCCGATCGAGGTCAGAGAGAAATTGGACTAATCCTCACCAAAATCGGACTAGTCCGAACTTTTCAGCATTTTAAGTGCGGTTTTGTTCCAAATCAATTTTAAACTCATTCCTCTTTATGTGGATTAGTGTTAAACATGTATATGAATGTATGTAGGACATGACTCATGAAAATGAGGGTGTTACAAACCTACCCCCCTTAAAATGAATCTCGCCCTCGAGATTCAACGCGGATGAGAAGAGATAGGGAAATTCCTTCTTGAGATCATCCTCCAATTCCCATGTTGCTTCTTCTTCTGTGTGGTGCTTCCATTGAACTTTACACCATCTAATAACCTTGTTTCTTATGACCCTCTCATTGGTTTCCAAGATTTTGACCGGTCGTTTGGCATAAGTCAAATCTGCCCCTAATTCCAATCCTTCCATTGGCTCTTGTTCTTATGGTATTCTCCAACACTTCTTGAGCTGGGAAACATGAAAAACATCATGAACATCTGAAAGATGAGATGGCATCTCCAACTTATATGCTACTTCTCCTCTTTTGTCCAAAATCTTGAATGGTCCAATGTAGCGAGGTGCTAGCTTGCCTCTTATGTTAAACCTCTTATGACCCCTCATCGGTGACACCTTGAGGTAAACAAAATCTCCCTCTTCATAGGCTAATTTCCTTCTCCTATTGTCTGCATAGCCTTTCTGTCTTGATTGGGCAGCCCTCAAGTTTTCACGAATTATTTGGACTTGCTTTTCGGCTTCTTGCAACACATGTAGACCAAATACTTGAGTTTCTCCTGCCTCATTCCAAAATAAAGGTGTCCTACACTTCCTTCTATAAAGCGCTTCATATGGTGACATTTTCAAGCTTGCTTGGTAACTATTGTTGTTTGAAAATTCTGCATATGGCAAGTTCTTGTCCCAACTTTTCCCACGCTTTAAAGCACAAGCTCTTAACATGTCCCCCAAAATCTGATTGGTCCTCTCGGATTGTCCATCCGTTTGAGGGTGATATGCTGAACTAAAATTCAACCTCGTTGCCAAAGCTTCATGCAATTTTTGTCAAAACCTGGAAGTGAATTGTGAACCTCTATTTGAGATTATCTTTTTCGGAACTCCATGCAAACATATTATTTTTTCCATATACAGTTTCGCCAATTTCTCTCCACTATAGGTGGTCTTGATGGGAATAAAGTGGGCTGACTTAGTTAACCGATCCACATTTACCCAAATCGAGTCGTAACCGGACTGAGTATGTGGTAAACCAACTATGAAGTCCATACTGATCTCTTCCCACTTCTATTCTGAGATCTTCAATGGTTGCAATAATCTAGCTGGCCTTTCATGTTCTGCCTTGACCCGTTGACACACATCACACAATGCTACATATTCAACTATGTCTTTTTCATGCTATCCCACCAATAACAAGTCTTCAAGTCTTTGTACATCTTGGTACAACCAAGATGAATTGAGTATGGTGAGTCATGTGCCTCTTTTATTATTGTCACCTGAATATGCTTTACATTGGGCACGACAATCCTTTTTCCAAGCCATAAGGTACGGCGTTCATCCTCATCAAATATGAATTCTCTCCCTTCTTGGGTCCTTTCCTTGATTTCTTGGATTTCCTCATCCTTCGTTTGACCTTCCCGAATTTCTTGCTCCAAGGTCGGATTTAACTCCATCATCTCCATCTCATTTACAAACCCGAGGTTCAACCGTTCAAACTCCTTACATAACTCGGATGGTAACTTTCGAACTGTGAGTTCATAACTTACTCCTTTTCTACTCAAAGCATCGGCCACTACATTGGCTTTTCCTGGGTGATAATTGATTCCCAAATCATAATCCTTGATGAGCTCCAACCATCTTCGTTGCCTCAAATTTAGATCCGTTTGTGTGAAAATATACTTCAAACTCTTATGATCCGTATAAATTTCACACCTATGACCAAGGATGTAGTGTCTCAAAATCATCAATGCATGTACCACAACTGCGAGTTCCAAATCATGTGTTGGGTAATTCTACTCATGTTTCTTCAATTGTCTTAATTAATAGGCGACCACTTGACCTTATTGCATCAATACACATCCAAGTCCTTGTCTCGATGCGTCGAAATAAATATCAAAACTCTTGCTCACATCCAGCAGTACCAAAACTGGGGCTGTAGTTAACGTCTTCTTCAACTCCTCAAAACTTTATTGACAAGCTTGAGTCTAATGGAAAGCTTTTCCCTTCATTAGCAATTCCGTCATTGGCTTGGCTATCTTGGAAAAGTCCTTGATGAACTGACGGTAATATCCAGCCATTCCAAGAAAACTCCTTATTTTCTTTACGTTTTGCGGGGGTTCCCATTTCAACACGTCCCTCACCTTTCCAGAGTCAACCGATACTCAACCTCATGAGATTATATGAACCAAAAATGACACATCTTTAAACCAAAACTAACACTTGTTGAACTTGGCATACAATTGATGCTCCCTTAATTTCTGCAATGTAAGCCACAAGTGTTCCTCATGTTCTTCCTCATCCTTCGAGTAGATCATAATGTCATCAATAAACACCACAACGAACCTATCCAAGTACTCCATGAAGACCTTATTCATGAGGTACATATAGTATGCATGTGCATCGGTCAATCCAAAGGACATCACGGTGTACTCGTAAGATCCATATCGCGTCCTAAAAGTTGTCTTGGTTATGTACGATGGTCTAATCTTCATTTGAATGTATCCCGACCTCAAATCAGTCTTAGAGAAGACACAAGCACCCTTCATATGATCAAACAAGTCTTCTATGTTGGGCAAGGTATACTTGTTCTTGATGGTTACCTCGTTGAGAGCTTGGTAATCCACACACGTCCTTTGGGTTCCATCCTTCTTGTCCACAAACAGCATGGATGCTCCCCAAGGTGAAGAAATAGGGCGAATAAAACCTTTCACTAGTTGCTCTTGAATATTTCTTGAGGTCCGCTAATTCCATAGGAGGCATCCTATAGGGCCTCTTAGCTATAGGTGCAGTTCTAGGTATTAAATCAATAACGAACTCAATGTCGCGATCAGGTGGCATACCTGGCAACTCGTCTGAAAAAACATCCAAAAATTCACACACCGCCGGGATTTCCTTAATTGCAGCACCATCCATGTGATTCATCTCCACTTGTTTCAGTGCATGTTGAGATGCTTCAAATTCTACGGTGATCCCTTCCTCATTGGTCAACTTCACCATCTTCGTGGCACACTCAATAACTCCATTGTGCTTCCTCAATTAGTCCATACCAAGTATAATATCCAATCCTTGAGAATCCAAAACAATGAGGTTGGCGGAGAAGTCTACCCCCCTTATTCTAAGGCTTACCTTTGGACATACTATATTTGTCCTCATCTCTCCTCCAGGAGACTTAACCAATAGAGTAAACTTCATATGAGAGATAGGCAAATTATACTTGACAACATACTTCGATGCAACGAATGAATGCGATGCTCCAGAATCAAAGAACATAGTCGCAGGGTTGGAGCTGGTGAGAAACATACCAATGACCATGTCATCCGCTTGTTGAGGATCCTCCGTAGAGACATGGTTCACATTGCCACAAGAAAAATTATGTTGTCCCAGGTTCCCTTGTGGTTGTCCTCCATTGGGTCTTGGGTTTTGCCTTAGCGCATTGCTTCCTTGACCAAGTCCTGACTTAGGACATTGATGCCCAAAGTGTCCAACTTCTCCACAAGTATAGCAATTCTTAACTCCACCAGAATTATTGGGATGAGCTTGGTTTTGAACACTCGCACCAGGAAAGTTAGCGCGAGGTGCATAAGGCATTGGAGGCCTAGGTGCCTGCATGACAGGGTGCTGCTGCACAAACTGGGTTGGGCGTGGTGCATAACCAGGGCGCGGTACAGGGGCAGGGGAGCTGTAGTATGGCGCATTAGGAGGTGCAAAGCAAGGGCGCACATTAATTCCTTGTTGTTGTCCTTGATATTGGCACCTTCCTCTTGTCGTCTTGCTCCATCTCACGGACCTTGTTCTCAACCACAATTGCTTTGTCCACAAGCTTCTGAAAATTGGCATAATCACAGTTGAGCAATTGCACTTGGATCTCATTGTTCAAGCCCCTCATGAACAAGTATTGTTTCTGGCTGACCCGGCTCACATCCTCAGGTGCATACCTTGAGAGTTGAGTGAATTTGTTGAGGTATTCACCCACACTCGATTTTTCTTGCCTCAAGTTCTCAAATTCTTGCCTCTTCAGGATCATAACACCTTCCGGCACATAATGAGAACAGAAACTCTCCTTAAATTCCGTCAAGGTGATCCTCTCCTGATCCTCATGAGCATAGCATAGTGAATCCCACCAATCGGCTGCTGCTCCAACTAGTTGATGAGAAGCAACTAGAACCTTCTCCCGGTCGCTGCATTGGACAATAGCAAGTTTCTTCTCCATGGACTTGAGCCAATCATTTGCATCCATAGGGTCAGCGGCTTGAGCAAAGGTCGGCGGCCTAGTCCTCATAAACTCTCCCAACCGGTTATGAGGAGGTGGGGGTGGCGGTGGAGGCATGTGGGGCTGATTGATGATGTTGCCAGCCTGCACCTGTCCCATAGTTTGTATCATGGTCTGCATGAGCTGGTTTTGCATAGCCAATAGCTGCTCAGTATTAATTGCTCCTTGGGCAAGTCCTCGTCCAGTGTTGTTCTAAGGTGCTCCATGGTTCTCCTCCTCGTCATTAGCATCCCTCTAGTTGCGAGTCCTCACCATCTAGAGAAAAGCAATAGGTAAGAATTAGAAAACGTCCCCAACTATATGCATCAATGGATATGAAACTAGACAACTAACTAGACTACGTGGACATGGCAATGCTAAAGCACCCCAAAATCCTCTATTAAGCACACAAGCAACCAATATATAGCAACAGCACACCAAACAAAAACACATCGATTCCTGAGTGCTCCTATGTTCTCTAAAGTGTCCATTCTATATAGGTTGCGTCCTACGGTCAACATGTGGCTCTGATACCAATATGTGACACCCGGTTCTGAAAATGAACCAAGTGAACGCATATGTGTGCCCAGGACGTTTAACACACATAGACGAGTGCATCACAAAAGAGTATACAGAAAATTAACACAAAACAAGATTAATTAATTAAATTTTATTACACAAACCATATTATCCTCGAATATAAGTTCTAATGAATATTAATGACAAGTTCAACTAATGCAGCGGAAATAACTAAATATGCAACTACGCAGCTAAGAAAAAGGTATAGCGCAGCTCCATGCAACACCACAGGCAAAGTTGATAGTAGACACGGACTAGAACTCCGTATTATCGCCATTAAACTCCCAATCCTGACCTGCAATTGTTGGGGGCATTGCAAGAGTGAGTACATGTCGTACTCAGCAAGTGGGGAAAATATCACATGTAGCTGATTCAAATGACGAATATAATAATGGCTAAGTGCTGAAAAGTACATTAAAACATTTGAAGAGCAATATATTACATTTATATGTAATAAACCCATCATAAGCCATGTAGTTATCATAATACAAGTCCATACTCCATATCCATCATCATATACAAATATCCATATTCAATACCAGAATTTAATTCCTAACTATCCATAACCATAATACCAATCATAACCATCCCAAATCCCAATTTTCCTCTAATCATGTGAGGGTCCGGGTCGCTCATAACTGGGAGCACGGCTATCATGATAGTTTTAGACACACTCTGCAGAGGTTGTACTGCTTTACCCACGTGTTTGTGATTTTATCACCTTTCAATGACTATAGAATCTCAATTATGCCGTCTCACACTTCCGTAGGTGTGTGGCCAAAAGATCACTAAGTAGCCTTTATAAAGGGATTACTAGCCTATTTTGACCCCACTAAGGTTTCACCAGTGGCAATGTCTCCAACTGAGCACATCTTCAACCAAGGGACCCTCTTGAGCCGTTCGGATCCCAGGGTAGTCCCACCCATCATCAACAAACCCAATCCGACTACCCTTTCCCCGAGCATCCTTAATGGTCCAAATAGCACTAGCAAAGCCCTAATTAATCAGCTACGCTGCAACCATACTTGGCCTCGTGGTGGCATTGTAAATCCTGGATGGTCGCTCCACGAACCCGTCCTTAGATCTAAAGCAACCAAAACCACCATAACATCCAACCCATCCACGTACCAGGCTTGCTTAGATCACCCATTACCATATCAGATTTAACCAGTTCATGTCAACCACAATCTCATTACTGCATAACTAAATTAAGTACTGTAGTTGTTATTCCATCCCAACTAATTAAGCGAAGCAAAAAGGTAAAAATCCCATACCGACTCTCTACCATATATTCAAGGTGGCAAGGGTGGTTAAACAAAGCTAGTACACTTCCTATCATAGGATTCCCATCAAAATTGACACAAGCATGCAGTTTTGCAAACAAAGCATTTATTTTAAAAAAATAGGATCAATATGCTTCTAGGACACTTGCCTTGCTCTTGGGATCGATTCGAGTCAATGCCTTCAAACTCTTGGTGCTGGAGATACTCCGCGGCACTCTCTAGCGCAAATCCGTCTAGTCCGCACAATAAACATACAAACAAGAAACACAATTAAAGAGTGCACAAATATTACTCAATATGACATGACATGCATGATTAATGCAAATGCAAGGTAGAACTTGCTAATAGATCGCTTTTAATGATCACTAACTAGTTCTAATAGCTTTTAACAAGTTTATACATGTTTGGATGTGATTAGATCTAATTTTAGATCTAAATTAATAGAAATTAACCAGGAAAATCGGACTAGTCCGCTAGGGACCAGACAAGTCCGCACTACGCGAAACTGATGAACTAGGGTTTTCTAGATCGACGTGAATTTAGAGATTTGGGGCTGAATTCACATAAGGAAAAGGAAATAGAAGGTATACCAGGTATTTAGGACTCCAATGAATCGGGAAACTTGGAGGTAGCACTTGGATCTTGATGATCTAGGGTTGATTATGAACTTGGAGATGATTTGGTGATGAAGAACAAAACTTAATGGAGATCTTGATCCTCATTCGTTTCCTCCTCTTCTTCTTCTTGCTGGGGATCTCCTCCTCCCTCCTTGATGGTGGCTCTCCATGAACTACGGTTTGGGCGGGGTGGAAAAGTGGCAAATAGATGTCAAGCCAAGTGGTGCGGTTGTTTATATAGTGGTGGAGGCTAGGGTTAGATGGATTTCGAGTTTGAGATGAGTAGAGGCCGATTTAGAGTCCCACATGGGCTCTAAAAGAGTTAGGCACGACGTCCCTAGGCCCACTTAGTGTAGAACCCAAGAAACAAATTGTAAAACAAAAGATCAATTCGGAGTCGCAAAATAACGGACATGTCCGAAAAGGACCAGACTAGTCCGAAGTTAGTCAGAAAGAAATCGGACAAGTCTGGCCAAAAAATCGGACAAGTCTGACTTTAGTCAGAGGGGAAAACGGACAAGTCCGCTGGAATACCGGACTTGTCCGGACAAGTCTAGGGACTTAGCAAATTTTCAAGGATTCTTGGAACACCAGACTAGTCCGCGTAAGATCGGACAAGTCTGAAAGTGTCGAGAGGCAAAATCGGTCTAGTCTGCAGCAAAAATAGGCAAGTTTAATCGAGGTCAGAGAGAAATCGGACTAGTCCTCACCAAAATCGAACTAGTCCGCACTTTTCAGCATTTTAAGTGCAGTTTTGTTCCAAATCAATTTTAAACTCGTTCCTCTTTATGTGGATTAATGTTAAAATGTATATGAATGTATGTAGGACATGATGCATGAAAATGAGAGTGTTACAAACCTACCCCCCTTAAAATGAATCTCGCCCTCGAGATTCGACGCAGATGAGAAGAGATAGGGAAATTCCTTCTAGAGATCATCCTCCAATTCCCATGTTGCTTCTTTTTCTGTGTGGTGCTTCCATTAAACTTTACACCATTTAATAACCTTGTTTATTGTGACCCTCTCCTGGTTTCCAAGATTTTGACCGGTCGTTCGGCATAAGTCAAAGCTGCCCCCTAATTCCAATCCTTCCATTGGAACTTCTTCTTCCAGTATTCTCAAACACTTCTTGAGCTGGGAAACATGAAAAACATCATGAACATTTGAAATATGAGCTGGCATCTCCAACTTATATGCTACTTGTCCTCTTTTGTCCAAAATCTTGAATGGTCCAATGTAGCGAGGTGCTAGCTTGCCTCTTATGTTAAAACTCTTATGACCCCTCATCGGTGACACCTTGAGGTAAACAAAATATCCCTCTTCAAAGGCTAATTTCCTTCTCCTATTGTCCGCCTAGCCTTTTTGTCTTGATTGGGCAGCCCTCAAGTTTTCACAAATTATTTGGACTTGCTTTTCGGCTTCCTGCAACACATGCGGACCAAATATTTGAGTTTCTCCTGCCTCATTCCAAAATAAAGGTGTCCTACACTTCCTTCTATAAATTGCTTCATATGGTGACATTTTCATGCTTGCTAGGCAACTATTGTTGTATGAAAATTCTGCATATGGCAAGCTCTTGTCCCAACTTTTCCCATGCTTTAAAGCACAAGGTCTTAACATGTCCTCCAAAATCGGATTGGTCCTCTCGGTTTGTCCATCCGTTTGAGGGTGATATGCTGAACTAAAATTCAACCTCGTTGCCAAAGCTTCATGCAATTTTTGCCAAAACCTGGAAGTGAATTGTGAATCTCTATTTGAGACTATATCTCCATGCAAACATATTATTTTTTCCATATACAGTTTCGCCAATTTCTTTCCATTATAGGTGGTCTTGACGGGAATAAAGTGGGTTGACTTAGTTAACCGATCTACAATTACCCTAATTGAGTCGTAACCGGACTGAGTACGTGGTAAACCAACTATGAAGTCCATACTGATCTCTTCCCACTTCCATTCCAGGATCTTCAATGGTTCCAATAATCCAGCTGGCCTTTCATGTTCCACCTTGACCCAGTGACACCCATCACACAATGCTACATATTCAACTATGTCCTTTTTCATGCTATCCCACCAATAACGAGTCTTCAAGTCTTTGTACATCTTGGTACAACCAGGATGAATTGAGTATGGTGAGTCATGTGCCTCTTTTATTATTGTCTCCCGAATATGCTTTACGTTGGGCACGACAATCCTTTTTCCAAGCTATAAGGTACCACGTTCATCCTCATCAAATTTGAATTCTCTCCCTTCTTGGGTCATTTCCTTGATTTCTTGGATTTCCTCATCCTTCGTTTGACCTTCCCGAATTTCTTGCTCCAAGGTCAGATTTAACTCCATCATCTCCATCTCATTTACAAACCCGAGGTTCAACCGTTCAAACTCCTTACATAGCTCGGATGGTAACTCTGGAACTGTGAGTTGATAACTTACTCCTTTTCTACTCAAAGCAACGACCACACATTGACTTTTCCTGGGTGATAGTTGATTCCCAAATCATAATCCTTGATGAGCTCCAACCATCTTCATTGCCTCAAATTCAGATCCGTTTGTGTGAAAATATACTTCAAACTCTTGTGATCCGTATAAATTTCAAACCTATGACCAAGGTTGTAGTGTCTCCAAATCTTTAATGCATGTACCACGGCTGCGAGTTCCAAATCATGTGTTGGGTAATTCTGCTCATGTTTCTTCAATTGTCTTGATGCATAGGCGACCACTTGACCTTCTTGATCAATACACATCCAAGTCCATGTCTCGATGTGTCGCAATAAATATCAAAACTCTTCCTCACATCCGGCAGTACCAAAACTGGGGTTGTGGTTGACCTCTTCTTCAACTCCTCAAAACATTCTTGACAAGCTTGAGTCTAATGGAAAGCTTTTCCCTTCATTAGCAATTCCGTCATTGGCTTGGCTATCTTGGAAAAGTCCTTGATGAACTGACGGTAATATCCAGCCATTCCAAGAAAACTCCTTATTTTCTTTACGTTTTGCGGGGGTTCCCATTTCAACACGTCCCTCACCTTTCCAGAGTCAACCGATACTCAACCTCATGAGATTATATGAACCAAAAATGACACATCTTTAAACCAAAACTAACACTTGTTGAACTTGGCATACAATTGATGCTCCCTTAATTTCTGCAATGTAAGCCACAAGTGTTCCTCATGTTCTTCCTCATCCTTCGAGTAGATCATAATGTCATCAATAAACACCACAACGAACCTATCCAAGTACTCCATGAAGACCTTATTCATGAGGTACATATAGTATGCATGTGCATCGGTCAATCCAAAGGACATCACGGTGTACTCGTAAGATCCATATCGCGTCCTAAAAGTTGTCTTGGTTATGTACGATGGTCTAATCTTCATTTGAATGTATCCCGACCTCAAATCAATCTTAGAGAAGACACAAGCACCCTTCATCTGATCAAACAAGTCTTCTATGCGGGGCAAGGTATACTTGTTCTTGATGGTTACCTTGTTGAGAGCTCAGTAATCTACACACATCCTTTGGGTTCCATCCTTCTTGTCCACAAACAGCACTGGTGCTCCCCAAGGTGAAGAACTAAGGCAAATAAAACCTTTCTCTAGTTGCTCTTCAATTTATTTCTTGAGCTCCGCTAATTCCATAGGAGGTATCCTATAAGGCCTCTTAGCTATAGGTGTAGTTCTAGGTATTAAATCAATAACAAACTCAATGTCTCGATCAGGTGGCATACCTGGCAACTCGTCTGGAAAAACATCCAAAAATTCACACACCACCGGAATTTCCTCAATTGCAGCACCATCCATGTGATTCAGCTCCACTTGTTTCGGTGCATGTTGAGATGCTTCAAATTCTACGGTGATCCCTTCCTCATTGGTCAACTTCACCGTCTTCGTGGCACACTCAATAACTCCATTGTGCTTCCTCAATCAGTCCATACCAAGTATAATGTCCAATCCTTGGGAATCCAAAACAATGAGGTAAGGCTTACCTTTGGACATACTATATTTGTCCTCATCTCTCCTCCAAGAGACTTAACCAATAGAGTAAACTTCATATGAGAGATAGGCAAACTATACTTGGCAACATACTTCGATGCAATGAATGAATGCGATGCTCCATAATCAAATAACATAGTCGCAGGGTTGGAGTTGGCGAGAAACATACCAATGACCACGTCATCCGCTTGTTGAGCATCCTCCGTAGAGACATTGTTCACGTTGCCACAAGCAATATTCTACTGTCCCCGGTTCCCTTGTGGTTGTCCTCCATTGAGTCTTGGGTTTTGCCTCAGCGCATTGCTTCCTTGACCAAGTCTTGACTTAGGATATTGATGTGCAAAGTGTCCAGCTTCTCCACAAGTATAACACTTCTTAACTCCAACATAATTATTCGGATGAGCTTGGTTTTGAATGCTTGCACTAGGAAAGTTAGTGCGAGGTGCATAAGGCATTGGAGGCCTAGGTGCTTGCATGACAGGGCGCTGCTGCACAAAATGGGTTAGGCGTGGTGCATAACGAGGGCGCTGTACAGGAGCAGAGGAGCTATAGTATGGCGCATTAGGAGGCGCAAAGCGGGGGCGCACATTAATTCCTTGTTGCAGTCCTTAATATGGCACCTTCCTCTTGTTGTCTTGCTCCATCTCACGGACCTTGTTCTCAACCACAATTGCTTTTGTCCACAAGCTTCTCAAAATTGGCATAATCACAGTTGAGAAATTGCACTTGGATCTCATTGTTCGAGCCCCTAATGAACAAGTATTGTTTCTATCTGCCCGGCTCACATCCCCAGGCGCATACCTTGAGAGTTGAGTGAATTTGTTGAGGTATTCACCCACACTCGATTTTCCTTGCCTCAAGTTCTCAAATTCTTGCCTCTTCAGGATCATAACACCTTCCGGCACATAATGAGAATGGAAACTCTCCTTAAATTCCGCCCAGGTGATCCTCTCCTGATCCTCATGAGCATTGCATAGTGAATCCCACCAATCGGCAGTTGCTCCAACTAGTTGATGAGAAGCAAATAGAACCTTCTCCTGGTCGCTGCATTGGACAATAGCAAGTTTCTTCTCCACGGACTTGAGCCAATCATCCGCATCCATATGGTCAGCGGCTTGAACAAAGGTCAGCGGTCTAGTCCTCATAAACTCTCCCGACCTATTATGAAGAGGTGGGGTGGCAGTGGAGGAATGTGGGGCTGCTTGTCGATGTTGCCAGCCTGCAGCTGTCCCATAGTTTGTATCATGGTCTGCATGAGCTGGTTTTGCATAGCCAATAGCTGCTCCATATTAGTAGCTCCTTGGGCAGGTCCTTGTCTAGTGTTGTTCTAAGGTGCTCCATGGTTCTCCTCCTCATCATTAGCATCCCTTTGGTTGCAAGTCCTCACCATCTAGAGAAAAGCAATAGGTAAGAATTAGAAAACGTCCCCAACTATATGCATCAAGGGATATGAAACTAGACAACTAACTAGACTACGTGGACATGGCAATGCTAAAGCACCCCAAAATCCTCTATTAAGCACACAAGCAACCAATATATAGCGACAACACACCAAACAAAAACACATTGGTTCCTGAGTGCTCCTATGTGCTCTAAAGTGTCCATTCTATCTAGGTTGCGTCCTACGGTCAACATGTGGCTCTGATACCAAGCTGTGACACGCGATGCTGAAAATGAACCAAGTGAACGCATATGTGTGCCCAGGACGTTCAACACACATACACGAGTGCATCACAAAAGAGTATACAGAAAATTACCACGGAATAAGATTAATTAACTAAATTTTATTACACAAACCATATTATCCTCGAATACAAGTTCTAATGAATATTAATGACAAGTTCAACTAATTCAGCGGAAATAACTAAATATGCAACTACGCAGCTAAGAAAAAGGTATAGCACAGCTCCATGCAACACCACAGGCAACGTTGACGGTAGACACGGCCTAGAACTCCGCATTATCGCCATTAAACTCCCAATTCTGACTTGCAACTGTTGGGGGGATTGCAAGAGTGAGTACATGTTGTACTCAGCAAGTGGGGAAAGTATGACATGTAGCTGATTCAAATGACGAATAAAATAATGACTAAGTGCTGAAAAGTACATTAAAACATTTGAAGAGCAATATATTACATGTATATGAAATAAACCCATCATAAGCCATGTAGTTATCATAATACAAGTCCATACTCCATATCCATCATCATATACCAATATCCATATTCAATACCAGAATTTAATTCCTAACTATCCATAACCATAATACCAACCATAACCATCCGAAATCCCAATTTTCCTTTAATCATGTGAGGGTCCAGGTTGCTCATAACCAGGAGCACGGCTATCATGATAGTTTTAGACACACTCTACAGAGGTTGTACTGCTTTACCCACGTGTTTGTGATTTTATCACCTTTCAATGACTATAGAATCTCAATTACGCCGTCTCACACCTCCGTAGGTGTGTGGCCAAGAGATCACAAAATAGCCTTTACAAAGGGCTTACTAGCCTATTTAGACCCCACTAAGGTTTCACCAGTGGTGATGTCTCCAACTGAGCACATCTTTAGCCAAGGGACCCTCTTGAGCCGTTCGTATCCCAGGGTAGTCCCACCCATCATCAAACAAACCCAATCCGACTACCCCTTTCCCGAGCATCCTTAACGGTCCAACCAGCACTAGCAAAACCCTAATTAATCAGCTACGTCGGACCCATACTTGGCCTCGTGGTGGCACTGTAAATCCTGGATGGTCGCTCCACGAACCGGTCCTTAGATCTAAAGCAGTCAAAACCACCATAACATCCAACCCATCCACGTACTAGGCTTGCTTAGATCACCAATTACCATATCAGATTTAACCAGTTCATGTCAACCACAATCTCATTAATGCATAACTAAATTAAGTAGTGTAGTTGTTCTTCCATCCCAACTAATTAAGCAAAGCAAAAAGGTAAAAATCTCATATCGACTCTCTACCATATATTCTAAGTTGGCAAGGGTGTTTAAACAAAGCTAGTAAACTTCCTATCATAGGATTCCCATCAAAATTGACACAAGCATGCAGTTTTGCAAACAAAGCATTTATTTAAAAAAACAGGATTAATATGCTTCAAGGACAATTGCCTTGCTCTTGGGATTGATTCGAGTCAAAGCCTTCAAACTCTTGGTGCTGGAGATCCTCTGCGGCACTCTCTAGCGCAAATCCGTCTAATCTGCACAATAAACATACAAACAAGAAACACAATCAAAGAGTGCACAAATATTACTCAATATGACATGACATGCATGATTAATGCAAATGCAAGGTAGAACTTGTTAATAGATTGCTTTTAATGATCACTAACTAGTTCTAATAGCTTTTAACAAGTTTATACAGGTTTGGATGTGATTAGATCTAATTTTAGAATTAATTCAATAGAAATTAACCAGGAAAATTGGACTAGTCCGCTAGGGACCAGACAAGTCCACACTGTGCGAAACTAAGGAACTAGGGTTTTCTAGATCGACGTGAATTTGGAGATTTAGGGTTGAATTCACGTAAGGAAAAGGAAATAGAAGGTATACCAGGTGTTTAGGACTCCAATGAATCGAGAAACTTGGAGGTAGCACTTGGATCTTGATGATCTAGGGTTGATTATGAACTTGGAGATGATTTGGTGATGAAGAACGAAACTTGATGGAGATCTTGATCCTCTTTCGTTTCCTCCTCTTCTTCTTCTTGCTTGGGATCTCCTCCTCCCTCCTTGATGGTGGCTCTCCACGAACTAGGGTTTGGGTGGGGTGGAAAAGTGGCTAGATGCCAAGCCAAGGGGTGGGGTTGTTTATATAGAGGTGGAGGCTAGGGTTAGATGGATTTCGATTTTGAGATGAGTAGAGGCCGGTTTAGAGTCCCACATGGGCTCTAAAGGCGTTAGGCACAACGTCCCTAGGCCAACTTAACGTCAAACCCAAGAAACAAGTCGTAAAACAAAAGATCAATTCGGAGTCGCGAAATATCGGACAAGTCCAAAAAGGGCCGAACTAGTCCGAAGTTAGTCAGAAAGAAATCGGACAAGTCTGGCAAAAAATCAGACAAGTCTGACTTTAGTCAGAGTAGACAACGAACAAGTCCGCTGGAACACCGGACTGGCCCGGACAAGTCCAAGGACTTAGTCAATTTTCAAGGGTTCTTGGAACACCGGACTAGTCCGCATAAGATTGGACAAGTCCGAAAGTGTCCAGAGGCAGAATCGGACTAGTCTGCAGCAAAAACAGACAAGTTCAATCGAGGTCAGAGAGAAATCAGACTAGTCCTCACCAAAATCGGACTAGTCCGCACTTTTCAGCATTTTAAGTGTGGTTTTGTTCCAAATCAATTTTAAACTCGTTCCTGTTTATGTTGATTAATGTTAAACATGTATATGAATGTATGTAGGGCATGATGCATGAAAATGAGGGTGTTACACAATCCAACTATAAAGTCCATACCGATCTCTTCCCACTTCCAATCCGGAATCTTCAATGGTTGTAATAGTCCAGCGGGTCTTTGGTGTTCCGCCCTTACCCGTTGGCACACATCACACAATGCTACATATTCAGCTATGTCCTTTTTCATGCTAGCCCACCAATAGCATGTCTTCAAGTCCTTGTACATCTTCATACAACCGGGGTGAATTGAGTATGGTGAGTCATGTGCCTCCTTTAATATTATCTCCCGAATATGCTTCATATTAGGCATGACAATCCTCTTTCCAATCCATAAAGTACCATGGTCATCCTCATCAAATCTGAATTCTCTCCCTCTTGGGTCCTTTCCTTGATCTCCTGAATCTCCTCATCCTTCGTTTGACCCTCTCGAATTTCTTGCTCCAAGGTCGGATTTAACTCCATCATCTCCATCTCATTCACAAATCCGAGATTCAACCGTTCCAACTCCTTACATAACTCAGATGGAAACCCTCGAACTGCAAGTTGATGACTTACTCCTTTCCATCTCAGGGCGTCAGCCACTACATTAGCCTTCCCTGGATGGTAGTTGATTCCTAAATCATAATCCTTGATGAGCTCCAACCATCTCCTTTGCCTCAAATTCAGATCCGTTTGTGTGAAAATATACTTATGACTCTTGTGATCCATATAAATTTTACACCTATGTCCAAGGATGTAGTGTCTCCAAATTTTCAATGCATGTACCACGGCTGCAAGTTACAAGTCATGTGTTTAGTAATTCTGCTCATGTTTCATCAATTGTCTTGTTGCATAGGCAACCACTTGACCTTCTTGCATGAGCACACATCCAAGTCCTTGTATCGATGCATCACAATAAATATCAAAGCTCTTGCTCACATCTGGCAAAACCAGAACTGGGGTTGTAGTTAACCTCTTCTTTAGCTCCTCAAAACTGTTTTGACAAGCTTCAGTCCATCGGAAAGTCTTTCCCTTCATTAGGAATTCCATCATTGGCTTGACTATCTTGGAAAAGTCCTTGATGAACCTACGGTAATATCCAGCCATTCCAAGAAAACTCCTTATTTCCTTTACGTTTTGCGGGGGTTCCCATTTTAACACGTCCCTCACTTTTCCTGGGTCAACCGACGCTCCTCCTCCTGAGATGATATGACCTAAAAATGACACTTCTCTTAACCAAAACTGACACTTGTTGAATTTGGTGTACAATTGATGCTCTTTTAACTTCTACAATGTAAGCCTCAAGTGTTCCTCGTGTTCCTTCTCGTCCTTCGAGTAGATCATAATGTCATCAATGAACACCACAACAAACTTATCCAAGTACTCCATGAATACCTTATTCATGAGGTACATAAAATAGGCAGGTGCATTCGTCAATCCAAAAGACATCACGGTGTACTCATAGGATCCATACCGTGTCCTAAAAGCTGTCTTGGGTATGTCCGACAGTCTAATCTTCATTTGAAGGTATACCGACTTCAAATCAATCTTAGAGAAAACGAAGGCACCCTTCATCGGATCGAACAAATCTTTTATGCGTGGCAAGTTGTACTTATTCTTGATGGTCACCTTGTTGAGAGCTCGGTAATCCACACACATCCTTTGCGACCCATCCTTCTTGACCACAAATAGAACGGGTGCTCCCCAAGGTGAAGAACTAGGGCGAATAAAACCCTTCTCTAGTTGCTCATGAATTTGCTTCTCGAGCTCCGCTAATTCCTTAGGGGGCATCCTATACGGCCTCTTAGCTATAGGTGCAGTTCCAAGTATTAAATCAATAACAAACTCAATGTCTCAATGAGGTGGCATACCTGGCAAATCGTCTAGGAACACATCCAAAAACTCACACACCACCGGACTCTCCTCAATCGTGGCACTGTCCATGTGATTCAACTCCAATTGCTTCGGTGCGTGTTGAGAGGCTTCAAAATCTACAGTGATCCCTTCCTCATTGGTCAACTTCACCGTCTTTGTGGCACACTCAATAACTCCATTGTGCTTCCTCAACC
This sequence comes from Tuctoria greenei, assembly GCA_036927565.1. Classification (NCBI taxonomy): domain Eukaryota; kingdom Viridiplantae; phylum Streptophyta; class Magnoliopsida; order Poales; family Poaceae; genus Tuctoria; species Tuctoria greenei. Next base: position 178,932,176 of record JAYESD010000006.1, read on the forward strand.
AGTCCATACCAAGTATAATGTCCAATCCTTGAGAATCCAAGACAATGAGATTGGCGGAGAAGTCTACCCCCTTATTCTAAGGCTTACTTTTGGACATACTATATTTTTCCTCATCTCTCCTCCAGGAGACTTAATCAATAGAGTAAACTTCATATGAGAGATAGGCAAACTATACTTGGCAACATGAATGAATCCGATGCTCCAAAATCAAATAACATAGTCGCTGGGTTGGAGTTTGCGAGAAACATACCAATCACCACGTCATATGCTTGTTGAGCATCCTTTGTAGAGACATGGTTTACGTTGCCACGAGCAAAATTCTGCTGTCCACGATTTCCTTGTGGCTGTCCTCCATTGGGTCTTGGATTTTGCCTCGGTACATTGCTTCCTTGACCAAGGCCTGACTTAGGACATTGATGTGCAAAGTGTCCAGCTTCTCCACAAGTATAGCACTTCTTAACTCTGCCTGGATTATTGGGACAAGCTTGGTTCTGCGCATTGGCACCAGGAATGTTGGCAAGAGGTGCATAAGGCATTGGAGGCCTAGGTGCTTGCATGACAGGGTGTTGCTGCACAAACTGAGTTGGGCGCGGTGCATAACCAGAGCGATGAGCAGGTGTAGGAGAGCTGTAATATGGCACATTAGATGGCGCAAAGCGAGAGCGCACATTGCTTCCTTTTTGCTGTCCTTGGTATGGCATCTTCCTCTTGTTGTCTTGCTCCATCTCATGGACCTTGTTCTCCACAACAATTGATTTATACACAAGCTTCTGGAAGTTGGCATAGTCACAATTCAACAATTGCACTTGGATCTCATTGTTAAGGCCCCTCATAAACAGATATTAATTCCGGCTATTGTGGCTCACATCCTCAAGTGCATACCTTGAAAGTTGAGAGAATTTGTTGAGATATTCACCCACACTCGATCTTCCTTGCCTCAAGTTTTCAAATTCTTGCCTCTTCAAAATCATAACTCCTTCCAGCACATAATGAGAATGGAAGCTCTCCTTGAATTCCGCCCAAGTGACCCTCTCCTGGTTCTCATGAGCATTGCAATAAGCATCCCACCAATCCGCAGTTGCTCCAACTAGTTCATGAGAAGCAAATAGAACCTTCTCCTCATCGCTGCATTGGACAATAGCTAGCTTCTTCTCCATGGACTTGAGTCAATCATCAGCATCCATAGGGTCAGCAGCTTGAGCAAAAGTCAGCGGCCTAGTCCTCATAAACTCTCCCAACCGGTTATGAGGAGGTGGGGGTGGCGGTGGAGGCATGTGGGGCTGATTGTTGATGTTACCAGCCTACAGTTGTCCTATAGTTTGTATCATAGTCCGTATGAGCTGGTTTTGCATAGTCAAAAGCTGCTCAATATTGATACCTCCCTGAGTAGGTCCTTGTTCGTTGTTATTCTGAGGTGCTCCATTGTTCTCATCCTCATCATTGCCATCCCTCTGGTTGCGAGTCCTCACCATCTGAAGAAAAGCAAGAGATAAGAATTTAGAAGACGTCCCCAACTATATGCATCAAGGGAGATGAAGCTAAGCAACTAGCTATACTAGCCTACATGGACATGGCAATGCTAAAGAATCCCAAAATCCTCTATTAAGCACACAAGCAACCAATATATAGCAAACAGCTCACCAACAAAAAACACATCGATTCCTGAGTGCTCCTATGTTCTCTAAGGTGTCCATTCTATCTAGGTTGTGTCCTATGGTCAACCTGTGGCTCTGATATCAATTTGTGACACCCGGTTCCGAAAATGAACCTAGTGAACGCATATGTGTGCCCAGGACGTTCAACACACATACACGAGTGCAATCACAAAAGAGTATACAGAAAATAACCACATAACATGATTAATTAAGCACATTTATTACAGAATTATTAATATTCTCGAATACAAGCTCTAATTAATATTAACGACAAGTTTGAACTAATGCAGTGAAATAAACTAATCTGAGCAAAATAAGCAACTAAGCAGCATAAGCAAAGGGTATAGCGTAGATCCAATCAACACCACAGGCAAAGCTGATGGCAGACACGGCCTAGAACTCCGCATTATCATCATTATACTCCTAATCCTGACCTGCAACTATTGGGGGCAAATTGCAAGAGTGAGTACATGTCATACTCAGCAAGTGTGGAAAGTATGACATGTAGCTAATTCAAACAACGAATATAATAATGGCTAAGTGCAGAAAAGTACATTAAAAATTTGAAAGCAACATATTATATGTATATAAAATAAACCCATTATAAATCATGTAATCATCAAAATACCAGTCCATGTTCATTACCATCATCCATATTCTAGATTTCTCATTACCATTAATCATATCCAATACCAGAATTTAATCCATAACCAGCCATAACCATATTACCAACCATAACCATCCCAATACCAAGTTTCCTCTAATCATGTGAGGGTACAGGTTGCTCATAACCGGGAGCATGGCTACCACGATAGTTTTATTAGACTCTGCAGAGGTTGCATCACTTTATCCACCTGTTTGTGATCTCATCACCATTCGATCACTATAGAATCTCTATTATGCCTTATCACACTTCCTTAGTTGCGTGGCCAAGAGATCAGAAAATAGCTTTTACAAAGGGATTACTAGCCTATTTAGAACCCACTGAGGTTTGACCGGCGGCGATGCCTCCAACTGAGCACATCTTCAACCAAGGGCCCCCTGTTGAGCCATTCGGATCACAGGGTAGTCCCACCACTCATCAACAAACCCAATCCAACTACCCCTTCCCTGAGCATCCTTAATGGTCCAAATAGCACTGGAAAAGCCCTAATTAATCAGCTACACCGCACCCATACTTGGCCTCGTGGTGGCACTGTAAATCCTGGATGGTCGCTCCACGAACCGGTCCTTAGATCTAAAGCAAGCGAAACCACCATAACATCCAACCCATCCACATACCATGCTTGCTTAGATCACCCATTACCATATCATATTAACCAGTTCATATTAATCATTATCTCATAAAGGCATAATTAAGTTAAGTAGTATAGTTGTCTTCCCATCCCAATTAATTAAGCGAAGCAAAAAATGGGTAAAAAGTCCATCCCTTCTCTCTACCATAAATTCCAGGTGACAAGGATGATCATACAATGCTAGTAAACTTCCTATCATAGGATTCCCATGAAATTGACACAGGCATGCAGTTTTGCAAACAAAACATTTACTTTGAAAACAGGATCAATATGTTCAAGGACACTTGCCTTGCTCTTGGGATTGGTTCGGGTCAAAGCCTTCAAACTCTTGGTGCTGGAGATCCTCTGCAGCACTCTCTAGCGCAAATTTGTCTAATCTGCACAATAAACATATAACACAAGAAACACAATCATAGAGTGCACAAATATTACTCAATATGACATGACATGCATGATTAATGCAATTGTGAAGCAAAACTAGTAAATAAGTTATTAATAATGTTTATTTATCAATTACAATGGTTATTAACATGTCTACATGGTTTGGAGTTGATTTGATCTAACTTGGAATTAATTCAACAGGAAATAGATCGCAAAATCGAACAAGTCCACAGGAGGCCGAACTAGGCCACACTGCGCAGGGACAACAGATTATGGTTTTCTAGATCGGCGTGAATTTTGAGATTTGGGGTTGAATTCACGTAAGGATAAGAGAATATAAGGTATACCAGGTGTTTAGAACTCCAATGAATCAAGGATCTTGAAGGTAACACTTGGATCTTGAAGATCTAGGGTTGATGTTGAATTTGATGGCGAATTGGCTATGGGGAACAAAACTATGGAGATCTTGATCCTCTTTCGTTTCCTCCTATTCTTCTTCTTTCTATAGATCTCCTTCTCCCTCCTTGGTGGAGGCTATCCACGATCTAGGGTTTTGGTGTGATGGAAAAGTGGCAAATAGATGTAAAGCCAAGGGGTTGGGTTGTTTATATAGACAAGTCCGCTGGAATACCAAACTAGTCCGGACAAGTCCAGGGACTTAGCAAAATTTCCATGCAATTTGGGATACCAAACTAGTTCACTATGGGTCGGACAAGTCCAAAAATATCCAGAGGGACAAACAAACGAATCCACAGTAAAACGAACAAGTCCATTCAAAGTCAGAGAGAAATCGGACTATTCCGCACCAAAATCGGACTAGTTCGCACTTCCCAGAATTCTTAAGTGTGATTTTGCTCTAAATTCATTTTAAACTTATTTCTTTTTATGTGCATTAATGTTAGACATGTATTAGAACATATGCAATGTATGATGGATGAAAATGAGGGTGTTATAGTAAAGCAGTAGAGGCTCACCAGGGTTTGGAGCTACCAAGATCGGTATTGTGGTGAGGAGTTGCATGAGCTCTTGAAACGCCTTTTCTGCTTCATCGGACCAATGGAATGACCCAGACTTCCTCAACAGCTTTAAGAAGGGAAGCGCCCGCTCCGCCAATCTCAAAATGAACCGGCTGAGTGCAACTAGACATCCAAGTAACTTCTGGACGTCCTTGATGCGGGCTGGGGGCCGCATATCTTCTATAGCCTTGATCTTCACCGGGTTCACCTCAATTCCTCGGTGAGTCACCAAGAAACCAAGGAGCTTCCCGGAGCTAACCCCGGAGATGCACTTGTCTGGGTTCTGCTTGGTGCGCATGATACACAGCTTGTCGAAGACGACTTACAAGTTATCAAGGAGTGACTCCTTGTTCTTGATCTTCATGACGATGTCATCGACATACAGCTCCACGAAGTCCCTAATGAGTTCTCCAAAAGTTTTGTACATAGCTCACACAAAGGTTGAATTAGCATTTTTGAGACCAAAGGGCATGGCAGTATAACAATACAATCCATCTACTGTTATGAAGGCAGTATGCACTTCATCATCTCTAGACATTTGGATTTGATGATATCCAGAGTATGCATCTAAGAAACACAATAAATCACACCTGGAGTTTGAGTCCACTATCTGATCTATTCTAGGTAGTGGATATGGATCTTTTGGACATGCCTTATTTAGTGTGGTGTAGTCGATACACATCTGAAGCTTCTCACCGGCCTTGGGTACAACAACTGGGTTTGCCAACCATTTTGGATGATAAACTTCCTGGATGAAACCAGCTTTGAGCAGCTTCTTGATCTTCTGTCAGATGAAGTTTCGCCTCTCGATTGATTGTTTTTAGGGCTTATGGTGTCGGACCGTGCATCGGAATAAATCTTCAGATTGTGCTCAATCACCTCCCTAGGGATCCCAGACATTTGTGACGGTTGCCAGACAAACACATCAACATTCGCCCGGAGGAAACTGATGAGTGCGAGTTCCTATTTGTTGTTCAGACCCCCCGATATACGGGTGGTCTGATGTGACACCCGGTTCTGAAAATGAACCAAGTGAACGCATATGTGTGCCCAGGACGTTCAACACACATACACGAGTGCATCACAAATGATATGCAGAAAATTACCACAGAACAAGATTAATTAACCAATTTTATTGCACAAACCATATTTTCCTCGAATACAAGTTCTAATGAATATTAATGACAAGTTCAACTAATGCAGCAGAAATAGACTAAATAAGCAAACTAAATAGCTAGGCAGCATAAGCAATAGGGTATAGCACAGCTCTAATCAACACCACAAGCGAGTTGACGGTAGACACAACCTAGAACTCCGCATTATCACCATTAAACTCCCAATCCTGACCTACCACTATTGGGGGGGATTGCAAGAGTGAGTACATGTCGTACATAGCAAGTGTCGAAAGTATGACATGTGGCTGATTCAAATGACGACAATAATAATGGTTGAGTGCTGAAAAGTACATTAAAACATTAGAAAAGCAATATATTACATGTATATGAAATAAAGCCATCATAAACCATAATTAATAACGTAGTACCAATCCATATTCCATATCCATCACCATCATAGCATTAACCATATTCAATTTCATAGTTTAATCCATATCCAGCCATAATGAGTACCAACCCATAACCATTCCAGTACCAAGTTTTCTCTAATCATGTGAGGGTCTAGGTTGCTCATAACCGGGAGCATGGCTATCATGATAGTTTTAGACACACTCTGCAGAGGTTGTACCGCTTTACCCACGTGTTTGTGATTTTGTCACCTTTCGATGACTATGAAATCTCAATTATGTCGTCTCACACTTCCTTAGGTGTGTGGCCAAGAGAACACAAAATAGCCTTTACAAAGGGATTACTAGCCTATTTAGACCCCATTTAGGTTTCACCAGTGGCGATGTCTCCAACTGAGCACATCTTCAACCAAGGGCCCCCTCTTGAGCCATTCAGATCCTAGGGTAGTCCCACCAATCATCAACAAACCCAATCCGACTACCCCTTCCCCGAGCATCCTTAATGGTCCAAATAGGACTAGCAAAGCCCTAATTAATCAATTACGCCGCACCCATACTTGGCCTCATGGTGGCACTATAAATCCTGGATGGTCGCTCCACGAACCGGTTCTTAGATCTAAAGCAAGCAAAACCACCATAACATCCAACCCATCCACATACCAGGCTTGCTTAGATCACTCATTACCATATCATACTAACCAATTCATGTTAACCATAATCTCATCCATGCATAATTAAGTTGGGTGGTATAGTTGTTTTCCCATCCCAGTTCATTAAGTGAAGCAAAAGGTAAAAAACTCTTCCCGGCTCTCTACCATTTATTCTAGGTGACAAGGGTGGTTAAACAAAACTAGTAAACTTCCTACCTTAGGATTTCCCATCAAATTGACATAAGCATGCAATTTTGCAAACAAAACATTTATTTCAAAACAAGATCAATATGCTTCAAGGACACTTGCCTTGCTCTTGCGGTTGATTAGGGTCAAAGCCTTCAAACTCTTGGTGCTGAAGATCCTCCGCGGCACTCTCTAGCGCAAATCCGTCTAATCCACACAATAAATATACAAGACAAGAAACACAATCAAAGAGTGCACAAATATTACTCAATATTACATGACATGCATGATTGATGCAAATGCAAAGTAGAACTTGTTAATAGATTGCTTTTAATGATCACTAACAATTTCTAATAGATTTTAACAAGTTTATACAGGTTTGGATTTGATTAGATCTACTTTTAGAATCAATTCAACACAACTCAGTCAGAAAAATCAGACTAGTCTGCAGAAGGCCGGACTAGTCCGCACTTCGCAGAACTAGCAAACTAGGGTTTTCTAGATCGACGTGAATTTGGAGATTAGGGGTTGAATTCACGTAAGGAAAAGAGAATAGAAGGTATACCAGGTGTTTAGAACTCCAATGAACCAAGAAACTTGGAGGTAACACTTGGATCTTGATGATCTAGGGTTGGTGATGAACTTGGAGATTAATTGGTGATAAAGAATGAAAGCTTGATGGAGATCTTGATCCTCTTTCGTTTCCTCCTCTTCTTCTTCTTGCTTGGGATCTCCTCCTCCCTCCTTGGTGGTGGCTCTCCACGAACTAGGGTTTGGGTGGGGTGGAAAAGTGGCGAATAGATGTCAAGCCAAGGGGTGAGTTTGTTTATATAGAGGTGGAGGCTAGGGTTAGATGGATTTCGAGTTAGAGAGGAGTAGAGGCTGGTTTAGAGTCCCACATGGGCTCTAAAAGAGTTAGACACGACATCCCTAGGCCCACTTAACGTGAAACCCAAGAAACAAGTCGTAAAACAAAAGATCAACTCGGAGTCGCGAAATATCAGACAAGTCTGAAAAGGACAGGACTAGTCCGGAGTTGTCCAGAGAGAAATCGGACAAGTTTTGCCAAAAATCGGACAAGTCCGACTTTAGTCAGAGAGGAAAACAGACAAGTCCGCTGGGACATCGGACTAGTCTGGAAAAGTCCAGGGACTTAGCAAATTTTCAAGGATTCTTGGTATATTGGACTAGTCCGCACAAAATCAGACAAGTTCGAAAGTTTCCAGAGGCAAAATCGGATTAGTCCACAGCAAAAACGGACAAGTCCGTTTTTAGTCAAAGAGAAATTGGACTAGTCCACACCAAAATCGGACTAGTTCGCACTTTTCAGCATTTTCAGTGCGGTTTTGTTCCAAATCAATTTTGAATGTTCCAAATCAATTTTAAACTCGTTCCTCTTTATGTGGGTTAATGTTAAACATGTATATGAATGTATGTAGGTCATGATGCATGAAAATGAGGGTGTTACAAACCTACCCCTCTTAAAATAAATCTCGCCCTCGAGATTCGACGCGGAAGAGAAGAGATAGGGAAATTCCTTCTTGAGATCATCCTCCAATTCCCACGTTGCTTCTTTTTCTGTGTGGTGCTTCCATTGAACTTTACACCATCGAATAACCATGTTCCTTGTGACTCTCTCCTTGGTTTCCAAAATTTTGATCGGTTGCTCGGCATAAGTCAAATCTGCCTCTAATTCCAATCCTTCTATTGGCACTTGTTCTTCTGGTACTCTTGAGCACTTCTTGAGCTGGGAAACATGAAACACATCATGGACATCTGAAAGATGAGTTGGCATCTCCCACTTATACGCTACTTCTCCTCTTTTGTCCAAAATCTTGAATGGTCCAATGTAGCGAGGTGCTAGCTTGCCTCTTATATTAAACCTCTTATGACCCCTCATCGGTGACACCTTGAGGTAAACAAAATCTCCCACTTCAAAGGTTAATTTCCTTCTCCTATTGTCCGCATAGCCCTTTTGTCTTGATTGGACAGCCCTCAAGTTTTCACGAATTATTTGGACTTGCTTTTCGGCTTCTTGCAACAAATCCGGACCAAATACTTGAGTTTCTTCTTCCTCATTCCAGAATAAAGGTGTCCTACACTTCCTTCCATAAAGCGCTTCATATGGTGACATCTTCAAACTTGCTTGACAACTATTGTTGTACGAGAATTCCGCGTATGGCAAGCTTTTGTCCCAACTTTTCCCATGCTTTAAAACACAAGCTCTTAATGTGACACCCGGTTCCGAATATGAACCAAGCGTAATGCATATGTGTGCCCAAGAAGTTCATCACACATATACGGTTGCATCACAAACGATATACAAAATTTAACCACGTCTTAACTATTAAATAAGTACTTTATTACAATAATCCAATAGTTCACGAATGATAATACTCTAAATAATTGCAGCGGAAAATAAACTAAACAGTACGACTCCAATCCACAGGCAATTGACGGCGGTACGCAACCTAGTACTCCACGTGATCCTCAGGGTACTCCCAATTGTCTCCAGTAGCTGTTGGGGGGGGGGGGGGGTTGCAAGGGTGAGTACATGTCGTACTCAGCAAGTGTGGAAAGTATGACATTTGGCTAATCCAAATGACGAATGTAATAATGGCTAAGTGCTGAAAAGTACAGTAAAACATTTGAAAAGCATTATACTATGTCTATGTGTAATAAATCCCATCATAACCATCATATTAACATAATATAAACCATATCCAATTATTGCCAACATCACCATTATCCATGTCCAATTACCATAACTCAAATTCATATCCATGACCATAATCCATAAACCATAACCATTACCAACCCATAACCATAAACCAACCATAACCTTTACCAGACCATAACCATCCCAAGTCCCAATTCCAACTCTAATCATGTAGGTCATCCAGGCGCTCATAACCGGGAGCACGGCTATCATGATAGTTTTAAACACTCTGCAGAGGTTGTACCACTTTACCCACATGTTTGTGATTTCATCACCTTTCAATGACTAAGGAACCTCCATTATGCCGTTTCACACTTCCGTAGGTGTGTGGCCAAGAGATCACAAAATAGCCTTTCAAAAGGGACTACTAATATGTACGTGCCCACTAAGGTTTCACCGGCAGGCTTGAATCTCCATTCTCCCACCCCTGGGCCCCCTCGTGTGCCATGCGGATCCCAGGGCAGTCCTCCTCGACTCCCATTCCCCGCGCCATCCAATGGTCCATACAATACTAGCAGCGCTCCTAATTATTCAGCTACGCCGCACCCATACTTGGCCTTATGGTGGCACTGTTGACCTGGCATATTCTCGCATGAACCAGTCCTTAGATCTAGAGCAAGCAAACCACCATAACATCCAACCCATCCACAAAACCATGCTTGCTTAGATCACCCATCATATTGACCAGTTCACATTAACTAGAATATCATTGGTGCATAATTAAATGTGTAGTGTTGTTTGCCATCCCAATTAATTAAGCGAAGCAAAAAGGTAAAAACCCTTCCCGACTCTCTACCATAAATTCCAGGTGACAAGGGTGGTCAAACAAAACTAGTAAACTTCCTACCATAGGATTCCCATCAATTTGACACAAGCATGCAAGTTCGCAAACAAAACATTTATTAAAACAGGATCAATATGCTTCAAGGACACTTGCCTTGCTCCAGCGGATGGGGTTGCTCAAGCGCTTCGAAGTCTTGGTTTTGGAAATCCTAGTATGCAGCCTCTTGAGCACGTTCCTCTACGCGTGATCATACATACAAGAGAACATATACAATTCAACATGATGCACGCAAAATAATCAACATGCAATGACATGCATGCATGCATAATTCAATAATTAATTAACTACGGTTGTTTATTAATTAGATGCAACTAGTTCATACGTATTCATATGAGTTTACGGGGGTTTTAGGGTGGATTAATGCTGCTGAAAATAAAATTATGACACAACTACGATCAAGTTACGCCTATTAGGTTCAATATGATCGCTAAAATTCACATCGGGAACATGGCCTACCGTAGATGCGATGGCTTCGATGATCGCGGGATGGGGACAATGCGTAGACGAAGTAGATGCGTTCTCCGGCGGCACGACGACGGCGGCGCGATGTCGACGACGATCTCCGGCAGACGGTGGGGCCCTCCTCTTTTTATTCCTCTTCTTCCCCTTCTTTTTCTCCTTTTTCTTCCCTTGTCGCAGCCCTCTGGTCCCTGGTGCTTTTTCCCGGCGGCTAGGTTTTTTCCTGGGGCTCTGGCGTCGGGATCGTGAGGCCTACGGCCTTTTTATAGCCGCGGCGAGAGGGCGATCGGGGCCGAGTCGGTTTCCGGGAATCGGGCGTCGGGCGCGGGATTTTCGGTGGGAGGCGGGAATCGGGACGTGGCGGCGCGCGTACGCGGGAGCGGGATTCGATCGGGAGAATCGGGGGCGGGACGAGCGGGGCGTTCGGCGGGCGGGGCGCTTACGCGGGCGAGGCGCGTGGCCAGCGGGGTCCATCGCGGGGCGGGCGGCCGAGTCGGGCGAGTCGCGCGCCGGGGTGGGGTCCACGCGGGCAGGAGGCCGAGCGGCGGGGTGGCCAGCGGGGGCACTGGCTGGGCCGTTCGGCGGCCTGGCCGGCGGTCCTTTTTTTTTTCTTTTTTTTTGTAATATTATTATTTTATTATTTATGTTTAATTATTTTACTTTTTTTATACTTTCTTATATTATATAATTTATTATATATTTTTTTTATATATATTATTATTCATATTATACATTTATTATTTATTATTACTATAATATATATTATTAATATTAATATTTTATTTATTTTTATATATTGTTATATATATTATTTATATATATATATTTATATATATTATTATTTTTATTTTTATACTTATTCCTTATTACAAGTTTTAGGCTATTTTTACTTCTATTTCTTCTTTTGCTACATACATTTGTATATATATGCTCCATCTTTTATGTTTTATTATTTTTCTTTTATCCTACTAATGTTTAATGCATGATCATGTATGCAATGCAGGATGCGAAAATTTAGGGTGTTACAATTCTACCCCCCTTGAAGTGAATCTCGCCCTCGAGATTCGATAGCGTGGAGAAAAGGTGAGGGAATTCTGCCTTCAGGTCTTCTTCACGTTCCCATGTAGCTTCGGTTTCCGTATGGTATTTCCATTGCACTTTGCACCAACGGATCCTCTTATTCCTTGTGAATCCAAAACAATGAGGTTGGCGGAGAAGTCTACCCCCCTTATTCTAAGGCTTACTTTTGGACATACTATATTTGTCCTCATCTCTCCTCCAGGAGACTTAACCAATAGGGTAAACTTCATATGAGAGATAGACAAACTATACTTGGCAACATACTTCGATGCAATGAATGAATGTGATGCTACAGAATCAAATAACATAGTCGCGGGGTTGGAGTTAGCAAGAAACATACCAATGACCACGTCATCAGCTTGTTGAGCATCCTCCGTAGAGACATGATTCACCTTGCCATGAGCAAAATTCTGCTGTCCACGGTTCCCTTGTGGCTGTCCTCCATTAGGTCTTGGGTTTTGCCTCGGCGCATTGCTTCCTTGACCAAGGCCTGACTTAGGACATTGATGCGCAAAGTGTCCAGCTTCTCCACAAGTATAGCACCTCTTAACTCCACCGGAATTATTGGGACGAGCTTGGTTTTGAGCATTGGTTCCAGGAAAATCAGCACGAGGCGCATAAGGCATTGCTTGCATAACAGGGCGCTGCTGCACAAACTGAGTTGGGCGTGGTGCATAACCAGGGCGCTGAGCAGCAATAGAAGAGCTGTAATGAGGCGCATTGGGCGGTGCAAGGCGAGGGCGCACATTACTTCCTTGTTGCTGTCCTTGGTATGGTGCCTTCCTCTTGATTTCTTGCTCCATCTCATGAACCTTGTTTTCCACCACAATTGCTTTGTCCACAAGCTTCTGAAAATTGGCATAGTCACAATTGAGTAATTGCACTTGAATCTCATTGTTGAGGCCTCTCATGAACAAATATTGCTTCCGGCTGTCCTGACTAACATCCTCGGGCGCATACCTTGAGAGTTGAGTGAATTTATTGAGATATTCACTCATGCTTGATCTTCCTTGCCTTAAGTTCTCGAATTCTTGCCTCTTCAAGATCATAACACCTTCCGGCACATAATGAGAACGGAAGTTCTCCTTGAATTCCGCCCAAGTGATCCTCTCTTGATCCTTATGAGCATTGCATAGTGAATCCCACCAATCGGCAGCTGCTCCAACGAGTTGATGAGAAGCAAATAGGACCTTCTCTCGGTCATTGCATTGGACAATAGCTAGGTTCTTCTCCACGGACTTGAGCCAATCATCAGCATCCATAGGGTTTGCGGCTTGAGCAAAGGTTGGCGGCCTAGTACTCATGAACTCTCCCAAACAGTTGTGGTGGGGCTTGGGTGGTGGCGGTGGAGGCATGTGGGGCTGATTGTTGATGTTATTGCCAGCCTGCAGCTGTCCCATAGTTTGTATCATGGTCTGCATGAGCTGGTTTTGCATAGCCAATAGCTGCTCAATATTGATAGCTCCATGAGCAGGTCCTTGTCCGTTGTCGTTCTGAGGTACTCCATGGTTCTCCTCCTTGTTATTGACATCTCTCTGGTTGCGAGCCCTCACCATCTTAAGAAGAGCAATAGGTAAGAATTTAGAAACGTCCCCAACTATATGCATCAAGGGATATGAAACTAAACAGCTAGCTACACTAGCCTAGGTGGACATGGCAATGCTAAGGCATCCCAAAATCCTCTATTAAGCACACAAGCAACCAATATATATAGCAAACAGCACACTAAGCAAAAACACATCGATTCCTGAGTGCTCCTATGTGCTCTAAAGTGTCCATTCTACTTAGGCTTGCGTCCTACGGTCAACCTGGCTTTGATACCAATTTGTGACACCCGGTTCCGAATATGAACCAAGCGTAACACATATGTGTGCCCAGGAAGTTCATCACACATATACGGTTGCATCACAAACGATATACAGAATTTAACCACGTCTTAACTATTAAATAAGTACTTTATTACAATAATCCAATAGTTCACGAATGATAAAACTCTAAATAGTTGCAGCTGAAAATAAACTAAACAGTACGACTCCAATCCATAGGCAATTGACGGCGGTACGCAACCTAGTACTCCACGTGATCCTCAGGGTACTCCCAATTGTCTCCAGTAGCTGTTGGGGGGGGGGGGATTGCAAGGGCGAGTACATGTCGTACTCAGCAAGCGTGGAAAGTATGACATGTGGCTAATCCAAATGACGAATGTAATAATGGCTAAGTGCTGAAAAGTACAGTAAAACATTTGAAAAGCATTATACTATGTCTATGTGTAATAAATCCCATCATAACCATCATATTAACATAATATAAACTATATCCAATTATTGCCAACATCACCATTATCCATGTCCAATTACCATAACTCAAATTCATATCCATGACCATAATCCATAAACCATAACCATTACCAACCCATAACCATAAACCAACCATAACCATTACCAGACCATAACCATTCCAAGTCCCAATTCCAACACTAATCATGTAGGTCATCCAGGCGCTCATAACCGGGAGCACGACTATCATGATAGTTTTAAACACTCTGCAGAGGTTGTACCACTTTACCCACATGTTTGTGATTTCATCACCTTTCGATGACTAAGGAACCTCCATTATGCCGTTTCACACTTCCGTAGGTGTGTGGCCAAGAGATCACAAAATAGCCTTTCAAAAGGGACTACTAGTATGTAAGGGCCCACTAAGGTTTTACCGGCAAGCTTGAATCTCCATTCTCCCACCCACGGGCCCCTTCGTGTGCCATGCGGATCCCAGGGCAGTCCTCCTCGACTCCCATTCCCCGCGCCATCCAATGGTCCATACAATACTAGCAGCGCTCCTAATTATTCAGCTACGCCGCACCCATACATGGCCTTATGGTGGCACTGTTGACCTGGCATATTCTCGCATGAACCGGTCCTTAGATCTAAAGCAAGCAAACCACCATAACATCCAACCCATCCACAAAACCATGCTTGCTTAGATCACCCATCATATTGACCAGTTCACATTAACCAGAATATCATTGGTGCATAATTAAATGTGTAGTGTTGTTTGCCATCCCAATTAATTAAGTGAAGCAAAAAGGTAAAAACCCTTCCCGACTCTCTACCATAAATTCCAGGTGACAAGGGTGGTCAAACAAAACTAGTAAACTTCCTACCATAAGATTCCCATCAATTTTACACAAGCATGCAAGTTCGCAAACAAAACATTTATTAAAACAGGATCAATATGCTTCAAGGACACTTGCCTTGCTCCGGCGGATGGGGTTGCTCAAGCGCTTCGAAGTCTTGGTTTCGGAAATCCTCGTATGCGGCCTCTTGAGCACGTTCCTCTATGCGTGATCATACATACAAGAGAACATATACAATTCAACATGATGCACGCAAAATAATCAACATGCAATGACATGCATGCATGCATAATTCAATAATTAATTAACTACGGTTGTTTATTAATTAGATGCAACTAGTTCATACGTGTTCATATGAGTTTACGGGGGTTTTAGGGTGGATTAATGCTGCTGAAAATAAAATTATGACACAACTACGATCAAGTTATGCCTATTAGGTTCAATATGATCGCTAAAATTCGCATCGGGAACATGGCCTACCGTAGATGCGATGGCTTCGATGATCGCGGGATGGGGACAATGCGTAGACGAAGTAGATGCGTTCTCCGGCAGACGGTGGGGCCCTCCTCTTTTTCTTCCTCTTCTTCCCCTTCTTTTTCTCCTTTTTCTTCCCTGGTCGCAGCCCTCTAGTCCCTGGTGCTTTTTCCCGGCGGCTAGGTTTTTTCCTGGGGCTCTGGCGTCGGGATCGTGAGGCCTACGACCTTTTTATAGCCGCGGCGGGAGGGGGATCGGGCCGAGTCGGTTTCCGGGAATCGGGCGTCGGGCGCGGGATTTTCGGCGGGAGGCGGGAATCGGGACGTGGCGGCGCGCGTACGCCGGAGCGGGATTCGATCGGGAGAATCGGGGGCGGGGCGAGCGGGGCGTTCGGCGGGCGGGGCGCTTACGCGGGCGGGGCGCGTGGCCAGCGGGGTCCAGCGTGGGGCGGGCGGCCGAGCCGGGCGAGTCGCGCGCCGGGGTGGGGTCCGCGCGAGCAGGAGGCCGAGCGGCGGGGTGGCCAGCGGGGGCGCTGGCTGGGCCGTTCGGCGGCCTGGCCGGTAGTCCTTTTTTTCTTTTTTTTTTTGTATTATTATTATTTTATTATTTATGTTTAATTATTTTACTTTTTTATACTTTCTTTTATTATATAATTTATTATATATATTTTTTTATATATATTATTATTCATATTATACATTTATTATTTATTATTATTATAATATATATTATTAATATTAATATTTTATTTATTTTTATATATTGTTATATATATTATTTATATATATATTTATATATATTATTATTATTATTTTTATACTTATTCCTTATTACAAGTTTTAGGCTATTTTTATTTCTATTTCTTCTTTTGCTACATACATTTGTATATATATGCTCCATCTTTTATGTTTTATTATTTTTCTTTTATCCTACTAATGTTTAATGCATGATCATGTATGCAATGCAGGATGCGAAAATTTAGGGTGTTACACTTAACATGTCTTTCCAAATTTGATTTGTCCTCTCGGTTTGTCCATCCGTTTGATGGTGATATGCTGAATTAAAATTCAACCTCGTTCCCAAAGCTTCATGTAGTTTCTGCCAAAATCTGGAAGTGAATTGTAAACCTCTATCCGAGATTATCTTCTTTGGAACTCCATGCAAACATACTATTCTTCCCATATACAGTTCCGCTAATTTCTCTCCATTACAGGTGGTCTTGACGGGAATAAAGTGAGCTGACTTAGTTAACCGATCCACAATTACCCAAATTGAGTCGTAACCATACTGAGTACATGGTAAACCAACTATGAAGTCCATACCGATCTCTTCCCTTCTTGTCCACAGATAGAACGAGCGCTCCCCAAGGTGAAGAGCTTGGGCGAATAAAACGTTTCTCTAGTTGCTCCTGAATCTGCTTCTTGAGCTCCGCTAATTCCATAGGAGGCATCCTATACGGCCTCTTAGCTATAGGTGCAATTCCAGGTATTAAATCAATAACAAACTCAATGTCTCGATTAGGTGGCATACCTGGTAACTCATACGGAAAAACATCCAAAAATTTACACACCACCGGAATCTCCTCAATTGTGGCACCGTCCATATTATTCAGCTCCAAATGCTTCGGTGCGGTTTGAGATTCTTCAAACTCTACGGTGATCCCTTCCTCATTGCTCAACTTCACCATCTTCGTGGCACACTCAATAACTCTATTGTGCTTCCTCAACCAGTCCATACCAAGTATAATGTCCAATCCTTGAGAATTTAAAATAATGAGGTTGGCGGAGAAGTCTACCCCCCTTATTCTAAGGATTACTTTTGGACATACTATATTTGTCCTCATCTCTCCTCTAGGAGACTTAACCAATAGAGTAAACTTCATATGAGAGATAGGCAAACTATGCTTGGCAACATACTTCGATGCAATGAATGAATGCGATGCTCTAGAATCAAACAACATAGTCGCGGGGTTGGAGTTGGCAAGAAACATACCAATGACCACGTCATCCGCTTGTTGAGCATCCTCCGTAGAGACATGGTTCACGTTGCCGCGAGCAAAATTCTGCTGTCCACGGCTCCCTTGTGGATGTCCTCCATTGGGTCTTGGGTTTTGCCTCGGTGCATTGCTTCCTTGACCAAGGCCTGACTTAGGACATTGATGCGCAAAGTGTCCAGCTTCTCCACAAGTATAGCACTTCTTAACTACACCAGAATTATTGGGACGAGCTTGGTTTTGAACATTGGCACCAGGATAGTTAGCACGAGGTGCATATGGCATTGGAGGCCTAGGTGCTTGCATGACAAGGCGCTGCTGCACAAACTGAGCTGGACACGGTGCATAACCAGGGCGCTGTACAGGAGTAGAGGAGCTGTAATATGGCGCATTAGGAGGTGCAAAGCGAGGGCGCACATTACTTCCTTGTTGTTCTTGATATGGCGCCTTCCTCTTGTTGTCTTGCTCCATCTCACGAATCTTATTCTCAACCACAATTGCTTTGTCCACAAGCTTCTGAAAATTTGCATAGTCACAATTGAGCAATTGCACTTGGATCTCATTGTTCAAGCCCCTCATGAACAAGTATTGTTTTCGGCTGTCCCGGCTCACATCCTCAGGCGCATACCTTGAAAGTTGAGTGAACTTATTGAGATATTCACTCACGCTTAATTTTTCTTGCCTCAAGTTCTCAAATTCTTGCCTCTTCAAAATCATTACACCCTCAGGCACATAATGAGAACGGAAGCTCTCTTTGAATTCGGCCCAAGTGATCCTCTCCTGATTCTCATGAGCATTGCAATGTGAATCCCACCAATCCGCAACTGCTCCAACTAGTTGATGAGAAGCAAATAAGACCTTCTCCCGGTCACTACATCGGACAATAGCCAACTTCTTCTCCACGGACTTGAGCCAATCATCCGCATCCATAGGGTCAGCGGCTTGAGAAAAGGTCGGTGGCCTAGTCCTCATAAACTCTCCCAACCGGTTTTGAGGAGGCGGGGGTGGCGGTGGAGGCATGTGGGGTTGATTGTTGATGTTTCTAGCCTGCAGCTGTCCCATAGTTTGTATCATGGTCTGCATGTGCTGGTTTTGCATAGCCAAAAGCTGCTCAATGTTGATAGCTCCATGAGCAGGTCCTTGTCCATTGTTGTTCTGAGGTGCTCCATGGTTCTCATCATTAGCATCCCTCTGGTTGCGTGTCCTCACCATCTAGAGAAAAGCAATAGGTAAGAATTAGAAAACGTTCGCAACTATATGCATCAAGGGATATGAAACTAGACAACTAACTAGACTACCTGGACATGGCAATGCTAAAGCATCCCAAAATCCTCTATTAAGCACACAAGCAAACAATATATAGCAAACAGCATACCAACCAAAATACATTGATTCCAGAGTGCTCCTATGTGCTCTAAAGTGTCCATTCTATCTAGGCTGCATCCTACGGTCAACCTATGGCTCTAATACCAATATGTGACACCCGGTTCCGAAAATGAACCAAGTGAACGCATATGTGTGCCCAGGACGTTCAACACACATACACGAGTGCATCACAAATGATATACAGAAAATTACCACAAAACAAGATTAATTAACCAATTTTATTGCACAAACCATATTGTCCTCGAATACAAGTTCTAATGAATATTAATGACAAGTTCAACTAATGCTGCGGAAATAGACTAAATAATCAAACTAAACAGCTAGGCAGCATAAGCAATAGGGTATAGCGCAGCTACAATCAACACCACAGGCAAGCTGACGGTATACACGGCCTAGAACTCCGAAATATCACCATTAAACTCCCAATCCTGACCTGCAACTATTGGAAGGATTGCAAGAGTGAGTACATGTCGTACTTAGCAAGTGTGGAAAGTATGACATGTGACTGATTCAAATGACGACAATAATAATGGTTGAGTGTTGAAAAGTACATTAAAACATTTGAAAAGCAATACATTACATGTATATGAAATAAACCCATCATAAACCATAATTAATAACATAGCACCAATCCATATTCCATATCCATCACCATCATACCATTAACCATATTCAATTTCATAGTTTAATCCATATCTAGTCCTAACCAGTACCAACCCATAACTATCCCAAAAACCATTCCAGTACCAAGTTTTCTCTAATCATGTGAGGGTCCAGGTTGCTCATAACCGGGGGCACGGCTATCATGATAGTTTTAGACACACTCTGCAGAGGTTGTACCGCTTTACCCACGTGTTTGTGATTTTATAACCTTTCGATGACTATGGAATCTCAATTATGCCGTCTCACACTTCCTTAGGTGTGGCCAAGAGATCACAAAATAGCCTTTACAAAGGGATTACTAGCCTATTTAGACACCACTGAGGTTTCACCGGTGGCAATGTCTCCAATTGAGCATATCTTCAACCAAGGGCCCCCTCTTGAGCCATTCGGATCCCAGGGTAGTCCCACCAATCATCAACAAACCCAATCTGACTACCCCTTTCCCGAGCATCCTTAATGGTCCAAATAGCATTGGCAAATCCCTAATTAATCAGCTACGCTGCACCCATACTTGGCCTCATGGTGGCACTGTAAATCCTAGATGGCCGCTCCACGAACCGGTCCTTAGATCTAAAGCAAGCAAAACCACCATAACATCCAACCCATCCACATACCATGCTTGCTTAGATCACCCATTACCATATCATACTAACCAGTTCATGTTAACCATAATCTCATCCATGCATAATTAAGTTGAGTGGTATAGTTGTTTTCCCATCCCAGTTGATTAAGCGAAGCAAAAGGTAAAAAACCCTTCCCGACTCTCTACAATACATTCCCGGTGACAAGGGTGGTTAAACAAAACTAGTAAACTTCCTACCATAGGATTTACCGTCAAATTGACACAAGCATACAATTTTGCAAACAAAACTTTATTTCAAAACAGGATTAATATGCTTCAAGGACAGTTGCATTGCTCTTGCAGTTGATTAGGGTCAAAGACTTCAAACTCTTGGTGCTAAAGATCCTCCGTGGCACTCTCTAGCGCAAATCCGTCTAATCCACACAATAAACGTACAAGACAAGAAACACAATCAAAGAGTGCAATATTACTCAATATGACATGACATGCATGATTGATGCAAATGCAAGGTAGAACTTGTTAATAGATTGCTTTTAATGATCACTAACTAGTTCTAATAGATTTTAACAAGTTTATACAGGTTTGTATTTGATTAGATCTACTTTTAGAATCAATTCAACACAACTCAGTTAGCAAAATCGGACTAGTCTGCAGAAGGCCGGACTAGTCCGCACTTCGCAGAACTAGCAAACTAGGGTTTTCTAGATCGACATGAGTTTGAAGATTAGGGGTTGAATTCATGTAAGTAAAAGAGAATAGAAGGTATACCAGGTGTTTAGAACTCCAATGAACCAAGAAACTTGGAAGTAACACTTGGATCTTCATGATCTAGGGTTGGTGATAAACTTGGAGATGAATTGGTGATAAAGAACGAAAGCTTGATGGAGATCTTGATCCTCTTTCGTTTCCTCCTCTTCTTCTTCTTGCTTGGGATCTCCTCCTCCCTCATTAGTGGTGGCTCTCCACAAACTAGGGTTTGGGTGGGGTGGAAAAGTGGCAAATAAATGTCAAGCCAAGGGGTGGGGTTGTTTATATAGAGGTGGAGGCTAGGGTTAGATGGATTTTGAGTTTGAGAGGAGTAGAGGCCGGTTTAGAGTCCCACATGGGATCTAAAAGAGTTAGGAACGGCGTCCCTAGGCCCACTTAACGTGAAACCCAAGAAACAAGTCATAAAATAAAAGATCAACTTGGAGTCGTGAAATATCGGACACGTTCAAAAAGGATTGGACTAGTCCGAAGTTGTCCAGAGAGAAATTGGACAAGTCTGGCAAAAAATCAGACAAGTTCGACTTTAGTCAGAGAGGAAAATGGACAAGTCCGCTGGGACACCGGACTAGTACGGAAAAGTCCAGGGACTTAGCAAATTTTCAAGGATTCTTGGAATATCGGACTAGTCCGCACAAAATCAGACAAGTCCGAAAGTTTCCAGAGGCAAAATCGGACTAGTCCGCAGCAAAATCGGACTAGTCCGCAGCAAAAACGGACAAGTCCATTTTTAGTCAAAAGGAAATCGGACTAGTCCTCACAAAAATCGGACTAGTCTGCACTTTTCAGCATTTTAAGTGCGCTTTGTTCCAAATAAATTTTAAACATTCCAAATCAATTTTAAACTTGTTCCTCTTTATGTGGGTTAATGTTAAACATGTATATGAATGTATGTAGGTCATGATGCATGAAAATGAGGGTGTTACATCTGAGCAGCATCGGAACCAATTTGGACGACTTTGACGGGTATGTTGTTGTCGCCGCTTGGCTGCACACGTGGTGCAGAAGTTGAGCCTCGTGACGCGTGCTTGGAGGTTGAGCAGCTTGCACTTTGCCGGATGCCTCCTCCTGCGTTGTTGCAAGTGCATGGAGTTTTTTCGGTGCGGTGATTCCTACAGTACGGTCCCCGCGAATGCGAAGAACACCCGAAGGTGTTGGCATCTTCAACACCAGGTAGTCGTAGTGGGTTGCGGCCATGAACCTATACAGGGCAGGCCTGCCTAGGATGGCATTGAAGGGTAAGCTGATCTACGCAATATCAAAGACCAGATTCTCGGTCTTGTATTTCTCCCGAGTTCCAAAGATCACCGGGAGTGTGATGGATCCGAGAAAGCTAATGGCTCCCAGACCTACCCGGTCCGAGGGATGTAGGTCCGAGGGTCGGAGCTGGAGCTTGACGAAGGCTTCATATCTTAGGAGGCTCAGCCCTGCACCTCCTTCCACCAAAACATGGTAGAGATGGACATTGTTGATGGTAGGAGATACCATCAGTAGCAATTGTCCAGCTCTGATCATATTCCGGGGGCACTCTGTAGCATCGAAGGTGATGGGAGTGTCCATCCAATTATGATGAGGTTCCGCTCTGGCAATAGGAGCTGCAGCGGCCATGTCCCGCCGCATTGTCTTAAGGATGCGGCGAGAAGTGATGTCCCAAGAACCACCATAGATGGTGTTCAGGGTCTTTCGACGCTCGTTGTCAGAGACGTTAGAATCGTCATCAACCGTGTTGTACACAGCCTTCAAGACCTTCTTGGGATCCTAAAATCCTAGCTCCGCTTCAGCCAGAACTTCATTGACTTTTTGCTTTCCTTCCCGCTTGCGGAAAGGAGTTTCTTCTCGGCGCTTGTTGTAGTGCTCGACAAGGCTCTGGACTTCTCGGCAATCTTGCAGACTGTGCTTGTTACTATTGTGGATCGGACACCACATTTTGGAGTTGCCACCATCTTTTGACGAAGGTCGAGGTTGTTTTTCGGGGCGTGGCCCCCGCCCACCTGGAGCTGAAGCAGCCACAACAGTGGGTGCACCGGCCGACGGCTTTTTCTTGCCGTTGGTCTTCTTCTTCTTCTTTCCACTACTAGAGGTAGTAACTTCAGCCTTGGAGGACTTCTTATTGGCCTCCGGAGCTGGTTTGGAGTGCATATCATGGCCCTCTGTAGCTCTAGCACATTTGTTAGCCAGGATGAAGAGTTCCATGACGCTGGTGACTTCTTTTGTCGCTAGCTTCTTCAGCATTTTCTTGTACCGGATGCCATGTCTGAATGCGACAATAATAGAAGCATTCGAGATAGAAGAGATGGTATTGCGTACTTGAGAGAATCGTTGAATAAAGGATCGCAACGACTCTCCCAATTTTTGCTGAACAGCAAAAAGGTCCTATTCAGTGCAAGTTCAGGTGTTGGATCTCCTGAAATTGGTGGTGAATTGTTGGCATAGCTCCGCCCAACTATTAATGGAGTCAGGCGGAAGGCTCATGAACCAGGACCTGGCTGTCCTGGTCAAAGCCACAGGAAGATAATTGGCCATCACGACCTCATTGCCCCCTCCCACAAGGATAGTGGTAGAGTAGATTTGAAGGAATTCGGTGGGGCTGATAGTCCTATCGAATTTCCCCGGCAAATGAGGTCGAAACTTCTGTGGCCATCTAACCATGCGTAGATGCATAGCTAGGGCAGAATAGCCTCCTCCTATTCCCGAAGGAGCAGGGTTGTCCCGAGCTTCTCGCCTCTCGCGAGCACGCTCAATGTGGACGTGGTCGTCCTGCTGTTGGTATCGGCAATCGAGCTCCAACCGCAGGTCATGCATCGAAAGCCTCGACGCAGTGTAGGTGTGACGTGCCCCGGAGGGCAGCGAAGTCACCTGTTGGGACACAGCATGTCTCCTGTGCTATGAAGCTTGCGGACCAAGTCTTCCTGACAAGATCTGATGCTGTGAAGGTGCCTGCCCCGAAGGAGCAGTACCTTGGTTGTTGATGTCATCGGCGCAGCTGCAACCAGATGTTCAACATATGCCCTCCACTACTCCATCGCACCCTGGGGTGCTCTTGGAGGTGGTGGACATTGGAGTAGAGTACGCGCAGCAACAAGCGTGTGCTTAGGGTTGTTGTTTGTCGATGCTGTGATCGACGCATGTACTTCATCGTGCTGTCCAACATTGTTTGCTGGAACTGATGGTGGTGGTGGTGGTGCGACGCCTGCCAAGACAATAGCGCCTGCTGGTTGCTGCTTGTTGGAAGGATTCCCTCCAACAGGTTGCACAGCGTTGTTGCCGTTGGATGATCCTGCGGTGGAGTTCACCATCTTGTGATCTCAGGCGTCCCCTACCTGGTGCACCAAATGTCGAAACGTACGAACGACAATTCCCCCAGTACTACTAAATTGTAGCCTGCGGAGGTTCTTGGATCAGTTTGGGTGCGCAGAGATCTTAGACAAGATGGTGACACAAAGAATTTACGTGGTTCAGGCCGCCTGAGCGTAATACTCTACTGCATAGTATTGTTGTATTAGGGATTTGCTAGTGCTTGTGTGCGTATCTGCTTAGTTGTCATGTACTGTGCGGCGCAACCCTTTTATAGTCTAAGGACTGGCCATTACATTACTGGCCTGACCCAACATGTGGCCCTGGTGTAGTTAACTGCCTAATACACGATCAACGAGTATTAAATGAGATTAATAGAGTGGTAATGTGCCTTAGTGATGCGGTTACCCCTATTAATAGTCCACTGATTGCGTGTTATTAATATGGCATTAATAACACGTAATCATGTCTTGTAACTGTCGCCTTAACTGTCCCATGAGGGTCAGAGCCGTTGGATATCTCTCTGTCTTCCATTGAAGTCTTAGCTCCGGAGGTTCGACACGTGGCGACTCTGGAGCTCCCCATCGTAGGGTGGTAGGTCCGGAGCCACTATACATGTGGTAGCACCGGAGCTTCCCTCTACTGAGAGTTAGGTTCGGGGACACTGGACACGTGGCAGGGTCAGAGCTTCCCCATGATCGGTGTTAGGTCCGGCCTTGTGATACACGTGATAGTGTCGGAGCTACCAAATGAGAGAGAGGCGGGTCCAATACTGTGTAACACGTGTGGCCTTTAGATATTTTCAACTTGAACGGGGGGAACTCCTTGACTTTCGTTGCGGTATGATGGGGTACCCGGTACGCAGGGTACCGACACCTGCATATAGAAAGAGGAACTAGTCTTGCTCGTCGGTCATACTTGTTCCTCTCCTTAGCTATGTCATGTATTACTGTCGTGAACTGACGCACTGGGCTTGGGTAATTCTGTAAGACTTATGTGTGCTGAATACATTGGCTTGTAGTGAATACACTTGGCTTTGATGATAAAGGTTTTAAATATCACCAAAACACCTTTTTATCAAGGTCTGACTCTAGCTCCGAGCTATAGCAAGGTCCGACGGTAGGTCCGGCTTGTTTTGGGCAGCTCCGGCTACGTTAGATGCTAGGTCCGGCTTCTTGGTAAGGTCCGACTAGCTTTGGTTAGCTCCAGTGAGCTTTATCTTTAGCTCCGGCATGTCTTTGTTAGCTCCGGCATGTCCTTGATAGCTCCGGCATTTATTTGATAGCTCCGACATGCTTTTGCTAAGCTCTGACGTACTTTGTCTAGCTTCAGTTTTGGGTTGACTAGTTTTGACTAGTTTTTGGTAAGCTCCAGCGCTAGATTCTACTAGCTTTCGTTAGCTCCGGCTCAAGCTCCGGGTTGCTCTGGCAAGGTCCGGAACTTGACCTAAGTGCTTCTGCTTTTCATTTGCAATGTTTCGTACTTGCTTTACATTGTTGGAAAGATTGCTTAGTATTCATTTGCTAAGTTTTTAGTGCGTTTTGGATGATATGGATGATATCGTGTTACTATGGTGTTGCAACATGCTTATGTGAGGTTCTCACGTAAGGTGTTGTGTTCGGAACTAACTTGAGTCAAGTCGAGGACTTGGGCTCGTATGGATTGTTTGTTTGTTCATGTGCAGGTATTGCTTGAGTTCAATTCATGGCTGGTAACAGGATCCATTGGACTAGTCTCAGGAGGAGATGAGGTTCCAACAACCAAGTTCGGGAGGAACTGTGGTTGAGCGGGTCAGGAGGTCGCGCAGGATGATTGAATCAAGGGCAGTGCATATGAAGGTCGAAGGAAGGTGTTCGCACGTGTGCATGAGGTGCATGACGTGGCAATATGCTTCTAGAGACGGATTATGGAAGGATGATCTGATCGGAAGGATCGGATCGTATCGGATGAAGACTTAGGCTGCTAGCTGAGTCGGTTATGGCTCGGTATGGAAAGTATCGAGTTGGTTATGTTAGGATTTCGTGTGGGTCACGAATTTGAGTTGTTTAGGAATGTGGGATGCGTTCCTAAGGTGTTTGGAAGTCTTAAGATTGCTTCTATCTGCGTATAGAAGAGTCCTAAGCAGTTATGGAAACTTCCGATTGTGATCGGATTAGGATTGGAGTCCTAGTTAAGATTGGGATGGCCCAAGGGCTGGTTATATAAGAAAGAGGAGGCCAAAGTTTGTGGTAGACGACTTTGGGGCTGTTCCTCTTGTGTTCTATTGAATAAAATTCGTAGTTTGAAGGAACATTTGTGCCTTGTTCGTCTGACTTGTTCCAGACAAGTTTTACTCGTCGAGTTTCTGGATAGCACTACCTTTCATTGGTGGTTTTATCATAACTCAAGTTTTACAGATCCAATTGACGTGATTCTTTTTTGGTTGTCTTCACAACTTGATTATCTATCATCTGTCAAAATTTCACAGTCATTGGATTTGTGGTTTCTGAGCTACACGAGTTTCTTTGCAGCATTCCAGAAACTGTTTTTCTCGGGTAGGTCAGATTGACCATAGTCTGATCTTTCGATCATAACTTGAGTTTTTCTCGACGGATTTGAGTGATTCTTTTTGTGTTGTCTTCGTGACTTGATTCTATATGATATCCATCACTTTTGTCACGGTGAAACACATTTATATTAGTCTCACATATGATTTCTTTAATAGATCGTTTTCTGCCGAAAGGGTTTGGGGTTTTATTGTTTCCGCTGCGTAAGATTTTTAAATCTACCATTCACCCCCCTCTGGTAGCTTTTCACGTGCTCTTCGGTCCTACAATTGGTATCAGAGCCACGGTGCTCTAATCTTTGAGATTTGCACGTGTTTTTGACTAATCATCATGGAGAAGTACTCCGCCAAACCTTGTGTGTCTGCTGGTATTGATTTTCATGTTTGGAAGGCACGCATGGAGGCTTTCATCCAGACACAAGGCTTTGCAATATGGGAGAAGGTGTATAAGCCTTACGAAGTGCCACCTAATGATCAAGTCATGGCCACAAACCTACGGGACGTCGACAATAACAACAAAGCCCGAAACTTGATCATCCAAGGACTCACTCAAAGCGACTTTGATCGTGTCGCGCACCTCCGGTCAGCATACGATGTTTGGAGAGCTCTCTGTGATTATCATGAAGGCTCCAACACAATCAAGGAGGTAAAACAAGATATTTTCAAAAAGGAATATATGCGCTTTGAGATGCAACCAGGTGAGTCTATCGATGACCTTTTTGCTTGTTTCAATAAAATTCTCAGCAACTTGCGTAGCGTGAATGTTAATTTTTCAGATGCTGAAAATGCTAGACAACTCCTTAGTGCATTAGACATGTCAATTTGGGAGATGAAAGTAACGTCTATACGTGAATCAACTGTCATGAGTTCTCTTACATTAGATGTACTCTATTCTAAACTAAAAACTCATGAAATTGACATCCTAGCACGTAAGAACCCAAACAAGTCTATTGCATTTTTCTCACAACGTGATATGTCTAGCTCCGGCCAATCATCATCTTGCAATACTCTTGCTTTGTTGTCCTCGCTAACCCTGGAACAGATCGAAGAATTTCCAGAAGAGGAGTTGGCACTCATCTCTACTAGATTCTCAAAAGCATTGCAAAATGTGAGAACTAGAAGGAGAGGAAGCTCCGGCTCAACGCTGTTTTGAATGTGGTAAAATAGGACACTTTCGTACAGAATGCCCTAACCTTTCAGGTCCGACCACCCGGGAAGAAAAACAAAGCAAGGTCCGGACCTCCTCTGGAAATTCCAACAAGAAGAAGAAAGGTACCATAGGACGCAAGATGATCAACAGTTTCATCACCTCGCTTCAAGAACTTAGTTCAAGTGATGTAGACTTTGAAAGTGATGAAGATGATGACGATCTGGCAAACTTATGCTTCATGGCGGGCAAAACAAGATCAAAATCAAGTCAGGAGGATGCTGAACACAACAATGAAGACGATGAGGTATGTTCTACCTGCAATGAAATGTGTGATGCTATTTCTCGTGCAACTATTATTGTCAAGAAAAAGGACAAAAAGCTTAGGGATAATGCTGTTAAAATTGAATCACTAGAATCTGAAATTCACCGTTTAAAAACTTTGATTCCTAGTGATGATGCATGTCCCTCATGTGACTTAATCTATGAACAATTGTCCACATTAAGAAGTGCACACTCCTCCACTCTAGATAGACTTGATAAAGAAATTGAAAAGAACAAAGAGCTTGCTGCACTTAATGATAAAAACTTGAAATATGCTAGCTGTTCTACAATTGATTTGCATTGTT
The DNA here is from genome assembly GCA_036927565.1 of Tuctoria greenei. Classification (NCBI taxonomy): domain Eukaryota; kingdom Viridiplantae; phylum Streptophyta; class Magnoliopsida; order Poales; family Poaceae; genus Tuctoria; species Tuctoria greenei. The sequence continues at coordinate 178,960,595 of JAYESD010000006.1, forward strand.
CTACTTGTGATGATCTTGATAAGAAACTACAGGATGCTATGAATGAAATCTCTATATTGAACAATGCTTTACGTTCTCATGAAGTTAAATTTTGTTCCAATTGCAAACTAAAAGGAAAAACTTCATGTGAAAATTGCCTTGATCTGTCCAATAAACTTGATGACATGCATAGGACAATAGATCGGTTTTGTAATGGGAATAAGAACCTAAACTTGCCGCTGAATTCTTCCAAGTCATGCAATGATAAAACTGGTTTAGGTTTTGAGTCTCATGCTCATACTAAGGCACATCCACCTAAAATTGTAAAGTCATTAGGAAGTGGTTTGGTTCAAACAGTTCCTAAATAAAAAGAAGTGATTTTCAAATCTGCAGGAGTGTTGCCTCATTCGGTTTCAAATAAAAATATTGCTTGCTCATCTAGACATGAACACAAAGTTAAATTTCATTGTACCTTCTGTGGTAAAGATGGTCATGTCATAGATTTTTGTTATAGACTAGCTAAACAACAGAAAAAGGAAAGAAAAATTGCTAGATCTTATAACTTTTATGCAATTAGAAAAACACATCTTGCTTTAGTGAGTCAGAAATTTGAAAAGGTAGCTTCCGGACCTTCTAGTAAGAATTCTGCAAAAGCACCTCCGATAGTTCCGATAGCTCCGAGAGCTCTCGGACCTTCTGTTGTTTCCTTCGGAACTTCAGCTTTTGTTTCCGGAGCTTCAGCCTTGTCTTTTGGAACTGCTGCTTTTACCTCCGGAGCTACTGGTTTTTGTGCTAAAAGAGTTAAGATCAGAAAACCTCAACCTTTGACTCATAAACCTGCTGTTTTGTCACAGCTTTCGCGTGTTTTTCCTGTTGCACGTCGTGTGACTCAGTACTGGATACCTAAATGCCTATTGACTAACCCTAGTATTGAGTCATCGACGTATTATGCTTCTATGTAGGATATACATTTGATGAAGGAGAACATTTGGATTGTGGATTCAGGTTGCTCACGCCACATGACCGATAACAAAGATTGGTTCTCCTCCCTCTCTTTTGTGTCACGTGTAGAGAATGTTACTTTTGCCGATAATTCTTCAACTCCTATAATTGCTAAGGGTTCGGTTAAAGTAAATGATCACTACACTTTGAAAAATGTGGCACTTGTCAAAAATTTGAAATACAACTTGCTTTCTGTTTCACAATTGCTAGATGAAAATCTAGAAATTATTTTCAATAAAAATCGCTGCAAAGTTGTAGGTTCAAATAGTGAGCTTATTTTTAACATGTCTCGATTTGGAAGAGTTGTTAAAGCTAATTTTGATATGTCTTCCTCTAAGCATAGGTGTCTAGTTGCTAATGATTCAAAGGACTTATATTTTTGGCATCGTAGACTTGGTCACGTAGGCTTTGATCACCTAACACGTGTTAGTGCTCTTGATCGCATACATGGGCTACCTAAGCTTAAAGGGGACAAAGAAATTGTGTGCTCTTCTTGTAGACATGCTAAGATGGTTGCAGGTTCACATACTCCTCTCACAATGATCATGACAACTGAACCATGTCAACTTTTGCATCTTGACACCGTAGGACCTTCACGTGTTCAATCCTTCGGAGGTAAATGGTATGTTCTTGTTATCGTTGATGATTATTCTAGATACTCTTGGGTTTACTTTATGGCGTCTAAGAATGAAGCTTTTAGTCACTTTAGGACTTTATTTCTTAGATTATCAATTGATCACCCAGGATCTTTAAAGGCAATTAGAAGTGATAACAAAACTGAATTTAAAAATCAATCTTTTGATCACTTTTGTGTTGAAAATGGAATAGATCATCAATTCTCTTCACCATATGTACCTCAACAAAACGGTGTTGTAGAAAGAAAGAACAGAACCTTAGTTGAGATGGCTAGGACTATGCTTGATGAATATCAAACTCCTAGGAAATTTTGGGCTGATGCGTTAGCAACCGCTTTTTATGTCTCAAATCGTGTTTTCTTGCGTGCTAAGCTAGGTAAAACACCATATGAGCTTCGGTTTGGACATAGGCCTAGTGTTACACACTTTCGGGTCTTTGGTTGCAAATGCTTTGTTAAGAAACATGGTAATCTTGATAAATTTGAACCTAGATCCATTGATGGCATGTTTCTTGGTTATCCATCTCATACTAGAGGCTACCGTGTGCTTTTACTTGACACTAACAAAATTGTGGAGACTTGTGAAGTGTCTTTTGATGAAGCTAGCCCAGATACTAGCTCCGGTGTTGCAGGACCAGATCCGTATCCTCAGGGGGAGGGTATTTTCAAAGATGAAGAAGAGCCGGTGATACTGCCTGGTAGTTCCGAAGTTGACACGTGTCCAGCTCTGGACATTGAACAAGCTCCGGCTATCACCTATGATGGTCCTGATTGTCCACAAGTCACAAGCTCATCAATCTACGATGAACCTAATGAAGAAGAAGCTTGTGAGACATCTGTTCCCCTACGTTTTTACAAAGATCATCCCCCACAACAGATGATTGGAAGCTTGCACGAACGAGTCACACGGTCCAGGTTTTGCGATCCAAACTCTCATGCTCATTCTGCTTTTGTTGCTTCTTTTGAACCCAAAGATATATCACACACACTCACTAATGAATCTTGGATTATTGCCATGCAAGAAGAGTTAGAAAATTTTGAAAGAAATAATGTTTGGAAACTTGTACCTCCACCTCAAGGTCACACTTTAATTGGAACTAAATGGGTATTTAAAAATAAACAAAGTGAGGATGGGGTTGTGGTTAGGAATAAGGCTAGGTTGGTTGCTCAAGGTTTCACTCAAGTTGAAGGTCTAGATTTTGATGAAACTATTGCTCCCGTTGCTAGATTAGAAGCCATAAGAATTTTGTTAGCTTTTGCAGCATCTAAAGGTTTTAAGCTATTTCAAATGGATGTTAAAAGTGCTTTTCTTAATGGCTACATAGATGAGGAGGTTTATGTCAAACAACCACCGGGTTTTGAAAATCCAGATTTTCCTAATCATGTTTACAAACTGTCCAAAGCCTTATATGGTCTCAAACAAGCCCCTAGAGCATGGTATGATAGGTTAAAAACATTCTTACTTGAAAAGGGGTTTACAATGGGCAAGGTTGATAAAACTCTTTTTGTGCTTAAACATGGCAATGACTCATTATTCGTTCAAGTGTATGTGGATGATATTATCTTTGGTTGTGCTTCTCATGATCTTGTGTCCAAGTTTTCAGCAATGATGAGTTCTGAATTTGAAATGAGTATGATGGGTGAACTCACTTACTTTTTAGGGCTGCAAATCAAGCAAACCAAGGAGGGTACCTTTGTGCATCAAACGAAGTATAACAAAGACCTCCTAAGGCGCTTCAACATGGACAAAAGCAAGCCTCTTCGGACACCAATGGGAACAGCAACAACACTTGAACTTGATGAAGATGGTGAATCCGTGGATCAAAAAGAATATAGAAGCATGATCAGATCACTTTTGTACCTCATGGCATCAAGACCAGACATACAATTCAGCGTATGTCTTTGTGCATGGTTTCAAGCCTCCCCACGTGTTTCACATCGTCAAGCCGTCAAAAGAATTCTCAGGTACTTACATGGAACTCAAGAATTTGGCATTTTTCTTCCTTCTTCCTCAACCGTTACCTTGAAAGCTTTTTCGGATGCTGATTTTGGGGGTTGTAGGATTGATAGGAAAAGTACTTCCGGTGCTTGTCATTTTGTTGGTAATTCTCTTGTTGCTTGGTCCTCTAGAAAACAAAATTTAGTTGCACAATCCATAGCCGAATCTAAATATGTAGCTGCTGCTAGCGCTTGCTCACAAATTCTTTGGATTGTTCAAACACTTAAGGACTATGGGGTAGATCTAGATAGTGTTTCACTATTTTGTGATAACACTAGTGCTATTTGCATTGCCAAAAACCCCGTGCAACATTCTAGAACTAAGCACATTGATATTAGGTATCACTTTCTCTGAGATAACATTGAAAAAGGAAACAGTGTGCTTCACCATGTAGATACCGAACATCAATTGGCTGACATTTTTACAAAACCTTTGGATTTCACTCGTTTTTGTTACATTCATAGTGAAATAGGGGTTATGCATCCTCATGGCTTAAATTGAGGGGGAGTTTTTGAAACTTGGGAAGTCTATGTGTGAATCTGAAATTAAAATGATATGAACATAGTATTTCATACATATATGACTTTGTGATTCCTTTTACATGCTGAAAGTTCTTACTACATTACTCGTGTTATACATTTTGTAGTTTTTGCCATGTCTAGTAATTGGAATAATTACTTACACTAAATCTGGTCATGGTCGAACTTTCTTGCTGTTTTGAACTTGTTGCATGCTCACAAATTCTTTTAATCATTAAGAATTCATCAAGTAATCAACTCACATATTGAGTTTTTATGAACAAATATAAATTGAGAAAAGATCAAGAGAATATGCATGCATCACACTTCTTCTTTTGAGATAGCTTGTCATTGCACTTAGATATGAACTTGGAAGAAGTTGTGTATGACTAAAACCATGTCCTTAAGCTTTTGATTGTCAAATGACATAGGCTTGGCTTGGTTGGTTAGAATAAGGCAGATGTGCATATAATCTCTTGCAAATATCATATGATCTAAATTTATGCTTTTAAAAATTTTAAAATGCAGCAACTTGTGTCATGATTTCAGGTTTTTAAATAGTTAAGTTTGTGAGATCATGACTTGCTTAAATTGAAAAATTACATTTGATCTCTAGCATGGCTTACACTACCTTATGTATTTCCTTGATGTGATAATGTAAGGTACTTGATAGTATGACTTGGATGAGCTTTGTTTATATGTATATGTTATAATGTGCTCATAACAACTAAAGAGGGAGAGATAATTTGTTTATATGCTCATGACTTGCTGAATACATTGTCAAAGGGGGAGAGATAAGCATGAAAAGAAAGAGAATAAGGAGAGATAATAAAGGGGGAGAGAATATGGGATAATTTTTCATCTCATTTTACTTTTGATTTACAAAAGGGGAGAAATTGCTTTCAAAACTTTTATGTGAATAAGCCAATGTTCGGATTTTAAATGGTGTTGCCAATGCATTCATCAAGGGGGAGATTGTAAGACCTATGTGTGCTGAATACATTGGCTTGTAGTGAATACACTTGGCTATGATGATAAAAGTTTTAAATATCACCAAAACACCTTTTTATCAAGGTCCGACTCTAGCTCCGAGCTATAGCAAGGTCCGACGGTAGGCCCGGCTTGTTTTGGGTAGCTCCAGCTACGTTAGATGCTAGGTCCGGCTTCTTGGTAAGGTCCGACTAGCTTTGGTTAGCTCCGGTGAGCTTTATCTTTAGCTCTGGCATGTCTTTATTAGCTCCGGCATGTCCTTGATAGCTCCGGCATATATTTGATAGCTCCGGCATGCTTTTGATAAGCTCCGATGTACTTTGTCTAGCTCCGGTTTTGGGTTGACTAGTTTTGACTAGTTTTTGCTAAGCTCCGGCGCTAGGTTCTACTAGCTTTTGTTAGCTCCGGCTCAAGCTCCGGGTTGCTCTGGCAAGGTCCGGAACTTGACCTAAGTGCTTCTGCTTTTCATTTGCAATGTTTCGTACTTGCTTTACATTGTTGGAAAAATTGCTTAGTATTCATTTGCTAAGTTTTTGGTGCGTTTTGGATGATATGGATGATATCATGTTACTATGGTGTTGCAACATGCTTATGTGAGGTTCTCACGTAAGATGTTGTGTTCGGAACTAACTTGAGTCAAGTCGAGGACTTGGGCTCGTATGGATTGTTTGTTTGTTCATGTGCAGGTGTTGCTTGAGTTGAAGTCATGGCTGGTGACAGGATCCATTGGACTAGTCTTAGGAGGAGATGAGGTTCCAACAACCAAGTTCGGGAGGAACTGTGGTTGAGCGGGTCAGGAGGTCGCGCAGGATGATTGAATCAAGGGCAGTGCATATGAAGGTCGAAGGAAGATGTTCGCACGTGTGCATGAGGTGCATGACGTGGCAATATGCTTCTAGAGACGGATTATGGAAGGAAGATCTGATCGGAAGGATCAGATCGTATCGGTTGAAGACTTAGGCTGCTAGCTGAGTCGGTTATGGCTCGGTATGGAAATTATCGAGTTGGTTATGTTAGGATTTCGTGTGGGTCACGAATTTGAGTTGTTTAGGAATGTGGGATGCGTTCCTAAGGTGTTTGGAAGTCTTAAGATTGCTTCTATCTGCGTATAGAAGAGTCCTAAGCAGTTATGGAAAGTTCCGATTGTGATCGGATTAGGATTGGAGTCCTAGTTAAGATTGGGATGGCCCAAGGGCTGGTTATATAAGCAAGGGAAGGCCAAAGTTCGTGGTAGACGACTTTGGGGCTGTTCCTATTGTGTTCTATTGAATAATTCGTAGTTTGAAGGAACTTTTGTGCCTTGTTCGTCCGACTTGTTCCAGACAAGTTTTACTCGTCGAGTTTCTGGACAGCACTACCTTTCGTCGGTGGTTTTATCATAACTCAAGTTTTACAGATCCAATTGACGTGATTCTTTTTGTGTTGTCTTCACAACTTGATTATCTATCATCTGTCAAAAGTTCACAGTCATTGGATTTGTGGTTTCTGAGCTACACGAGTTTCTTTACAGCATTCCAGAAACTGTTTTTCTCGGGTAGGTCAGATTGACCATAGTCTGATCTTTCGATCATAACTTGAGTTTTTCTCAACGGATTTGAGTGATTCTTTTTGTGTTGTCTTCGTGACTTGATTCTATCTGATATCCATCACTTTTGTCACGGTGAAACACGTTTATATTAGTCTCACATACGATTTCTTTAATAGATCATTTTTCTGCCGAAAGGGTTTGGGGTTTTATTGTTTCCGCTGCGTAAGATTTTTAAATCTACCATTCACCCCCCCTATGGTAGCTTTTCACGTGCTCTTCAATCCTACAAATTCGATGCGTTGGTGCTCTGGGGTCCGGCTTCTGCCGTCTTTAGGGTGTGAGCTTTCTGGTTCTAGTACTCAGCTGTAGCGCTGGGAGGCAGGGTGTGTATGCTTAGGGTGCAGGACTAGGCCAAGCAACTTACACCCCCTGGACCTACTGCTTGGCAGAAACCTTTCTTGGGAAACCTTCTGGCCCCACGGGACCCTAATGATAAGAGAAGCCGGAAGAACCCCTCACACTGCAGGTACCTCAAGTGAACCCGCCTATAGATAGACTGCATGACTTCAGTAGGGGTGAGTTACAGAGCATACAACCATGCATATGGAGATAACATACAATAATCGAGGCTAGTACGGTATAATCATAAAATTAATGCATAATTAAATGAATAATGTTCTTAAGAAAGCATTTAAGTAAAACAGTGATTCTTTTTTATTGGAGTTCGTAGGGGGAGTCAGACTTTTTATAAAAAAGGGCAACAACTTGCTTCCGGGCGATGAGGGAAGCAGGGTGTACAGGCTTAGGGCACACTGTGGACCTGACCCTCCCAGTGCTCGGTTTTCCTTAGTGCTGCTCCTAAGTCCTACGAAGACCTTTACACTATTCTACTAATCTTAATATTTACAATAGGAGTGCCCAAGGCTCCAAGGTAGTTGTGATGGTTGTCAACCTTGCTGTCGACAGCTACCAGAGGGACTATGAGCGAGCGTCCCTACTTCCTGCCCCTGTCGCTCGTCTTGCGGGTGGTATGAGCAGTGTTGGGACTGAGCTCGGCAGCATTGACGAGGACATCAGTGCTGCCAGAGGGCTGCAGCCAGGGCGCAGCGGGGGATCCGCGCTGACGTGAGCTCGGTGGAGGCTGACTTGAGCCAGCGCCGCCCGAGGTGGATGTCAGGTCTGCTGAGAGGGCTTGGAGCTTCTCCAAGGCTAACATAGCGACGGTGTGGTCTCCGCGGATCCTGAGGATGCCAGAGGGGGTTGGCATCTTCAGGACGAGGTAGCCATAGTGGGCTACAGCCATGAATCGGTATAGGGTCAGCCTGCCGATGATAGCGTTGAAGGGGAGGCTGACATCAGCGTCGAAGAGGATGCTCTTCGTCCTGTAGTTGTCGGGTGTCCCGAAGGTCACCCGAAGATGGATGTTTCCGTAAGGGATGATGCTCCCTGTTCCCACCTCGGAGAATGGGCTCGAGGGGGTGAGCTTGGACACTGGGATGTGCAACTGCTCGAGGGTTGCACGGTAGAGGAGGTTGAGGTTGGCCCCGCCATCTATCAGGACGTAGTGGAGCTTGACGTTGACTATGGTGGGGGCGACTAGAAGAACTGGAAGAGGTAGAACCTCTGCCCCAGCCATGTTCTTGGGGCAGTAAGACACGTCAAAGCTAATCAGCGTCTCCTTCCAGTGGTGGTGCCACGTCGGAGTGGGTACAGGGGCTATCAAATCCACTACACGACGAAGGGTCTTGACCGCGTTTTGGGACATAGGATCCCAAGACCCTTCGAAGATGATGTGGGGGGTCTTGTGACGCTCGTGGTCACTGCTGGCGTTGGAGTCCTCATCTTGGTGGACCACTTTGACGGGCCGCTCTTGCTTCTGGTACTCCATCTCCTCGTCGTCATCGACCTTGGGGTCGACCTTCTGCTTGCCCTCCTGCTGGCGGAAGGGGGCACCGTCTAGGCGCTGCTGTGCCCGCTATTGGTAGAGTTTGGTGCATCTTTTTATCTCTCGGCACTCGCTTGAGGTGTGGTCACGAGTTTTGTGCACCAGGCAGGGCTCGACGCTTTCGTCAGCGGCAAGTGGCTGACGTGGGCGCTTCTCTGGACGCGAAGGTTTGACACCTCCGGTCGCGTCCGCTGCCATGACGAGGGACACATGCAGCGTCTTGTTCTGGCCTCCACGCTGGTTCTTGTTCTTCTTCTTGCCACAACCAGGGGTAGTGGCTCCATCTCCGGTCTGGCCAGTCTTGCCTGGTTCGAGGCGAGCTGAGTGTGCCATTCGTGGCCTTCTACTGCCCTGGCACACCGGTCGGTGATGGAGAAGAGCTCGGAGACGTCTTGCATGTTGTGTGTGGCTAACTTCTCGAGCATCTTGCGGTCACGCACTTCCTGCCGGAATGCCACTATGACAAAGGCATTCGGGATGTTGGGGATGGAGTTGAGTACCTGGGAGAAACGCTGGATGAATGACCTCCATGTCTCCTTGGGTTGTTTTCGCATGACGTGGAGGTCAAGCTTGGTGCCAGGGCGAGTGTAGGAGCTGCCAAAGTTCAGCGTGAACTGCCAGCATGGCTCATCCCAAGAGGTTATAGACCCCTCATGCAAGTTCATTAGCCACGAGCGGGCCGATCTAGTCAGGGTGACTAGGAAGTAGTTTGCCAGGATGGTCTCAGCCGCTCCTGTAGCAAGGAGCATCGTGGTGTAGATCTGCAGGAACTCGGTCAGGTTGACGCTGCCGTCGAACCTCTCCGGCATATGTGACCAGAACTTGCGTGGCCACATTGCGAAACGGAGGTGCGGAGCCAACGCTGCACAGCCCCCAATAGGTTTCCTTGGAGAGGTGTACGGGGTCGCATACCCCAAGGGGGCTTGCTGCACGACGTGCGACGCCTGGGGAACCTGTGGTTGTGGCACTGGTTGTGCCATGCGTTGCTGCAATGGTCCGGCTGCGCCAAGTATTGTTGTTGCATGTCCTACTGCAGCGTGTACTACAGGTGGGGTTGTCGAGCCGACATACTCCTGGTCAGGTGGCAGAGGGTTTACCTGCGGTGCACCTTGGACGGAGGACGCCTCGTGAATAGGGCATTGAGGGCCATATTCAGCGTCAAGGTTGCGCCGCCTCTCTCGCTGTCGCTCGATGATTACTCGGCCATCCAAGTGGGCTTGACGACGGTCAAGCTCAGCCCTAAGGTCCTCCGTGGGGAGCCGGCCGACGCCCGTAGGCCTGGAGGAGCGGGAGTTGGTGGTGCGACAGTAAATGGACAGCGCTCGTGACAGCGACACGAGGCGCCTTCCCCTGTTGGGGGAGTTGATGGCTGCGACGATGAAGTGGTCGATGTCTTGGACCCACTACTGAGCCGCTCCCTGGGAAGCGTTCAGTGATGGTGGGTGGTGGAGAAGGGCCCTGGCCGCTGCCAGGGCGCTCTTCGGGCTTGCAAGCGGTGGCGCCGGTGGGGCCGACTGAGTCGGAATGTGTCCCAACGTGCCGTCTTGGCCAGCTGTAGCTGCACGGGGGCGTGATGGACTAGAGAGCACCGCTCGAGCGACAGATCTGGTCACCGGACGTCAGCCTCGGAAACTGCCTTCCAGGGGCCTGATGAACACCATGGTGGTGAAAATGCTACCACTTTTTTTAGGGAAAAAGCCCCTACATGGCGCGCCAAATGTCGAAGTGTTAGAGAGACACATCCATCGGATCTGCGAAGTAGCAACTCGTGGAGATTCTTTGTTCGGCAGGGCTTAGGCCTCAATCAAGTGTTATAGCATATGAAAATAAGAGACAATGGTTTTTACGTGCTTCGGGCCACAAGGAGTGTAACACCCTACTCTATAGTGAGTGGTATTGCTGGTATGTATGTGTGTGTGATGTTTGATGTGGGGATCCTTGTAACGGTGGCGGTCCAGGCTTTTTATTGACAAGGTCGGAATCCTTACAGGTGGGGTCCCAAACCTGACATGTGGTCCCGGGGCGATCTTATCCTAAAGATCTAAGGCTTCTTTTGTAAGCTTGCTCTAACTGTGGTCTTCAAGACTCGCCGTCTTGCGGCCTGCATCATCAGTAGCCCATGCGCCATTGCTAACATTGGTAGGGGATGTCCCGTCCAACTGTCTCTATCGCCATAAGCTACCCACTTGGTAGAGTGGGATAGGCCTGCGACGTCTTCACTATGATGCGATTGATCGCAGCGGTACATGGCATTAGCCATGCGTCGTGCCATGCGTCTCGGGAGTCGCGTATCTTTAATCCTTGACAGGGACAAGGCACACCGTCCTATTAACTATCGAGTCCCTCCGTCCAGGGCAAGTGGCTGGACTATGTGACAGCTCTAGAGCTCACATCTGCAGTGGAGGTCACGTCCTGCCTTGCGAACCACGTGGCAGCTCGGGAGCTCAACTTTGCAGCGGAGGTCAGGTCCCGCCTTGCGGGCCACGCGACGGCTCAAGAACTCACATCTCCGGGGATGGCTAGGCCTCGTCCTCCTAGACACGTGTTGGTGCTAGGAGCTCACCTCCGCGGTGGAGATTAGGTCCCGCCTTGCGAGACACGTGGCAGCGTTGGAGCCCACCCATTCGGGAGGTGGCCCGTCTGATGTCTCTATCCACGTGGCAGCTCTAGAGCCCTGTCTCACAGGAAGGAGGGGTCCTTACCTGCTAGACACGTGGTTTACCCGGGGGCTCATCTCTGAAAGGGGGTGCCGAGCTCCTCCATCGGGTTTCTTGCGGATATCCCAGACCTCCCGTCTGTGGCTGATGGGTCCGGGTCTCTTAAACACGTGACGCCCTAGGACCCCGCCTCTACTAGGAGGTGAGGTAGCTAGGCGGCTCTAGCCTGTGCGCGAGGGTACCCGATATGCTGAGTACCGTCAGTAAGGATTCTTACAATTCATCCCTGACAAGGATTGCTCCCGAACCATAGCTGTAAAGTCAGGATGGAGTTCATAGCTAGTTGAGCAAATGGGATCCGCCGATGGTGGAGGCTCACAGAACTCACCCTTAGGAGCAGGTAGAGAAAGAATGGTGGGTTGCTCCATAGTTTCGATGGTAGAAAGATAAGGAATAAAGATAAAAAAATAGATACGAGGGTGAACAAGGTTCGAAGATTAATAGCAACCGTTCCCTGGCAACGGTGCCAGAAATGCTTGTTGATAGCTGGTATGTCACAGATGAAAATCCGCAAGCGCACGGAGAAACCATTGTAGCACTTCCCCTTAAAGAGTTTCCCTAAGAGCCAAAAATGAACCAAGTGCAGTATATGTGTACTCAAGATGTTCAACACACATACACGAGTGCAATCACAAAAGGATATACAAAAAATTACAACGGGGCAAGAATAATTAACCACTTTTATTACAGAATTCATAATATCCTCGAGTACAAGCTCTAATGAATATTAATGGCAAGTTTGAACTAATGCAGCAGAAATAAACTAATGAGCAACTAAGCAAAAGGGATAGCGCAGCTCCAACACTCCACAGGCAAAGCTAACGGCAGACACGGCCTAGAACTCCGCATTATCATCATTAAACTCCCAATCCTGACCTGCAACTGTTGGTGGGGGAATTGCAAGAGTGAGTACATGTTGTACTCAGCAAGTGTGGAAAGTATGACATGTAGCTGATACAAATGACGATAGTAATAATAACTAAGTGTTGAAAAGTACATTAAAACATTTGAAAAGCAATATATCATATGTATGTGGAATAATCCCGTCATAAACCATGTAATCATCATAATACTAGTCCATACTCATTACCATCATCCACATTCCAGATTTCTCATTACAAATAACCATAATCAATATCATAATTTAATTCACAACAAAATGTAACCATATTATTAACCATAACCATTACCAAACCATAACCATAACCATTACCAAACCATAACCATTCCAAATCCCAATTTCCTCTAATCATGTGAGGGTCCAGGTTGCTCATAACCGGGAGCACGACTATCATTATAGTTTTAGACACACTCTACACAGGTTGTACTACTTTACCCACGTGTTTGTGATTTCATCACCTTTCGATGACTATAGAATCTGAATTATGCCGCCTCACACTTCCTTAGGTGTGTGGCCAGGAGATCACAAAATAGCCTTTGCAAAGGGATTACTAGCCTATTTAGACCCCACTGTGGTTTCACTGGTGGCGATGCCTCCAATTGAGCACATCTTCAACCAAGGGCCCCCTCTTGAGCCATTCGGATCCCAGGGTAGTCCCACCAATCATCAACAAATCCAATCTTACTACCCCTTCCCCAAGCATCCCTAGTGGTCCGAATAGCACTGGAAAAGTCCTAATTAATCACCTACGTTGCACCCATACTTAGCCTTGTGGTGGCACTGTAAATCCTAGATGGTCGCTCCACAAACCGGTCCTTAGATATAATGCAAGCAAACCACCATAACATCAAACCCATCCACATAACAGCTTGCTTAGATCACCCTTTACCATATCATATTAACCAGTCCATGTTAATCATAATCTCATTAATGCATAATTAAATATGTAGTGTTGTTTTCCCATCCCAATTAATTAAGCGAAGCAAAAAAGTAAAAAGCCCATCCCGACTCTCTACCATGTATTCCAGGTGACAAGGGTGGCTAAAAAATCTAGTAAACTTTCTATCATAGGATTTCCCATCAAATTGACGCAAGCATGCAGTTTGCGAACAAAAACATTTACTTTAAAATCAGGATCTATATGCTTCAAGGACACTTGTCTTGCTCTTGAGATTGGTTTGGGTCAAAGCCTTCAAACTCTTGGTGCTAGAGATCCTCCGCGGCTCTCTCTAGCGCAAATCCATCTAATCCGCACATTATACATACAAGACAAGAAACACAATCAAAGAGTGTACAAACATTACTCAATATGACATGACATGCATGATTAATGCAAATGCAATGTGGAGCTGGTTAATGAGTTGCCTTTAATGATCACTAACTATTTCTAATAACTTTTAACAAGTTGATAGAGGTTTGGATTTGATTCGAAACAATTTTAGAATCAATTCAACACAATTTAGCAAGGAAAATCGGACTAGTCCGCTAGGGAACACACTAGTCCGCACTTCGCAGAACTGGCGAACTAGGGTTTTCTAGATCGACGTGAATTTGGAGATTTGGGGTTGAATTCATGTAAGGAAAAGAGAATAGACAGTATACCAGGTGTTTAGAACTCCAATGAATCAAGGATCTTGGAGGTAACACTTGGTTCTTGACGATCTAGGGTTGATGAAGAACTTGATGGCGAATTGTTGACGAAGAACGCGTAGTTGATGGAGATCTTGATCCTCTTTCGTTTCCTCCTCTTCTTCTTCTTGTTCTAGATCTCTTCCTCCCTCCTTGGTGGCGGCTACTCACGAGCTAGGGTTTGGGTGTGGAGGAAAAGTGGCAAATAGATGTCAAGTCAAGGGGTGGGGTTGTTTATATATAGGTGGACGCTAGGGTTAGATGGATTTCGAGTTTGGGGGTGAGTAGATGCCGTTTAGAGTCCCACATGGGCTCTAAAAGAGTTAGGCACGACGTCCCTGGGCCCACTTAAAGTAAAACCCAAGAAACAAGTCGTGAAACAAATGATCAACTCGGAGTCGCGATATATCGGACAAGTCCAAAAAGGGCCGGACTAGTCTGAAGTTGGACAGAGAGATATCGGACAAGTCCGGACTGGACATCGGACAAGTCCGAACTTATCCAGAGGTGCAAAATAGACAAGTTTGGCCGAAAATTGGAGAAGTCCGACTTTAGTCAGAGGAAAAAAGGACAAGTCCGCTGGAAGACCGGACTAGTCCGGACAAGTCCAGAGACCTAGCGAAATTTCCATGGAATTGGAAAACCGGACTAGTCCGCACAGGACTGGACAAGTCCAAAAGTGTCTAGAGGGAAAAACAGACTAGTCCGCAGCAAAACGGACTAGTCCGCACAAAAATCGTACTAGTCCGCACTTCCAAGAATTCTTAAGTGCGGTTTTGTTTCTAGTTGATTTTAAATTTGTTTTTTTATGTTACTAAATTTTAAACATGTATTAGAATGTATGCAATGCATGATGGATGAAAATGATGGTGTTACACTATCCTTAAGTGGAAGAAGCCCGACAAGCCGGAGTCTCCACCTCCTCCTCTTTCTCACTGTCCTCCTATTTTCTAAGCACTTTGCCAGCTACGCCTTTGGAGTGGAGTACTAGACTCAAGCTTTTGGTGTGTGGAGTAAGGGAGCCCTACCCCCTATTTATACTCTCCAAAGGTCGGTTTGGCGCCAAAAAAAGTGAGGGACTTAGTCGCCATCGTGATCTCCAAGCCGTGAGGAGCCAACACGTGGTGTTTGACCGCATTTGGCATGTTTACCTAGTCGGCCGAACATGGCATTTCAGACGACTTTCTGGTGGCCACAAATGCGGTGTTTTCTTCCGGGAGGCTGTTTTGGGGGGCCCCATCATGGGTATGGATGATTCCCCTCATTTTTAGTTGGTATTCTCCTCTGAGTGGGCCCAAGAATCCTCGTGCTTGTGCCTGATTGGTCAGAAGGTGTGTTTCTTGTATTGGTCCCTGTAAATACCTCTAATTATGTGCATAATTCACCTGCATACACAATTGCACCAACACTTGTGGGGATAGTAAATAACTCCTAGCACTATGTTGGTTGTCCAATCCATAGCTTTTATGCAGGGAATTAACGGTCGGATTTGGCAATTAAGGATCGTCAACAGTAGCTTACAGCGACAGGACAGTTGGACGGGACATTCCCTGCCATCATCAACGACTGTGCATGGGCCACTGGCGTCCGAAGCGGCAAGACGGCGGGTCTTCAATCCATGGTCAGGGGAATCTTATGTGAGAAGCCTTAGATCTTTAGGATAAGATCATCACGAGGATACCTATTAAGCCCCGAACCCCACTTGTAAGGTGTCCTGCCTTGTCTATAAAAGGACCAGACCACCACCGTTACAGGGGACACGCATTCACACCAAGAAGAGCATGCTCTCTAGTAATACAACCCACACTGTGGAGTAGGGTATTATGCTTCGGCAGCCCGAACCACGTAAAACTACCATCTCACCCATATCTCATGAGCGCAACTGCGCCTGAGGACTAAGCCCCGCCAATCAAGAACCTTCGTGGGCTGCACTCAAAGTAGGTCCAGGGGAAGTGTCGCGGAAACACTTTTACATTTGGCTCTCTAGGTAGGGGCTTTTTCCTCTGAAAAGTGGTTGCGCTTTCATCACAATTGTGAACATCAGGTCCTTGGATGGTGGTTCCCGTGGTCGTCACACTGGGGGTGGTCCCGTGACCAGATCCCACGCTAGGACTCAGTCTGGTCCATCACGCCCCCACATAGATGCAGCTGGCCAGGGCGGCGCATTCGAGGACATCCCAGCCCAGTCGGTGCACCTGGAGCTGCCGACTACAAGTCCGAAGAGCATTCTGGCAATAGCTAGGGCCCTTGTCCACCACCCACCATTCTTGAATGCTTCCCAAGGAGCGGCTCAATAGTGGGTCCATGACATTGACCACCTCGTCGTTGCGGCCATCAACTCCCCCGTCAACGGGAGACGTCATGTGTCGCTATCACGCACCTCGTCCATCGACCACTACTCCACCGACTCCTACTCCACCAGGCTTACTAGCGTTGGCAGGATTCCCACAACCGACCTGAGGGCTGAGCTCGACCGTCGTCGAGCAAATGAAGGCAACCACATCATCATTGAGCGGCAGCAGGAGAGACCGCGCAACCTTGAGGCAGAGTACAACCCTCAAGGGCCTGAGCAGGAGGCATCCTCCGTCCGAGGTGCACCACAGGTAAACCCTCTGCCACCTCGTCATCATGATTATACTGGGTCGACCACACCCCAGCACTACTCTGCACAGCCAGTGCCACAACAACAGTACTCTGCACAGCAGGTGCCACAGCAGCAGTACTTTGTGCAGCAGATGCCACAGCAGCAGTACTTAGCACAGCAGGTGCCACAACAACAGTATTGTGCGCAGCAGGTTTGGCAGTAGGTTTTGCGATAGCAGAACGCTCCGCACCAGCTCCACATCATGCAGACTGCAGCACCGCATTCACCGTACGGTGCGCAGAAGACACCCAGGGTATGTCGCACCATACGCTTCTCCGACGAAGGCCATTAGGGGGTGCACAGCCCTGGCTCCGTACCTCCACCTGACGACGTGGCCACGCAAGTGCCGGCCACACCTGCTGGAGAAGTTTGACTAAAGCGTCAACCCCGCCAAGTTCCTACAGATCTACATAATGACACTCCTTGCTGCACGAGCGAATGAGCTCACCCAGGTGAACTATTTCCCCGTCGCCCTGATGGGCTCAGCCTGGTCAAGGCTCATGAACCAGCCCGAGGGTCCATAACCTCTTGCGAAGAGCTCTGCCAACAATTCATGACAAACTTTGGCAGCTCCTACACACGACCCGACATCGAGCTTGACCTCCACTTTGCGCGTCAGCGACCCAAGGAGATGTTGTGTTCGTTGGTCCAGCGGTTCTCCCAAGTACGCAAGTCCATCCCCATAATCATGAATACTTCTGTCATAGTGGCATTCTGGCAGGGAGTGCGAGATAGGAAGATGCTCGAGAATTTAGCCACGCAGAACTCGCAAGACGTCTTCGAGCTCTTCTCCATCGCCAATCGATGCACCATAGCTGCAGAAGGCCATGACTGGCACTCACAGCCCGCCTCCGAGGCAGGTAAAGCCAACTAGACCAGCAAAGGTGCCTCTACCAAGGGTAACTGCAAAAAGAAGAACTAGAACCGGGGCAGCGGCAAAACAAGCCGCTACAAGGGGCACCCATCGCAGTAGTAGCTGCGACTGGTGGCACCAGACTCCCACGCCCTGAAAAACACCTGCGTCATTCACCTGCTACTCACGACGGCGTCGAGCCCCACCCGATGCACAAGACTCGCGACCACAGCGCGAGCGACTATTGGGAGATCAAGAGGTGCACCGAGCGATACCATGAGCGGGCACAACAATGCACCGAAGGTGCACCCTTCCGTCAGCGGGAGGTCAAGCAAAAGGTCGACTCCAAGGTCGACGATGACGAGGAGATGGAGTACCAAAACCTTGAACGGGTTGTCAAGGCGGTCCACCAGGACGAATACTCCAATGCCAGCACCGACCAAGAGTGTCGCAAGACACTCCACGTCATCTTTGGGGGGTCTTGGGATCCCGTGTCCCAGAACGTGGTCAATACCCTGCGCCAATCAGTGATCTCAATAGCTCCTACCCCCACTCTAGCACTGCACCACAGGTGGAACGAGACGTCGATCAGCTTTGACGCTTCTGACTGCACCAAGAACATGGCGAGAGCTGGGACCCTACCTCTCCTGGTCGCCCCCACCATTGCCAAAGTCAACCTCCACATCTTGATAGATGGTAGGGTCGGCCTCAACCTCATCCATTGTGCGGCCTTCGACCAGCTGCAGATCTCGGTGTCCAAGCTCACCCCATCGAGCCCGTTCTCGGGGATGGGAACAGGGAACATGATCTCGTACGGCAATATCCACCTTCGGGTGACCTTCGGGACACCCGAAAATTTCAAGATGGAGAACATCTTGTTTGACATCGTGGAGGTCAGTCTGCCCTTGAACACCATCATGGACAGGCCCGCCCTGTACCGATTCATGGCCGTAGCCCACTACGGCTACATCGTCTTGAAGATACTGACCCCCTCCGGTGTCCTCAAGATCTGTAGAGACCGCACTGTTGCAGTGTCAGCCTTGGCGAAACACCAAGCACTTGCAACAGCTCCAGCACCTACCCCAGGTGATGCTGGACCAAGTCAGCCTCCACCAATCTTGTGTTAGCACGACTCGTCCTTTGAACCCTATCTACAGCCCTCCAACAGCATCGACGTTCCCGTCAAAGCTATCAAGATCAGTTCTGGCTCTACCCAGACCACCGACAAAGCGAGTGAAAGTGCATCTAGGCATCCCTTGTGGGTTTTGGTTGATTTATGACAAACAAATGAGATCATAACCAAATTGTTGAGATGAGCGTAGGTTTTAATGAAATTATGAAGAAAACGCAAAAAGAAACGAGAATGAGGATCTATATGGAAAAGAGCTCAAGAGTTGAATAGATTAGATCATTGTGTATGGAGTGTGTTGGAGAAACACACCCCAAGAGCTCAAGCACAAGAAAAATCATACACTGCACAAATTTACACAGGACCGGGCTAGTTTGATATACCCCAGAATAGTCCGATAATCCCTCTGTTCAAAATCGGACAAGTCCTCCCAGTGCGGACTTGTCTGCACAGTCCAAGTTTACACGGACCAGACTAGTTCGATATCACCACGGACTAGTCCGATATCTTTCTGACTAAGATCGGACTAGTCCTTCCCAGTGCGGACTAGTCCTCAACACTTAACAGCTTTGCACGAAACCAGACATGTCCGATAATGTCCAGAATAGTCCGATAACCATTCTGACTAAAATCGGACAAGTCCTCCAAGTGCGGACTTGTCCCAAAATTCACTAAGGGAGTCACCTAGCCGGACTTGTCCGACATGTGTCGAACTAATCCGAAGATCTCCAGAGCCTAATTCAAACTAGTCCACGCAAGGCCGGACAAGCCCGATATTCCTGAGAACTTAGGGTTTCCTAGACACCGCACACCAGACTAGTCCGGACTCCACCACGGACTAGTCCGGACTCTCAAAACCCTAACGGTAACCTTTGAAAACCTCCATATAAATAGATGTGCACGACCCTACTTTCAAATCTATCGACTCCCAGCACCGTCACACCTTCCAAGAGCCTAGAAAACAAGTCTCTCAGTGAGCTCTTGGGTTTGATTCTCTAATACACTACTGTCGTTTTATTGTGGATCTTACGAGTGTGTTTTTGGTGGTGTTCGATTTGTAATCTTGGGGAGCCCTCAACTTGTGAGAAGGCCCCTTGAACCCGGTTATTCTTACCCCTTTGTGATTAGTGGAAGAGAATTGGCCTCCGTGGTGATTCGACGAGGGTAGGTGATGAGTATGGTTTAGGCTCGATCTTCCGAAAGGTATGTCGATTTGTGTGGAGAACTCGACGTTGATGATCCACGACACTCGAGCGGTTCGAGTACCCCTGCAATCACTACACCACGGCTCTGTTGGTTATCAACCGTGCTGCACGTGCTTGACCTCTCCAAGAAGGCTAATCCCTACAAGTGCAACCGAGAACACGAGCAAGAACATCGAAGACACGATCTGAAATCGCAAAGTTGGGGTCTCACAAACCATAGAATGACGATATTATTGATCTAAGCAAAACCCACTGAATATGACCGGCGTCTGCAGTATTTAAAGTCTAGGGTTCGTCCAAAACATGATTAGACGCGTCTCTAATGGACTCTTACGGGATACAAGGCCCAAAGGCCCGATTCGGTGGCGCAGCACCGGACAGAAATCTAGACTCGACTTGTTTCGATGATTTTTAATGACTCCGGTGGAATTTTGAGGTGGGACCAGAACCATTGGAAAGTTTATATTCTCCTCTTTCCTTGCATATGTATAACGTCAAAAAAGGAGTCTGTATGCCTCCTGGTCATCCGTTTTAAGGTGGACTGCTCCTGGACTCCGAGTTGAACTCGAGTCCGAGTTGTAAACTATTTCCATCAACTTGTGGATGTCCCAGCTGGTTCTCCACGCTCCCAAGGCCTCTTTCCTTCACTTGTTGATCTTCTCCATTATTCCTAATAACAATTAATTTATCACATAGCAATCTATTCTCAAACTCACATGTAAAAGAAGTTAGGAGCGAATTCACCTGCTGATTTATTAACGGTGCTCGTGCTGTTGTGATTGGTCCTTGCATTTCAATGTGTGTCTCCGCTGTTGTGTTTTCCTCATCATCCCCCCCTCTTGAATTGGAGTCGTCCTTGACTCTAGTTCATCTTCTTCTCGCAAGTACAGTCGCAAATCTGAAATGTTAAATGTAGGACTAACCCCAAAATCGGGAGGCAATTCAAGCTTATATGCATTATCATTAATGTTTTCAACAATCTTAAAAGGACCAGCAGCTCGTGACATAAGTTTAGATTTTCTCAAGTCTGGGAATCGCTCTTTTCTCAAATCTAACCACACCAAATCACCCGGTTCAAGTTTTACTTCTTTTCTACCTTTACTACCTGCAATCTTATACTTCTCATTCATCATTTCAATATTTTTCTTTGTAGTTTCATGCATCTTAAGAATGAATTCAGATCGTTGTGTAGCATCCAAATTTATAGTTTCAGAAGGAGGCAAAGGTAGTAAATCAATAGGAGCACGGGGATTGAAACCATACACTACCTGGAATGGACTTACCTTTGTCATGGAGTGAACGGATCTGTTGTAAGCAAATTCTATATGCGGTAAACACTCCTCCCACAACTTCAAATTTGTTTTCAAGACAGCCCACAACATAGTAGATAAAGTACGATTAACTACCTCGGTTTGTCCATCCGTTTGTGGGTGACATGTATTTGAAAACAGCAACTTGGTTCCTAATTTATACCACAAAGTTCTCCAAAATTGACTTAAAAATTTTGCATCACGGTCAGAAACAATAGTATTTGGCACACCATGTAAACGAACAATTTCCATCATAAATAAATCAGCAATGTGTGAGGCATTATCGTTCTTATGACAAGGTATAAAGTGTGCCATTTTGGAGAAACGATCAACAACTACAAAAATACTATCTCTCCCCCTCTTAGTCCTAGGCAATCCCAAAACAAAGTCCATAAAAATATCCTCCCAAGGTGCACTAGGAATAGGAAGAGGCATATAAAGACCATGTGGGTTAAGGCGAGACTTAGCTTTATTGCAAGTAGTGCATCGTGACACGTAGCGCTAATCATGACGCCTCATCTTTGGCCAAAAGAAGTGTGTGG
This sequence comes from Tuctoria greenei, assembly GCA_036927565.1. NCBI lineage: Eukaryota > Viridiplantae > Streptophyta > Magnoliopsida > Poales > Poaceae > Tuctoria > Tuctoria greenei. Next base: position 178,982,120 of record JAYESD010000006.1, read on the forward strand.
ACAGCACGTCTTCAGTTTTCTTCACTCCAAAATTTCCCATCAAACCTCCTCCATGTGCTTCCTACAAAAGTAATAGACGAACGGAGCTAGCTGGAACGCATAGCTTGTTAGCACGATAGAGGAGACCCTCTCGCAGCACATTTTTATTCCATGTTCTTCCTTCTCTACAATTTTCAAAAGCATCTTTAAAGTCCAAATCAGTAGGATATAATACTTTTATTGTTTCCAAACCTAAGATTTTATGATCAAGTTGGGACAGCATGGTATAACGCCTAGATAATGCATCGACAATGACATTTTCCTTCCCTTTCTTATGCTTAATGATGTATGGAAACGACTCTATGAACTCAATCCATTTAGCATGTCATTTATTCAGATTTGTTTGACACTTAAGATACTTCAATGATTCATGATCGGAATGTATGACAAACTCCTTAGACCAAAGATAATGTTGCCAAGTTTGTAATACTCACACTAAGGCATACAATTCCTTATCATAATTGGAATAATTCAGAGAAGGACCATGAAGTTTTTCACTAAAGAAAGCGATGGGTTTACCTCCTTGTATGAGAGCGCCTCCAATACCAATGTCGCTTGCATCACATTCTAGCTCAAAGGTCTTGTCAAAATTAGGAAGTTGTAGCAATGGTGCTTGTGTAAGCATCAATTTGAGAGCATCAAAATATTGTTTCTGCTGTTCCCCCCATTGAAATGGCACTCCCTTCTTCGTTAGCTCATGTAGAGGTGCTGCAATGGTGCTGAAATCCAGCACAAAACAGCGATAAAAACCTGCAAGACCAAGAAAACTACGAACCTGTGTGACGGTTGTTGGGACTGGCCAGCTAGTGATTGCTTCAATTTTTGCCTCATCCATCTCAATTCCCTGCGAGGAAATGACATAGCCAAGAAACGATACTTGATTGGTTTAAAAGAAAAAAATTTCGAGGTTACCAAACAAACGTGCATCTCTCAAAACAGTAAAAACAGCACGTAAATGATCAAGATGTTCATCATAGGACTTGCTGTAAATGAGGATATCGTCAAAGTAAACCACCACAAATTGTCCAATGAAAGCACGTAAAACCTTGTTCATTAAACACATAAATGTGTTGGGTGCATTAGTTAAACCAAAAGGCATGACTAACCACTCATAAAGTCCAAACATGGTTTTAAATGCAGTTTTTCATTCATCTCCTAGTGCCATTCTAATTTGGTGATAACCACTACGCAAGTCAATTTTTGTGAAGATGATAGCACCACTCAATTCATCAAGCATGTCATCTAAGCAAGGATAGGATAACGATATCGAATAGTGATGTTATTAATCGCTCGAGAATCAACACACATGCGCCAACTACCATCTTTCTTAGGAACCAAAAGAGCAGGAACGGAACAAGGGCTAAGGCTTTCACGAATGTACTCGCGGTCCAAAAGATCTTGGACTTGTCGCTGAATTTCCTTAGTTTCCTGTAGATTCGCCCTGTATGCTGCACGATTTGGAAAACTTGCTCCTGGAATCAAATCAATCTTGTGTTCAATGCCTCTCATCGGTGGTAAACCAGGGGGTATCTCGGAGGGAAACACATCCTCAAACTCCTGCAAAAGGTTAGAAACATTAGGGGGCAATGCAATAGACAATTCATGAAGTGAAAATATGGCTTTTTTGTATACTAAAGCATAGCACATCCCCTTAGCATCGAATAAATCAGCAGGGTCAGATTTAGTTGTGACCAACGATGGTGATTTTAACTTAATGACTTGCTATTTTTCCGATTCTAGTTTTGTTGCTTTGCCATCACGAATTTTACTCTTCTCAAAATGCACAATTTCAGCAGGAGTCTTGGGGAGCAAAGTGATTTTCTTTCCCTTATGCATGAGAGTATATTTATTAGTTCTACCATGATGAATAGCATATGTATCAAATCCCCAAGGACGACCCAATAAAAGAGAACAAGCATCCATAGGAACGACATCAAAATCATGGTAAGAACCAATTGAAAAATGTATTCTCGTTGTTTGTGTTACCCGAATTGTACCGCTGTTGTTGAACCATTGAATGTGGTATGGATGAGGGTGTGCTCTTGTTGTCAAACCAAGTTTCTTGACGACGTCCGTGTTCACCAAGTTATTGCAGCTACCACCATCAATTATAGTGTGTACACGGCAGTCCTTGACGACGAGAAACATGTGGAAGAGCTTGTGTCGTTGTAGCTTGTCGTCGGTCTCCACTTTGGAGCTCAAGGCACGCTGCACAATGATGCTCCTATAGTTCTCCGTCGCTGCTATACCAAGTACCTCTTCTTCGGTGTGTTCGTCATTTGGATCTGTAAAGTCAGTAGCAAGAGAATATTCATCTTCAATATCTGAAGTACTATAATACCCGCCATCGTCTCGTGCTATGTATGCTCGTTTGCTCGGGCAATCTCTCATCATATGACCAAGTCCCTGGCAGCGGTGACACTTAATGTCGGAAGTACGACCCGTAGAAGGAGTGGACGATGAAGGCTTGAATGATGTCGTGTTGCTGCCTTCTGGCACGCGAGAAGGTGGAGCAGCAGGTATAGTGCGTTGGCCACCATTGGATGGTGTAGTCGCTGCACGGGGGGTCGAAGACGGTGCTGTTTTGGATGGTATTGACATCAAATGCGGCGTGAAGTTGCTCCTTGTGCGTTGTTGCTGTTGTTGTCAGCCCTGCAATTCTTTTTCTGCCAACATAGCAAGCTGAAACAATCTATTAACAGTATCATATTCCTTGTAATCAACAATGTCCTGAATTTCACGCCTCAACCCCCCATAAAAAGGAGCTATTTTATCATCCATGTCCTCTACTACCCCACAATGCAACATACCCTTTTGTAACTCTTGATAATACTCCTCTACGGACATGTTACCTTGGTCTAAGCGCTGCAATTTTTTTGCGGAGGTCCCGCTGAAAAGATGGAGGAACAAATCGAACATGCATAGCTTCCTTTAATCTATCCCATGTTGGTGGATCAATTCTAGTTTTAACAAGTTCATTCCATCATATGATAGCAAAGTCCTTAAACTCACTAGTGGCTTGACGAACTCTATGTTGTTCAGGAACAAGATGGGCATTAAATTTTTGCTCTACTTTCATCTCCCAATCAAGGTAAGCTTCAGCATCATAAGCACCAGAAAAAGGGGGTATAGTAAATTTCACTTTAGCAAAAGGATCATCAGGAGGACGATTATAATTTTTATGATGATTATTACCTCCCATACCTCAATGATAAAGTGGTAGTCTTGGTTGATTGTTGTGATCTTCCATATCATCATAAGCATTGTCTTCATGTCTTCCAGCGAGAGGCAACCAAGCCTCAAAAGTATTCATCCGAAGAGCAAGGTCATTAAGTTGGCGAGTCAAGTTCGCCAATGACTCCTCCGTTGTTGCGTTGTATTTGGCAAACATATATGTCATGGTCTTCATCATATCACGTAACTCAGCATGTTGAACACATTTGTCATCATTGTCTTCTCCTGCCATTGTTAGTAGGAAACAAAAGACAACAAAAATATGTTATCCCTATCAACTACAGTGACAATGTGAAAGGTGGAAGAAAAACAATCTCTCTCGCTCAAGTGTCTTACCACGCTCTTACAATTCTTACCGACATAGTAGGTGGTGTGGACGGTGAGATGAACCAATGAAGTGTGGGGTGATTGCAAAGGTACCTGTTATGCTCAGGAGAAAGGTGGAGCTTGGATGGCACAATATGGTGGCTAATAAGAAGAAAATTGTTAACAGGTAAACAAAGTTGAATAAGTATTCAATTTAGGAAACTGTTGCTAGTCAACCAAGTGCTCTAGGGCCTTAGCACAACACAAGGAAGTAGCAAGGCAAAAGAAAGACAGAATGATATAACCAACAATCACAGCACAAGTAGTATAGGCCAATTGCTTTAATATGTGTGCTCTTCACTATTTTTTTCTTTTTATAATATTTTTATATGTTTTCTTTACTCAAGAGCACGAAGATATGAAGCACACAAATTTGCAGCTCAATTGGATGTAATATGTGGCCTATAGAAAATCAAGAAGATTCTTTAAAATTCGTGTTGAATCTTTGGAGGCCGAATAGCCTATCTTCCGAGGGGAATTTGGGCAATCTAATTTCGCCAAATGCGGCTACGCGGCGGAAAATCAGATGTGCTTAGATGAATTTGAAAAAAAAAAATCGCCCGATTTCGAGTTCGTATGCAAAAGTTATGGCTGTTTTAAGGTAGGGTGTCTGAGTTACGTTTTTTTGGATGTTGATTCCAACTCGGTTTGAGAACAGAACTCGCAATCGGATATGAAAACGATCGGGAGTTTGCACAGCAACTGGTGGGGTGGTGTTTGATGATTCAAGGATGAGTGTCACAAAGGTTTGTCACCTAATCTAGGTCTGGTGATGCGGGAGTTCACGCAAGGCGGCTAGCTAGGGCAAACCGATGAACGTGGTGGATCGGTTTGTTATTTAGGGATTGTGGAATAGATGTCGAATAGCAAGAAAACAAGGACGAAACATGATAACTAGGACCCAAAACACAAAGCTAAACCAGCAACAAGACTCGACCACACGAATGCAAACTCAACAATGAAAACTGAAAAAGGAAACTGCGGGCACTATAGTCTAGGAAACGGTAAAAACGATCTAATTTTTTTGTGGCTTTTCTGTGGACTCTAGGTACGAAACAAAATCGATCTAATGGAAGGAAAACAAAGATACCTCACAGGCAACCTGGAAATCTGATACCAATTGATGAGTATGGTTTAGGTCCGATCTTCCGAAAGGTATGTCAATTGGGGTGGAGAACTTGACGTTGATGATCCGCGACACTCGAGCGGTTCGAGTACTCCTGCAATCACTACACTATGGCTCCGTTGGTTATGAACCGTGCTGCACACGCTTGACCTCTCCAAGAAGACCAATCCCTGCAAGTGCAACCGAGAACACGAGCAAAAACGTTGAAGACACGATCTGAAATCGCGAAGTTGGGGTCTCACAAACCGTAGAACGGTGATATTGTTGATCTAAGAAAAACTCACCGAATATCACCGGCAGCTGCAGTATTTAAAGGCTAAGGTTCAGCCAAAACATGATTAGACGCGTCTCTAATGGACTCTTAAGGGATACAAGGCCCAAAGGCCCGATTCGGTGGCGCAGCACCGGACAGAAATCTGGACTTTATTTGTTTCGACGATTTTCAATGACTCCGGTGGAATTTTGAGGTGGGACCAGAACCATTGGAAATTTTATCTTCTCCTCTTTCTGTGCATATCTAGAACGTCGAAAATGGAGTCCCTGTGCCTCCTGGGCGTCCATTTGTGACACCCGGTTCCGAATATGAACCAAGCGTAATGCATATGTGTGCCCAGGATGTTCATCACACATGGTTGCATCACAAACGATATACAGAATTTAACCATGTCTTAACTATTAAATAAGTACTTTATTACAATAATCCAATAGTTCACGAATGATAAAACTCTAAATAATGCAGCGGAAAATAAACTAAGCAGCACGACTCCAATCCACAGGCAATTGACGGCGGTACGCAACCTAATACTCCGTGTTATCCTCAGGGTACTCCCAATTGTCTCCAGTAGCTGTTGGGGGGGGGGGGGGGGCTGCAAGGGTGAGTACATGTCGTACTCAGCAAGTGTGGAAAGTATGACATGTGGCTTATTCAAATGACAAATGTAATAATGGCTAAGTGCTGAAAAGTACGGTAAAACATTCGAAAAGCATTATACTATGTCTATGTGAACAATCCCATCATAACCATCATATTAACAAAATATAAACCATATCCAATTATTGCCAACATGATCATTATCCATGTCCAGTTACCGTAACTCAAATTCATATCCGTAACCATAAGCCAAGAACCATCCATAACCATTACCAACCCATAACCATAGTCCAAGTCCAATTCTAATCATGTAGGTCATCCAGGCGCTCATAACCGGGAGCACGGCTATCATGATAGTTTTTAACACTCTGCAGAGTTTGTACCACTTTACCCACATGTTCGTGATTTCATCACCTTTCGGTGACTAAAAAGCCTCCATTATGCCATCTCACACTTCTGTAGGTGTGTGGCCAAGAGATCACAAAATAGCCTTTCAAAAGGGACTACTAGTATGTACGGGCCCACTAAGGTTTCACCGGCAGGCTTGAATCTCCATTCTCCCACCCACGGGCCCCCTCGTGTGCCATGCGGATCCCAGGGCAGTCCTCCTCGACTCCCATTCCCCGCGCCATCCAATGGTCCATACAATACTAGCAGCGCTCCTAATTATTCAGCTACGCCGCACCCATACTTGGCCTTGTGGTGGCACTGTTGACCTGGCATATTCTCACATGAACCGGTCCTTAGATCTAAGGCAAGCAAACCACCATAACATCCAACCCATCCACATACCAGGCTTGCTTAGATCACCCATCGTATTGACCAGTTCACGTTAACCATAATATCATTGATGAATAATTAAATGTGTAGTGTTGTTTGCCATCCCAATTAATTAAGCGAAGTAAAAAGGTAAAAACCCTTCTCGACTCTCTACCATATATTCCAGGTGACAAGGGTGGTTAAACAAAGCTAGTAAACTCCTACATATGGGTTTCCCATCATATTGACACAAGCATGCAAGTTCGCAAACAAAACATTTATTTAAAAATAGGATCAATATGCTTCAAGTACACTTGCCTTGTTCCGGCGGATAGGGTTGCTCAAGCGCTTCGAAGTCTTGGTTCTGGAAATCCTCGTACACAACCTCTTGAGCACTTCCCTCTACTCGTGATAACACATACAAGAAAATACATACAATTCAATATGATGCACACACATTAATCAACATGCAACGATATGCATGCATGCAAAGTACAATAATTGATTAACTACGGTTGTTTATTAATTAGATGCAACTAGTTCATATGTGTTCATATGAGTTTACGGGGGTTTTAGCGAGAATTAATGCTGCTGAAAATAAAAAGACGATGCAACTAAAATCAATTTACGTCTATTAGATTCAATATGGCCGCTAAAATTCGCATCGGGAACATGGCCTACCGTAGATGTGATGGCTTCGATGATCGCGGGATGGGGACGATGCGTAGACGGAGTAGATGCGCAAGGTCCTTCGGCGGTACGACGACGGCGACGCGATGGCGACGACGATCTCCGGCGGACGTCGGTGCTCTCCTCTTTTTCTTCCGCTCCTTCCCCTCTTTTTCCCTGGCAGCGCAGCTCTCTGGTGCCCTTTTTCTTTTCTGTACCGGCGGCGTGGCTTTTATCGTGGATGGCGGCGTTTCCTGGGATCGGGGAAAAACCCTACGAAACTTACGTATTTATAGCCGGCGGGACACGGTCGGGCCAGGGGACCGAGTCGGGCGCGGCCGGGAGACTCGCGGCATGAGAGCGCGTGTGGGGCCCAGGGCGCGGGCGGATCGGGGCGGGGCGCGGGAGCCGGTGCGGGGCTCGGTGCGGGGTGGGGTCCAGCAGCAGGTGGTGCGGTTCGGCGGGGCGCGGGAGGCGCGGCCGGATCGGGGCGGGGCGAGCGCGGGAGGTGCCCGCTGGCTGGGCCGGTTCGGCCTGGCTAGCGGCGGTGATTTTCTTTTTTTTTTTCTTTTTTTCTTTTATATTATTATTATTATATATTTTATTATTTATATTTTATTTATTTTATTCATTTTATTTATTTATTATTTTATATATATATTTATTATTATATAATTTATTTATATATATTTATTTTTATATATATTATTATTATTTTATATTTATTCCCTAATACAAGTTTTAGGCTATAATTATTATTTTCTATTTCTTCTTTTTGCTACACCATATATGTATATTTATCTTTTATTATCTATCTTTTATTCTATTAATACTTAATGCATGAACATGTATGCAATGCATGATGCGAAAATTGAGGGTGTTACAAACCTACCCCCCTTAAAGTGAATCTCGCCCTCGAGATTCGATAGCGTGGAGAAAAGGTGAGGGAATTCTGCCTTCAAGTCTTCTTCACGTTCCCACGTAGCTTCGACTTCTGTATGGTGTTTCCATTGCACTTTGCACCAACGGATCCTCTTATTCCTTGTGACCCTTTCCTTCATGTCCAAAATTTTGATAGGTTGCTCGACATAGGACAAATCCTCTTGAAGTTCTAACTCATCCATCGGCACTTGTTCTTCCGGTACCCTGAGACACTTCTTGAGTTGAGAGACGTGAAATACGTCGTGTACATCGGAGAGATACGTCGGCAGCTCAAGTCGATATGCCACTTCTCCTCGTTTGTCCAGAATCTTAAATGGTCCGATGTAACGTGGTGCCAGTTTTCCTTTGACGTTAAACCGTCGCTGACCTGTGATAGGTGACAGTTTGAGGTATACAAAATCTCCAACTTCAAAAGTCAAATTCCTTCGCCTATTATCAGCATAACCTTTCTGTCGAGACTGGGCAGCCTTTAAGTTTTCCCGTATTATTTGGACTTGCCTTTCAGCATCTTGTAACACGTCGGGACCAAACACTTGATTCTCTCCGGTTTCATTCCAAAACAAGGGAGTCCTACACTTCCTTCCGTACAATGCTTCGTAGGGTGACATTTTCAGACTTGCTTGATAGCTATTGTTGTACGAGAATTCAGCGTACGGCAAACTTTTATCCCAACTTTTCCCATGCTTTAATGCACAAGCTCTTAACATGTCTTCCAAAATTTGGTTGGTCCTCTCGGTTTTTCCATCTGTTTGAGGGTGATACGCCGAACTGAAGTTCAACCTTGTTCCCATTGCTTCATGCAATTTCTGCCAAAATCTGGAGGTAAACTGAGAACCTCTATCCGAGACTATCTTCTTCGGTACTCCGTGTCAACACACAATATGCTCCATATACAATTCTGCTAGCTTCGCAGTGGTATATGTGGTCTTTACAGGGATGAAGTGAGCTGATTTTGTCAACCGATCCACAATAACCCATATTGAGTCATAGCCAGACTGAGTTCGCGGTAATCCCACTATAAAGTCCATACCAATCTCTTCCCACTTCCACTCTGGAATCTTCAATGGTTGTAACAATCCGGCTGGCCTTTGATGTTCAGCTTTCACTCGTCGGCACACATCGCAAAGTGCAACGTATTCGGCTATTTCATGCTATCCCACCAATAGCATGTCTTCAAATCTTTGTACACCTTTGTACAACCGGGGTGAATTGAGTAAGGCGAGTCATGTGCCTCCTTTAATATTGTCTCCCGAATATGCCTGACATTAGGTACCACAATCCTCTTTCCAAGCCATAAGGTACCCTGTTCGTCCTCATCAAATCTGAATTCTTTTCCTTCTTGGGTCCTTTCCTTGATTTCCTGTATTTCCTTGTCCTTTGTCTGTCCTTCCCGTATTTCCTGCTCTAATGTTGGGTTGACTTCCATTGTTCCCATCTCATTTATGAATCCAAGGTTCAGCCGTTTGAACTCCTTGCATAACTCGGATGGCAGCTCTCGAACTGTGAGTTGATGACTTACTCCTTTTTGGCTCAAAGCATCGGCCACTACATTGGCCTTCCTTGGGTGATAGTTGATTCCCACATCATAATCCTTGGTGAGCTCCAACCATCGGCGTTGCCTCAGATTCAAATCTGTTTGCGTAAATATGTACTTGAGACTCTTGTGATCCGTATAAATCTCACATCAGTGGCCAAAAACATAGTGTCTCCATATCTTCAAGGCGTGTACCACGGCTGCGAGTTCAAGGTCGTGTGTAGAATAATTCAACTCATGTTTCTTTATTTGCCTCGATGCATAAGCTACCACTCGGCCTTCTTGCATGAGCACACATCCTAATCCTTGTCTTGATGCATCACAATATATATCAAAACTCTTGCTCATGTTCGGTAACACTAACACCGGCACGGTTGTCAACCTTTTCTTTAACTACTCAAAGCTATCCTGACAAGCTTGAGTCCATTGGAATGCCTTCCCTTTCATGAGTAATTCGGTCATAGGCTTGGCTATTTTGGAGAAATCCTTGATGAATCGGCGGTAATATCCAGCCATTCCAAGGAAACTCTGAATTTCCTTGACATTCTGTGGTGGTTCCCACTTAAGCACATCTCTCACCTTCCCTGGATCAACTGATACTCCTCCTCCGGAAATAATATGGCCTAAGAAAGAAACTTCCCGTAACAAGAATTGACATTTACTGAACTTGGCATACAATTGGTGTTCCCGTAGCTTCTGCAATGTAAGCTTCAAGTGTTCTTCATGTTCTTCCTCGCTTCTCGAGTATATCATAATGTCATCGATGAACACTATGACGAACTTATCTAGATATTCCATGAAGACCTTATTCATGAGATACATAAAGTACGCAGGCGCGTTCGTCAATCCAAATGACATGACGGTGTACTCATAAGATCCATATCGTGTCCGAAATGCTGTCTTGGGTATATTTGATGGTCTAATCTTCATTTGGAAGTATCCTGACCGCAAGTAGATCTTGGAGAAGATACAAGCACCCTTCATTTGGTCGAACAAATCCTCTATATGGGGCAGTGAGTACTTGTTCTTAATTGTCACTTCGTTGAGAGACCTATAGTCCACACACATCCTCTGGGTTCCATCCTTCTTATCTACGAAGAGCACTGGGGCTCCCCACGGGGATGAGCTTGGGCGTATAAAACCCTTCTCTAGCTGCTCTTGAATTTGCTTCTTGAGCTTTGCTAACTCCTTAGGAGGCATCCAATACGGCCTCTTAGCTATAGGTGTAGTTTCGGGTATCAACTCAATGGCGAATTCTATGTCATGATCAGGTGGCATACGTGGCAACTCATCTGGAAACACATCCGGGTACTCGCGAACGATCGAAATGCTTTCCAATGTCACTCCTTCCACTTGATTGAGCATTGCCTTCTCTCTTGTAGGTTGGGCTGCCTCAACTTCGATGCGTGTACCATGTTCACTTGTCAACTGCACAATCCTCTCGGGACATTGAATGACTCCATTATACTTGCTCATCCAGTCCATTCCAAGTATTATGTCTATTCCTTGGGAGTCCAATACTATGAGGTTTGCGAGAAAGTCTACCCCCCTTATTTTAATGCTTACTTTCGGACATACTATATTTGTCCTCATCTCTCCGCCAGGAGAACTTACTAGCATAGTTTGCTTCATATGAGATATAGGCAAATTGTACTTGGCAACATACTTTGACGAGATGAATGAATGAGATGCTCCCGAATCAAATAAAATAGTCGCGGGGTTGGAGTTGGCAAGAAACATACCAATCACGACATCATCAGCTTGCTGGGCTTCCTCAGTAGAGACATGATTCACATTGCCACGAGCAAAATTCTGTTGTCCACAGTTGCCTTGTGGTGCTCCTCCATTTGGTCGCGGGTGATTCGGCCTTGGTGCATTGTTCATAGGTCCATAGTTTCTCCTGGGGCATTGACTTGCAAAGTGCCCGGATTCTCCACACACATAGCATGTCTTACCGCCCGTAGCATTAGGGAAGTTTGGGCGCAGCTGGTTTTGAGCATTTGCTGCCATGTTAGGACGCGGCGCAGGTGGCACAGGATAGCGAGGCGCTTGCATGGCGGGGCGTTGCTGCGCCGGCTGATTTGGGCGGGGCGGATAAGCAGCGCGGTATGCAGGAGCAGATGGGTTGTAGTGTGGTGCAGTAGGTGGTGCATAGCGGGGGCGAACATTGCTTCCTTGCTGCGGTCCACGATGTGGCATCTTCCTCTTGTTGTCCTGCTCCATCTCACGAATCTTGTTCTCAACCACAATAGCCTTGTCAACCAGCTTTTGGAAGTTTGGATAATCAGTATTGAGCAGCTGGACTTGAATTTCATTCTTGAGACCCCTCATAAACAGATAATGCTTCCTACTATAAGTTTTGATATCTTCTGGAGCATATCTTGATAATTGAGTGAATTTGTTGAGATACTCACTCACGCTCATCCTTCCTTGCCTGAGATTTTCAAAGTCCTGTCTTCTTAGTATCATAACTCCTTCAGGTACATAGTGGGAACAGAAACTCTGCTTAAACTCATCCCAAGTGATTGCATCCTGATTATCATGAGCGTTGCAAAGAGCTTCCCACCAGTCAGCGGCTGCTCCAACTAGTTGATGTGATGCAAAGAGAACCTTCTCCCTATCAGTGCACTGGACAATAGCAAGTTTCTTCTCAACGGACTTCAGCCAATCATTAGCTTCCATTGGGTCTGTGGCTTGTGCAAAGGTGGGCGGTCTGGTCCTCATGAACTCTCCCAAATGGTTGTGGTGTAGCTGGGGTGGTGGCGGGGGCGGTATATGAGGCTGATTGTTGTTGCCAGCTTGCAGCTATCCCATTGTTTGTATCATGGTCTGCATGAGCTGGTTCTGCATAGCTAATAGTTGTTCAATATTGATAGCTCCATGAGCATGTCCCTGGTTGTTCTGTGGTACTTCATTGCACTCCTCCTCATCGTTGGCATCCCTCTGGTTACGAGTTCTCACCATCTGTTGGCGAAATAAGGGTGGAGATAGAAGGATTTAGAATTTGGAAAGAACGTCCCAACTATATGCATCAAGGTATGTGACACTAAATAACCCTTTATTAATATAGACCTATATGAGGATGTGGACAAGTGTCGAAGCATCCCAAAACTCTCTACTAAGCACACAAGCACTCAAACAAGCACCAAACAAAATTGACAAAAATCCTAAAAGAAGTAACACAACTCAAGGTCACACAAGTATGTCTACGTCGCTCTTATTTAACTAATGGGGGTGTGCCTATCCTTGAGTCGTGGCATAGGTCGAGGACTACTCGTCATCAAGCGGGAACTCTTCCGGGTCCTCGTCGTCGTCGGGGTCCTCAGGTTCCTCGGGGTCCTGTGGTGGTGAGGCAGCAGGCGGCGGCGGTGCGGCAGACGCCACACTGGAAGGCTCCTCGTCAGAGGACTCCTCAGAAGACGACTCACGCTGGCCGTTGCGACGATCTGGAGAGTCTGGGGTCCACGTCGAGGTGTCAGACGCGTAGTCGTCCGGGTCCTCGTCCGTGATCCGACGATACCTCCTGATTATCGCCTCGTGGCGCTGGGCGAGGTCACGTCCATCCTGAATCTCCTGCTGCGCCCGCTGAAGTCGGGCACTGAGCTGGGCCACATCGTCAACAGTCTGACGAGACTGCAGGAGGTCCAGGGGTCCCTCCACCTGCCTGGAGACGAAGCTCGCAGTGCCACTGGGACGCTGCGGAACGAAGGCGTGCACCGTGTCCTCCAGACGGAAACGGCGGACGTGACTCCAAAAGGTGGATGCTTCCCAGCTAGCATCCTGCTCCGCAGATCGGCGGGAGCTCCTCCAAGCAGGACTGTTGTGGGTCTTCACCAACTCATCACCATAGTAGATGTAGATCTTGCAGCTCCACTCCTTCCTGCCGGGGCGCTGCACTCCAGTGGTGTGGTAGGAGAGCGAGAGGTTGTGGTGATGGTAGCCAGCGTCGCGGAGTAGGGCACGGAGACAATGTCGCAGTTGTCCTGCGGCCCTGCCGTCAGAACGGATCACCACGGGGTGACGGGGGTCGATGGCCGGAGAGCGACTGGCCAACCTACGCGGGGGCACAAGTCCACCGGTCGACTTACGGGGGGTTGTCTTGGTGCGGGCCATCTACAGAAAACGAGAATACATTAGAGAAAAAAAATAAATAACGGAATACAAATCTGAAAATTGCAGCAGCTAAAATGGCAGAAAAAGAGCGGTGCAGCGGTTCCAAAAGAACGAAAAGATAGAGAGAAAAATACAGCAGCCAACACAATAATTTTACCCACACATAACAGCAGCAAAACACACTTTTTTCGCGAAAATTTAAGCAGCAAAAACAGCAGCACTTAATATTGCTCACTTCTGAAAATTTTTATCAAAAACGCAACAGCGATCAATACTTTTTGCAGCTGAAAATAAGGGAACAGAACAGCAGCAAAAATTTTTTAAAATGGCAGATTAGAAGAGTGTTCCTAAGTGCTCTAGAGTGTCCATTCTACCTAGGCTTGCGTCATACGGTCAACGCGGCTCTGATACCAATTTGTGACACCCGGTTCCGAATATGAACCAAGCGTAATGCATATGTGTGCCCAGGATGTTCATCACACATATACGGTTGCATCACAAACGATATACAGAATTTAACCACATCTTAACTATTAAATAAGTACTTTATTATAATAATGCAATAGTTCACGAATGATAAAACTCTAAATAATGCAACGGAAAATAAACTAAGCAGCACGACTCCAATCCACAGGCAATTGACGGCGGTACGCAACCTAGTACTCCGCGTTATCCTTAGGGTACTCCCAATTGTCTCCAGTAGCTGTTGGGGGGATTGCAAGGGTGAGTACATGTCGTACTCAGCAAGTGTGGAAAGTATGACATGTGGCTTATTCAAATGACGAATGTAATAATGGCTAAGTGCTGAAAAGTACAATAAAACATTTGAAAAGCATTATACTATGTCTATGTGAACAATCCCATCATAACCATCATATTAACAAAATATAAACCATATCCAATTATTGCCAACATCATCATTATCCATGTCCACTTACCGTAACTCAAATTCATATCCGTAACCATAAGCCAAGAACCATCCATAACCATTACCAACCCATAACCATAGTCCAAGTCCAATTCTAATCATGTAGGTCATCCAGGCGCTCATAACCGGGAGCACGGCTATCATGATAGTTTTTAACACTCTGCAGAGGTTGTACCACTTTACCCACATGTTCGTGATTTCATCACCTTTCGGTGACTAAAAAGCCTCCATTATGCCATCTCACACTTCCGTAGGTGTGTGGCCAAGAGATCACAAAATAGCCTTTCAAAAGGGACTACTAGTATGTACGGGCCCACTAAGGTTTCACCGGCAGGCTTGAATCTCCATTCTCCCACCCACGGGTCCCCTCGTGTGCCATGCGGATCCCAGGGCAGTCCTCCTCGACTCCCATTCCCCGCGCCATCCAATGGTCCATACAATACTAGCAGCGCTCCTAATTATTCAGCTACGCCGCACCCATACTTGGCCTTGTGGTGGCACTGTTGACCTGGCATATTCTCGCATGAACCGGTCCTTAGATCTAAGGCAAGCAAACCACCATAACATCCAACCCATCCACATACCAGGCTTGCTTAGATAACCCATTGTATTGACCAGTTCACGTTAACCATAATATTATTGATGCATAATTAAATGTGTAGTGTTGTTTGCCATCCCAATTAATTAAGCGAAGCAAAAAGTTAAAAACCCTTCCCGACTCTCTACCATATATTCCAGGTGACAAGGGTGGTTAAACAAAGCTAGTAAACTCCTACGTATGGGTTTCCCATCATATTGACACAAGCATGCAAGTTCGCAAACAAAACATTTATTTAAAAATAGGATCAATATGCTTCAAGGACACTTGCCTTGTTCCTGCGGATAGGGTTGCTCAAGCGCTTCGAAGTCTTGGTTCTGGAAATCCTCGTACACGACCTCTTGAGCACTTCCCTCTACTTGTGATAACACATACAAGAAAATACATACAATTCAATATGATGCACACACATTAATCAACATGCGATGATATGCATGCATGCAAAGTACAATAATTGATTAACTACGGTTGTTTATTAATTAGATGCAACTAGTTCATACGTGGTCATATGAGTTTACGGGGGTTTTAGCGAGAATTAATGCCGCTGAAAATAAAAAGACGATGCAACTAAAATCAATTTACGTCTATTAGATTCAATATGGTCGCTAAAATTAGCATCGGGAACATGGCCTACCGTAGATGCGATGGCTTCAATGATCGCGGGATGGGGACGATGTGTAGATGAAGTAGATGCGCAAGGTCCTCCGACGGCACGACGACGGCGACGCGATGGCGACGACGATCTCCGGCGGACGGCGACGCTCTCCTCTTTTTCTTCCTCTCCTTCCCCTCTTTTTCCCTGGCGGCATAGCTCTCTGGTGCCCTTTTTCTTTTCTGTACTGGTGGCGTGGCTTTTATCGTGGATGGCCGCGTTTCCTAGGATCGGGGAAAAACCCTACGGAACTTACGTATTTATAGCCAGCGGGACACGGTCGGGCCAGGGGACCGAGTCCGGCGCGGCCGGGAGACTTGCGGCACGTGAGCGCGTGCGGAGCCCAGAGCGCGGGTGGATCGGGGCGGGGCGCAGGAGCCAGTGCGGGGCTGGGTGCGGGGTGGGGTCCAGCAGCAGGCCGTGCGGTTCGGCGGGGCGCGGGAGGCGCGACCGGATCGGGGCGGGGCGTGGGAATCGTGCGCGGGAGCGGGCGATTCGCGGGGGCGCGTGCGAGCGGGGCGAGCGCGGGAGGTGCCCGCTGGCTGGGCCGGTTCGGCCTGGGCAGCGGCGGTGATTTTCTTTTTTTTTCTTTTATATTATTATTATTATAATATATTTTATTATTTATATTTTATTTATCTTATTCATTTTATTTATTTATTATATATATATATATTTATTATTATATAATTTATTTATATATATTTCTTTTTATATATTATTATTACTATTTTATATTTATTCCCTAATACATGTTTTAGGCTATAATTATTATTTTCTATTTCTTCTTTTTGCTACACCATATATGTATATTTATCTTTTATTATCTATCTTTTATTCTATTAATACTTAATGCATGAACATGTATGCAATGCATGATGCGAAAATTGGGGTGTTACACCATTTTAAGGTGGACTGCTCCTGGACTCTGAGTTGAACTCGAGTCCGAGTTGTAAACTGTTTCCATCAACTTGTGGATGTCCCGGCAGGTTCTCCACGCTCCCAAGGCCTCTTTCCTTCACTTGTTGATCTTCTCCATTATTCCTAATAACAATTAAATCATCACATAGCAATCTATTCTCAAACTCACCTGCAAAAGAAGTTAGGAGTGAATCCACCTGCTGATTTATTAACCATGCTCGTGGTATAGTGATTGGTCCTTGCATTTCATTGTGTGTCTCCGCTGTTGTGATGTCCTCATCAGTAGGGTTGGTGAAGACCCGGTCCTTTTGTGGGCTCCTCAACATGGACGTAGGTTGCCTTCGTGAGAACCGAACCACATGATAAAAATCGTGTGTCTTCACTTTGTGCTTATTGTTCATTGCATCTAGGGTTTAATTGATGTTAGTCAAATTATGTCAAAACTTGAATCTAAGGTTACTTTGTGCTTGTAACACCCTCATTTTCATGCATCATGCCCTACATACATTCATATGCATGTTTAACATTAATCCACATAAAGAGGAATAAGTTTACAATTGATTTGGATCAGAACTGCAATTAAAATTCTAGAAAGTGCGGACTAGTTCGATTTCTCTCTGACCTCGATCGGACTTGTCCGTTTTTGCTACGGACTAGTCTGTTTTTGCCTCTGGACACTTTCGGACTTGTCCGGTACTATGCCGACTAGTCCGATGTTCCAAGAATCCTTGAAAATTTGCTAAGCCCCTGGACTTGTCCGAACTAGTCCGGTGTTCCAGCGAACTTGTCCGTTTTCCTCTCTGACTAAAGTCGGACTTGTCCGATTTTTGGCAAGAGTTGTCCGATTTCCCTCTGGACAACTTCGTACTAGTCCGGTCCTTTTCAGACTTTTCCGATATTTCGCGACTCCGAGTTGATCTTTTGTGTCACGACTTGTTTCTTGGGTTTCATGTTAAGTGGGCCTAGGGATGTCGTGCCTAACTCTTTTAGGGCCCATGTGGGACTCTAAACCGGCCTCTACTCCTCTCAAACTCGAAATCCATCTAACCCTAGCCTCCACCTCTATATAAACAACCCCACCCCTTGGCTTGACATCTATTTTCCACATTTGCACCCCACCCAAACCCTAGTTCGTGGAGAGCCATAATTAAGGAGGGAGGAAGAGATCCCAAGCAAGAAGAAGAAGAGGAGGAAACGAAAGAGGATCAAGATCTCCATTAAGTTCGTTCTTCATCACCAATTCATCTCCAAGTTCATCACCAACCCTAGATCATCAAGATTCAAGTGTTACCTCCAAGATCCTTGATTCATTGGAGTTCTAAACACCTGTTATACCTTCTATTCTCTTTTCCTTACATGAATTTGACCCCTAATCTCCAAATTCACGTCGATCTAGAAAACTCTACTTCGCCAATTCTGCGAAGTGCAGACTTGTCCGGTGCCTAGCGGACTAGTCCGATTTTCCTAGTTGAATTCTGTTGAATTACTTCTAAAATTTGATCCAATCAAATCCAAACCTGTATAAACTTGTTAAAATTTATTAGAACTAGATAGTGATCATTTAGAAGCAATATATTAACAAGTTCTACCTTGCATTTGCATTAATCATGCATGTCATGTCATCTTGAGTAATATTTGTGCACTCTTTGATTGTGTTTCTTGTTTGTATGTTTATTATGCGGATTAGACGGATTTGCGCTCGGGAGTGCCGCGGAGGATCTTCAGCACGAAGAGTTTGAAGGCTTTGATCCTAATCAACCTCAAGAGCAAGGCAAGTGTCCTTGAAGCATATTGATCCTGTTTTAAAATAAATGTTTTGTTTGCAAAATTGCATGCTTGTGTCAACTTGATGAGAAATCCTATGGTAGGAATTTGACTAGGTCTTTTTACCTTTTTGTTTTGCTTAATTAATTGGGATGGGAACACAACTATACCACTTAACTTAATTATGCATTTATGAGATTATGGTTAATATGAACTGGTTAATATGATATGGTAATGGGTGATCTATGAAAGCCTGGTATGTGGATGGGTTGGATGATATTGTGGTTTGCTTGCTTTAGATCTAAGGACCGGTTCATGCGAGAATAAGCCAGGATTACAGTGCCACCACGAGGCCAAGTATGGGTACGTCGTAGCTGATTAATTAGGGCTTTGCCAGTGCTATTTGGACCATTAAGGATGCTTGGGGAAGGGATAGTCGGATTGGGTTTGTTGATGATTGGTGGGACTACCCTGGGATTCGAATGGCTCAAGAGAGGGCCCTTGGTTGAAGAAGTGCTCAGTTGGAGGCATCCCAATTAGCCTTTACAAAGGGATTACTAGCCTATTTAGACCCCATTGAGGTTTCACCGGTGGCAATGCCTCCAACTGAGCACATCTTCAACTAAGGGCCCCCTCTTGAGCCATTCGGATCCCAGGGTAGTCCCGCCAATCATCAACAAACCCAATCCGACTACCCCTTCCCCGAGCATCCATAATGGTCCAAATAGCACTGGCAAAGCCCTAATTAATCAGTTACGCCGCACCCATACTTGGTCTCGTGGTGGCACTGTATTACTGGCTTATTCTCGCATGAACCGGTTCTTGGACCTAAAGCAAGCAAACCACCATGACATCCAACCCTTCCACATACCGGGCTTGCTTAGATCACCCATTACCATATCATATTTAACCAGTTCATGTTAACTATAATCTCATCCATGCATAATTAAATTGAGTGGTATTGTTGTTTTCCATCCCAGTTGATTAAGCGAAGGAAAAGGTAAAAAGCCCTTCCCAACTCTCTACCATATATTCCAGGTGACAAGGATGGTCAAACAAGGCTAGTAAACTTCCTACCATAGGATTCCCATCAAATTGACACAAGCATGCAATTTTGCAAACAAAATATTTATTTTAAAAACAGGATAAATATGCTTCAAGGACACTTGCCTTGCTCTTGTTGTTGATTAGGATCAAAGCCTTCAAACTCTTTGTGTTGTAGATCCTCCGCGGCACTCTCTAGCGCAAATCCGTCTAATCCACACAATAAACATACAAGACAAGAACACAATCAGAGAGTGCACATATATTACTCAATGTGACATGACATGCATGATTGATGCAAATGCAAGGTAGAACTTGTTACTATATTGCTTTAATGGTCAATAACTAGTTCCAATAGCTTTTAACAAGTTTATACAGGTTTGGATGTGATTAGATCAAATTTTAGATTTAATTCAACAGAATTTAACTAGAAAGATCGGAGTAGTCCGCTAGGGGCTGGACAAGTCCGCACTCTACGAGATCAGCGGATTAGGGTTTTCTAGATCGACGTAAATTTGGAGATTAGGGGTCGAATTCACGTAAGGAAAAGATAATAGAAGGTATACCGGGTGTTTAGTACTCCAATGAATCAAGAAACTTGGAGGTAGCACTTGGATCTTGGTGATTTAGAGTTGGTGATGAACTTGGGGATGAATTGGTGATGAAGAACGAAAACTTGGTGGAGATCTTGATCCTCTTTCATTTCCTCCTCTTCTTCTTCTTGCTTGGGATCTCCTACTCCTTCCTTGATGGTGGCTCTCCACGAACTAGGGTTTGGGTGGGGTGGAAAGGTGGCAAATAGATGTCAAGCCAAGGGGTTGGGCTGTTTATATAGAGGTGGAGACTAGGGTTAGATGGATTTCGAGTTTGGGATGAATAGAGGCCGGTTTAGATTCCCACATGGGCTCTAAAAGAGTTAGGCACCACATCCCTAGGCCCACTTGACGTGAAACCCAAGAAACAAGTCGTAAAACAAAAGATCAACTCGGAGTCGCGAAATATCGGACAAGTACGGAAAGGACCGGACTAGTCCGAAGTCGTCTAGAGAGAAAATGAGACAAGTCTTGCAAAAAATCAGACAAGTCCGACTTTAAACAGAGAGGAAATCGGACAAGATCGCTGGAACACCGGACTAGTCCGGAAAAGTCCAAGGACTTAGCAAATTTTCAAGGATTCTTGGAATATCGGACTAGTCCGCACAAAATCGAACAACTCCGAAAGTTTCCAGAGGCAAAATCGGACTAGTCTGTAGCAAAAACGGACAAGTCCGTTTTTAGTCAGAGAGAACTCGGACTATTCCTCAGTAAAATCGGACTAGTCCGCACTTTCCTGCGTTTTAAGTGCGGTTTTGCTCCAAATCAATTTTAAATGTTCCAAATCGATTTTAAACTCGTTCCTCTTGTTGTGGGTTAATGTTAAACATGTATATGAGTGTATATAGGGCATGATGTATGAAAATGAGGGTGTTACACAACCATTGAAGATCCCAGAATGGAAGTGGGAAGAAATTGAAATGGACTTATATTTGGGTTACCACGTACTCAGTCCGGTTATGACTGAATTTGGGTAATTGTGGATGGCTTAACCAAGACAGCTCATTTTGTCCCTGTGAAGACCAAATATACAACTGCACAATTGGCCGAAATGTACATGGAGCATATTGTGTGTCGACACGGAGTACTGAAGAAGATAGTCTCGGATAGAGGTTCTCAATTTACCTCCAGATTTTGGCAGAAATTGCATGAAGCATTGGGAATATGGTTGAACTTCAGTTCAGCTTATCACCCTCAAACGGATGGACAAACCGAGAGGACCAATCAAATTTTAGAGGACATGTTAAGAGCTTGTGCTTTGAAACATGGGAAAAGTTGGGAAAAGAGCTTGCCATATGCAGAATTCTCATACAACAATAGTTACCAAGCAAGTTTGAAGATGTCACCTTATGAGGCACTATATGGAAGGAGGTGTAGGACGCCCTTGTTCTGGAATGAGGTAGGAGAAACTCAAGTATTTTGTTCGGATGTGTTGCAAGAAGCCGAAAAGCAAGTCCAAATAATTCGTGAATACTTGAGGGCTGCCCAATCAAGACAAAAAGGCTATGCGAACAATAGGAGAAGGAAATTATTTTTTAAAGTGGGAGATTTTGTTTACCTCAAAGTGTCAACAATGAGAGGTCATAAGAGGTTTAACATAAGAGGCAAGCTAGCACCTCGCTACATTGGACCTTTCAAGATTTTGGACAAGAGGGGAGAGGTAGCATATAAGATGGAGATGCCAACTCATCTTTCGGATCTCCATGATGTATTTCATGTTTCCCAACTCAAGAAGTGCTTGAGAGTATCAGAAGAACAAGTGCCAATAGAAGAACTGGAATTAGAGACAGATTTTACTTATGTCGAGCAACCGGTCAAAATCCTAGAAACCAAAGAGAGAGTCACAAGGAACAAGGTGATTCGATGGTGTAAAGTTCAATGGAAGCATCACACAGAATCAGAGGCAACTTGGGAGCTAGAACATGATCTCCAGAAGGAACTTCCCTATCTCTTCTCTTTCGTGTCAAATCTTGAGGGCGAGATTCATTTTAAGGGGGGTAGGTTTGTAACACCCTCATTTTCATGCATCATGCCCTACATACATTCATATACATGTTTAACATTAATCCACATAAAGAGGAATAAGTTTAAAATTGATTTAGAATAGAACCGCACTTAAAATTCTAGAAAGTGCTGTCTAGTACGATTTTGGTGCGAACTAGTCCGATTTCTATCGGACCTCGATGGAACTTGTCCGTTTTTGCTATGGACTAGTCTATTTTTGCCTCTGGACACTTTCGGACTTGTCCGGTCCTATGCCGACTAGTTTGGTGTTCCAAGAATCCTAGAAAATTTGCTAAGTCCCTGGACTTGTCCGAACTAGTCTGGTGTTCCAGCGGACTTGTCTGTTTTCCTCTCTGACTAAAGTCGGACTTGAGTTGTTTGATTTCTCTCTAGACAACATCAGAATAGTCCGGTCCTTTTCATACTTGTCTTTGTTTCACGACTTGTTTCTTGGGTTTTACGTTAAGTGGGCTTAGGGACGTCGTGCCTAACTCTTTTAGGTCCCATGTGGGACTCTAAATCGGCCTCTACTCCCCTCAAACTCAAAATCCGTCTAACCATAGCCTCCACCTCTATATAAAAAACCCCACCCCTTGGCTTGACATCTATTTGCCACTTTTCCACCCTACCCAAACCCTAGTTCGTTGAGAGCCACCATTAAGGAGGGAGGAGGAGATCCCAAGCAAGAAGAAGAAGAGGAGGAACCGAAAGAGGATCAAGATCTCCATTAAGTTTGTTCTTCATCACCAATTCATCTCCAAGTTCATCACCAACCCTAGATCATCAAAATCCAAGTGTTACCTCCAAGATCCTTGATTCATTGGAGTTCTAAACACCTGTTATACCTTCTATTCTCTTTTCCTTACATGAATTTGACCCCTAATCTCCAAATTCACGTCGATCTAGAAAACCCTAGTTCACCAATTCTGCAAACTGCAGACTGGTCCGGTCCCTGGCGGACTAGTCCGATTTTCTTGGTTAAATTCTGTTGAATTACTTCTAAATTTTGATTCAATCAAATCCAAACCTGTATAAACTTGTTAAAATTTATTAGAACTAGATAGTGATCATTTAAAAGCAATCTATTAACAAGTTCTACCTTGCATTTGCATTAATCATGCATGTCATGTGTCGGAGTTTGGTTCCGGCAATTATCCCGGTACTACCGTTGGCAGCCCGCGGAGTTTGTAGTTCGGTTGTGGGCGCGCAGAGATTCAGAACTGGATGATGAGTAGGCACAAGGCTTTACGTGGTTTGGGCTGCCGAAGCGTAATACCCTACTCCACGGGTGTGTGTTGTTGTTGTGTTGAGCGTCTGAGCGCTTGTGTGTAAGAGCAGGGTGTCTAGAAGTCTCGGACCCTCCTTTGTGTATCGTTCAACCAGTCCTTTTATAGTACAAGGATTGGTTGTTACATCGTCAGCCTTGCCTGACATGTGGCCCTGGCGGTTACTGATGTTTAACACACAATTAATGAGCTTAATTACCCTTAATAGTGTGGTAACGCGCCTTGACAGTGGCGTTACTGGTATTAAGGGCCCTTCGATTGTGTGTCATTAAGATAGCATTAATGACACTTAATCGGGTCTTGAAGTCTTTAATTATCCTTGATGGTCCGAGTCTTTGGAGGTCCACCAGTCTTCTTGTTGAAGTTGAAGGTCCGGCGGTTGGATGCGTGGCAGCTCCGGAGCTTACTGTCTTGGACGAGTAGGTCCGGTGTTGTTGTACACGTGTCGGTACCGGAGCTTCCCTCTATCGGGGGTTAGGTCCGGGGGTGCCACACAGGTATCTAGTCTGGAGATTTCCCGTGTAAGGAGTGTAGCTCCGATTTAACGATACACGTGGTGGCACTAGGACTAACCATAGCAGGGAGGTAGGTTCGGTTCCGTATGACACGTGGGGCCTTTGGAGGTCTTCAACTCAGACAGGTGAAGTTCCTATGAGCTCTTTGCAGTCCCAAAGGGTATCCGGTACGCAGGGTACCGATAGTGGCCCCCTGGGCCCACCTCTGGGAGAGACTATTTTGATTAAGTTCTTCTGCCGGAGGTGGGTCCATCCTTTGATTTTTTGAGCCGTGTCTTCAAGGGTCTTTGGATGTGTCGTTGGCGGTAGTTCACAGTTAAACCATCGCCTCGTGGCATATCCAGGACGCGGCAGGTGAGATCTGCGTGTGCGGATCTCACGCAATTGAAGGTCACCGGTTCCCAATATGAAAACCGTATTGGTTCCACGTGCCCTGTCAGGCCGCCGCCTTCGGGTTTCCCGCCTCTCATGATGGCAACTATTCGCCTGGGGTAAGGAGTTCCACGTGCCCTGTTAGGCTGCCGCCTTCGGGTTTCCCGCCTCTCATGATGGCAACTGTTCGCCTGGGGTAAGGACCTTGACTTGATTGTCGGGGTGGCCCCGGCCCCCTTGTCATTGGCAAGGTGAAGTTTTTGAACTGTATCGTCGGCTCGTCTGTGGTTTCCATCCAAGCGTTGCGGGGGCTTACTTAAGAAGGAAAGTGTGCAATGTTTGGGGATTCTTTACGCCTTCATTTGAACTTGCGCTCAAATCCTCCAAACTTTTGCCTGCTTTTCATCTCTCGCCCCACTGTGCTGCTATGAAGTTGGGACTCCCCAAGAGCCGCATTGGGAGCAAGAAGGAGTTGTCCATGGTCCAGACCTACATGGGTTGGTCCTGTGACTCCTTCGACAACGACATTCGCTGCGGCAAGCTTCCCTTCGAAAAGGAGCGAGCCAGAGATATGGTCTACTTCCTTGGGTACGCCATGGCGGGTTTGATCCCGCCTTTCTCCACTTTCTTTCTGATGCTGCTAGATTTCTATGGTCTGCAGCTCCACCATCTTAGCCCCCACTCAATCTTGCTAGTGGCGACTTTCGTCCACTTTTGCGAGATGTGGGTGGGTGTGCCCCCTTGCGCGGAGTTGTTCCAGACTTTCTCCACTGTCCACCCCACCGGGAAGAGTGATGAGTTCATCGGCTTCTACTACTTCGTGAAGCCAAAGAACTCCCCCCTCAAGTACTTGAGGTCCTTTTCTTCTGGCAAGTGGGACGACTAGAAGAAAGACTGGGTGGTCATCACCATCGAGGGACACGAGAGGCTGGAACTGCCTGAAGGCCTCCCCCGCATCGACACCGACATTTGGAGTGACATGCCGGAGCTGTCAAGGGAGTACAGGCCCATTCTGGACAGAATCCAGGAGTGTGTCCAAGGTGGGGTGACCCCCCAGATGGTCTTCGGCAACTTCTTGACGAACAGGTGGGCCCCGCTGAGGGCTAGGGGGCGACTTGCTTGGGCCTTCAACAGTGAGATGGATACCGACCGCATTGAGGTTGGTTTGGGCGCCAACTTGAACAGTGAAGCCTTGAAGACCCATCTCAAGAAGTTTGAGCCTGGGAACATCGGCCCTGGCGACGTGTCTCCACCGGCGGTCTTCCTTCCTCTGAATATGATACTAGAGGAGTGCAGAGAGCTCCGGAGGAAGATGTTGCTGTTGGACGACTTGGGCCTGATGGAGAGGCGATCAACCTCCGAGGTGGCGATCCTTGGAGCTTCAGAAGGTCGCTCTGCTCCCGCCCCGAGGCCATGAGCTGAAGTCATAGGAAAGGGCAAGGAGTTGGCCGAGCCCTCGAGCCGCAAGAGGAAGTTGAAACATTCTGACGGGAGGTCCGTCAGACCTGCTCCTTCCACG
This sequence comes from Tuctoria greenei, assembly GCA_036927565.1. Lineage (NCBI taxonomy): Eukaryota > Viridiplantae > Streptophyta > Magnoliopsida > Poales > Poaceae > Tuctoria > Tuctoria greenei. The sequence goes on from JAYESD010000006.1 coordinate 179,007,969, forward strand.
ACAGCTCCTTCTCCCCGGCAGAGGAGGTCTTCTACGGCGGCAACAACTCCAGCATCAGCGTCTCCCCAGGATGCTAGCTCCGGCCATGTGACTCTGGTACCAGAGCCTGCTAAGGACTCTGGTTCTGAGGGTCCTTCTCAGTCCAGGAGGGTCTCGACCAAGATGACGTCGACGGCGGCAACAAGCTCTGGGGAGCCTTCCGGAGCTACTACGCAAGTGGCGAAAGGGTCCAGTCCTGAGCGTCCGGTGAAGAGGTTCTGCGCTAGCTGGAGTGGAAGCCTTCCAAGGTAAATTTGACTTTTTACCTCAGCTGATTGTTTTTGTCGTAATCATATTTTGAGTTTCTTCGTCCTTCATCCACAGGGTACCCAAAAAAGGGGTTGAAGCTCCGGTTCCTGCAACAGCAGCTGATGCTGTGCAAGCGGAAGCTCCAGCTCCAGTTCCAGCGCCGCCCTAAGAGGTGGCTGAGGCCGTGGCAGCTCTGGTGCCAGCTGTCATGGTCCTTGACCTCGAGTCATCCCCTGAAGCTCCCGTGGTAGCGCCGGACCAGGGTAATGAAGATGTACCAGCGGCACCAGCTCCGGAGGTTGAAGCTCCGGTTTTGGATGTTGAGATGATGGACGCTCCGGCCTCAGAGCCGGAGGTAGCTGCAGTTACAGCTGTAGAGTCGGATGTTGTTGAAGCCCCAGCGGTGGAGCCAGAGGCTGATGAAGTTTCGGCGCCCGAGACGGTTGTCGCAGAGGTGCCGGCGCCCGAGCCAGTGGAGGTCGAAGCACCAACGCCAGAACCGGCGGTGGAGGAGACGCCAGCGTCGGAGCCAGAAATGGCCTCAGCTCCGGTCGAACCTTCAACGCCTGCCCTGGAGGTGGTGGTTCCGGAGGTACCCGCACCTGAGCCAGGGTGCCAATACGAAGCTGCCGGTCCTTTGCCTGAGGGACTAGTTGCTGATGAACTGGCGGCGGGACCTTCGGAGCCGACTCTAGAGGTAGAAACTTCCGCTGCAGGACCTTCCTTGGCGGCAACTGAGGCTATCCCAGAGGGCAGCCCTAGTGCTGCGGAAGCTCAGGGGACCGCTCTTGTAGAGTGGGACCCAATTTTTGTTACGGAGAACCCGTTGGAGCCAGCGAAGAAGGCCCTGGTAGGTCTGGAGCCAATCCCTTTGTCATTGTCTATCGACAATGCCTGCTCCAGCCTTCGTCAGGTCCAGCTGGCCTTTTACCACGACAGCAAGGCCCTCGAGGAGGAGCGCCAAACCCTTAGGAGGTGGCGCAACTGGCTCCAATTCGAGACCAAGCTGGCGCAGACGAGGCTGGCCGACGACAAGGAGAGGGTGAAAAGGGAGAAGGTCCGATTGGAATACTAGGGTCAGCTGCTGGATGAGAGGGAAAGCATGATGCGATCCCTCGACAACCAGTCCTGGGCCATCCACGAACAGGTCGTGGCTGCTAATGAAGCAGTGAATGTACGCCAAGAGAAGATCACCGCCATCCACGACAGCCTCGTCAAGCGTCGGGAGGCTCTTGAGGAGTGGGAGAAAAGGCTCGAAGATGAAGAGCAAAAACTCCTGGAGCTGCATGATGACCTCATGAAGAGGGAGGAGGAGCTTACTCAGAGGCTGACTCTGGGTGACAAGAGCCTCGTGGAGCGCACCAAGAAGCTGGGGGAGCACTGCGAGAAAGAGGAGAAGAAGCCCTGGCAGCGGGGACAAGACCTCAACAAGAGGGAGAATGAAATTGCTGCCACGGAGAAGAAAGTGTGGGGCCGGGAGAAAGAACTGGTCGATCGCCGAAACAAGATCCACCACTGGGAAGAGGAGCTTGGCAAACTCAAAAGGAAAGTTGCCGAAAAGATTCAGCAGAACGCCAAAGAGGTCGAGCGCCTTGCCCGGGAGGATTCGGAGCTTGCGGCGACCAAGAGATCCTTTGAAGAGATGCAAGGTTCAAGGGCTACAGAGTCCCAACAAGTTTGGGACTTCTTAGGCAAAGCCAAAGACGCGCTGACACCGCTGGGTTTTAGTCCCGTGCGCCCGGACGATCCGGAGCCGGAGCTGGACCAGGCGTTGAGCTCGGCGGGCAACAAGCTCACCAAGATGGGCGATGTCATCGTGGACCAGTTGGAAGCTGAAGGACAATCCCTGGCGAAGAACATCGCAGAGTACATGCTGACGTGCTACACAAGCTGGGATCCTCATTTCCCACTAGACCCGGTGCTTGAAGGCCCCATCGATGGAGAGGGAGATGCTGCCAAAGCCAGCGTGTCGGAGGTTGCCCAGAAGGTTGCCTCATTCTTCCGTAGGATCTAGGACTTTCTCTTTGTAGCTCTTGCTTGTATCTTCTCTTCTTTTCTCCAATTTTGTAAACTCTTGTCTCTGCATTAATGAAATCCAAGAATTTTACGAATTTCATTTTTTTTCTTCAACACCTTTGTCCCACTTGGACCCCTGGTAGATGTACACAATTTGATTATGAACATGTACCAAGAGGATGTAGCATTTAGTTGAAGACTTGCATGCTTCGAACTTGTAGTTTGTAGGTCCAAAGTTGTCGATAGTAGGGGCCCGCAGAGGTTGTCGGAGCTTAGTAGCTCCGGTAGTGACCCTTGTCAATACGTAGAGTATCAACAGTTAGTCCTCTGGGGTTGTCAGAGCTTGGTAGCTTCGGCAGTGCCCACTGTCAACCCGTGGTGCATCGACAGCAGATCCCACTGGGGAGTCTTCCCACCATCTTTTCTTCACATTGACGGTTGGCCCCCTGGATTTGCCAGAACTTGGTAGCTCCAGCGATGCCTACTATCAATGTTTGAAACATCGACAGTGGACCTTCTTAAGGTGTGTTGGAGTTTTGATAGCTCCGACTTCATCCACCATCATCATGAGATCTTTATTTTTCCTGCACACTGAAGTCAAGAAAAACAGTAAAATCCATTTCCTATCTATAACTCAATTGTGGCTTACTATTCCCGAAAGAAATTTTTAGGTCGAACGCAATTCTATATACAATCAAGTGCATTTGCTTATGTTCTTCAGGTCCAATCGTATCCTGGACTCACCTTAATTTGGCCTGTCGGGGTGTAGGTGGAGTGGCGTACTTAGGGTGCAGGACCAGGCTAAGTCGGTAGCACACTCCGGACCTAGATTGGCTTGGCGGCATTTAGACAAGTAGGCCATTCAAAAATGTTTAGACCCAGAAGAATTAACAATGCAACTTGAATTATACATGAATTGTTCAAGCTAAAGTTTCTTAAGAATTGCACAACTTTGTTATAGACAAGAAAGAGAAAAATAAAAAATATTGAGCCTGTACAAAATAATTGCACGCGGAGTCTGTTTTCACATAATGATGTCTTTCATTATTGGTCCGGGGTACAGGGAAAACAAGTACACTCTTAGGGTACGGAACCAGGCTAAGTGTGTTGCGTTTCTCATTTGACCCAAGGTAGCTAGCTACACTTTTAGTTCTAAGACTGTGACAAGTGTTGCCTGAACTTTGCGAACCTTCCGGGGAAGGTTCGGTTGTTCTCCCGGAAGAGCTACCCGACTCTGTACAATGACGCTATAACATACACCACATGTAAATACAGACTCACCTCCGTGATGTTAAGCATAGAACTTACGGAGGTGCTCAATGTTCCAAGTATTAGGGAGCGGTGTCCCATCCTCAGTTTCCATGCGAACGCATCCAGGACGGGATACTTTGATCACTCAGAAGGGTCCTTCCCAGCTGGGGGAAAGTTTATTTAACCCTTCTCGAGTTTGTATTCTCCATAGCACCAGATCGCCTTCCTCGAGCTGTCGGCTGTGAACCTGCCTTTGGTGATAGCGCCGAAGAGCTTGGCGGTATCGGGCATTCCGAACAGCTGCTCGGCACCTTCCCTCTTCAACGATGTCAAGGTCTTCATGCTGGAGCTGGTCCTGCGTGGCATCGTCGAAGGTCCGGAGTCGGAGTGACCCCAAGGTGATTTCCGGAGGAAGGACTGCTTCAGCTCCGTACACCAGGAAGAAGGGTTTCTCTCCAGTTGACCTGTTTGGAGTTGTCCTGTTTGCCCATAAGGAGGGCAGAAGCTCTTCAATCCAGTTGGCTCCATGTTTTTTTAGGCGCTCATATGTGCGCGTCTTGAGTCCTTTTAGTATTTATGCATTTGTTCTCTTAGCTTGTTCATTGCTTGTCGGATGAGCTACAGAAGCGTAGCTGACCTGAATGTCGAGGTCTTCACAATATCCTTGAAATGCAGAGCTTGTGAATTGGGTCCCATTGTCAGTTATGATCTTGTTTGGGACTCCAAATCTGCATACTATGGACTGCAAGAAGTTGATAGCTGATTGCTTGTTTATTGTCACAACTGGAGTTGCTTCCGGCCATTTGGTGAACTTGTCGATAGCAACGTACAGGAACTTGTAACCTCCGATGGCTCTTGGGAAAGGTCCCAAGATATCCATCCCCCACACAGCGAATGGCCATGTAGGAGGTATCATTTGTAGAGGTTGAGCTGGTGTGTGAATTTGCTTTGCATGGAATTGGCATGCTTTGCATTTCTTCACTAGCTCGATTGCATCCTGGAGTGTTGTAGGCCAGTAAAAACCATGCTGGAAGGCTTTACCGACCAATGTGCGGGAAGACACGTGGTTCCCACACTAGCCTCCATGGATTTCCGTGAGGATTTTGTGGCCTTCTTCCCTTGTAATGCACCGCATTAGGACGCCATTGGCACGACGCCGGTATATAACCCCTTCTACCAGTGTGTATCTTTTAGCTAATCTGACTATCCGGTCAGCGGATACATTGTCTTCAGGAAGAAAATTGTCTTTCAAGTAGCTCCAGATCTCCGAGATCCATGCATCAGAGCTCACTTGAGTATTTGAGTCTTGCGTGTTGGGTTGCTCGGAGCTCCCTGCAGCACCTACGACCCTTGATGGATGCCATGGGAACAGGGCCATCGGGACTGCTTGCTTCGAGGTGCTTGTCTTGCCCCCTTCGCTCAGTTCGGCAGGCTGAGCTGTTCGTCTTGACAATCTCCGGATGAAGGTTCTGTCGGGAACCAGAGCTCCGATTGAAGCTTTCATCGAGAGTTCGTCAGCTTCAACATTGTTGAGACACTGGACATGGCAAAGATCCAGGACGTCGAAGTCCTTCCTAAGCTTATGTACTTCAAGTAGGTATGCAGCTAGTTGAGGGTTGTTGCAGCAACATTCATCTTTGACTTATTTTATAATGAGCTGTGAATCACCCTTTACCAACAGCTGCTTGACACCATATGATAGTGCCACCTTGAGCCCATAGATTAGTGCTTCATACTCCGCCATGTTTTTGGTCGCCTTGAATCAAGGTGAACCACGTATTGGACCTTCTCCCCGGTCGGAGTGAGGAGAAGGACTCCAGCTCTGGCCCCCTGCTTCTACACGGAGCCGTCGAAGTAGAGAGTCCAGTGAGGCTCGGTGAAGACCGGAACCTTAGGTTCCTGCTTCTACTCACTAGGGCCCCCAGGATTTGATGGAGAGGGGGTCCATTCCGCCACGAAGTCCACCAATGCTTGACTCTTGATCCCTTGTCTTGGGACGAATTCAAGGTCGAATTCGGCCAATTCTGCTGCCCACTTTGCAATGTTCCCAGTAGAGTTGGGGTTATGCAAGATTGCACGCAGTGTATAAGAGGTTACCACTGAAATCTTGTGAGCTTGGAAGTAGTGTCGAAGCTACCTAGAGGCAATAAGAACTGCATAGAGTAGTTTCTGCACCTCCAGGTACCGAGTCTTGGCATCATGAAGTACTTCGCTGATGAAGTACACTGGGTGCTGGACTGTCCAGACCCTCCCGAGGGGCCCGGAGCTTCCTCCTCATCAACCCGGACCCTCCCGGAGGGGTCCGGACCTTGTTTAGGGACCTCCAGGTTCTTGTCAGAGGAACTCGGAGCTTCTTCTAAAGTGACCCGGACCATCCCGGAGGGGTCCGGATCTTCTTGTTCAGTAATAGTGACTCCTCCAATTGAAGGAGGTGGCTCCTCTGGCATATCGCCTTGAGGATCCGGGTCTAGGAGCTGGGACCCAGACTCGCCTTTAGGTAGCTCCGGACCCTCCCGGAGGGGTCTGGACTCCTGAAGTGGGTATGGTTCTGGTCTTTCCACAACCAGGACCGTGCTGACAACTTCGTTAGTTGCCGAAATGTAAAGCAGAAGTGGCTCACCAGGATTCGGAGCTACCAATGTTGCTAGAGTGCGGAGCTGCATTAGCTCTTGGAAAGCCTTTTCTGCTTCTTCAGACCATTGGAATGGTCCGGACTTCCTCAATAATTTGAAGAAGGGTAGCACCCATTCTGCCTGTCTTGAGATGAACCGGCTGAGGGCAGCTAGACATCCAATCAGCTTCTGGACGTCCTTGATGCGGGCTGGTGGCCGCATGTCTTCAATAGATTTAATCTTCGTCGGATTCGCCTCTATTCCTAGATGGTTCACCAAGAATCCAAGAAGCTTTCCAGAGCTAACCCCGAAGACACACTTGTTCGGGTTCAGCTTCGTGCGTGTGATTCGCAACTTGTCGAAGACAGCTTGCAAGGTGTCAAGAAATGACTCCTTGTTCTTGATCTTGACGACGATGTCATCGATGTACACTTCCACGACATCTCTGATAATCTCTCCAAACGTTTTGTACATAGCTCGTACAAACGTTGAAGCAGCATTTTTGAGATCAAATGGCATGGCAGTGTAACAATATTATCCATCTACTGTGATGAAGGAAGTATGCTCTTCATATTCCCTAGACATTCTGATTTGATGATACCCAGAATATGCGTCTAGGAAACACAGTAGTTCACACCCGGAGGTGGAATCCACTATCTGATCTATTCTAGGTAGTGGGAATGGATCCTTTGGACATGCCTTATTCAGTGTAGTGTAGTCAATACACATTCGAAGCTTCCCGTTGGCCTTGGGTACAACAACTAGGTTTGCCAGCCATTTTGCGTGGAAGACTTCGCGGATGAATCTAGCTTCGAGCAACTTCTTCACTTCTTGACGTATGAAGTTCTGTTACTCTACTGATTGCTTCCGTGGCTTCTGATGTACAAGACGAGCGTCGGGATAAATCTTCAGATTATGCTCAATCACTTCCCTAGGGATCCCAAGCATTTGTGACGGTTGCCAGGCAAACACGTCGACATTAGCCCAGAGGAAAGTGATGAGCGCGAGTTCCTATTTGTTGTTCAGACCTCCCGATATACGGGTGGTCTAAGCGGCGTCAGAACCAATCTGGATGACTTTGACAGGAATGTCGGTGTCGCCGCTTGGTTGCACACAAGGTGCGGAGGTTGAGCCTCGATGACGAATGCTTGGGGGTTTCAGAGCTTGCTCCTTTCCGGATTCTTCCTCCTGCGCTGTAGCAAGCAGATGGAGTTCTTCTAGAGTAGTAACTCCGGCGGTGCGATCTTCGCGGATCCGGAGAACACCTGATGGTGTTGGCATCTTCAACACCAAGTAGCTGTAATGAGCAGCAGCCATGAATTTGTACAAGGCTTGCCTGCCCAAGATGACGTTGAATGGTAAGTTGATTTGCGCCACGTCGAAGACCAACTTCTCGGTCCTGTAATTCTCTCGGGTCCCGAAGGTCACCGGCAGAGTAATGGCATCGAGTGGAGTTATGGCCCCCGGACCTACTCCGAAGAAAGGTCATGAGGGGCGAAGGTCCGAAGGTCGGAGCTGAAGCTTGATGAAAGCTTTGAAGCTTATGAAGTTCAGCCCCGAACCTCCGTCCACCATTACATGGTGGAGCTAGATGTTGTTGATGGTTGGTGATACCATCAGAGGAAGTTGGCCAGCTCTGATCATATTCCGAGGGCAGTACGAAGCATCGAAAGTGATGGCAATGTCCATCCACTTCCAGTGAGGCTCTGCCCTAGCGGTGGGAGCTACTAAGGCCATGTCCCGCCGCATTGTCTTTAGGACATAGTGGGAGGTGATGTCCCACGAACCACCAAAGATGGTGTTCATGGTCTTCCGATGCTCATTGTCGGAGACGTTGGAATCATTGTCAACGGAGGTGTAAACATCCTTCAGGACCTTTTTGGGGTCCTAAAAGCCTAACTCCTCTTTAGCCGGAGCTTCGTCGACTTTTTATTTTCCTTCCTTTGATAGAAAGGAACTTCTTCCTAGCGCTTGTTGTAGCGCTCGGCAAGGTTCTGGACCTCTCGGCAGCCTTCCAGGTTGTGGTTGTTCGACTTGTGTGTGGGATACCACTGTCGTTTCTCGAGGCGTGGCCCCCGGCCACCCGGAGCTGCGGCAGCAGCGGCAGTGGGTGTGTCGGCCGACAGCTTCTTATTGTCGTTGGACTTTTTCTTCTTCTTTCCACTCCTGGAGGTAGTGGATTCACCCTTGGAGGACTTTTTTTTTGTCCTTCGGAGGTGGTTAGGAGTGCATTTCACGGCCCTCCACAGCTTTGGCACACTTGTCTACCAAGCTGAAGAGTTCCGTGACGCTGGTGACTTCCTTGGTCGCCAGCTTCTCCAGGATCTTCTTGTCTTGAACACCCTGTCTGAATGCCACAATAACAGAGGCGTTTGAGATAGAAGGAATGATGTTTTGTACCTAGGAGAACCTCTGGATGAAGGATCATAGGGACTCTCCCCCGTTCTGCTTGACAGCAAAAAGGTCCAGTTCCGTGCCTGGTCGGGTATATGAACTCCCGAAGTTGGCAGTGAACTGTTGGCACAACTCCGCCTAACTATTGATGGAGTCTCGTGGAAGGCTCATGAACCGAGACCTGGCAGTCCCAGTTAAAGCCACAGAGAAATAATTGGCCATCACGGCCTCATTTCCCCTAGCCGCAAGGATAGCGGTGCAGTAAATTTGGAGAAATTCGGCGGGATTGATAGTTGTGTCAAATTTCTCTGGCGGGTAAGGCTGGAACTTCTGCGGCCATCTGACCATGCGTAGGTGCATGGCCAGGGCAGAACAGCCTCCTCCTACTCCCTCAGGAGCAGGACTGTCCCGAGCCTCTCGCCTCTCGCGAGCATGCTCGATGTGGACGAGGCCGTCCTGTTGTCGATAACGAGGATCGAGCTCTGCCCGGAGGTCATGAGTCGAAAGACTTGTTATCGTGTGGGTACGTCGCGCCCCGGAGGGCAGCGATGTCGCCTGTTGAGACGCAGCACGCCTCATGTACTGTGAAGCATGCGGACCAAGTCTACCAGACACAGTTCGATGCTGTGATGGGGCCCGCCCCGAGGGGGGAGGACCTTGATTGCTGATGCGATCGGCTGCTGCTGCAACCAGATGTTCCACATCAGCTCTCCACTACTCCATCGCACCCTGGGATGCTCCTGGAGGCAGTGGACGTTGGAGAAGAGCACGCGTAGCATGGAGCGCGTGTTCGGGGTTGTTGTTCGCCCATGCAGTGACCGACACGGATGCCCCATCTCGCTGTCCAGCTTGATTTGCCAGTGCGGACGGTGGCGATGGTGGCATGACTCCTGCTGGATCCACGACACCTTCTGGCTGCTGCATGTTGGAGGGGTTGCCTCTAGCAGGTTGCGCAGCAGGGTTGCCATTGGACAATCCAGTAGCAGAGTTCACCATCCTTGAATCTCGGGTGCCCCCTACCTGGCACGCCAACTGTCGGACTTTGGTTCCAGCAATTCTCCTGGTACTACCGTTGGCAGCCTGCGGAGTTTGTAGTTCGGTTGTGGGCGCGCAGAGATTCGGAACAGGATGATGAGTAGACATAAGGATTTATGTGGTTCGGGCCGCTTGAGCATAATACCCTACTCCACGGGTGTGTGTTGTTGTTGTATTGAGCGTCTGAGTGCTTGTGTGTAAGAGCAGAGTGTCTGAAAGTCTCAGACCCCCCCTTTGTGTATCATTCGACCAATCCTTTTATAGTACAAGGACTGGTTGTTACATCGTTAGCCTGGCCCGACATGTGGCACTGGTGGTTACTGATGTTTAACACACAATTAATGAGCTTAATTACCCTTAATAGTGTGGTAACGCGCCTTGACGGTGGCGTTACTAGTATTAAGGGCCCTCCGATTGTGTGTCATTAAGATAGCATTAATGACACTTAATTGGGTCTTGAAGTCTTTAATTGTCCTTGAAGGTCCAAGCCTTTGGAGGTCCACCAGTCTGCTTGTTGAAGTTGAAGGTCCGGCGGTTGGACGCGTGGCAGCTCCGAAGCTTACTGTCTTGGACGAGTAGGTTCGGTGCTATTGTACACGTGTCGGTACCGGAGCTTCCCTCTGTCGGGGGTTAGATCCGGGGGTGCCACACAGGTATCTAGTCCGGAGCTTTCCCGTGTAAGGAGTGTAGCTCCGGTTTAACAATACAAGTGGTGGCACTGGTACTAACCATAGTAGGGAGGCAGGTCCGGTTTCGTATGACACATGGGGCCTTCGGAGGTCTTCAACTCAGACAGGTGAAGTTCGTTTGAGCTCTTTGCAGTCCCAAAGGGTATTCGGTACGCAGGGTACCGACATCATGTCATATTGAGTAATATTTGTGCACTCTTTAATTGTGTTTCTTGTTTGTATGTTTATTGTGCGGATTAGACGGATTTGCGCTAGGGAATGTCGCGGAGGATCTTCAGCTCCAAGAGTTTGAAGGCTTTGATCCTAATCAACAGCAAGAACAAGGCAAGTGTCCTTGAAGCATATTGATCCTGTTTTAAAATAAATGTTTTGTTTGCAAAATTTCATGTTTGGGTCAACTTGATGGGAAATCCTATGGTAGGAAGTTTACTAGCTTTGTTTAACCATCCTTGTCACCTGGAATTTATGGTAGAGAGTCGGGATGGGCTTTTTACCTTTTTGCTTCGCTTAATTAATTTGGATGGGAACACAACTATACCACTTAACTTAATTATGCATTTATGAGATTATGGTTAATATGATATGGTAATGGGTGATCTAAGCAAGCCTGGTATGTGGATGGGTTGGATGATATGGTGGTTTGCTTGCTTTAGATCTAAAGACTGGTTCATACGAGAATAAGCCAGGATTACAGTGCCACCACGAGGCCAAGTATGGGTACGGCGTAGCTGATTAATTAGGGCTTTGCCAGTGCTATTTGGACCATTAAGGATGCTCGGGGAAGGGGTAGTCGGATTGGGTTTGTTGATGATTGGTGGGACTACCCTGGGATCCGAATGGCTCAAGAGGGGGCCCTTGGTTGAAGATGTGCTCAGTTGGAGGCATCGCCACCGGTAAAACCTCAGTAGGATCTAAATAGGATAGTAATCCCTTTGTAAAGGCTATTTTGTGATCTCTTCGCCATACACCAATGATAGTGTTTTGGCATAATGGATGTTTCCTTTAGTCGCCGACGGGTGATGAAATCACAAACATGTGGGTAAAGTGGTTCAAACTCTGCAGAGTATTAAAACTATCATGATAGCCGTGCTCCCGATTATGAGCACCTGGACAACTTCCATGATTAGAGGGAACTTGGTTTTGGGATTGTTTTGGTTATGGTTATGGATGGTTATGAATTAAATTCCGAAATTGGTTATGGTTAATGGTAATGTGAAATCTGGAATATGGATGATGGTAATGAATAGGGATTGGAATTATGATGATTACATGGTTTATGATGGGTTTACTTAACATAAATATATTATATTGCTTTTCAAATGTTTTTAATGTACTTTTCAGCACATAGCCAATATTATATTCGTTGTTTGCATCAGCTACATGTCATACTTTTCACACTTGCTGAGTATGACAGTTACTCACTCTTGCAATTCCCCACCAACAGTTGCAGGTCAGGATTGGGAGTTTAATGATGATAATGCGGAGTTCTAGGTCGTGTCTACTGTAAGCCTTGCCTGTGGTGTTGATTGGAGCTGCGCTACACTATTGCTTATGCTGCCTAGCTGTTTAGTTGCTTGTTTAGTTTATTTCCGCTGCATTAGGTGAACTTGTCATTAATAATCATTAGTGCTTGTATTCAAGGATATTCTGAATTCTGTAATAAAAGTGGTTAATTAATCTTATTCTGTGGTAATTTCTGTATACTCTTTTGTGAATGCACTCGTGTATGTGTGTCGAACGTCCTGGGCACACATATGTGTTCATTTGGTTCATTTTCGGAACCGGGTGTCACAATCCTATCCTCAGTTTAATTGAAGCAACATACTCTAGTTATATCTTAATTTCCGATGCATAGAGTACTTGGATCGAGATCATCGATCAAACTTGATGGATCTAGACCATAAGAACCGGACTAGTCTGTGGGGACCGGAGTCCCGACATCCAAGGATCTCATTGGGTGCTGTCATGCGATGCGACACACAACAGTATACAAGAAAAGAACGAGAATGAAATACAATACCATATCTTTTATTTATAAACACAGCGGAAGTTTTACAATTTATAACGTAGGAAAGAAGTCTATACATCATACGACGCTCTCAGCACTAGCTATGCATGAGTAAAGCTTTCCATGCCCTCGGACGCTTTACACTAGCAGCACTCACAGATATCGGCGGCGTGCAGGGCTTCCACTCAGCCGTGAACCCTAAAGGGGTAAGGCGCCGTCGTTAGGCCCTTCATCAATGGTATAACCTGCAAAAACTCGTTAACTGCAAATGTGAGCATAAGGCTCAGCAAGACTGACCCGTCCTACCAGACATATGCAAGGTAAAGTCTAACCATAGGTAAGGAATAACATAAATAGACTCGCCTACAAGTGGATCCTTGTAATCATGTTTTTAGTAGCAAATGTCATTCTTCAGGCTCGGCACATCATAGATTCCATAATCAAACAAGAAACGCTTTGTCGATGATATGACATGCCCAAAGCACATGCTGCTATTTCAGGATAAGTATTTGGAAACTATAAACTTTTAATTGTGCTATCTCTAAGCCACACAAGGTTGCAAAGAAATTATAATTCAATACATCATATTCTTCTGGCTTCTTCAGTATTTACTACGTCACGACAGCGATGGACAAGTGGTACTCAAATAACCGCGAGGGACGGTGATTGCAATTAGGACACACCTGGCAACACGACACGCACACCTGCGTGGGAGACACATATGTGCTCTCCTCCCTGCGTCATACGTGGCCACCTTTCACCCAAGACCCCAATGTCGACAAAACTCTTCATCCCGAGCAAAAGGTCTCCTACACGGACATGTCAAAGTTGCCCGCTAGAAGATTTACACCTTTATGCATCTCCATTCAAGGACAATCGAGGAGACTCCACACTACAGTCTGGGGTTACATCAGTTTATTGGGCCCATATCCCATTATGCACTTGGTACAGTTCAAGCTTGCCCAACAGTACCGCATGAGGCACGGTCCTCAAGCGACACAGGCAGGGCTATGCACCTGAGACTCCATCTCGTCAACTCCTATTCCCCCTGCCCGATCTCGTATTCATCTCATAAGCCATTCTTTCATCTTTCGCCCTCATATAAATTGTTATTCCTATCTCGCGAGTAGATTCCAACTACTCGACTTCTACCGGTATATCTACAATATTAGCATTGGCAGTTCTACACGTCAAGCTGTAAACCTTTGCAACCTTCCCATAGGATTTGTGGATATTCAAGTGGAGTATCAAACATCTTACACGTAATGCACAATATCAACTGAAGACGTAAATGAATAAAAATGGAAAACTTTGAAAAGCTCTTAAGTGCAAATCGGGGCTTGCCTTAGTTTGCAACTCGATTAAATGTCAATTGTTAGTTGTCCTCCTCTGAAGACTCCGCCAAGGACTTCAATTGGACACCATGGCCTTCTCCTCCAAGCGACACTCCTCGTCAATACTGATCACTACATGACGTGCATATAGAACATATATGAATGCTAATGTAATTATAATGCATATATAGTTCATAAGCTTCTAACCATGGTTATAGTGAGTGAATGATCTTAATTTTCTTTGGGATTCTTATGGTAGATATTAGGGAATATAATGGAGACTCTTGCAAAGAACAGGAGATGATCAACGAAGTTTGTTGTCTCAAAAATTCCAACAAGTGAAAGGCTTCCCTGAATTTTGGCACTGAATCTATAGCTTTCTCATGGCTACCAGCAGGTGATATGGTAGAGGGGGTCTCACTGGTTCTATGAAAATTTGTTTCATAATTTTCTAAGCTTTCTACTGTAAGTTATTGAATTTAAAAGTTGGGACAAATTTCTGGACAAATTCTAATTGAATTTGGCTATTTTTATGTGCATAGAGAATACACAGGTGATCAGACCATGTAAATGAAGTATAATGACCCTGAAATATTTACTGGGGTTCAAGGATATTCAAATGAAGGTTCTAGATAATTGGTAATTTTCCAAAGAGCGGAACAATAGGAATTAATTCTATAAGCATTTTGCTTATTTGAATTATTGAGAAATTCTCATGGACTTTCAAACAGATCCAATTGCACTAATGGAAAGTATTCTTCATGCTGGTTCTAACAAAATTTATTTGAGAATTTATAGACAATTCTACTAGGAGATGTGGATTTTTGAAGTTGGATTGAAATCTGGAATTATTTTTCCAATTGGAAAGTTTGCCCCACTCATTTAAAATGGACCAATCAGAGATGGGCCGCACCGAGGGCCACGGAATTAACCGCGCAGCCGCATTTCATCCGATGCCACAGCTAATCCGGTGGCTCGCACGTTAGACTGACAGGCGGGCCCCATGGCCTTTCTTCAATCTCCGGCCCAGGCTGGCGACGCCTCTTGCCGGCGGTCTTTCCCCATTTCTCCCCTCCTTCTAATTACCGCCAGTACCTAAAACGGCATGTGGAGCACGTAGGTGCTGTCAGACAGGACCGAGGACGGCTTGAGCTTGCGGACCACGGCGGCGGCGGCCGTGACTACTCCGGCGAGGTCGCAAGAGTGATAGAGTGCCTTATTTTCATCTAGGTTTGTACGTAAAGTTTTCTGGTATCACGAGGAACTTGAAAATGATCCTCAATCGAAGTGAAAAAGGCTCCTATCAAACTTCCTCCGATGACCTACGTCGGGAATAGTGGAAAAAGGGGAAAACTTTAGGACTCCGAGTGATTCAACGATGATTCTCCAAGAATCTTCTCAGGGAGATGCGCACGTCTATATAGAACATATTTGTAAACTGAATCGAGCTAGGAGGCAGGGTGTAACCCGAATTCGATTGAAACCTGAATAATATTGACATACGAACATGCTACGGTAAAACTGGGAATACGAAGTCGATAAAGGACGAAACAACAAACGGGTTTCACCATCATCTAACATTGGTGCAGGTGCACCTTTTTGTAGTTTACGGTGAAGCGCGAAACAGCCTAGAACCTTGGCTCCACGGTGATGCAGAGAGGGTCCGACGGCGGCTCCACGATGGCGTCTGCGAAAACTTCATAATAACACTCCACCGTGAGGGAGCTTCCCACAAAATGATTTAGGAAGGGGCACAAGACAGTTACAAAGCTCCAAATGCGAAGAGAAAGGATCAACAGCCTCTAGGTGCTTTGGATTTCCAGCTCGAACCAGAGATGCGTCGCCCGCGGCCAAGAACAGAGGGCGGACGGTGGAACGCTTGCACTGGATGCTCAATGGACCGAGGAGGAGGCTTGCTATAGCACACAGGTGTGTGGCTTGCATGTCAGGAGGTGTCGCCACTGTGAGTTCAAGCGGGGCACTCACGTATTGGTTCCTCTGACTAGTGGGTCCCACTGCCCCTTCAAGTCAATCCTCTCTAGACACTAAAATATCCTACCAACGGATGTCCAAAATTCATCAAAATTTGTGGATAGGCTTAAATAATTATCTTGGATTTGATTCTGAAATCAAAAATTCGAATTGATCAAGTTTTAATTGAAATTCAAATTTGATTGAAATTGAATGGAATTCAATGGAGCCACTGAATTAAATAGCAAATGAGCTCTAAAAATTGTGAAACTTCGTGGATAAGTCTAGCAAGTCATGCTGATCATGATGGTGTGTTCAAATCTTATGTTTAAATAAGTTTGAACAGAATTCAAAATTTGAATTTAAATATGGCTTCAATTTGCTATATGTCTCAATTAAAATAGCAAATGAAGTTAAAAATTCTTGAAACTTGACAGAGACGCTATTTGGAATATAAGGAGGCCATAGAAAAATGTATATCCTCAGATTTGAATATTTTTGACAGGGCCTAGATGTACAGTAGCTATATTCAAGTTTTGAAATAATTTGAATATATTTAGTATTGCATATTGTTTTGCCCTAGCAATTTCCATTCAATAAATTCTAAAATTTGCAGAAAGATCACTTGAATTATTCTAAGGTCATTGGTGAAGTTCATTCCCCATGTTAATAAAATTTAAGTATGAGTGAAAGAAAGATTTTTTATGAGATCAAGTTCATGTGGACAACCATAATTGATCTCCACTATGGTTGATAACAACTGGTAGTTGAACTTTATATCAAGGAAAAACTGGGATTTTACATAGTCCGCACTCTAACGGACTAGTCTGATTTATCTATATTTGATAAGGTTGTTGAGTGTTGCAAGTTCCGACTAAAATTCAAAAAGGCCTATTCACCCCCCTCTAGGCCACATTCAATTGGTATCAGAGCCAGACTCTTCAAGAGGAGACTAATCACTCGACGAGAAAATGTTAGACATGAAGGATGTGCACAAGAGCCTCAACCAAGAGAAGGTTGAAGACGAAAAGGCTCAAAAATTGGAGAAGCTCCTCAACGCCATTCAGGACTTCAACGATGATGATGAGGAGACGCTTGAACTCAAGGCACTCCTAAATAAGAAAGCCCACTCCAAAGGGAAAATGAAGATCGAGGACGAGAAGAAAAAGAAAGGGAGTAGTCACACCGACTACTCCCGATATCCTTTCAAATACGATCGTCTAAATTCTAACAATAGCCATTATTGGTCAATTCCTCTTGGAAAAGCCCCACACATTGATGGCAATGATTACTCAATGTGGGGGCAAAACATGAAAATGCATTTAATCTCACTTGACCCTAGCTTGTGGCATATAGTATGCACAGGTATAGATATCCCAGACGACGATGAAGAGCTCCCACCAAGCCAAGAGCAAGCAATTCATCGGAATGCTCAAGCTGCAACGATCATCACATCATCACTAAGTCGGGACGAGTTCACCAAGGTGGTTGGACTCGAGATTGCAAAGGAAATATGGGACACATTGCAAACTGCACATGAAGGCGATCGTCATGTGTGAGAGGCGAAGATCGAAATGATCGAAGGCGAATTGGGAAGATTCGCCATAGAAGAAGATGAGTCGCCGCAAGACATGTAAAACCGATCGAAGACTCTCATCAACAAGGTTCGAGCATATGGAAGTAAAAAGTGGAATGATCACGAGGTGGTGAAGCTCATCCTTAGAGCTTTAGTGCCTTGCAATGTTACCTTGTGCTCGATGATTAGAGAGAGTCACGGGTACAAGAAAATGACCCCGGGCGAATTGCTTGTAAAGATCATCAACTTCGAAATGATGGAGAAGCAAGATAAACATGTCAAGGAGATTGCCGACCTCACCTCGACAAAGAAGAAAGGGGTTGCCTTAAAATCCACTTGCAAGCCCTTGTCAAAAGAAGCTCGAGAGGCTCAAGATGAAGATGACAGTGATGATGTGTGACGCCCGGTTCCGAAAATTGAACCAAGCTAACGCATATGGGTGCCCAGGATGTTCAACACACATACACGAGTGATTCACAAATGATAAATAGATAATTACCACAGCTCAAATTATTAAATAAGTATTCTTATTACATAATTCATTAAATCCTCGAATACAAACTCTAATGGATATTAATGACAAGTTCAACTAATGCAGCGGAAATAAACTAATTAAACAACTAAGCAAACTAAGCAAAAGGGATAGCGCAGCTCCAATAACACCACAGGCAAAGCTGACGGTAGACACGGCCTAGAACTCCGCATTTTCGCCACTAAACTCACAATCCTGACCTGCAACTGTTGGGGGAATTGCAAGAGTGGGTACATGTCGTACTCAGCAAGTGTGGAAAGTATGACATGTGGCTGATTCAAGTGACGACAATAATAATGGCTAAGTGCTGAAAAGTACAGTAAAACATTTGAAAAGCATTGTATCATATTTATGTGAAGTAAACCCATCATAAACCATGTAACCATAATAGTACCAGTCCATAATTCACCATTACCAATAACCATAATCAATGTCATAAACCATAATCCCATCCATAACCATAGCCATAATCATAATGTCAACCATAACCATTACCAAACCATAACCATCCCAAATTCCAATTTCCCTCTAATCATGGAAGTTGTCCAGGTGCTCATAACCGGGAGCACGGCTATCATGATAGTTTTAATTAACTCTGCAGAGTTTGTACCTCTTTACCCATGTTTTCGTGATTTCATCACCTTTCGGCGACTAAGAACCTCCATTATGCCCATGACCCGTCGGTCACATTACACACTTCCGTTGGTGTGTGGCCAAGAGATCACAAAATAGCCTTTACAAAGGGATTACTAGCCTATTCAGACCCCACTGAGGTTTCACCGGTGGCGATGCCTCCAACTGAGCACATCTTCAACCAAGGGCCCCCTCTTGAGCCATTCGGATCCCAGGGTAGTCCCACCAATCATCAACAAACCCAATCCGACTACCCCTTCCCCGAGCATCCACAATGGTCCAAACAACACTAGCAAAGCCCTAATTAATCAGCTACGCCGCACCCATACTTGGCCTCGTGGTGGCACTGTAGTCCTGGCTTATTCTCGCATGAACCGGTCCTTAGATCTAAAGCAAGCAAACCACCATAACATCCAACCCATCCACATACCAGGCTTGCTTAGATCACCCATCACCATACTGTATCGACCAGTTCACATTAACCAGAATATCATTAATACATAATTAAATGTGTAGTGTTGGTTTTTCCATCCCAATTAATTAAGCGAAGCAAAAAGGTAAAAACCCTTCCCGACTCTCTACCATATATTCCGGGTGACAAGGGTGGTCAAACAAAACTAGTAAACTCCTACGTATGGGTTTCCCATCATATTGACACAAGCATGCAAGTTCGCAAACAAAACATTTATTTTCAAACAGGATCAATATGCTTCAAGGACACCTGCCTTGCTCTGGCGGATGGGGTTGCTCAAGCGCTCCAAAGTCTTGATTCTGAAAATCCTCGTACACGACCTCTTGAGCACGTTCCTCTACGCGTGATCACACATACGAGAATATACATACAAATCAACATGATGCACACCCATTAATCAACATGCGATGATATGCATGCATGCAAAGATCAATTATTAATTAACTACAGTTGTTTATTAATTAGATGCAACTAGTTCATACGTGTTCATATGAGTTTATGGGGGTTTTAGAGTGGATTAATGCTGCTGAAAATAAAATTATGACACAACTACGATCAAGTTACGCTTATTAGGTTCAATATGATCGCTAAAATTCGCATCGGGAACATGCCCTACTGTAGATGCGATGGCTTCGATGATCACGGGATGGGGACAATGCGTAGACGAAGTAGATGGCGCAGCAGTCCCTTGGCGGCACGACGACGGCGACGATCTCCGGTGGACGGTGGCACCCTCCACTTTTTCTTCCTCTCCTTCCCCTTTTTTTTCTTCTCTTTTCTTCCCCTGGCGGCGCAGCCTCTGGTCTCTTTTTTTTTTCCGGGCGGCGTGGCTCTCTGGGCGGCGGCGTTTCTGGGATCGGGGAAAACCCCTAGGGCCTACGGTCTTTTTATAGGCGCGGGGGCGGGAATGGCGGGTCGAGCGGGAAAATCGGCGGGGCTGGCGCGCAAAACGCGTGCGGGGCGCGTGGCTAGCGGGGCGCGTGGCCAGCGGCGGGGCCTCGGGGCCAGGGCGCGTGAACGGGCGCCGAGCCGGGACGGGAGCGCGTGCGGGTGGGGTGCGTGGCCAGCGGGCGGGTGGGGTCCCCAGCGGGCAGCGCGTGCCGCGTCGGGCGGGAGCCAGTGGCAGGCGGCGCGGTGGGAATCGCGGGGCCGGCTGGCGGCTCGGTCGGGGGAATCGGGGGGCGGGGCGCTTACGCGGGATTCGCGCGGCGCGCAGGGGCTGGGCGGGCGAGCGGGTGGGGCCACGCTGCGCGGGAGGCGGGAGCGGTGCGGCAGGCGAGGCGTGCGTGGGCGGCAGGCGGGGCCCAGGCGCTGCGCGCGGTCGGCGGGGCACGTGGCGCGATACGGCGGGGCTGCGGGGCGTGGCTGGCTGGGCCAGCTCGGCTGGCCAGCGACGGTTTCTTCTTTTTTTTTCTTTTTTTTCTTTTTTTTTATACTTTCTTTTATTATATAATTTATTATATATATATATTATTGTTTATATTTTATTTATTTTATTTATCTTATTCATTTTATTTATTATTTATTTTATATATATATTTATTATTATATATAATTTATTTATATATATTTCTTTTTATATATCTATATTTTATTATTGATTATTATTTATCTATATTTATTCCCTAATACATGTTTTAGGCTATACTTATTATTTTCTTTTTCTTCCTTTGCTACACCATATATGTACGCTTTATCTTTTCTTTTATTCTATTAACATTTAATGCATGATCATGTATGCAGTGCAGGATGCAAAAATTTAGGGTGTTACAATTCTACCCCCCTTAAACTGAATCTCGCCCTCGAGATTCGATAGCGTGGAGAAAAGGTGAGGGAATTCTGCCTTCAGGTCTTCTTCACGTTTTCATGCAGCTTCGGCTTCCGTATGGTGGTTCCATTGCACTTTGCACCAACGGATACTCTTGTTCCCTGTGAATCCAAAACAATGAGGTTGGCGGAGAAGTCTACCCCCCTTATTCTAAGGCTTACTTTTGGACATACTATATTTGTCCCCATCTCTCCTCCAGGAGACTTAACCAATAGAGCAAACTTCATATGAGAGATAGGCAAACTATACTTGGCAACATACTTCGATGCAATGAATGAATGCGATGCTCCAGAATCAAATAACATAGTCGCGGGTTTGGAGTTGGCGAGAAACATACCAATGACCACGTCATCCGCTTGTTGAGCATCCTCCGTAGAGACATGGTTCACGTTGCCACGAGCAAAATTCTATTGTCCACGGTTCCCTTGTGGTTGTCCTCCATTAGGTCTTGGGTTTTGCCTCGGCGCATTGCTTCTTTGACCAAGGCCTGACTTAGGACATTGATTCGCAAAGTGTCCAGCTTCTCCACAAGTATAACACCTCTTAACTCCACCAGAATTATTGGGACGAGCTTGGTTTTGAACATTGGCTCCAGGTAAATCAGCACGAGGTGCATAAGGCATTGCTTGCATGACAGGGCGCTGCTGCACAAACTGAGTTGGGTGTGGTGCATAATCAGGGCGCTGAGCGGGAATAGGGGAGCTGTAATAGGGTGCATTGGGTGGTGCAAGGCGAGGGCGCACATTACTTCCTTGTTGTTGTCCTTGATATGGCGCCTTCCTCTTGATTTCTTGCTCCATCTCACGGATCTTGTTCTCAACCACAATTGCTTTGTCCACAAGCTTCTGGAAATTTGCATAGTCACAATTGAGCAATTGCACTTGGATCTCATTGTTGAGGCCTCTCATGAACAAGTATTTTTTTCGGCTATCCCGACTCACATCCTCAGGCGCGTACCTTGAGAGTTGAGTGAACTTGTTGAGATATTCACTCACGCTTGATCTTCCTTGCCTTAAGTTCTCAAATTCTTGCCTCTTCAATATCATAACACCTTCGGGCACATAATGAGAACGGAAACTCTCCTTGAATTCGGCCCAAGTGATTCTTTCTTGGTTTTCATGAGCATTGCAATAAGAATCCCACCAATCTGCAGCTGCTCCAACGAGTTGATGAGAAGCAAATAGGACCTTCTCTCGGTCACTGCATTGGACCATAGCAAGTTTCTTCTCCACGGACTTGAGCCAATCATCAGCATCCATAGGGTCGGCAGCTTGAGCAAAGGTTGGCGGTCTAATCCTCATAAACTCTCCCAATCGGTTATGAGGAGGCGGGGGTGGCGGTGGAGGCATGTGGGGCTGATTGTTGATATTGCCAGCCTGCAGCTGTCCCATGGTCTGCATGAGCTGGTTTTGCATAGCCAATAGTTGCTCAATGTTGATAGCTCCATGAGCAGGTCCTTGCCCATTGTTGTTCTGAGGTACTCCATTGTTCTCCTCCTCACCATTGACATCCCTCTGATTGCGAGTCCTCACCATCTAAAGAAGAGCAATAGGTAAGAATTTAGAAAACGTCCCTAACTATATGCATCAAGGGATATGAAACTAATCAGCTAGCTACGCTAGCCTAGGTGGACATGGCAATGCTAAGGCATCCCAAAATCCTCTATTAAACACACAAGCAAACAATATATATAACAAACAGCAAGTCATCAAAATCAAATCGATTCCTGAGTGCTCCTATGTGCTCTAAAGTGTCCATTCTATCTAGGCTGCGTCCTACGGTCAACCTGGCTCTGATACAAATCTGTGACGCCCGGTTCCGAAAATTGAACCAAGCTAACGCATATGGGTGCCCAGGATGTTCAACACACATACAGAGTGATTCACAAATGATAAACAGATAATTACCACAACTCAAATTATTAAATAAGTATTCTTATTACATAATTCATTAAATCCTTGAATACAAACTCTAATGGATATTAATGACAAGTTCAACTAATGCAGCGGAAATAAACTAATTAAACAACTAAGCAAACTAAGCAAAAGGGATAGCGCAGCTCCAATAACACCACAGGCAAAGCTGACGGTAGACACGGCCTAGAACTCCGCATTTTCGCCATTAAACTCACAATCCTGACCTGCAACTGTTGGGGGGGGGATTGCAAGAGTGAGTACATGTCGTACTCAGCAAGTGTGGAAAGTATTACATGTGGCTGATTCAAGTGACGACAATAATAATGGCTAAGTGCTGAAAAGTACAGTAAAACATTTGAAAAGCATTGTATCATATTTATGTGAAGTAAACCCATCATAAACCATGTAACCATAATAGTACCAGTCCATAATTCACCATTACCAATAACCATAATCAATGTCATAAACCATAATCCCATCCATAACCATAGCCATAATCATAATGTCAACCATAACCATTACCAAACCATAACCATCCCAAATTCCAATTTCCCTCTAATCATGGAAGTTGTCCAGGTGCTCATAACCGGGAGCACGGCTATCATGATACTTTTAATTAACTCTGCAGAGTTTGTACCTCTTTACCCATGTTTTCGTGATTTCATCACCTTTCGGCGACTAAGAACCTCCCTTATGCCCATGACCCGTCGGTCACATTACACACTTCCGTTGGTGTGTGGCCAAGAGATCACAAAATAGCCTTTACAAAGGGATTACTAGCCTATTCAGACCCCACTGAGGTTTCACCGATGTCGATGCCTCCAACTGAGCACATCTTCAACCAAGGGCCCCCTCTTGAGCCATTCGGATCCCAGGGTAGTCCCACCAATCATCAACAAACCCAATCCGACTACCCCTTCCCCGAGCATCCACAATGGTCCAAACAGCACTAGCAAAGCCCTAATTAATCAGCTATGCCGCACCCATACTTGGCCTCGTGGTGGCACTGTAGTCCTGGCTTATTCTCGCATGAACCGGTCCTTAGATCTAAAGCAAGCAAACCACCATAACATCCAACCCATCCACATACCAGGCTTGCTTAGATCACCCATCACCATACCGTATCGACCAGTTCACATTAACCAGAATATCATTAATACATAATTAAATGTGTAGTGTTGGTTTTTCCATCCCAATTAATTAAGCGAAGCAAAAAGGTAAAAACCCTTCCCGACTCTCTACCATATATTCCGGGTGACAAGGGTGGTCAAACAAAACTAGTAAACTCCTACGTATGGGTTTCCCATCATATTGACACAAGCATGCAAGTTCGCAAAGAAAACATTTATTTTAAAACAGGATCAATATGCTTCAAGGACACTTGCCTTGCTCCGGCGGATGGGGTTGCTCAAGCGCTGCAAAGTCTTGATTCTCAATATCCTCGTACACGACCTCTTGAGCACGTTCCTCTACGCGTGATCACACATACGAGAATATACATACAAATCAACATGATGCACACCCATTAATCAACATGCGATGATATGCATGCATGCAAAGATCAATTATTAATTAACTACAGTTGTTTATTAATTAGATGCAACTAGTTCATACGTGTTCATATGAGTTTATGGGGGTTTTAGAGTGGATTAATGCTGCTGAAAATAAAATTATGACACAACTACGATCAAGTTACGCCTATTAGGTTCAATATGATCGCTGAAATTCGCATCAGGAACATGCCCTACCGTAGATGCGATGGCTTCGACGATCACGGGGTGGGGACAATGCGTAGACGAAGTAGATGGCGCAGCAGTCCCTTGGCGGCACGACGACGACGACGATCTCCGGTGGACGGTGGCACCGTCCTCTTTTTCTTCCTCTCCTTCCCCTTTTTTTTCCTCTCTTTTCTTCCCCTGGCGGCGCAGCCTCTGGTCTCTTTTTTTTTCGGGCGGCGTGGCTCTCTGGGCGGCGGCGTTTCTGGGATCGGGGAAAACCCCTAGGGCCTACGGTCTTTTTATAGGCGCGGGGGCGGGAATCGCGGGGCGAGCGGGAAAATCGGCGGGGCTGGCGCGCGAAACGCGGGTGGGGCGCGTGGCTAGCGGGGCGCGTGGCCAGCGGCGGGGCGTCGGGGCCAGGGCGCGTGAACGGGCGCCGAGCCAGGACGGGAGCGCGTGCGGGTGGGGTGCGTGGCCAGCGGGCGGGTGGGGTCCCCAGCGGGCAGCGCGTGCCGCGTCGGGCGGGAGCCACCGGCGGGCGGCGCGGCGGGAATCGCGGGGCCGGCTGGCGGCTCGGTCGGGGGAATCGGGGGGTGGGGCGCTTACGCGGGATTCGCGCGGCGCGCAGGGGCTGGGCGGGCGAGTGGGTGGGGCCACGCTGCGCGGGAGGCGGGAGCAGTGCGGCAGGCGAGGCGCTCGTGGGCGGCAGGCGGGGCCCAGCGCTGCGCGCGGTCGGCGGGGCACGCGGCGCGATACGGCGGGGCTGCGGGGCGTGGCTGGCTGGGCCAGCTCGACTGGCCAGTGGCGGTTTCTTCTTTTTTTCTTTTTTTTATACTTTCTTTTATTATATAATTTATTATATATATATTATTGTTTATATTTTATTTATTTTATTTATCTTATTCATTTTATTTATTATTTATTATATATATATTTATTATTATATATAATTTATTTATATATATTTATTTTTATATATTATTATTTTATTATTGATTATTATTTATCTATATTTATTCCCTAATACATGTTTTAGGCTATACTTATTATTTTCTTTTTCTTCCTTTGCTACACCATATATGTATGTTTTATCTTTTCTTTTATTCTATTAACATTTAGTGCATGATCATGTTTGCAATGCAGGATGCGAAAATTTAGGGTGTTACATGATGAGAGCAGCGACATAGATGAGGAAGACATGATCCTCTTCATGAAGAAATTCAAGAGAATGATGAAGAGGAGACAAGGGGGAAAATCAAGTGAAGGAAAACTCAAAGAAAAGTGAAGACCAAAGTTGAGGCGGGACTGCTATAACTGTGGTGAATATGACCACTTTATAGTTGATTGCCCTTATGAAGAAAACAAGAAGAAGACCAAGGAAACAAAGCTTCAACCTAAGAAGTTCTTCAAGAAGAAAAGGCAAGCTGGACAGGCGCACCTAGGAAAGGAGTGGGACTCAAATGATGAGTCCTCGTCCGAAGAGGAAGAGGAGATGGCTAGCATAGCCATCAACAAGACGACCAAGAAATCGACCCTCTTCCCCAACATTGGCACAAGAAAGGACTATGACACCTGCCTCATGGTGAGGGAAGGTAAAAGAAAGGTAACATCTAAATCCTCCTCCTCGCATTCTTACTCTAGCGATAGTGATGCCTATAGTGATAATGAAGATATGCTTGTTGGCCTAGATAAGAAAATTGCCGCTAAAATGAAATTCTTAATGTATAAACTTATTGATAAAAAGGAGCTTGTTGATCGCCAAGAAGATATGATCATCCTTCAAAAGGAGGAGTATCTTGAGATCAAAAAGCTCCTTGAACTTGAAAAGGAGCAAAGCAAGTCACTAGAGCTTGAATTAGCTTCAAGCAAGGAAGCTTGCTTGAAGTTAGGTGACTCAAATGTAATTATCAAGGATGAACTTGCTAACTTGACCAAAGTTAACAAGATCCTTGAAGTTCAAGTTGAGTCACTCAAGCGAAGTGACCCTTCATTCTCTTCAAGCTCATCTTCTAAACACCTAAAATCTTAAAATGCTACTACTTGTACATGTACTAAAGTTGAATCTAACATGAAGGATATGTCGAACTTGGCAAAGGACAAGCATCCTTCCCGTAGTGGCATATTTGACAAGGAGAAGATCAAGTATGCACACAGTGCATACTTGACCACAAGGCCTCCTAATGTCAAATATGGAATTGGGTATTCTTATGGTGAAAAGCAAAGTGCTAGAAGCCATAAGAATAACAAGGAGCGCATTGCCTTTATCAAGGGAAACTCCCCTCAATCTAGAAAAGCTAATAATGTTGACAAGTACAAACATGTTAATTCACATGAGCAACAACTTTTGTTTAGAACTTTTGATGCATCTTATGTTTTTATGAAAAGCAACTTTGGTAAAGTGTATGCCAAATATGTTGGGCCACGCCATGGGAACACCAGGTCCCATGTTTGGGTGCCCAAATCTCATGTGACTAACCTCAAAGGACCCAAGCAAGCTTGGGTATCTAAAACCAAGACATAATTTGTTTTTGCAGGCCTACTCATCTGGTAGAGCAAAATGGGTGCTAGAAGTGGATGCACCAACCATATGACCGGAGAACAAAAAATGTTTGTAGAATATGAAGAAAATGAGGATCCAAGCGAGGGCATCTATTTTGGAGACAACAGTCAAGGAAGGTTGCTCGGTACCGGTAAAATTGCAATATCATCTCAACACACGCTTTCTCATGTTTTGCATGTCGACTCCTTAGAGTATAACCTTCTGTCCATATCTCAGTTATGTGACAAGGGTTATAATTGCTTGTTCACTAATGAGGGTGTGATCGTTTCTAGAAGGAGTGATGACTCAGTTGCATTCAAGGGTGTGTTGAAGGGAAAACTTTATCATGTTGACTTCAACAAAG
Source organism: Tuctoria greenei (assembly GCA_036927565.1). Taxonomy (NCBI): domain Eukaryota; kingdom Viridiplantae; phylum Streptophyta; class Magnoliopsida; order Poales; family Poaceae; genus Tuctoria; species Tuctoria greenei. Next base: position 179,035,145 of record JAYESD010000006.1, read on the forward strand.
ATAAAGCCGAACTTGATACATGTTTGATTGCAAAGACCAACATGGGTTGGCTGTGGCATAGATGGCTAGCACATGTTGGTATGAGGAATCTTCAAAAACTCCTTAAGGGCGATCACATCCGAGGTTTGAAGGATATCATTTTTGAGAAAGACAGGCCTTGTAGCGCGTGCCAAGCCAGGAAGCAAGTCGGAGCACCCCATCCCGCGAAGAACGTCATGACAACGACAAGACCGCTCGAGCTACTTCACATGGACCTATTCGGTCCAATTGCTTACATAAGCATCGGCGGTAACAAATATGGCTTAGTAATTGTTGATGACTTTTCGCGCTTCACGTGGGTTTTCTTTTTGCATGATAAGACAGAAACTCAAGGAACCCTCAAGAAGTTTCTCAAGCATGCCCAAAATGATTTATCATTGAAAATCAAGAACATACGAAGCGACAACGGCACGAAGTTCAAGAACACTCAAGTTGAGGATTACCTAGACGAAGAGGGCATCAAACATAAATTTTCAGCATCGTACTCACCTCAACAAAATCGGGTGGCCGAAAGGAAGAACCAAAGCCTCATAGAGATAGAGAGAACAATGCTTGATGAGTACAAAACATCTGATCGATTTTGGGCTGAAGCGGTCAACACCGCTTGTCACGCCATAAACCGACTTTATCTTCATCACTTACTCAAGAAGACATCATATGATCTACTCACGGGTAACAAACCTAATATTTCTTATTTTTGTGTTTTTGGTTCTAAATGCTATATCTTGAACAAGAAGCCTAGGACTTCAAAGTTTGCTTCGAAGTCTGATGAAGGTTTCTTGCTTGGATACGATACAAACTCTTACGCCTATCGTGTCTTCAACAAGGTCTCCGGACTTGTTGAAGTCGCACGTGATGTAGTGTTCGATGAAACTAATGGCTATCAAGAAGAGCAAGTTGATCAATGTGTTCTAGGTAGAGAAGAAGCTCCATGTCAGGCGTTAAGAAGAATGGCGTTGGGCGATGTTCGACCACAAGCACCACATCCAAATGAAAATGAAGAAGATGAACCAAAAGTGGAGGTAATGGATCAAGGGGGAGCTTCTACACAAGATCAACCACGAGAAGATGAAGATGAACAACAAATCAATGAGGGCAACCATATAGGGGGATTATAAGATGACCATGAGGACTCAAGACCACAAGTGCCACACCCAAGAGTACACCAATGCGTCCAAAGAGATCACCCCGTTGACAACATAATCGGGGACATCCAAAAGGGAGTAACTACAAGATCTCGAATTGCTAATTTTTGTGAACATTACTCTTTTGTATCCTTTTTGGAACCGCGTAGGATTGAGGATGCATTGAAAGATCTGGATTGTGTGGTGGCAATGCAACAAGAACTCAACAACTTCAAGCGGAATGAGGTGTGGGAACTAGTTGAAAGACCCAAGTTCAACGTCGTCGACACCAAATGGGTCTTTCGCAACAAGCAACACGAACACGGGGTGGTGACAAGGAACAAGGCACAACTTGTGGCCAAAGGGTATTCACAAGTAGAATGTTTGGATTTCGACGAAACCTTTACTCCCGTAGCTAGGCTTGAATCTATTAGAATATTACTTGCATATGCTATTCACCATGATTTCAAGCTCTATCAAATGGATGTGAAAAGCGCCTTCCTCAACGGACCAATCAAGGAGGAGGTGTACGTGGAGCAACCCCCCGGATTCGAAGATCAAGAGTTCCCTGACCACGTGTTCAAACTGCGTAAGGCTCTCTATGGCCTCAAACAAGCCCCTAGAGCTTGGTATGAGTGCCTTAGAGATTTCTTGATTGAAAGTGGTTGTAAAATTGGCAAAGCTGATTATACATTATTCACGAAGCATTTTGATAATGATCCCTTTGTTTGCCAAATTTATGTTGATGATACCATTTTTGGTTCAACTAACAAATATTTATGTGAAGAATTTTGTAAGATTATGACATATAGGTTTGAAATGTCCATGATGGGAGAGTTAAAATACTTCTTGGGATTCCAAGTGAGGCAACATAAGGAAGGGACGTTTATAAGCCAAACCAAGTATACTCAAGACGTACTCAGGAAGTTTGGGATGGACAAGGCGAAGCCCATAAAGACTCCCATGGCAACAAATGGACACTTGGATCTTAATGAAGACGACCAAGCATGGATCAAAAGGTATATTGCTCCATGATTGGATCCCTACTTTACTTATGTGCATCTAGGCCTGATATTATGTTGAATGTGTTCTTGTGTGCAAGATTTCAAGCCAATCCTAAGGAGTGTCATTTGACAGCCGTAAAAAGAATCTTGCGGTATTTAGTTCATACACCCAACCTAGGCCTTTTGTATCCTAAAGGTTCCAAATTCAATCTTATTGGATACTCCAATGCAGATTATGCCGGATGCAAAGTAGATAGAAAATGTACCTCCAGTACATGCCAATTTCTAGGTAGATCCCTAGTTTCTTGGTCCTCCAAGAAACAAAACTCCATTGCCTTATCCACGGCCGAAGCAGAGTATGTTGCAGCCGAGAGTTGTTGTGCACAACTCCTTTGGATGCGACAGACTCTAAGGGATTACGGTTACAACATGAGCCATATTCCACTCCTCTGTGATAATGAGAGTGCTATCAAGATTTCCCATAACCCCGTTGAGCACTCTAGGACCAAACATATAGACATCCGGCATCACTTTTTGAGAGACCACCCAATGAAAGGAGACATAGCCATTTCCCCTGTCAACACCGAAAAACAACTAGCCGACATATTTACCAAGCCACTTGATGAAAAACATTTTTGCGAGCTCCGAAATGAACTAAATATTCGTGATGCTCGAAATGTGGCTTGAAAACTTGCATACATGTATGGCTTATTCAAAATATGTTGATTGTGTTGCAAAAATCATCTCTCTCAATTTTCTCTGAAAAAACTATTTCAATTAGTTGATCTTGGTGAATTATGGTCATAGCTTAATTGTTGGATGTTATCATATTCATCAAGATTTTTTGTGTGCTTTGCCTCCCCTATTTTCAATCTAAATACCTTCGAATATATACGAATGGGATAATTGACTTTGTTCTGGTGACCACGGACTAGTCCGTGGTTACCCGGACTAGTCCGCACACTGCAGACTAGCCCACTGAGTGTCTGAAAGTCAGGACTAGTCCGGCCGACCACGGACTAGCCCGATTTTTTGACTCCATAACCCTAGACACCGCCAAAACCTAATCTCCTTCACCTTCACAACTCACCTCACATTCTCTCTCTTCACTTGAGAGCCCCCAAGGTGATTTGGCGATTTCTCCATCAAATCTATTCAAGCTTGGGTGGAAATCGATATCCAATGCTAGGGGATTGAAGACCACGGACTTGTCCGCACCTCCAACTCCTCCTTCATCAAGAATCAAAGAATTTTGGTAAATTCCCCCCCAAACCCTAGAAACTTTGATTTCTTCCGTTTTGGATAAAATAGCTTAGTTTCTTTCAGCTAATACATGCTTCCTTGCCGTATTACATCTTTCTTAAGCTAGTTTTGCATTGAGCAAAACCATTTGTCTCATAGTTAGGGTTTAAAGTGTTGAACACCGGACTAGTCCGGTCCCTGTACGGACAAGTCTGGTCCCCCCGGATGTGACACCCAGTTCCGAAAATGAACCAAGTGAACGCATATGTGTGCCTAGGACGTTCAACACACATACACGAGTGCATCACAAACAATATTCAGATAATTACCACAGCACAAGATTAATTAAACAAATTTTATTGCACAAACCATATTATCCTCGAATACAAGCTCTAATGAATATTAATGACAAGTTCAACTAATGCAGCGGAAATAAACTAAATAAGCAAACTAAACAGCTAGGCAGCATAAGTGATAGGGTAGCGCAGCTCCATGCAACACCACAGGCAAAGCTGACGGTAGACACGGCCTAGAACTCCACATTATCGCCATTAAACTCTAATTCCTGACATGCAACTGTTGGGGGGATTGCAAGAGTGAGTACATGTCATACTCAGCAAGTGTGGAAAGTATGACATGTGGCTGATTCAAATGATGAATGTAATAATGGTTGAGTGCTAAAAAGTACATTAAAACATTTGAAAAGCAATATATTACATGTATATGAAATAAACCCATCATAAACCATAATTAATAATGTAGCACCAATCCATATTCCATATCCATCACCATCATACCATTAACTATATTCAATGTCATAGTTTAATCCATATCCAGCCATAAACAGTACCAAATACCATCCCAATACTGAGTTCCCTCTGATCATGTGAGGGTCCAGGTTGCTCATAGTTGGGAGCACAGCTATCATGATAGTTTTAGACACACTCTGCAGAGGTTGTACCACTTTACCCACGTGTTTGTGATTTCATGACCTTTCGATGACTATAGAATCTCAATTATGTCGTCTCACACTTACTTAGGTGTGTGGCCAAGAGATCACAAAATAGCCTTTACAAAGGGATTACTAACCTATTTAGACCCCACTGAGGTTTCACCGGTGGCGATGTCTCCAACTGAGCACATCTTCAACCAAGGGCGCCCTCTTGAGCCATTCGGATCCCAGGGTAGTCCCACCAATCATCAACAAACCCAATCCGACTACCCCTTCCCCGAGCATCCTTAATGGTCCAAATAGCACTGGCAAAGCCCTAATTAATCAGCTACGCTGCACCCGTACTTGGCCTCGTGATGGCACTGTAAATCCTGGATGGTCGCTCCACGAACTGGTCCTTACATCTAAAGCAAGCAAAACCACCATAACATCCAACCCATCCACATACCAGGCTTGCTTAGAGCACCCATTACCATATCATATTAAACCAGTTCATGTTAACCATAATACCATCCATGCATAATTAAATTGAGTGGTATAGTTGTTTTCCCATCATAGTTGATTAAGTGAAGCAAAAGGTAAAAAGCCCTTCTTGACTTTCTATCGTATATTCCAGGTGACAAGGGTGGTTAAACAAATCTAGTAAACTTCCTACCATTGGATTTCCCATCAAATTGACACAAGCATGCAGTTTGTAAACAAAACACTTATTTCGAAATAAGATCAATATGTTTCAAGGACACTTGCCTTGCTCTTGTGGTTGATTAGGGTTAAAGCCTTCAAACTCGTGGTGTTGAAGATCCTCCGCGACACTCTCTAGCGCAAATCCGTCTAATCCACACAATAAACATACAAGAAAAGAAACACAATCAAAGAGTGCACAAATATTACTCAATATGACATGACATGCATGATTGATGCAAATGCAAGGTAGAACTTATTAATGGATTGCTTTTAATGATCACTAACTAGTTCTAATGGATTTTAACAAGTTTATACAAGTTTGGATTTGATTAGATCTACTTTTATAATCAATTCAACACAATTTAGCTAGGAAAATTGGACTAGACTGCAGAAGGTTGGACTAGTCCGCACTTCGCAGAACTAGCGAACTAGGGTTTTCTTAATCAACGTGAATTTGGATATTAGGGGTCGAATTCACCTAAGGAAAAGAGAATAGAAGGTATACCAGGTGTTTAGAACTCCAATGAATCAAGAAACTTGGAGGCAACACTTGGATCTTGATGATCTAGGGCTGGTGATGAACTTGGAGATGAATTGGTGATGAAGAACGAAAGCTTGGTGGAGATCTTGATCCTCTTTAGTTTCCTCCTCTTCTCCTTCTTGCTTGGGATCTCCTTCTCCCTCCTTGGTGGTGGCTCTCCACGAACTAGGGTTTGGGTGGGGTGGAAAAGTGGCAAATAGATGTCAAGCCAAGGAGTGGGGTTGTTTATATAGAGGTGGAGGCTAGGGTTAGATGGATTTCGAGTTTGAGATGAGTAGGGGCCGGTTAAGAGTCCCACATGGGCTCTAAAAGAGTTAGGCACGACGTCCCTGGGCCCACTTAACGTGAAACCCAAGAAACAAGTCGTAAAACAAAAGATCAACTCGGAGTCGCGAAATATCAGACAAGTCCGAAAAGGACCAGACTAGTCCGAAAATGTCCAGAGAGAAAATCAGACAAGTCTGGCCAAAAATCGGAAAAGTCCGACTTTAGTCAGAGAGGAAAACGGACCAGCGGACTTGTCCGATTTCCTCTCTGACTAAAGTCGGACTTGTCCGATTTTTGGCCAGACTTGTCCGATTTTCTCTCTGGACAACTTTGGACTGGTCCGGTCCTTTCCGGACTTGTCTGATATTTCGTGACTCTGAGTTGATCTTTTGTTTTATGACTTGTTTCTTGGGTTTCACGTTAAGTGGGCCTAGGGACATCGTGCCTAACTCTTTTAGAGCCCATGAGGTACTCTAAACCGGCCTCTACTCCTCTCAAACTCGAAATCCATCTAACCCTAGCCTCCACCTCTATATAAACAACATCACCTCTTGGCTTGACATCTATTTGCCACTTTTCCACCCCACCCAAACCCTAGTTCGTGGAGAGCCACCACCAAGGAGGGAGGAGAAGATCCCAAGCAAGAAGAAGAAGAGGAGGAAACGAAAGAGGATCAAGATCTCCACCAAGTTTCGTCCTTCATCACCAATTCATATTCAAGTTCATCAACCCTAGATCACCAAGATCCAAGTGCTACCTCCAAGTTTCTTGATTCATTGGAGTCCTACACACCTGGTATACCTTCTATTCTCTTTTCCTTACCTGAACTCAACCACTAATCTCCAAGTTTACGTCGATCTAGAAAACCCTAATATGCTGATCTCGCAGAGTGCGGACTTGTCCGGTCCCTAGCGGACTAGTCCGATCTTCCTGGTTAAATTGGGTTGAGTTGATTCTAAAATTTGATCTAATCACATCCAAACCTGTATAAACTTGTTAAAATCTATTAGAACTAGTTAGTGATCATTAAAAGCAATCAGTTAACAAGTTCTATCTTGCATTTGCATTAATCATGCATGTTATGTCATATTGAGTAATATTTGTGCACTCCTTGATTGTGTTTCTTGTCTTGTATGTTTATTTTGTGGATTAGACGGATTTGCGCTAGAGAGTGCCGCGGAGGATCTACAACACCAAGAGTTTGAAGGCTTTGACCCTAATCAACCGCAGAGCAAGGCAAGTGTCCTTGAATCATATTGATCCTGTTTTTAAAATAAATGTTTTGTTTGCAAACTGCATGCTTGTGTCAATTTGATGGGAATCCTATGGTAGGAAGTTTACTAGAATTGTTGACCACCCTTGTCACCTGGAATTTATGGTAGAGAGTCGGGAAGGGCTTTTACCTTTTGCATCGCTTAATTAATTGGGATGGGAAAACTACACTACACATTTAATTATGCATTAATGTTATTCTGTTAATGTGAACTGGTCAATATGATGTGGTGATGGGTAGTCTAAGCAAGCCCGGTATGTTGATGGGTTGGACGTATGGTGGTTTTCTTGCTTTAGATCTAAGGACCGGTTCATGCGAGAATAAGCCAGGACTGCAGTGCCACCACGAGTCCAAGTATGGGTGCGGCATAGCTAATTAATTAGGGCTTTGCCAGTGCTATTTGGACCATTATGGATGCTCGGGGAAGGGGTAGTCGGATTGGGTTTGTTGATAATTGGTGGAACTACCCTGGGATCCGAATGGCTTAAGAGGGGGCCCTTGGTTGAAGATGTGCTCTATAGGAGACATCGCCACCGGTGAAACCTTAGTGGGGTATAAATAGGCTAGTAAACCCTTTGTAAAGGCTATTTTGTGATCTCTTGGCCACACACCGATGGAAGTGTGAGATGGCATAATAGAGGTTCTAGTCATCGAAAGGTGATGAAGTCATGAACACGTGGGTAAAGTGGTACAAACTCTGCAGAGTCTATTAGAACTATCATGATAGCCGTGCACCCGGTTATGAGCACCTGGACAACTTCCATGATTAGAGGGAACTCGGTATTGGGATGGTGTTTGGGATGGTTATGGTTTGGTAATGGTTATGGATGGTTATGGATTAATTTCTGGTACTGAATATAGTTATTGGCAAATGGTGAAATCTTGAATTATTGATGAGGATGGTGAATTATGGACTGGTATTGTGATATTACTTATGATTATGATGGGTATATTTCACATACATATAATATATTGCTTTTCAAATGTTTTAATGTACTTTTCAGCACTTAACCATTATTATTGTCGTCATTTGAATCAGCCACATGTCATACTTTCCACACTTGCTGAGTACGACATGTACTCACTCTTGCAATCCCCCCCCCCCCAACAGTTGCAGGTCAGGATTGGGAGTTTAATGGTGATAATGCAGAGTTCTAGGCCGTGTCTACCGTCAGCTTTACCTGTGGTGTTTTGGAGCTGCACTATACCCTATTGCTTATGCTGCCTAGTTGTTTAGTTTGCTTATTTAGTGTATTTCCACTGCATTAGTTGAACTTGTCATTAATATCCATTAGAGCTTGTATTCGAGGATAATATGGTTTGTGTAATAAAACTTGGTTAATTAATCTTGTCTTGTGGTAATTTTTTGTATAGTTTTTTGTGAATGCACTCGTGTATGTGTGTTGAACATCCTGAGAACACATATGCGTTAGCTTGGTTCATTTTTCGGAACCGGGCATCACAGATTGGTATGAGAGCCATAGGTTGACCGTAGGATGCAGCCTAGATAGAATGGACACTTTAGAGCACATAGAGGCACTCAGGAATCGATATGTTTTTACTTGGTGTGCTGTTGCTATATAAATTGTTTGCTTGTGTGCTTAATAGAGGATTTTGGGATGCTTTAGCATTGCCATGTCCACCTAGGCTAGTGTAGCTAGTTGTTTAGTTTCATATCCCTTGATGCATATAGTTGGGAACGGTTTTCTAATTCTTACCTATTGCTTTTCTTCAGATGGTGAGGACTCGCAACCAGAGGGATGTCAATGATGAGGAGGAGAACCATGGAGTACCTCAGAACAACAATGGGCAAGGACCTGCTCATGGAGCTATCAACATTGAGCAGTTATTGGCTATGCAAAACCAGCTCATCCAAACCATGCTACAAACTATGGGACAGCTGCAGGCTAGCAACATCAACAATCAGCGTCACATGCCTCCACCGCCACCCCCGCCTCCTCATAACCGATTGGGGGAGTTTATGAGGACTAGGCCACCCACCTTTGCTCAAGCCGCTGACCCTATGGATGCGGACGATTGGCTCAAGTTCGTGGAGAAGAAGCTAGCTATTGTCCAATGCAGTGACTGGGAGAAGGTCTTGTTTGCTTCTCATCAACTAGTTAGAGCAGCTGCGGATTGGTGGGATTCTTATTGCAATGCTCATGAGAACCAAGAGAGAATTACTTGGGCCGAATTCAAGGAGAATTTTCGTTCTCATTATGTGCTGGAGGGAGTGATGATCTTGAAGAGGCAAGAATTTGAGAACTTGAGGCAAGGAAGATCAAGCATGAGTGAATATCTCAATAACTTCACTCAACTCTCAAGATATGCACCTGAGGATGTTAGTCGGGACAGCCAGAAACAATACTTGTTCATGAGGGGCTTGAACAATGAAATCCAAGTGCAACTACTCAACTTTGATTATGCCAATTTTCAGAAGCTTGTGGACAAAGCAATTGTGGTTGAGAACAAGATTCGTGAGATGGAGCAAGACAACAAGAGGAAGGCGCCATATCAAGGACAGCAACAAGGGAGTAATGTGCGCCCTCGTTTTGCGCCTCCTAATGTGCCATACTACAGCTCCCCCACTCCTATACAGCGCCCTAGTTATGCACCGCACCCAGCTCAGTTTGTGCAGTAGCGCCCTGTCATGCAAGCACCTAGGCCTCCAATGCCTTATGCGCCTCGTGCTAATTTTCCTGCTGCAAGTGTTCAAAACCAAGCTCGTCCCAATAATTCTGGTGGAGTTAAGAAGTGTTATACTTGTGGAGAAGCTGGACACTTTGCGCATCAATGTCCTAAGTTAGGCCTTGGTCAGGAAAGCAATGCACCGAGGCAAAACCCAAGACCCAATGGAGGACAACCACAAGGGAACCGTGGACAGCAGAATTTTGCTCGTGGCAACGTGAACCATGTCTCTACGGAGGATGCTCAACAAGCAGATGACATGGTCATTGGTATGTTTCTCGCAAACTCCAACCCCGCGACTATGTTATTTGATTCTAGAGCATTGCATTCATTCATTGCATCGAAGTATGTTGCCAAGTATAGTTTGCCTATCTCTCATATGAAGTTCACTCTATTGGTTAAGTCTCCTGGAGGAGAGATGAGGACAAATATAGTATGTCCAAAAGTAAGCCTTAGAATAAGGGGGGTATACTTCTTCGCCAACCTCATTGTTTTGGATTCTCAAGGATTGGACATTATACTTGGTATGGACAGGTTGAGGAAGCACGATGGAGTTATTGAGTGTTCCACGAAGACGGTGAAGTTGACCAATGAGGAAGGGATCACCGTAGAATTTGAAGCATCTCAAACCACACCGAAGCAATAGGAGTTGAACCATATGGACGGTGCCGCGATTGAGGAGATCCCGATGGTGTGTGAATTTTTGGATGTTTTTCGGACGAGTTGCCAGGTATGCCACCTGATCGAGACATTGAGTTTGTTATTGATTTAATACCTAAAACTGCACCTATAGCTAAGAGGCTGTATAGGATGCCTCCTATGGAATTAGTTGAGCTTAAGAAGCAAATTCAAGAGCAACTAGAGAAAGGTTTTATTCGCCCAAGCTCTTCACCTTGGGGAGCGCCCGTTCTATTTGTGGACAAGAAGGATGGATCCCAAAGGATGTGCGTGGATTACCGAGCTCTCAACGAGGTGACAATCAAGAACAAGTACTTGTTGCCATGCATAGAAGACTTGTTTGATCAGATGAAAGGTGCATGTGTGTTTTCCAAGATTGATTTGAGGTCAAGATATTTTCAAATGAAGATTAGACCATCAGACATACCCAAGACAGCTTTTAGGACACGGTATGGATCTTATGAATACACCGTGATGTCTTTTGGATTGACAAATGCACCTGCCTACTTTATGTACCTCATGAATAAAGTCTTCATGGAGTACTTGGACAAGTTCATCGTGGTGTTCATTGATGATATTATGATATACTCGAAGGATGAGAAGGAACATGAGGAACACTTGAGGCTTACATTGCAGAAATTGAGGGAGCATCAATTGTATGTCAAGTTCAACAAGTGTCAGTTTTGGTTGAGAGAGGTGTCGTTTTTGGGTCATATAATCTCAGGAGGAGGAGTACCGGTTGACCCCGGAAAAGTGAGAGACGTGTTAAAATGGGAACCGCCACAAAATGTCAAGGAAATAAGGAGTTTTCTTGGGATGGTTGGATATTACCGTAGATTCATCAAGGACTTTTCCAAGATAGCCAAGCCTATGACGGAGTTGCTAATGAAGGGAAAGGCTTTCCAATGGACTCAAGCTTGTCAAAATAGTTTCGAGGAGTTGAAAAAGAGGTTAACAACAGACCCAATTTTGGTATTGCCGGATGTGAGCAAGAGTTTTGATATTTATTGCGATGCATCGAGACTAGGACTTGGATGTGTATTGATGCAAGAAGGTCAAGTGGTTGCATATGCTTCGAGACAACTGAAGAAACATGTGCAGAATTATTTAACACATGATTTAGAACTTGCAGCCATGGTACATGCATTGAAAATTTGGAGACACTACATCCTTGGACATAGGTGTGAAATTTATACGGATCATAAGAGTTTGAAGTATATTTTCACACAAACGGATCTGAACTTGAGGCAACGAAGATGGTTGGAGCTCAACAAAGATTATGATTTGGGAATCAACTATCATTCGGGAAAAACCAATGTAGTGGCCCATGCTTTGAGTAGAAAAGGAGTAAGTAATCAACTCACAGTTCAAGAGTTACCATTCGAGTTATGTAAGGAGTTTGAACGGTTGAACCTCGGGTTTGTAAATGAGATGGAGATGATGGAGTTAAACCCAACCCTGGAGCAAGAAATTCGAGAGGCACAAACCGCAGATGAAGAGATCAAGGAAATCAAGGACAGGACCGAAGAAGGGAGAGAATTCAGATTTGATGAAGACGAACATGGTACCTTATGGCTTGGAAAAAGGATTGTCGTGCCCAATGTGAAGCATATTCGAAAGACAATACTAAAGGAGGCACATGACTCGCCATACTCGATTCACCACGGTTGCAGGAAAATGTACAAAGACTTGAAAGCTTGCTATTGGTGGGATAGCATGAAAAAGGACATAGCTGAATATGTGGCATTGTGTGATGTGTGTCAACGAGTCAAGGCGGAACATCAAAGGCCAGCCGGATTATTGCAACCATTGAAGATCTCAGAATGGAAGTGGGAAGAAATTGGAATGGACGTCATGGTTGGGTTACCACATACTCAGTCCGGGTATGACTCAATTTGGGTAATTGTGGACCGCTTAACCAAGTCAGCTCATTTTGTCCCTGTGAATACCAAATATACAGCTGCACGATTGGCCGAAATATACATGGAGCATATTGTGTGTTGACACGGAGTACTGAAGAAGATAGTCTCGGATAGGGGTTCTCAATTTACCTCCATATTTTGGCAAAAATTGCATAAAGCTTTGGGAATGAGGTTGAATTTTAGTTCAGCATATCATCCTCAAACAGATGGACAAACCGAGAGGACCAATCAGATTTTGGAGAGCATGTTAAGAGCTTGTTCTTTGAAGCATGGGAAAAGTTAGGACAAAAGCTTGCCATACGCAGAATTTTCATACAACAATAGTTACCAAGCAAGCTTGAAAACGTCACCGTATGAAGCGCTTTATGGGAAGAAGTGTAGGACACCTTTATTCTGGAATGAGGCGAGAGAAACTCAAGTATTTGGTCTGGATTTGTTGCAAGAAGCCGAAAAGCAAGTCCAAATAATTCGTGAAATCTTGAGGGCTGCCCAATCAAGGCAAAAAGGCTATGCGGACAATAGGAGAAGGAAATTAGCCTTTGAAATAGGATATTTTGTTTACCTCAAGGTGTCACCAATGAGAGGTCATAAGAGGTTTAACATAAGGGGCAAGCTCGCACCTCGTTATATTGGACCATTCAAGATTTTGGACAAAAGAGGAGAAGTAGCGTATAAGTTGGAGATGCCAGCTCATCTTTCAGATGTCCATGATGTCTTTCATGTTTCCCAGCTCAAGAAGTGTTTGAGAGTACCGGAAGAACAAGTGCCAATAAATGAATTGGAACTAGAGGCAGATTTGACTTATGCCGAACAACCGGTCAAAATCTTGGAAACTAAGGAGAGGGTCACAAGGAACAAGGTTATTAGATGGTGTAAAGTTCAATGGAAGCATCACACAGAAAAAGAAGCGACGTGGGAGTTGGAGGATGATCTCAAGAAGGAATTTCCCTATCTCTTATCTTCTCCATCGAATCTCGAGGGCAAGATTCATTTTAAGGGAGGTAGGTTTGTAGCACCCTCATTTTCATGCATCATGCTTGGCATACACTCATATACATGTTTAACATTAACCCACAACAAGCGGAATGAGTTTAAAATTGATTTGGAGCATTTAAAATTGATTTGGAACGAAACCGCACTTAAAATGCAGGAAAATGCGGACTAGTCCAATTTTACTGAGGACTAGTCCGATTTCTCTCTGACTAAAAACGGACTTGTCCGTTTTTGCTGTGGACTAGTCCGATTTTGGCTCTGGAAACTTTCGGAATTGTCCGATTTTGTGCGGACTAGTCCGATATTCCAAGAATCCTTGAAAATTGCTAAGTCCTTGGACTTTTCCGGACTAGTCCGGTGTTCCAGCGGACTTGTCCGATTTCCTCTCTAACTAAAGTCGAACTTGTCTGATTTTTTGCCACACTTGTCCGATTTTCTCTCTGGACAACTTCAGACTAGTCTGGTCCTTTCCGGACTTGTCTGATATTTCGCGACTCCGAGTTGATCTTTTGTTTTATGACTTGTTGCTTGGGTTTCACATTAAGTAGGCCTAGGGACGTCGTGCCTAACTCTTTTAGAGCCCATGAGGGACTCTAATTCGACCTCTACTCCTCTCAAACTCGAAATCCATCTAACCCTAGCCTCCACCTCTATATAAACAACACCACCTCTTGGCTTGACATCTATTTGCCACTTTTCCACCCCACCCAAATCCTAGTTCGTCGAGAGCCACCACCAAGGAGCGAGGAGAAGATCCCAAGCAAGAAGAAAAAGAGGAGGAAACGAAAGAGGATCAAGATCTCCACCAAGTTTCGTCCTTCATCACCAATTCATCTTCAAGTTCATCAACCCTAGATCACCAAGATCCAAGTGCTACCTCCAAGTTTCTTGATTCATTGAAGTCCTAAACATCTGGTATACCTTCTATTCTCTTTTCCTTACGTGAACTCAACCCCTAATCTCCAAGTTTATGTCGATGTAGAAAACCCTAATTTGCTGATCTCGCAGAGTGCGGACTTGTCCGGTCCCTAGCGGACTAGTCCGATCTTCCTGGTTAAATTGGGTTGAGTTGATTCTAAAATTTGATCTAATCACATCCAAACCTGTATAAACTTGTTAAAATCTATTAGAACTAGTTAGTGATCATTAAAAGCAATCAGTTAACAAGTTCTACCTTGCATTTGCATTAATCATGCATGTCATGTCATATTGAGTAATATTTGTGCACTCCTTGATTGTGTTTCTTGTCTTGTATGATTATTGTGTGGATTATACGGATTTGTGCTAGAGAGTGCCGCGGAGGATCTACAGCACCAAGAGTTTGAAGGCATTGACCCTAATCAACCACAAGAGCAAGGCAAGTGTCCTTGAAGCATATTGATCCTGTTTTTAAAATAAATGTTTTGTTTGCAAACTGCATGCTTGTGTCAATTTGATGGGAATCCTATGGTAGGAAGTTTACTAGAATTGTTGACCACCCTTGTCACCTGGAATTTATGGTAGAGAGTCAGGAAGGGCTTTTACCTTTTGCATCGCTTAATTAATTGGGATGGGAAAACTACACTACACATTTAATTATGCATTAATGTTATTCTGTTAATGGGAACTGGTCAATATGATATGGTGATGGGTGATCTAAGCAATCCCGGTATGTGGATGGGTTGGACGTATGGTGGTTTGCTTGCTTTAGATCTAAGGACCGGTTTATGCGAGAATAAGCCAGGACTACAGTGCCACCACGAGTCCAGTTATGGGTGCGGCGTAGCTGATTAATTAGGGCTTTGCCAGTGCTATTTGGACCATTATGGATGCTCGAGGAAGGGGTAGTCGGATTGGGTTTGTTGATGATTGGTGGGACTACCCTGGGATCCGAATGGCTCAAGGGGGGGCCCTTGGTTGAAGATGTGCTCTGTACGAGACATCGCCACCGGTGAAACCTCAGTGGGGTCTAAATAGGCTAGTAAACCATTTGTAAAGGCTATTTTGTGATCTCTTGGCCACACACCAACGGAAGTGTGAGACGGCATAATAGAGGTTCTAGTCATCGAAAGGTGATGAAATCACGAACACGTGGGTAAATTGGTACAAACTATGCAGAGTCTATTAAAACTATCATGATAGTCGTGCCCCGGTTATGAGCACTTGGACAACTTCCATGATTAGAGGGAACTCCGTATTGGGATGGTGTTTGGGATGGTTATGGTTTGGTAATGGTTATAGATGGTTATGGATTAATTTCTGGTATTGAATACGGTTATTGGCAAAAGGTGAAATATGGAATTATTGATGAGGATGGTGAATTATGGACTGGTATTATGATATTACTTATGATTATGATGGGTATATTTCACATACATATAAATATTGCTTTTCAAATGTTTTAATGTACTTTTCAACACTTAACCATTATTATTGTTGTCATTTAAATCAGCCACATGTCATACTTTCCACACTTGCTGAGTACGACATGTACTCACTCTTGCAATCCCCCCCAACAGTTGCAGGTCAGGATTGGGAGTTTAATGGTGATAATGCGGAGTTCTAGGCCGTGTCTACCGTCAGCTTTGCCTGTGGTGTTTTGGAGCTGCGCTATGCCCTATTGCTTATGTTGCCTAGTTGTTTAGTTTGTTTATTTAGTTTATTTCCGCTGCATTAGTTGAACTTGTCATTAATATCCATTAGAGCTTGTATTCGAGGATAATATGGTTTGTGTAATAAAACTTGGTTAATTAATCTTGTCTTGTGGTAATTTTCTGTATACTCTTTTGTGAATGCACTCGTGTATGTGTGTTGAACATCCTGGGCACACATATGTGTTAGATTGGTTCATTTTTCAGAACCGAGCGTCACACTGAGTGCTGAAAAGTACATTAAAACATTTGAAAAGCAATATATTACATGTATATGAAATAAACCCATCATAAACCATAATTAATAACGTAGCACCAATCCATATTCCATATCCATCACCATCATACCATTAACCATATTCAATGTCATAGTTTAATCCATATCCAGCCATAACCAGTACAGAATACCATCCCAATACTGAGTTCCCTATAATAATGTGAGGGTCCAGGTTGTTCATAACTGGGAGCACGGCTATCGATAGTTTTAGACACACTCTGCAGAGGTTGTACCGCTTTACCCACGTGTTTGTGATTTCATCACCTTTCGATGACTATAGAATCTCAATTATGTCGTCTCACACTTCCTTAGGTGTGTGACTAAGAGATCACAAAATAGCCTTTACAAAGGGATTACTAGCCTATTTAGACCCCATTGAGGTTTCACTGGTGGCAATGTCTCCAACTGAGCACATCTTCAACCAAGGGCCCCCTCTTGAGCCATTCGGATCCCAGGGTAGTCCCACCAATCATCAACAAACCCAATCCGACTACCCCTTCCCCGAGCATCCTTAATGGTACAAATAGCACTGGCAAAGCCCTAATTAATCAGCTATGCCGCACCCATACTTGGCCTCGTGGTGGCACTGTAAATTCTGGATGGTCGCTCCACGAAACGGTCCTTAGATCTAAAGCAGCAAAACCACCATAACATCCAACCCATCCACATATCAGGCTTGCTTAGATCACCCATTACCATATCATATTAAACTAGTTCATATTAACCATAATCCCATCCATGCATAATTAAATTGAGTGTATAGTTGTTTTCCCATCCCAGTTGATTAAGTGAAGCAAAAGGTAAAAAGCCCTTCCTGACTCTCTACCGTATATTCTAGGTGAAAAGGGTGGTTAAACAAAGCTACTAAACTTCCTACCATAGGATTTCCCATCAAATTAACACAAGCATGCAGTTTGCAAACAAAACATTTATTCAAACAGGATTAATATGCTTCAAGGACAATTGCCTTGCTCTTGCGGTTGATTAGGGTCAAAGCCTTCAAACTCTTGGTGTTGAAGATCCTCCGCGACACTCTCTATTGCAAATCTGTCTAATCCACACAATAAACATACAAGAACAGAAACACAATCAAAGAGTGCACAAATATTACTCAATATGACATGACATGCATGATTGATGCAAATGCAAGGTAGAACTTGTTAATGGATATCTTTTAATGATCACTAACTAGTTCTAATAGATTTTAACAAGTTTATACAAGTTTGGATTTGATTAGATCTACTTTTAAAAAATCAATTCAACACAATTTAGCTAAGAAAATCGGACTAGTCTGCAGAAGGCCGGACTAATCCACACTTCGCAGAACTAGCGAACTAGGGCTTTCTAGATCGACGTGAATTTTGAGATTAGGGGTAAATTCACGTAATGAAAAGAGAATAGAAGGTATACCAGGTGTTTAGAACTCCAATGAATCAAGAAACTTGGAGGTAACACTTGGATCTTGATGATCTAGGGTTGGTGATGAACTTTGAGATGAATTGGTCATGAAGAACGAAAGCTTTGTGGAGATCTTGATCCTCTTTCGTTTCCTCCTATTCTTCTTCTTGCTTGGGATCTCCTTCTCCCTCCTTGGTGGTGGCTCTCCACGAACTAGGGTTTGGGTGGGGTGGAAAAGTGGCAAATAGATGTCAAGCCAAGGGGTGAGGTTGTTTATATAGAGGTGGAGGCTAGGGTTAGATGGATTTCGAGTTTGAGATGATTAGGGGACGGTTTAGAGTCCCACATGGGCTCTAAAAGAGTTAGACACAACGTCCCTAGGCCCACTTAACGTGAAACCCAAGAAACAAGTCGTAAAACAAAATATCAACTCGGAGTCGCGAAATATCGGGCAAGTCCAAAAAGGACCGGACTAGTCCGAAAATGTCCAGAGAGAAAATCGTACATGTCTGGCCAAAAATCGGACAAGTCCAACTTTAGTCAGAGAGGAAAACAGACAAGTCCATTGGAACACCGGACTAGTCCGGAAAATTCCACGGACTTAGCAAATTTTCAAGGATTTTTGGAATATCGAACTAGTCCGCACAAAATCGGACAATTTTAAATGTTCCAAATAAATTTTAAATGTTCCAAATCAATTTTAAACTCGTTCCTCTTTATGTGGGTTAATGTTAAAAATGTATATGAATTTATGTAGGGCATGATGCATGAAAATGAGGGTGTTACACCGGACTAGTCCGTACCTGAACACCGGACAAGTCCAATTTTCAGCTAAATTCAACCCTAATTTCCAACTACTCAATGCACTTCCTTGCCATCAATTCTCATCCATACATTGTGTAATCCCTTCTTAGGACAATGTTGATCTCCAATGATAAAATCTCCAATTATGAGGTCGAGATGGACCAAGACTCCTTGCTTTGGTCCTCGACGGGCCAAGGGAAGAAGCGCCAAGAGCGCCCCTCCGAGCCAGCACCTTCTCCACCTCAGGTGCGGTGGAAAGTTCTAGCCAAGAAGCCTGAGTCCAGAGCCAAGGATGCAGCTGGCTCTAGCTCGACAGCTTCTCGCCAAGCTAAGGGGAAAGGAAAGGGAATCGCCTCAGGCCCGATCGGCCCTCTCAAGATGGCAGCTCCGAGGCAGGGACATAGGGATCCCTCCGAAGAGAAGTTCAATGGAAAGGGAAGCGATACGTCTTCCAAGCTCAGATTTGTGGACAGTCATAGCCGACCCAAGAAGGCATCCGATGCCAGATTTTGGAGCAACTTTCACGCAGACTTTTACAGCTATGTGTACCTCACCATAAAGACTCCAGTTGTCCGCAACCAGTGGATTGACTGGAATCATTTTGAAAGAAAGAGTTGTGGTGCTTTTGATCAAGTGGTGGAGGATGCAGCAAGGCATGGACTGAAGGACCTATTCGCCTTCCATTACAATTGGAATGATGAAATCATTGCTCAATTCTATGCCACATGCTTCTTTTCTAGTGATGAAGAGGAGAGGGTGACTTGGATGACGCATGGATCCAAGTACACCGTAACTTATGATGAGTTTGCAAGACTGCTTCACCTAGGAGACACCAGCAACAATGAGCTGACTATCTACAACATTGGTGTCTTGGGAAAAGATAAGATGGACTTTCTTTATGATACTAGCCTGAAGTACAACCCTCCATCGACCAAGAACATGAAGCCCTTCTTCATGGTTCTTAATAGGGTGCTGAGGAAGACCATAGCACCAAAAGATGGGGATGCAGGAAGTGTGCAAGGGTACTTGAGAACCCTAACAAAGGTGATTAGCAAGAACCGGAAGTTTGATATCTTCGACTACATTTGGATTGACATGGTCAACATCTCCTGCACACCGAACAGATCCTGTGGCTATTGGTATTTCCATGTCAATCATTTCATTCTCATCACGATTATTGCTCACACTCACGTATTTTTGCACCCCACCATAAAGAGTGCACATATGTCTTATGTTTTAATTGCTCAATTTGTTCCAAGCTCATATGTGCACACTTTATGAAAATTTTGTATTTTTATCATATTTTGTGAAATCTCAATTGGTTGTCATCAATCACCAAAAAGGGGGAGATTGAAAGTGAATCTAGGCATCCCTTGTGGGTTTTGGTTGATTTATGACAAACAAATGAGATCCTAACCAAATTGTTGAGATGAGCGCAGGTTTTAATGAATTATGAAGAAAGCGCAAAAAGAAAGGAGAATGGGGATCTATATGGAAAAGAGCTCAAGAGCTGAATAGATTAGATCATTGTGTATGGAGTGTGTTGGAGAAACACACCCCAAGAGCTCAAGCACAAGAAAACTCATTCACTGCACAAATTTACACAGGACCGGACTAGTCTGTTATACCCCAGACTAGTCCGATAATCCCTCTGTTCAAAATAGAACAAGTCCTCCCAGTGCGGACTTGTTTGCACAGTCCAGGATTACACAAACCGGAGTAGTTCGATATCACCACGGACTAGTCCGATATCTTTCTGACTCAGATCGGACTAGTCCTCAACACTTCACAGCTTTGCACGAAACTGGAGAAGTCTGATAATATCCGGACTAGTCTGATAACCTTTCTGACTAAAATCGGACAAATCCCCCAAGTGCGGACTTGTTCCCAAATTCACTAAGGGAGTCACCTAGCTAGACTTGTCTGACATGTGTCAGACTAGTCTGAAGATCTCCAGAGCCTAATTCGGACTAGTCTACCCAAGGCCGGACAAGTCCGATATTCCTGAGAACTTAGGGTTTCCTACACGCCGCACACCGGACTAGTCCGGACTCCACCACAAACTATTCCGTACTCTCGAAACCATAACGGTAACCTTTGGAAACCTCCATATAAATAGATGTGCACGGTCCTACTTTCAACTCTCTCGACTCCCATCACCGTCACACCTTCCAAGGGCCTAGAAAACACGTCTCTCCACACAAACCAACAAAAGAAAGATCAAATTTGTGTGGATCATCTCTAGATCAAAGGAGAGACACAATTCTTCACGTTTGAGCTCTTGGGTTTGATTCTCTAACACACTCCTATTGTTTTATTGTGGATCTACGAGTGTGTTCTTGGTGGTGTTCAATTTTTTATCTTGGGGAGCCCTCAACTTGTGAGAAGGCCCCTTGAACCCATTCTTACCCCTTTGTGATTAGTGGATGAAAATCGGCCTCCATGGCGATTCGACGAGGGTAGGGTTGGTGCAGACTCGGTCCTTTCGTCGGCTCCTCAACGTGGACGTAGGTTGCCTTCATGGGAACCAAACCACGGGATAAAAATCGTGTGTCTTCACTTTGTGCTTATTGTTCATTGCATCTAGGGTTTAATTGATCTTAGTCAAATTACATCAAAACTTGAATCTAAGGTTACTTTGTGCTATCCTCAGTTTAATTGAAGCAAAATACTATAGTTCCATCTTAATTTCCACTGCGTAGAGTACTTGGATCGAGATCATCGATCAAACTTGATTGATCTAGTCCGCAAGAACCGGACTAGTCCGCACTCTACCGGACTAGTCCGATTTATCTGTATTTGATCAGGTTGTTGAGTGTTGCATGTTCCCACTAAAATTCAAAAAGGCCTATTCACCTCCCCCCCCTCTAGGCCACATTCAGCGAGGGGCCAAGGCAGCAAGTAGGGATGCCCGCTCATCGCTCCCCTGGTAGCTAGTGTCGACAAGTTGCTCGATAACTGTCACAGTTACCCTCGGAGCATTCAGCACTCCTATAAGTTATCCTTAGCTTAATAGTGGGGCAGTGTAAAGGTTTCATAGAGTCTAGGAGTAGCACTTAGGACGACCAAGCTCCGGGAGGGTCAGGACCAGAGTCTGCAGTCAGCTTAGACTAGTCTCGAACCCTAAGACTATGCACCCTGCCTCCCTTGTCATCTGGATGTGAGTCGTTGCCTTATTTTGTAAATCCTGTCTCCTCCTATGCATGCCAATATAAAACAATCACTGTCTTAGTCCATGCTTCACTAAATGTTTATTTAATTACTCGTTAATTTTATGATGAGCCAAGATAGGCTCGTTTTCATATATTGTTTTCATATACACGGTCATATGTTCTATGTCTCACCCTTCATGGAGTTGTCCACTCCTACTACAGATGGGCCGCTTCTGGTACCTGCAATGTGTGAGGGGTTCTGACGGCTGCCCCCTTTTCTTGGGTTATTGTGATGCCAGATAGCTCCCTAGGAAAGGTCTACCCCAAGCCAGAGGTCCAGTGTGTGTAAACTGCTTAGTCTGGTCTTCTATCGTAAGGGTGCACACCCTGCCTCCCAGCATTGCGGCCAGATACTTGGGGCCAGAAGGCTCGCACCCTAAGAAAGGCGGGAGCTGAAACCCGAAGCACTAGCACATTAAATTACCCAAGCCATATGTGCCAGCCCAGGACACTAAGACATGACAAAGCTAAAGAGAAAAAAAGAGTAAAACCGACGAGCAAAGTAGTCCCTCCTCTATCATGTGTGTAGGACATCCAGCTCCGACACCGCCCAGAGGACCCGTCGTTGATGTTCCAACATGTTCACGATAGTAACAAGCGCTGATTCAGGCTGACCGTCGACGTTGCTACAAATCGATGGTGCGCGACGCTGGAACAACCAGCTCTGACACCTCCCAGGGGGCCCGCTGTCGAAGTCCCAACACATCAATGACAGTAACAAGCGCTGATTCGTAAGTACACTCGCTCGCTCCATTCTTGTTACTAATAGGGTTATCTTGGGTAACCTGTATGCCAGGGGCCGATATTCGACGTTTCTCCATGATGATAGTGGGCGATGCTGGAGCGATCCAGCTCCAGCACCTCCCAGGGGCCTGTCGTCAATGTTTTCTCCACGATGATGGTGGGCGACGCTAGAGCAATCTAGCTCCGGCACCTCCCAGGGGGCCTGCCATCGATGTTTTCCCCACGATGATGGTGGGCAATGCCGGAGCGATCCAGCTCCAGCACCTCCAAGGGGGCCTGCTGTCAATGTTTTCCCCACGATGATGGTGGGCGACGCTGGAGCAATCCAGCTCCGGCACCTCCTAAGGGGCCTACCGTCGGTGTTTCTCCACGGCGATGGTGGGCAACGTCGGAGCGACCCAGCTCCAGCGCCTCCCATGGGGCTTGCCGTTGATGTTTCAACATGACAATGGTGGGTGACGCTGGAGTATCTAGCTCCGGCACCTTCTAGAGAGCCACCATCGATGTTCCTCTTCGGCGACGACCATACATTTCAAAGCAAGCTCGACGTCCCCCAGGGGGCTCACCGGCATCGAATAACCAAGCTCCCGTGCTCCGCCGGGGCCCCATCCGTGACATGCTGCAATTAAGTGGTAGACATGCCCAACTAGTTGGTCGCACCTTCCAGGGGGCCTCTAAGGGGGTCCCTAGGCAGGACGTCAAACAGCGCAAAAAGGCTACATCAAGTGTGCATCCATTGGTTCATATAAGCTAACGAAGACGATGAATTTATTTGGGCCCTTACGCTGCTAAGGGCGAACAATTTGAGATGCACAAGACAAGCCAAGAAAATGGACATGAATTCAAATTCATTTAAGGTTATTTACAAAGCGGCCAGCCCCGAATACAAAGGTGCCCCCGCCTAGGGGTCGCCGTCCTCAATCTCTCGCAAACTGCGGTGACATGTTTGGCGGCATCCTTGACTTCTGCCATTGCCACCTCTTCACGCGCCACGACAGGTCCATCAACTATCGGGTTCAGAGGTATCTCCGGGTACAAACTCTGGTAGCACACCAGAACGTGGGATGCCACTGTCTCTGCCAGCGCTCTCCCCTCATCATCAGATGGCGGGTCAATTGTTGCTCCTACGGATCGAGCTCCCAGATACAGTGCTCCGAAGTCTGCTCTCGAGGTCGGACGTCAAGCTCTAGTAAGAGGAGTTCCTGGCGCTCTGCTAGGTGCTGCTCCCGATCCCGCACCAGGTTGCTCTCGCGGAGCTCAAGATCTCTGATGCAGGACTGCAACTTCTCTTGATCTACCTCAGCCCGAGTCTTCATCTCACAGGTCGCTGCCTCTTGCTCACCAATAGCGGCCTCCCGCTCAGCAAAAGCAGCCTCACGGCGTCCCGGAGTCACTCAAAGCTCTTTGAGGGCACTAAGGCGAGCATTAGCCACCCAACTGGTCGCCTTGGCATCGTCCAAAATCTTTTGGGATGCCGCAAAGTGGGGGACAAGGACCCGGGAGGATGAAGACATCGGAGGACAACAGGTCGTCACACGCCTTGGACATCACAACAAACACCTCTCGGTGGACATCTCTGTGTCATGACCCCTCACCAGTATGGTGCCGTCCTGCGGCCTAAAGTATTGCCATGTTGCAGGGCAATGATGTTGAAGGAGGGTCAAGCTTTGGCGCACGAAGCTTGCCAGCACCATCAACGACAACAAACCATGGTCCGCTAGGTATCCGATCCTCTCCATCACGGGGGTGTACTCCGGCTCCAACTTCGAGTGCTCCTCCCAGGTCGTCTTCTTGTGCGTCGGCCAGTCGGTGGGTAGGACCATGCGATCGTGGGCATCGGCAAGTAGGATCACGCAGTCACCCCTCTAGTCATCCCACCTCGCGGCAAAAAGTGGGGTGATGTACTTGAACGGACTGTTGGCCCGCTGCTGCAAGTAGTAGGCGCCGATGAAGTTCGTCTAGCTCTTTCGTGTCTGCCTCAGCACAAAGAACTACCAGAACACCTGCACAGACAGGTACACTCCCACAAACATCTCGCAAAAGTGCGAGAACACCGCCGCCACTACCAAAGAGTTCAGTGATAGGTGATGAAGCTGGAGCCCAAAGACATCCACAAGTGTCACAAAGAAGGAGGAAACGGGTGGAACGAACCCAGAGTACACATACGATATGAAGAAGATGATCTCTTCCTTCTCCAACTTGAGAGGCAGGGAGCCCGGGCGGGTCAGATTTCGCCGCTTCTCGTCCTCCCAGCCAAGCAACCACCTCACGGGCGCTACGTCCACCACCACACAAGAAGGAGGCAAGTTGGAGGCCATTGAAGTAGTAGTCAAGAACTTTGCAGGTGGGGAAAGCTCGGGTGCTCAAGGAAGAAGATGAAGGCTCAAGCATTGGGGTGTGAGTAAGAAAAGAACTACCTTTGCCCTCAAAGGTTTCTTTTTAATCACCCCGACAATGTTTGAGCATATTGTATAGGTCGCCTGGGCCCAAAACCCTCTGCTCAACACATAGTGTCCATGATAGTAGGGTCCAGTTCCCCTATCAGAAAGACTATCCTGAGTGGGCACCCACCTGAGAAGGAAACCCAACGGTTCTCATAAAGGTGGAGCAAGACCAGTTGAAGCGCTACGGCCACATTGGGAACCGTCGTGATAAAGAAACTACGGCAATCAAAGATCCTGTCGCCACGACCCCTCAACCAGAAGGGGGCGTGTAGCCACGACGGCAGAGGCGTGCACCGCTTCAGCTGACCAAGAAAACAACAAAAGACGGCGCGGGAAAGCATGGTTAGGGCTCCACCCTCGGGCTCATCACCTCCCTGCAGGGTGGACCCAGGGGCCACTACCGGTTCCCATCATATCGGCTACCCTTGCGTACACGATAAAAGCACCTAAGTATCTTGCCTCCCTGCTGAGGCAAGGTCCGATAGCGCCACGTGACCAGAAGGCCCATACCCTGGCCTTCCTCTGGTACATGTTTCGGCGCTACCACATGGACCTCAAGACGGGGCCCAGGTCCTCCGAAGAGACAGGTTCCGGAGCTGCCACGTGTCCAGCAGGACGGAACCCCGCTCCTCCATAGGAGTGGGCTCCAGTGCTACAACGTGCTCCGAAGCACCAGATCGACCACCTCCCGTGCCCGCAAGCTCCTGCTCTTCCACGTGTCCAGCGTCCTGGATCCCCAGCTCACCTCAGATATGGGCTCTGGGGCTGCCACACAGCCCCAAGTATAGGACCCGACCTCTCCTGCAGAGGCTAGCTCCCATGCTGTCACGTGTCCTGCAACTTGCCCTAGACGGTGGGTTGCGGTAGTTAAGGGGTAGTGCGCCTTGTCTAAATCGGGCATTGAAGACAAGCACCTGCCCCAGGCACACAACGCGATGCATGCCTATTGTCAGGTACCGCTACGCCCAATCATATCACAGTGAATACGCCGTAGGCCTAACCCACTCTCCTAAGTGGGTAGCTTAAAGCGACAGGACAGTTGGACGGGACATTCCCTGCCATCATCAACGACTACACCTGGGCCACTGGCATTTGAGGCGGCAAGACGACGGGACTTCAAGCCACGATCATAGGAAGCTTACGAGAAGCCTTAGATCTTTAGGATAAGATCACCACGGGGCCACCTGTCAAGCCTTGGACCCCACTTGTAAGGCGTTCGGCCTTGTCTATAAAAGGATCGGACCGCCACTATCGAAGTTTTAAATGGACACTTCCCCTGAAACTGCTAAGGAATAGCCCGCAGAGGTTCTTGTTCGGTGGGGCTTAGGCCTCAAACTAATGTTCTAGCGGAAGAGTATGTGACACGATGGTTTTTACGTGGTTCGGGCTGCAAGGAGCGTAACACCCTACTCCACGGTGGATTGTATTGTTGGTGAATGTGTATGTGTGTGTGTGTGTGTATCGGGGATTCTGAGTTTGTTCCTCATATCAGTGGCGGTCTGAGCCTTTTCTAACCAAGATCGGACGCCTTACAAGTAGGGTCCCAGGGCCCGACAGGTGGTCCTAGGGCGATCTCATCCTAAAAGATCTAAGGCTTCCCGCATAAGCTTTCTTTGAGTGTGGCGGTGAAGAGTCGTCATCTTGCCGCCACTCTTGTCAGTAGCCCATGCACCGTTGCTAACATTGGCAGGGGATGTTCTGTCAGCCTGTCTTGTTGCCGCAAGCTAACCACTTGGCCTAGTGGGGTAGGCCTACGACGCCTTCACTGTGACGCGATGGGTCATAGCGGTCTCTGACCATTGGCGTGTTCCGCGTTGGGCATCGGGGGTGGGTGCACGTCTTTAATGTTCGACTTGAGCAGGGCGCACCATCCCTAGACACCCGCATCTTACCATCTGAGGTGAGCCGCAGGACACGCGACAGCTACGGGGCTGGTCTCTGCTAGGGAGGTCAGACATGGTCCTCTGTGATGCGTGGCAGCTCTATGGCTCATCAGGGGGTGTGGCAGCTTCCGGGCCCTTTCCCTTGGGGGGTGCTGGTCCTTGCGCTCCGTGCCACGTGGCATTTCCGGGGGCGCTCCCCCAAGGATGGGTGAGGTCCCGTCACTACACATGGCATCTTGGGAGCCCGTCACCCCGGAGGGGCCAAGTCCCATCTTCAAGGCTTTCGTGCCAGTGCCGCAGCTCGATCTTGAAGGAGGCAAAGGCCTTGGAGCCTATAGGACATGTGGTGGCTCTGGACGTGCCTCGGTGTCTTCATCCTATGTGCGAGGGTACCCCGTCTGCAGGGCACCTATAGTGGCCCCTGGGTCCACCTTGGGGTGTGGTGAAGAGCCCAAAGGTGGAGCCCTTTCCACGTCTTCCACCACTCTGCCTTAAATTCTGTCTTGGACAGCCGAAGCGGTGGGTGCTTCTGCCAATCGTCGCCACGCGTCCTCTTTTGGTTGAGATACTACGGCAATGGGATCTTTGCTTGATGTAATATCTCTGTCTTCTGCTGCGCCTTTAACCGCGATGGTTCCCGATGAACCTATAGAACTTTTGTTTGCTTCGCCATTATGGGAGTCACCTCATTGGCTTCCCCGGATGGCTGATCGACTGGGCCAGCACCTCAATGCAGGGACGTAGGACCCATTTTCATGTGTGTCAGGTGTTTATTGGTGCGGTCTAAGCCTTCGCTCGGAGTACTCAGGCACCACAGGGGTGATCAAAAGGAAACCTTTGTTAGAGGAACATTCCTCCCTTACTCAATTCTCGTAGTCTGAGCTTTCACCTTCTTCCTCGGGCGCCCGATCCTTCTTCACCCCTTTTGCCAAAGATCTCACCTTAGCTTGTTTCAATGGCTTCCCTGTTGCCTCCTTCCCGCATTCGATCGGCCAGAGATCTGGTGCTGATGAGGCGGCTCCTTGGCTGGGCAGCTTTTGAGTGCGAATGGATGATCCATTGTGGATCCCCTGATCTTCGGGATGTGCGTGAAGATGAGACTGTTCTCTTCGTCACCTACGCCACTGCTGGGCTCGCACTAGCGTTGTCAAGTTTCTTCCTTGCAGTGCTGGGGGAGTATGGGCTGCAACTTCACCGCCTGTCGCCGAACACCATTATGTTGGTGGTTGTGTTCGTCCACCTATGCGAGGCATTTGTGGGTTGCCCGCCCATGGTGGAGCTGTTCCAGCATTTCTTCGTGATGAAGACAAATGGAAGGAGCACGATGACTCAAGTGGGGGCCTACTACTTCTGCCATCGGGACAATACCTCCCGGGGCTACATTGCCTCATTCAAAGGGGGCAAATGAAGCGACTGGAGGGAAGATTGGGCGATTGTTTGGACAGACCCGCATACCTCACTGAAGATGCCATTCGGCAGTCCAGGCTCTGACTCTAACACCTGGGAGGCATCCCGTGGCTTGCCAGAGGAATATAGGCCCGCCCTGAGGAGGATCCGGTTCTTGGCTGGCAAGGGCTTGACCTCCATGATGGTGTTGGCAGACTTCTTGCTCCGCCTTACTTCCCCTCTTTAGTAGCATCTGTACAGGACCTAGGTCTTCAATGGCGAATATGATGAATGCCGGCTGGTCCGGACACCCCGACTCCCAAGATGCTGGAGGAGATGCTGAAAACAGTGACCTCGGACGTTGTTGACGACGAGCACGTCTCCATTCCGGATGACTGCCAGCCGCTCCTTATGACCACCGACGTGAGGACTGAACTGTGGAGATCAATGCCAAAGGTCAATGTGTTTGACCTCGCTCACTTGCATCTCAAAGATACGGCTGTGGACTCGGCTGTCCTGAAGCGATGTCGTGAAGCTGTTCATCCACAGTCGGGGTCTTCCTCACTATGATGCCCGGTTCCGAAAAATGAACCAAGCTAACGTATATGTGTGCCCAGGATGTTCATCACACATACACGAGTGCAATCACAAAAGAGTATACAGAAAATTACCACAGAACAAGATTAATTAACCAAATTTCATTACACAAACCAGATAATCCTCGAATACAAACTCCAATGAATATCAATGACAAGTTCAACTAATGCAGCGGAACTAAACTAATTAAGCAAACTAAGCAACTATGCAGCATAAGCGACAGAGTATGTATGCGCAGCTCCAATCAACACCACAGGCAAAGCTGACGGTAGACACGGCCTAGAACTCCGCATTATCACCATTAAACTCTCATTCCTGACCTGCAACTGTTGGGGGGGGGGGGGGATTGCAAGAGTGAGTACATGTCGTACTCAGCAAGTGTGGAAAGTATGACATGTGGCTAACTCAAATGACGACAATAATAATGGCAAAGTGCTGAAAAGTACAGTAAAACATTTGAAAAGCAATATATTATATGTGTGTGAAGTAAACCCATCATAATCATAAATAATATCATAATACCAGTCCATAATTCATCATCCTCATCAATAATTCCAGATTTCACCATTGCCAATAATCATATTCAATACCAGAAATAAATCCATAACCATCCATAACCATCACCATAACCATTACCAAAACCATTACAATAACCATTACCAATACCAAATTCCAATTTCCCTCTAATCATGGAAGTTGTCTAGGTGCTCATAACCGGGAGCACGGCTATCATGATAGTTTTATTTAACTCTGCAGAGTTTGTACCTCTTTACCCACGTGTTCGTGATTTCATCACCTTTCGGCGACTAAGAATCTCCCTTATGCCCATGACCCGTCAGTCATATTACACACTTCCGTTGGTGTGTGGCCAAGAGATCACAAAATAGCCTTTACAAAGGGATTACTAGCCTATTTAGACCCCACTGAGGTTTCACCGGAGGCGATGTCTCCCGCAGAGCACATCTTCAACCAAGGGCCCCCTCTTGAGCCATTCGGATCCCAGGGTAGTCCCACCAATCATCAACAAACCCAATCCGACTACCCCTTCCCCGAGCATCCACAATGGTCCAAACAGCACTAGCAAAGCCCTAATTAATCAGCTATGCCGCACCCATACTTGGCCTCGTGGTGGCACTGTAGTCCTGGCTTATTCTCGCATGAACTGGTCCTTAGATGTAAAGCAAGCAAACCACCATAACATCCAACCCATCCACATACCAGGCTTGCTTAGATCATCCATTACCATACCATATTTAACCAGTTCATGTTAACCATAGTCTCATCCATGCATAATTAAATTGAGTGGTATAGTTACTTCCCATCCCAATTAATCAAGCAAAGCAAAAAGGTAAAAGCCCTTCCCGACTCTCTACCGTAAATTCCAGGTGACAAGGGTGGTTTAACAAAACTAGTAAACTTTCTACCATAGGATTCCCATCAATTTGACACAAGCATGCAGTTTGCAAACAAAACATTTATTTTAAAATAGGATCAATATGCTTCAAGGACACTTGCCTTGCTCTTGCTGTTGATTAGGGTCAAAGCCTTCAAACTCCTGGTGCTGTAGATCCTCCGCGGCACTTTCTAGCGCAAATCCGTCTAATCCACACAATAAACATACAAGACAAGAAACACAATCAAAGGGTGCACAAATATTACTCAATATGACATGACATGCATGATTGATGCAAATGCAAGGTAGAACTTGTTACTAGATTACTTTTAATGATCTCTAACTAGTTCTAATAGCTTTTAACAAGTTTATACAGGTTTGGAGTTGATTAGATCAAATTTTAGAGTCAATTCAACACAATTTAACCAGGAAGATCGGACTAGTCCGCTAGGGACCGGACAAGTCCGCACTTGACGAGATCAGCAGATTAGGGTTTTCTAGATCGACATGAATTTGGAGATTAGGGGTTGAATTCTCGTAAGGAAAAGAGAATAGAAGGTATACCAGGTGTTTAGGACTCCAATGAACCAAGAAACTTGGAGGTAACACTTGGATCTTGATGATCTAGGGTTGGTGATGAACTTGGAGATGAATTGGTGGTGAAGGACGAAACTTGGTGGAGATCTTGATCCTTCTTCGTTTCCTCCTCTTCTTCTTCTTGCTTGGGATCTTCTCCTCCCTCCTTGATGGTGGCTCTCCACGAACTAGGGTTGGGTGGGTGGAAAAGTGGCAAATAGATGTCAACCAAGGGGTGGAGCTGTTTATATAGAGGTGGAGGCTAGGGTTAGATGGATTTCGAGTTTGGGACGAGTAGAGGCTGGTTTAGAGTCCCACATGGGCTCTAAAAGAGTTGGGCACGACGTCGCTAGGCCCACTTAACGTGAAACCCAAGAAACAAGTCGTAAAACAAAAGATCAACTCGGAGTCGCGAAATATCGGACAAGTCCGGACAGGAACGGACTAGTCCGAAGTCGTCCAGAGAGAAAATCAGACAAGTCTGGCCAAAAATCGGACAAGTCCGAATTTGAACAAAGAGGAAAAACGGACAAGTCCGCTGGAACACCGGACTAGTCCGGAAAAGTCCAGGGACTTAGCAAATTTTCAAGGATTCATGGAATATCAGACTAGTCCGCACAAAATCGGACAAGTCCAAAAGTTTTCAGGGGCAAAATCGGACTAGTCCGCAGCAAAAACGGACAAGTCCGTTTTTAGTAAGAGAGAAATCGGACTAGTCCTCAGTAAAATCGGACTAGTCTGCACTTTCCTGCGTTTTAAGTGCGGTTTTGCTCCAAATCAATTTTAAATGCTCTGAATCAATGTTAAACTCGTTCCTCTTTATGTGGGTTAATGTTAAACATGTATATGAGTGTATGTAGGGCATGATGCATGAAAATGAGGGTGTTACAAACCTACCCCCCTTAAAATAAATCTCGCCCTCGAGATTCGACGCAGAAGAGAAGAGATAGGGAAATTCCTTCTTGAGATCATCTTCTAGCTCCCAAGTTGCTTCTTTTTCGGTATGGTGCTTCCATTGAACTTTACACCAGCGAATCACCTTGTTCCTTGTGACTCTCTCCTTGGTTCCCAAGATCTTAACCGGTTGCTCGGCATAAGCCAAATCTTCCTCTAATTCCAATCCTTCCATTGGCACTTGTTCTTCCGGTACTCTCAAGCACTTCTTGAGCTGGGAAACATGAAACACATCATGTACGTCTGAAAGATGAGCTAGCATCTCCAACTTATATGCTACTTCTCCTCTTTTGTCCAAAATCTTGAATGGTCCAATATAACGAGGTGCGAGCTTCCCTCTTATGTTAAACCTCTTATGACCTCTCATTGGTGACACCTTGAGGTAAACAAAATCTCCTATTTCAAAGGCTAATTTCCTTCTCCTATTATCCGCATAGCCTTTTTGTCTTGATTGGGCAGCCCTCAAGTTTTCACGAATTATTTGGACTTGCTTTTCGGCTTCTTGCAACACATCCGGACCAAATACTTGAGTTTCTCCTGCCTCATTCCAGAATAAAGGTGTCCTACACTTCCTCCCATAAAGCGCTTCATATGGTGACATTTTCAAGCTTGCCTGGTAACTATTGTTGTATGAAAACTCCGCATATGGTAAGCTTTTGCCCCAACTTTTCCCATGCTTCAAAGCAAAAGCTCTTAACATGTCTTCCAAAATCTGATTGATCCTCTCGGTTTGTCCATCCGTTTGAGGATGATATGCTGAACTAAAGTTCAACCTCCTTCCCAAAGCTTCATGCAATTTTTGCCAAAATCTGGAGGTAAATTGAGAACCTCTATCTGAGACTATCTTCTTAGGGACTCCATGTCGACACACAATATGCTCCATGTATATTTCGGCCAATCGTGCAGCTGTATACTTGGTCTTCACAGGGACAAAATGAGCTGACTTGGTTAAGCGATCCACAATTACCCAAATTGAGTCATACCCGGACTGAGTACGTGGTAACCCAACTATGAAGTCCATACCAATTTCTTCCGACTTCCATTCTGGAATCTTTAATGGTTGTAATAGTCCAGCTGGCCTTTGATGTTCTGCCTTGACTCGTTGACACACATCACACAATGCCACATATTCAGCTATGTCCTTTTTCATGCTATCCCACCAATAGCAAGCCTTCAAGTCCTTGTACATCTTTGTACATCCGGGGTGAATCGAGTAAGGTGAGTCATGTGCCTCCTTTAATATTGTCTCCCGAATATGTTTTACATTGGGCACAACGATTCTCTTTCCAAGCCATAAGGTACCATGTTCGTCTTCATCAAATCTGAATTCTCTCCCTTCCTCGATCCTTTCCTTGATTTCCTTGATCTCTTCATCCGTGGTTTGTGCTTCTCGAATTTCTTGCTCCAAGGTTGGGTTTAACTCCATCATCTCCATCTCATTTACAAACCCGAGGTTCAAATGTTCAAACTCCTTACATAACTCGAATGGTAACTCTTGAACCGTGAGTTGATGACTTACTCCTTTTCTACTCAAAGCATCAGCCACTACATTGGCTTTTCCCGGATGATAGTTGATCCCCAAATCATAATCTTTGATGAGCTCCAATCATCTTCATTGCCTCAAGTTCAGATCCGTTTGTGTGAAAATATACTTCAAACTCTTATGATCAGTGTAAATTTCACACCTATGTCCAAGAATATAGTATCTCCAAATCTTCAATGCGTGTACCACGGCTGCTAGTTCAAGATCATGCGTGGGGTAATTCTGCTCATGTTTCTTCAATTGTCTTGATGCATAGGCGACCACTTGACCTTCTTGCATCAATACAAACCCAAGTCCTTGTCTCGATGCATCACAATAGATGTTGAAACTCTTGCTTACATCTGGCAATACCAAAACTGGGGCTGTTGTCAACTTCTT
Organism: Tuctoria greenei; assembly: GCA_036927565.1. NCBI lineage: Eukaryota > Viridiplantae > Streptophyta > Magnoliopsida > Poales > Poaceae > Tuctoria > Tuctoria greenei. The sequence goes on from JAYESD010000006.1 coordinate 179,068,771, forward strand.
CTTCAACTCCTCAAAACTATTCTGACAAGCTTCAGTCCATTGGAATGCCTTTCCCTTCATTAGCAACTCCGTCATAGGCTTGGCTATCTTGGAAAAGTCCTTGATGAATCTACGGTAATATCCAGCCATCCCAAGAAAACTCCTTATTTCCTTGACATTTTGCGGCGGTTCCCATTTCAACACGTCTTTTACTTTTCCAGGGTCAACCGATACTCCTCCTCCTGAGATTATATGACCCAAAAATGGCACCTCTTTCAACCAAAACTGGCACTTGCTGAACTTGGCATACAATTGATGCTCCCTCAATTTCTGCAACGTAAGCCTCAAGTGTTCCTCATATTCCTTCTCATCCTTCGAGTAGATCATAATGTCATCAATAAACACCACAACGAACTTGTCCAAGTACTCCATGAAGACTTTATTCATGAGGTACATAAAGTAGGCAGGCGCATTTGTCAATCCAAAAGACATCACGGTGTACTCATAAGATCCATACCGTGTCCTAAAAGCTGTCTTGGGTATGTCCGATGGTCTAATCTTCATTTGGAAGTATCGTGACCTCAAATCAATCTTAGAGAAGACACAAGCACCTTTCATCTGATCAAACAAGTCTTCTATACGTGGCAAGGTGTACTTGTTCTTGATTGTCACCTCATTGAGAGCTCGGTAATCCACACACATCCTTTGGGATCCATCCTTCTTGTCCACAAACAGCACAGGCGCTCCCCAAGGTGAAGAACTAGGGCGAATAAAACCTTTCTCTAGTTGCTCTAGAATTTGTTTCTTGAGCTCTGCTAATTCCATAGGAGGCATCCTATACGGCCTCTTAGCTATAGGTGCAGTTCCAGGTATTAAATCAATAACAAACTCAATGTCTCGATCGGGTGGCATACCTGGCAACTCATCTAGAAAAACATCCGAAAATTCACACACCACCGGAATCACCTCAATTGCGGCACCGTCCATATGATTCAACTTCAATTGCTTCGGTGCGGTTTGAGATGCTTCAAATTCTACGGTGATCCCTTCTTCATTGGTCAACTTCACCGTCTTCGTGGCACACTCAATAACTCCATTGTGCTTCCTCAACCAGTCCATACCAAGTATAATATCCAACCCTTGAGAATCTAAAACAATGAGATTGGCAGAGAAGTCTACCCCCTTATTCTAAGGCTTACTTTTGGACATACTATATTTGTCCTCATCTCTCCTCCAGGAGACTTAACCAACAGGGTAAACTTCATATGAGAGATAGGCAAACTATACTTGGCAACATACTTCGATGCAATGAATGAATGCGATGCTCCGGAATCAAATAACATAGTCGCGGGGTTGGAGTTGGCAAGAAACATACCAATGACCACGTCATCCGCTTATTGAGCATCCTCCGTAGAGACATGGTTCACGTTGCCACGAGCAAAATTCTGCTGTCCACGGCTTCCTTGTGGCGCTCCTCCATTAGGTCTTGGGTTTTGCCTCGGTGCATTGCTTCCTTGACCAAGGCCTGACTTAGGACATTGATGCACAAAGTGTTCAGGTTCTCCACAAGTATAACACTTCTTAGCCCCACCAGAATTGTTGGGACGAGCTTGGTTTTGAACATTGGCTCCAGGAAAATCAGCACGAGGCGCATAAGGCATCGGAGGCCTAGGTGCTTGCATGACAGGGCGTTGCTGCACGAACTGAGTTGGGCGTGGTGCATAACCAGGGCGCTGAGCAGGAGTAGAGGAGCTATAATATGGCGCATTGGGCGGCGCAAAGCGAGGGCGCACATTACTTCCTTGTTGCTGTCCTTGATATGGCGCCTTCCTCTTGATTTCTTGCTCCATCTCACGAATCTTGTTCTCAACCACAATTGCTTTGTCCACAAGCTTCTGTAAATTGACATAATCACAGTTGAGTAGTTGCACTTGGATCTCATTGTTCATGCCCCTCATGAACAAGTATTGATTTCGGCTGTCCCGACTAACATCCTCAGGTGCATACCTTGAGAGTTGAGTGAATTTATTGATATATTCACTCACGCTTGATTTTCCTTGCCTTAAATTTTCAAATTCTTGCCTCTTCAAGAGCATAACACCTTCCGGCACATAATGAGAACGAAAATTCTCCTTGAATTCGGCCCAAGTAATTCTCTCTTGGTTCTCATGAGCATTTCAATAAGCATCCCACCAATCCGCAGCTGCTCCAACTAGTTGATGAGAAGCAAATAGCACCTTCTCCCGGTCACTGCATTGGACAATAGCTAGCTTCTTCTCCACGGACTTGAGCCAATCATCTGCATCCATAGGGTCAGCGGCTTGAGCAAAGGTTGGCGGCCTAGTCCTCATAAACTCTCCCAACCGGTTATGAGGAGGCGGGGGTGGCGGTGGAGGCATGTGGGGTTGATTGTTGATATTGCCAGCCTGCAGCTGTCCCATAGTCTGTATCATGGTCTGCATGAGCTGGTTTTGCATGGCCAATAGCTGCTCGATGTTGATACCTCACTGAGTAGATCCTTGCCCATTGTTGTTCTGAGGCACTCCATTGTTCTCCTCCTCATCATTGCTATCCCTCTGGTTGCGAGTCCTCACCATCTGAAGAAAAGCAATAGGTAAGAATTAGAAAACGTTCCCAACTATATGCATCAAGGGATATGAAACTAAACAACTAGCTACACTAGCCTAGGTGGACATGGCAATGCTAAAGCATCCCAAAATCCTCTATTAAGCACACAAGCAAACAATATATATAGCAAACAGCACTCCAAGCAAAAACACATCGATTCCTGAGTGCTCCTATGTGCTCTAAAGTGTCCATTCTATCTAGGTTGCGTCCTACGGTCAACCTGTGGCTCTGATACCAATCTGTGATGCCCGGTTCCGAAAAATGAACCAAGCTAACGTATATGTGTGCCCAGGATGTTCATCACACATACACAAGTGCAATCACAAAAGAGTATACAGAAAATTACCACAGAACAAGATTAATTAACCAAATTTCATTACACAAACCAGATTATCCTCGAATACAAACTCCAATGAATATTAATGACAAGTTCAACTAATGCAGCGGAAATAAACTAATTAAGCAAACTAAGCAACTATGCAGCATAAGCGACAGGGTATGTATGCGCAGCTCCAATCAACACCACAGGCAAAGCTGACGGTAGACACGACCTAGAACTCCGCATTATCACCATTAAACTCTCATTCCTGACCTGCAACTGTTGGGGGGGGATTGCAAGAGTGAGTACATGTCCTACTCAGCAAGTGTGGAAAGTATGACATGTGGCTGATTCAAATGACGACAATAATAATGGCAAAGTGCTGAAAAGTACAGTAAAACATTTGAAAAGCAATATATTATATGTGTGTGAAGTAAACCCATCATAATCATAAATAATATCATAATACCAGTCCATAATTCACCATCCTCATCAATAATTCCAGATTTCACCATTGCCAATAACCATATTCAATACCAGAAATAAATCCATAACCATCCATAACTATCACCATAACCATTACCATAACCATTACAATAACCATTACCAATACCAAATTCCAATTTCCCTCTAATCATGGAAGTTGTCCAGGTGCTCATAATCGGGAGCACGGCTATCATGATAGTTTTATTTAACTCTGCAGAGTTTGTACCTCTTTACCCACGTGTACGTGATTTCATCACCTTTAGGCGACTAAGAATCTCCCTTATGCCCATGACCCATCAATCATATTACACACTTCTGTTGGTGTGTGGCCAAGAGATCACAAAATAGCCTTTACAAAGGGATTACTAGCCTATTTAGACCCCACTGAGGTTTCACCAGTGGCGATGTCTCCCGTAGAGCACATCTTCAACCAAGGGCCCCCTCTTGAGCCATTCGGATCCCAGGGTAGTCCCACCAATCATCAACAAACCCAATCCGACTACCCCTTCCCCGAGCATCCACAATGGTCCAAACAGCACTAGCAAAGCCCTAATTAATCAGCTACACTGCACGCATACTTGGCCTCATGGTGGCACTATAATCCTGGCTTATTCTCGCATGAACCGGTCCTTAGATCTAAAGCAAGCAAACCACCATAACATCCAACCCATCCACATACCAGGCTTGCTTAGATCATCCATTACCATACCATATTTAACCAGTTCATGTTAACCATAATCTCATCCATGCATAATTAAATTAAGTGGTATAGTTACTTCCCATCCCAATTAATCAAGCGAAGCAAAAAGGTAAAAGCCCTTCCCGACTCTCTACCGTAAATTCCAGGTGACAAGGGTGGTTTAACAAAACTAGTAAACTTCCTACCATAGGATTCCCATCAATTTGACACAAGCATGCAGTTTGCAAACAAAACATTTATTTTAAAATAGGATCAATATGCTTCAAGGACACTTGCCTTGCTCTTGCTGTTGATTAGGGTCAACTCTTCAAACTCCTGGTGCTGTAGATCCTCCGCGGCACTTTCTAGCGCAAATCCGTCTAATCCACACAATAAACATACAAGACAAGAAACACAATCAAAGAGTGCACAAATATTACTCAATATGACATGACATGCATGATTGATGCAAATGCAAGGTAGAACTTGTTACTAGATTACGTTTAATGATCTCTAACTAGTTATAATAGCTTTTAACAAGTTCATACAGGTTTGGATTTGATTAGATCAAATTTTATAGTCAATTCAACACAATTTAACGAGGAAGATCGGACTAGTCCGCTAGGGACTGGACAAGTCCGCACTTGACGAGATCAGCAGATTAGGGTTTTCTAGATCTACGTGAATTTGGAGATTAGGGGTTGAATTCTCGTAAGGAAAAGAGAATAGAAGGTATACCAGGTGTTTAGGACTCCAATGAACCAAGAAACTTGGAGGTAACACTTGGATCTTGATGATCCAGGGTTGGTGATGAACTTGGAGATGAATTGGTGGTGAAGGACGAAACTTGGTGGAGATCTTGATCCTTCTTCGCTTCCTCCTCTTCTTCTTCTTGCTTGGGATCTTCACCTCCCTCCTTGATGGTGGCTCTCCACGAACTAGGGTTGGGTGGGTGGAAAAGTGGCAAATAGATGTCAACCAAGGGGTGGAGCTGTTTATATAGAGGTGGAGGATAGGGTTAGATGGATTTTGAGTTTGGGATGAGTAGAGGCCAGTTTAGAGTCCCACATGGGCTCTAAAAGAGTTGGGCATGACGTCCCTAGGCCCACTTAACGTGAAACCCAAGAAACAAGTCGTAAAACAAAAGATCAACTCAGAGTCGCGAAATATCGGACAAGTCCGGACAGGACCGGACTAGTCCGAAGTCGTCCAGAGAGAAAATCAGACAAGTCCGAATTTGAACAGAGAGGAAAAATGGACAAGTCCGCTGGAACACCGGACTAGTCCAGAAAAGTCCAGGGACTTAGAAAATTTTCAAGGATTCATGGAATATCGGACTAGTCCGCACAAAATCGGACAAGTCCGAAAGTTTCCAAAGGCAAAATCGGACTAGTCCGCAGCAAAAACGGACAAGTCCATTTTTAGTCAGAGAGAAATCGGACTAGTCCTCAGTAAAATCGGACTAGTCCGCACTTTCATGTGTTTTAAGTGCGGTTTTGCTCCAAATCAATTTTAAATGCTCCGAATCAATGTTAAACTCGTTCCTCTTTATGTGGGTTAATGTTAAACATGTATATGAATGTATGTAGGGCATGATGCATGAAAATGAGGGTGTTACACTCACGTCCTTCGGCAAGGGCGGAGGCAGAGCCCTCAGCTACTTCTGACAGGGCAGAGGTCAGCCAGCCGGCACCAGCTCCGGAGCCAAGAAAGCATTCCCACACGTTGGTCGCGGGCTCTGCTACTTCTATGCTGAAGAAGCGGAAGTTATTTTGGGGGGACCAAACTCCCATCTCCCGTCACCAGGGAGCCGGCGGGGTTGAAGCCTCTATCGTAGACTTAGCCTCTGATTCCAGCAGTGGCCCTGGTTCTGGAGGAGGTGCCGAGGGGCCTACGCTGTCTACCACGCCGGCTCGGATTGATCGGGAGTCGGTACCAGAGACGGCGACGCCGGCCTTGTCGTTAGGTCTCGACGACCTTGATCTATCCCGTGTGGTAGGAGGCCAGGGTCATTGGAGTGGCCCAACTTGCCGATAAGTCGCAGCTTCTCCCCTCTGCTATTTCTCTTCTTTTCTTTTTCGTTCTTGACGAAGCTTTATCTTTGTTTCTCAGGGCTTCGTCAGCCAATTTGGCGCCCTTGGTCCTTTCAGGGGTGGGCTTGATAACCCCTGTCCTTCCCGGAGCTAGAACGGGGTCTGCCACGCCGCATCCTACGCCCGATGGTGCATCGGCCTTATGTGTGTTGATGACTCTACACCCCCATCCGACGAGGCAGGTGTGGTAGAAGTGGCACCAAGCATGGAAGTCTCAGGCGTGTGGGTGTTTGGTGAGAAGGCGCCGGGCGAGGAGGTGCCCGGCGAGGAGGGGGCTACCTTGGTCGAGGCTACCTCCCTGGTGGGGCTGACCCACCACACGTTGAAGCGGTGCTGGCGCCCGACGTTATTGGCGCGCAACATGGCGACTCGCCACCAGCGGACGGTGATGTATTTGCAGTGGAGGAGGGGGCTTTAGTGCCGTGCAGTGACGCGGCAGTTCTTGGGGCTCTAGCCGGGGAACCATCTGGTCCCCGAGAGTTGGTGTCTGCCATGGCGTTGGCAGGAGGGGCGAAGGGGCAGCCGTCGGTGGTGAAGGTTGATCCAATCCCTCTTGCCGATGCTATTGCTGTGGCCCAATCCATCTTGCACCAGACGAGGCTGCTTTTTCCCAAGAGTGGGATCACCTTGCAGAGGAGCGGCACTTGGTGAAGCTTGTCGACGCCAAGAACAAGGAGCTTCAGGTTAGGTCTTTGAAGGCCCATTCGGCCGCCTATGCTCGCCTGAAGCTGTGGGAGCATCAGCGGCTGGAGTTGGTCTGCCGTGAAGTTGTCATAGGTGACGAGGAACGGGAGTTGACGGCAAAGGAGGAGGAGGTCGTGCGGGGCCTGGAGGAGAAGCGTCAAGCTTTGCAGGACCTGGAGCTCGTCATCAAGCGTCGAGAGGACGATCTGGAGCGTCGTGCTCGGAAGCTCGCAGATCGAGAGGAGATTGTGCAGAGAGAGACGGAGAGCCTCTGGGCCTCCCATATAACTGAGGCCCATGGGGTCTGGGACTTCCTGGCCCGTGCTGGGGCGATGCTAGAACCTCTCGGCATTTTTCTCGTGCCGCGTGGGGAGCCATCTCAGGGGGTGGCCCAGCTGCTTCCTACCCAGGACTCCCTCTGTTCATCGTTGGGGTTGGTGAACACCGTCCTTGCAAGGCGGCTGGAGGTCGAAGGAAAGGAGTTGGCTGAGTTGGTGGCATGCCACTTCCTGGTATGCTTTCGAAGCTGGTACCCGAAGATCCCACTGGAGGTGGTGGAGAAAGGTCCCCTTGATGAGCGGGAGGATGAAGCTAGGGCTGAAGTCCAAGACCTTGCCAGGGAGGTTGATTCCTTGTTCCAGTGGAGTTGAGGCTGGCGACACCTAGGCGGAAGGCTTTTGTATCCAAGGATGACCCCCTTGTGTAAAAAAAATGTTTACGTATTTGGATTCATGTTGCTTTGCTTATTGGCTTGTCATGTGCTTTGAATTGCTGCCCTAATTCCTCTCCGTGTAAGGTCCTATAGAGCCTTTGTTGATGTCGTTATCCTTTCAGGGACCAACGTTTTCACCGTTGACATGGCTAGATTTATTGCTAGATGAAGTCCTGCCTATGGAATCCCTCTTAGAGGCCCTCTGGTAGGTGTGGCCAGATTGTTGGGTACGCCTACCACTTGAACTTAGGATGTCTTTGACTGGCCCCCACCAGAGTGAGGGAGCATGAGTGTTTTCATTGCCGGTAGCCGGAGTTGGCTGCTCTGGCTCCGCCCTCTGTCGCCATGAAGTCGTCGACGGCAGGCCCCTGGAGGTGCCGGAGCTGGGTGCTCCGGCGTTGCCCACCATCGTCGTGAAGTCATGTAATGCAGGCGCCTAGTGCACAGGATACCACAAGCAAACTTTGTTAGCAGCAGAAGCAGGGCGGGCGAGTGCACTCACTTGTCCGCGCTTGTTGATGTCGCTGGTGTGCCAGGACGTTAACGACAGGCCCCCAGGGAGGTGCCAGAGATGTATGCTCCGGCTTTGCCCACCATCTTCGTAGGTACATCGGCGGCAGGCCCCTTGGGAGGTGTCAGAGCTAGATGCTCTAGCGTCGCCCACCATCTTCATAGGTACGTCGACGGCAGGCCCCCTGGGAGGTGTCGAAGCTGAATGCTCCGGCGTCGCCCACCATCTTCGTAGGTACGTCAACGGCAGGCCCCCTGGGTGGTGCCGGAGCTGTATGCTGCAGCATCGCCCACCATCTTCGTAGGTCATCGACGGCAGGCCCCTGGTGTACACACTATCGCGAGAGAACTCTGTTAGCAACAAGTGTGACGTAGGAGATTTTACTCACTTATCCGCGCTTAGTGCTGACGTTGACGTTCTGGGACGTCGATGGTAGGCCCCTTGCGAGGTGCCAGAGCTGGATGCTCTGGCGTCGCCCACCATCGTTGTAGAAGTGTCGACGACAGGCCCCTTGGGAGGTGCCGGAGCTGGATGCTCCGTCGTCGCCCACCATCTTGTAGAAATGTTGACGGCAGGCCCCTTAGGAGGTGCTAGAGCTGGATGCTCTGGAGTCGTCCACCATCATCATTGAGACGTCGACGGCAGGCCCCTTGGGGGTGCCAGAGCTGGATGCTGTGGCGCCATCCGCCATCATCGTAGAGTCGTCGTCGGCAAGCCCCTGGTGTACAGGCTATCACGAGAGAACCCTGTTAGCAACAAGTGCGGGGTAGGAGAGTTATTCACTTATCCACGCTTGGTGTTGACGTTGACGTTCTGGGACGTCAACGAAAGGCCCCTTTCGAGGTGCCGGAGCTGGATGCTCCAGCGTCGCCCACCATCTTGGTATAAACATCAACGGCAGGCCCCTTGGGAGGTGCCGAAGTTGGATGCTCTAGCGTCGCCCACCATCTTCGTAGAAACGTCGACGACAAGCCCCTAGGAGGTGCTGAAGCTAGATGCTCTGGCGCCGTCCAACATCATCGTTGAGACATCGACGACAAGCCCCTTGGGGGTGCCAGAGCTTAATGCTCCAGTGTCGTCCAGCATCGTTGTAGGGTCGTCGACGGCAGGCCCCTGGTGTACAGGCTATCGCGAGAGAACCCTGTTAGCAACAAGTGTGGGGCAAGAGAGTTTACTCACTTATCCGTGCTTGGTGCTGATGTTGTCATTCTGGGACATCGACGGCAGGCCCCTTGTGAGGTGCCGGAGATGGATGCTCTGGCATCGCCCACCATCTTCGTAGGTACGTCGACAGCAGGTCCCCTGGGAGGTGCTGGAGTTGTATGCTCTGGCGTCATCCACCATTGTTGTTGAGACGTCGACGGCAGGCCCCTTGGGGGGTGCCGGAGCTAGATGCTCCGGTGTCGTCCACCATTGTCGTAGAGTCGTTGATGGCAGGCCCCGGGAGGTGTTGGAGCTGATCGTTTCATCGCAACGTGCTTTGTATGTCCTGCACACATAATAGAGGTGCATATTGTTTTGATCGTTGGTGATCTTTTACTATTCTTAAGTATTGTCATGTCTTACAGTCCTGTGATAGTACATGGGATTTGGGTAATTCTGTGCATTGGCGCTCGGGGTCTGGCTTCCTTCTTATTCGGGGTGTGAGCGTCCTGGCCCCCAGTACTTAGCCGCAGCACTGGGAGGCAAAGTGCACACTCTTAGGGTACAGGACCAAGCTAAGCATGTTGCACGCTCTGGACCTCCATCTCAACATTGGCCTTTCGCGGGGAACCATTTGGCACCACAGGACCCCAAGTAAGAGGGCAGCCGTGAGGTCCCAAGACACCTTGCGAGTACCTCAAATACAGCCGCCTACAGCGGGGTTGCATAACTCTACTAAAGGTGATATAGGAAAAATTCACCTAGTATATGAAGACAATATACCAACGACGAGACTAGCTTGATTGATCACAAAATTAACAGGTAATTTTAAGTGAACATAAGAGAAAGCACATGGTAAGACAGTGAAATTCTGCTCATTGGTGTTCGTAGGAGTGGATTGGCTTTACAATAAGGCAACGACCCACTCCAGTTGGCTAGGGAGGCAGAGTGTTCATGCTTAGGGTACGGAACCAAGCTAAAAGGTTGTACACTCTGGACCTTCCCCCCAGAGTTTGGTTGTCCTAAGGCTCCCTTTGGTTCTGCTGCACCAAGCAAATTCTCTACCAAAAAGCTGAAATCTGAACCAAAGGACTTCTTATAAGAATCAGATTCTGGAAAATCTACAGATTTTCCTAGTACAAATGAAAATCTGCCAAGACCCCAGATTTCTCAGATTCCTCTTTCAACATTTGCACAAAATTACCCTAAGTGTCGTTCCCTGGCACCATGACACCCTACACTGTCCTACAATTTAGGCTTAAGGGTAGAACTTACGGAGGTGCTCTATGTTCCAAGGGTTGGGGAGGGGCTCTCCTTCTTCTGTGGCCAGGCGGACACACCCGGGGCGGGATACTTGTATCACTTGCAAGCGGCCTTCCCAGCTGGGGGAAAGTTTGTGCGATCCTTCTCGAGAGAGTATGCGCCGCAGCACCAGGTCACCTGTCTTGAGCTCTCTACTCCACATGAACCGCTCTTGGTAGCGCCTTAGCGCCTGTCGATGGCGTGCATTTCGAATGGTGGTGTGCCACCTTGCATCATCGATGAGGTTGACATCTTCTCATCGGAGTTGGTCCTATGAGGCTTCATCGAACGCTCGGACTCTGAACGAGCCCATAGTGATCTCTGGGGGGGAGGATGGCCTCGGCCCCATACACCAGGAAGAAAGGTGTTTCTCCCATGGCACGGCTGGGTGACGTCCGGCTTGCCCATAGTGCACAGGGGAGTTCGTCGACCCACTTGCCACCATGCTTATCCAAGCTGTCATATGTGTGTGTCTTGAGGGCCCTTAGGATCTCAGCGTTGGCCCTTTCGACTTGTCCGTTGCTCTTTGGATGAGCCACGGATGCATAACAAACTTAGACGTCGAGGTCTTCGCAATAGTCCTGGAAAGCTGCACTGATAAACTGGGTCCCGTTGGACCCCGAACCTGCGGACAATTGATTTGATCAACTTGACTGTGGACTCCTTCTTGATGTTGATCACCTAGGCTGCCTCCGGCCAGCTGGTACACTTATCTATGGCGGCATAGAGGAACCGCTACCCTCCGACTGCCCTCGGGAAGGGTCCCAGGATATCCATCTCCCAGACCACGAAAGGCCAAGAGGGAGGGATCATCTGCAGTGACTGCGCCGGAGTGTGAATTTGCTTGGCATGGAACTGGCACGCCTTGCACTTCTTGACTAGTTTGACGGCGTCTTGTAGTGTTGTTGGCTAGTAGAACCATGTCGTAAGGCTTTGCGAACCAACATGCGGGAAGTTGTGTGATTCCCACAGTCTCCTTCGTGGATTTATGTGAGCAAGTCGTAGCCTTCCTGCCGAGTTATGCACCGTAGCAGTACGCCGTTGGCGCCACGTCGGCAGAGATCACCTTCTACTGGCAGGGGTCCCTTCCTTTCATTTGGGCTGCTGGGGACCGACCTGTTCTACAACCAAAACCATACTTACCACCTCAGTTGTGGCGGTGATGTAGAGGTACAGAGGCTCCCCGGGCTCTAGTGCCACCATTATTGGTAGCGACGTCAGCTGCTGCTTCAGCTCGCGGAATGCCTTCTCCGCGTCTTCGGTCCAGACGATTGGTCCGAACTGGCGCAGGAGTTTGAAGAATGGGAGAGCCTGCTCAGCCAGCCTAGAGATAAACCGACTGAGCGCTGCCAAGCACCCTGCAAGCTTCTGCACGTCCTCGATGCGGGCTGGAGGCCGCATCAGCTCCACCACCTTGATTTTTTATGGGTTGGCCTCGATTCCTTGGTGTGAGACCAAGAACCCGAGGATCTTCCCAGCTTTGAATCCGGACATGCACTTGTCTGGGTTGAGCTTTGTGTGTGTGGTTCGCAGTCTGTCAAAGACTAGGGCGAGGTTTTCTAGTAATGATGTATGTGACTGCATTTTTACTACAATATCATCAACATAAACCTCTACTAGGTCCCAAATGAGGTCCCCAAATGTTTTACGCATGGCACGTACAAAGGTAGGGAGGGCACTCTTAAGACCGTAAGGCATGGAGACATATCAGTAAAGACCATCTACGGTTATGAAAGCGGTATGTTCCTCATTTTCTCTAGACATCGGGATTTGGTGAAACCCTGAATATGCATCTAGAAAGCATAGCATATCACACCCCAAAGTTGAGTCCACAATTTGATCAATTCTGGGGAGAGGGAAAGGATCTTTAGGACATGCCTTGTTGATGTTGGTATAGTCAATGCACATCCAAAGCTTACCACCAGCCTTGGGGACAACAACCAGATTAGCCAGCCATATAGGATGGTGGACCTCTTGTAAGAAGCCAGCATCGAGGAGCTTCTAGATCTCCTCATGGATGAAGTTATGCCGCTCGATTGACTAATTACGGGGCCTCTATTGTTGTGGTCGTGCATCACAGTAGACCTTCAGGCAGTGCTCGATCACTTCCCTGGGATGTCTGGCATCTGCGACGGTTGCTAAGAGAAGACGTCGACGTTAGCTCGCAGGAAAGTAGTGAGCGCAAATTCCTGCTCGCTGTCCAGACTCCTCGCGATACGGGCGGTCTGAGCCGCATCAGAGCCAATTTGGATTGTCTTGATGGGTACGTCATCGTCGTCGGAGGGCTGCACTCGTGGTGCAGCGGCGCGGCTGCGCGCGCATGGGTCTGGCAACAGCTTACTCGACCCAGCATCGCTTAGGACAGGTGATGAGGCCATTGCTAGCGCTCGGAGCTTCTCCAAAACTATCACTGCAGCAGTGCGATCTCCGCAGATCTTGAGGACGCTGAAGGATGACGGCATCTTGAGGACGAGGTAGCCGTAATGGGCTACAGTCATAAACCGGTACAGGGCTGGCCTGCCGATAATGGCATGGTAGGGGAGGCTAACCTCCGCGACGTCGAATAGGATATTATTTGTCCTGAAGTTCTCGGGTGTCCCGAGGGTCACCCGGAGGATTATGCAACTGTACGGGATAACACTCTCTGGTCCTACCCCCAAGAATGGTCTTGACAGGGCGAGCTCAGACACGGGGATCTTCAGCTTGTCGAAGACCGCGCGGCTGATGAGGTTGAGGCCAGCTCCACCATCTACCTGGATGTGGTAGAACTTTACATTGGCGATGGTTGGGGTGACGAGGAGGGGCAGCTGCCCGGCTCCTGCCATGTTCTCGGGCAGTCAGAGGCGTCGAAGTTGATCGGTGTCTCCATCCATTTGTGATGCAGCGTCGGGGCATGCGTAGAGGCTGTCGAAGCCATTGCCCGGCGTAGGTTCTTGACCGCATTCCTGGATGCGGGTTCCCAAGATCCTCCACAGATGATGTGGAGTGCTTTGCGACGCTCGTGGTCACTGTCGAGGTCGAAGTTCACAACCTGGTGGATCATTTCCATGGTGCGTTCTGGCCTTTGGAACTCCATCTCCACGTCTTTGTCGACATGATGGTCGACCTCTTGCAGCTTGATCTCACCGCAGCTCGCAGGCTTGATGAACACCATGGTGATGAAAAGCGCTACCACTTTTTTGAGGGATAAAGCCCCTACCTGGTGTGCCAAATGTCGAAGTGTTATTGCGACACTTCCCCCCAGATATGCTAAGGAGCAGCCCACGGAGGTTCTTGTTCGGCGGGGCTTAGGCCTCAAACTAGTGTTCTAGCGGAAGAGTATGTAACACGGCGGTTTTTACGTGGTTTGGGCCGCAAGGAGCGTAACACCCTACTCCACGGTGGATTGTATTGCTGGTGAATGTGTATGCGTGTGTGTGTGTGTGTATCGGGGATTCTGAGTTTGGTCCTCGTATCGGTGGTAGTCTAAGCCTTTTATAACCAAGACCGGACGCCTTACAAGTGGGGTCCTGGGGCCCGAAAGGTGGTCCCGGGGTGATCTCATCCTAAAAGTTCTAAGGCTTCCCGCATAAGCTTTCTCTGAGCGTGGTAGTGAAGGCTCGCCATCTTGCCGCCTCCCTTGTCAGTAGCCCATGCGCCATTGCTGATATTGGCAGGGGATGTCCCGTCAGCCTATCTTGTTGCCGCAAGCTACCCACTTGGCTAAGTGGTGTAGGCTTGTGGTGCCTTCACTGTGACGCAATTGGTCATAGCGGTCTCTGACCATTGGCGTGCTCTGCATTGGGCACTGGAGGTGGGTGTGCATCTTCAATGTTCGATTTGAGCAGGGCGCACCATCCCTGGACACCCGCATCATCTTACCATCTGAGGTAAGCTGCAGGACACGCGACAGCTCTGGGGCTGGTCTATGTTGGGGAGGTTAGACCTGGTCCTCTATGATGCATGGTAGCTCCAGGGCTCGTAAGGGGACGTGGCAGCTTCCAGGCCCTTTGCCTTGGGGGGTGTTGGTCCTTGCGCTCCATGCCACGTGGCGCTCTGATGAGTAGGTTTAGGCCTGATCTTCCGAAAGGTAAGTCGATTTGAGTGAAGAACTTGACGTTGATGATCCGCGGCACTCGAGCAGTTCGGATACCCCTGCAATCACTACATCACTGCTTTGTTGGTTATCAACCATGCGGCACACTCTTGACCTCACCAACAAGGCTAATCCCTGCAAGTGCACCAAGAACACAAGTAAGAATGTAGAAGACACGATCTGAAATTGAGAAGTTGGGGTCTCACAAACTGTAGAACGGAAAAATTGTTATTCTAAGCAAAACCCACCAAATATGACCGGCGGCTGCAGTACCTAAAGGCTAGGGTTCGGCCAAAACACGATTAGACACGTCCCTAATGGACTCTTACGGGATGCAAGGCCCAAAGGCTCAATTCGGTGGCACAAAACCGGACAGAAATCTGGACTCGACTTGTTTCGACGATTCCCAACGACTCCGGAGGAATTTTGAGGTGGGACCAGAACCATTGGAATTTTTATCTTCTCCTTTTTCTGTGCATATGTAGAACATCGAAAGCAGAGTCCGTATGCCTCCTGGTTGTCCGTTTTAAGGTGGACTGCTTTTGGACTCTGAGTTGAGCTCGAGTCCGAGTTGTAAACTGCTTTCATCAACTTGTGGACGTCCCAGTTGGTTCTCCACCCACCCAAGACCTCTTTCCTTCACTTTTTGATCTTCTCCATTATTCCTAATAACAATTAAATCATCACATAGCAATCTATTCTCAAACTCACATGCAAAAGAAGTAAGGAGCGAATTCACCTGCTGATTTATTAATCGTGCTCGTGCGCTTGTGATTGGTCCTTGCATTTCAATGTGTCTCCGCTATTGTGATGTCCTCATCATCCTCCCCCTCTTGAATTGGAGTCGTCCTTGACTCAAGTTCATCTTCTTCTCCCAAGTACAGTCGCAAATCTGAAATGTTAAATGTAGGACTAACCCCAAAATCGGGAGGCAATTCAAGCTTATATGCATTATCATTAATCTTTTCAACAATCTTAAAAGGACCAGCAGCTCGTGGCATAAGTTTAGATTTTGTCAAGTCGGGGAATCAATCTTTTCTCAAATGTAACCACACCAAATCACCTGGTTCAAGTTTTACTTCTTTTCTACCTTTACTACCTGCAATCCTATACTTCTCATTTATCATTTCGATATTTTTCTTTGTAGTTTCATGCATCTTAAGAATGAATTCAGATCGTTGTGTAGCATCAAAATTTATAGTTTCAGAAGGAGGCAAAGGTAGTAAATCAATAGGAGCACGGGGATTGAAACCATACACTACCTGGAATGGATATACCTTTGTCGTGGAGTGAAAGGATCTGTTGTAAGGAAATTCTATATGTTGTAAACACTCCTCCCACAACTTCAAATTTGTTTTCAAGACAGCCTGCAACATAGTAGATAAAGTACGATTAACTACCTCGGTTTGTCCATCCGTTTGTGGATGACATGTAGTTGAAAACAGCAACTTGGTTCCCAATTTATACCACAAAGTTCTCCAAAAAATGACTTAAAAATTTTGCATCACAATCAGAAACAATGGTATTTGGCACACCATGTAAACGAACAATTTCCGTCATAAATAAATCAGCAATGTGTGAGGCATTATCATTCTTATGACAAGGTATAAAGTGTGCCATTTTGGAGAAACCATCAACAACTACAAAAATACTATCCCTCCCCCTCTTAGTCCTAGGCAATCCCAAAACAAAGTTCATAGAAATATCCTCCCAAGGTACACTGGGAACAGAAAGAGACATATAAAGACCATGTGGGTTAAGGCGAGACTTAACTTTATTGCAAGTAGTGCATCGTGACACGTAGCGCTCGACATCACACCTCATCTTTGGCCAAAAGAAGTGTGTGGACAGCATGTCTTCAGTTTTCTTCACTCCAAAATGTCCCATCAAACCTCCTCCATGTGCTTCCTACAAAAGTAATAGACGAACGGAGCTAGCTGGAACGCATAGCTTGTTAGCACGATAGAGGGGACCCTCTCGCATCACATATTTATTCCAAGTACTTCCTTCTCTACATTTTTCAAAAGCATCTTTGAAGTCCAAATCAGTAGGATATAATGCTTTTATTGTTTCCAAACCAAAGATTTTATGATCAAGTTGGGACAGCATGGTATAACGCCTAGATAATGCATCGGCGATGACATTTTCCTTCCCTTTCTTATGCTTAATGATGTATGGAAACGACTCTATGAACTCAATCCATTTAGCATGTTGTTTATTCAGATTGGTTTGACACTTAAGATACTTCAATGATTCATGATCAGAATGTATGACAAACTCCTTAGACCAAAGATAATGTTGCCAAGTTTGTAATACTCGCACTAAGGCATACAATTCCTATCATAAGTGGAATAATTCAGAGAAGGACCATGAAGTTTTTCACTAAAGAAAGCAACGGGTTTACCTCCTTGTATGAGAATGCCTCCAATACCAATGTCGCTTGCTTCGCATTCTAACTCAAAGGTTTTGTCAAAATAAGGAAGTTGTAGCAATGGTGCTTGTGTAAGCTTTGATTTGAGAGCATCAAAAGCATGTTTCTGCTGTTCGCCCCATCAAAATGGCACTCCCTTCTTCGTTAGCTCATGTGGAGGTGCTGCAATGGTGCTAAAATCCCGCACAAAACGGCGATAAAAACCTGCAAGACCAAGAAAACTATGAACCTGCATGACGGTTGTTGGGGCTGGCTAGCTGGTGATTGCTTCAATTTTTGCATCATCCATCTCAATTCCCTGCGAGGAAACGACATAGCCAAGAAACGAGACTCGATTGGTGCAAAAGACGCACTTTTTGAGGTTACCAAACAAACGTGCATCTCTCAAAACAGTAAAAACAGCACGTAAATGATGAAGATGTTCATCATATGACTTGCTGTAAATGAGGATATCATCGACGTAAACCACCACAAATTGTCCAATGAAAGCACGTAAAACCGTGTTCATTAAACGCATAAAGGTGCTGGGTGCATTAGTTAAACCAAAAGGCATGACTAACCACTCATAAAGTCCAAACTTGGTTTTAAATGCAATTTTCCATTCATCTCCTAGTGCCATTCTAATTTGGTGGTAACCACTACGCAAGTCAATTTTTGTGAAGATGATAGCACCACTCAATTCATCAAGCATGTCATCTAAGAGAGGAATAGGATAATGATATTGAATAGTGATGTTATTAATCGCTCGACAATCAACACTCATGCGCCAACTACCATCTTTCTTAGGAACCAAAAGAACAGGAACAGAACAAGGGATAAGGCTTTCACAAATGTACCCGCGGTCCAAAAGTTCTTGGACTTGTCGCTGAATTTCCTTAGTTTCCTCTGGATTCGCCCTGTATGCTGCACGATTTGGCAAACTTGCTCTTGAAATCAAATTGATCTTGTGTTCCATTCCTCTCATCGGTGGTAAACCAGGGGGTATCTTGGAGGGGAAGACATCCTCAAACTCCTGCAAAAGGTTAGCAACAGTAGGGGGCAATGCAATAGACAATTCATGAAGTGAAAACATGGCTTATTTGCATACTAAAGCATAGCACATCCCCTTAGCATCGAATAAATCAGCATGGTCAGATTTAGTTGCGGGCAACGATGGTGATTTTAACTTAATAACTTGCTGTTTTTCAGATTCTAGTTTTGTTGATTTTCCATCACAAATTTTACTCTTCTGAAAATGCACAATTTCAGCAGGAGTCATGGGGAGCAAAGTGATTTTCTTTCCCTTATGCATGAGAGTATATTTATTAGTTCTACCATGATGAATAGCATCTGTATCAAATTCCCAAGGACGACCCAATAAAAGAGAACAAGCATCCATAGGAACGACATCAAAATCAGCAAAATCATGGTAAGAACCAATTGAAAAATGTATTCTCGCTGTTTGTGTTACTCGAAGCTTACCGATGTCGTTGAACCATTGAATGTGGTATGGATGAGGGTGTGCTCTTGTTGTCAAACCAAATTTCTTGATGTCGTCCGTGTTCACCAAGTTATTGCAGCTACCTCCATCAATTATAGTATGTACACGGCAGTCCTTGACGACGAGAAACATGTGGAAGAGGTTGTGTCGTTGTAGCTTGTCGTCTATCTCCACTTTGGAGCTCAAGGCACGCTGCACAATGATGCTCCTATAGTTCTCTGTCGCCACTGTACCATGTACCTCTTCTTCGGTGTGTTCGTCACTTGGATCTGTAAAGTCAGTAGCAAGAGAATATTCATCTTCAACATCCAAAGTACTATCATACCAGCTATCGGTGGTTTTGATCTGGCAGATCTCCCGACACTACTAAAAGTGTTTGCGGAGTTTGAAGTTTGGTGTGGGTGCGCGGAGATTCAAGAAGGTGAAATGTAAAATGACAAAGGAGACACAAAGATTTACGTGGTTCGGGCCGCCTGAGCGTAATACCCTACTCCACGGGGTGTGTTGGTGTTGTATTGGATGTATGAACTCAACTCAGGTGACGTGAGTTGAGAGCGCGTGTGAGCCGATCAGACCAGATCAGATCAGAGAGATCTCTATGTATTGTCAGCCTGTCCTTTTATAGTACAAGGACAAGCCGTTACAAGTTGGCCTGGCCCGACATGTGGCCCCGGTGGCTACTAATATTGATACACATTTGATGCGCTTAATTACCCTTAATGACCGAGTTACGGGCTTTGACAGCGCCTTTACTGGTAATTAAGGTTGCCCGATCGTGTGTCATTAACATAGTATTAATGACACTTAATCGAGTCTTGAAGTCCTTGATTCCCCTTTGAAGATCCAGAGCCGTTGTGGAGTCTACCGGAGGTTTGAGGCTGAAGATCTGACGGTTGGACACGTGGCAGCTCCGGATCATACTGTGGGGAACAGAGAGGTCTGGTGCCACCAGACACGTGTCAGTTCCGGAGCTTCCCTCGGTCTGCGGTTAGGTCCGGGGGTGCCGTTATGGTACATAGCCCGGAGCTTCCCCCTTGTGGGCGGTAGCTCCAATTTGATGGTACACGTGGCGACCCTGGGACTAACCATGTTGGGGAAGCAGGTCCGGTTATGTCTGACATGTGGGCCTCTGAAGGTCTTCAAATCAAGTAGATGACATTTCCTTGTGATCTTTGCAGTCTCAAGGGGTATACGGTACTCAGGGTACCGACAGTGGCCCCCTGGGCCCACCTCTAGGGAAGACCCCTTGGGTGAAGTCATTCCCCTGGAGGTGGGTCCATCCTTCGACTTTTGAGTCGAGTTTTCAAAGGTCTTCAGATGTGCTGTTGGCGATTGTTTTGGAGTTAAATCCTCGCCGCGTGGCATATCCCGGGTGCGGCAAATGAGATCTTTGGTGTGCGGATCTCACGCTATTGAAGGTCGTCGGTTCCCGATACGAAAATCGTATCGGTTCTGCACGCCTTGTCGGGCCGCCGCCTTCGGGCTTCCCACCTTTCATGATGACAACCGTTCGCCTGGGTAAGAACCTCGACTTGATCGTCGGGGTGGTCACGGGCCCTCTTGTCATCGGCAGGGTGAAATTTTTGAATAGTATCTTCAGCTTCCCTGCGGTTTCCATCCAAGCGTTGCGGGGGCTTATTTAAGAAGGAAAGTGCGCACCGTATGGGGTTTTTTACGCCTCTCATCTGAACTTGCGCTCGAACTCCCAAACTTGTGCTTGCTTTTCCTCCCTTGCCTCGTTGTGCTGCGATGGAGTTGGGTCTCCGCGAAAGCCGCTTGAAGACTAAAAGTGACCTGAAGAAGGTCCGGGACCTCATGGGGTGGTCCCTGTACTTCTTCAACCACCTGGTCCGCGCCGGGGGAAAGCTCCCATTCGCGAAGGAGCACGCCGGCGAGATGGTGTACTTTTCTGCGTACGCCATGGTGGGGTTGATCCCACCTTTTTCCTCCTTTTTCTTGATGCTGCTAGACTGCAGCTGTACCACCTTGGCCCCCACTCCATTCTTCTAGTGTCTGTCTTCATCCACTTCTGTGAAATGTGGGTGGGCATCCCCCCCTTGCATTGAGCTTTTCCGGACCTTCTTCACCGTCCATACCACCGGAAGGAGTGATGAGTACCTTGGCTTCTACTACTTTGTGAAGCACAAGAAGTGCCCATTCAAGTACCTCCGGTTGTTTCCCTCTGGAAAGTGGGACGATTGGAAGAAAGATTGGATAGTCATCCGGGTGGAGGAGCACGAGAAGCTGGAGCTGCCCGAAGGCCTCCCCAACATCGACACTGCAGTCTGGAGTGAAGCTTCGGTGCTGTCGGATGCCTTCAACCCTGCTCTGACCAGGATCCGCCATTGTGTGGAGGGAGGATTAACTCCTTAGGTGGTATTTTGCAATTTCCTGGTCAACAGGTGGGCACCGCTGAAGAGGAGAGAAAAACTCGCTTGGTCCCTCAACAGTGTGATGGACGACGACCGGGTCGAGACTGGGCTGAAGTCCAACATGGAGGGGGCGAACTTGGAGTTTCGTCTCAAGAAGTTCCAACACGGCATCGACGTCGCGGGTGATGACTTGACCCTACCACCAGCTTTCCTCCCTCTGAACTTGGAAGTACAGTTCAGCAGGGAGCTCCGGCGGACGATGCCGGTGCTTGACGACCTCGGTGTCGTCGAGAGACGATCGACTTCCAGGGTGGTGATCCCTGGGGCTTCTGAAGGTGGCTCTGCCCCTGCCCCGAAGCCAAGGACCGAAGTCGTCGACAAGGGCAAGGAGTCGGCGGTCGAACCCTCGAGCCAGAAGAAAAAGCTAAAGCATGCCGATGGAAGGTCCGTCAGGCCTGCACCCTCTGAAGCAGCTCCTTCTCCCCAGAGGGGGAGGTCTTCTACAACTGCAGCGACTGCACTTGCAGTAGTGTCTTCCCGGGGTGCTAGCTCCGGGCATGTGACTCCAGTACCAGGGTCAGCTGAGGTATCTGGGTCCGGAGGTCCTTCCCGGTCGAGGGGGCCTCGACTAAGGAAATGCCCGCAGCTGCAACAAGTTCTGGGGGGCCTTCCGAAGCTACCACGCCGGCGGCGGCCATGGTCAGTCCAGAACGCCCGGGAAAGAGATTCCGTGCAAGCTGGTGCGGAAGCCTTCCAAGGTAATTTTTAATCTTTACCTCACACAGTTGTTTTGTTGTAGTAACTGTTTTTTAAGTTTCTTCATCCATCATCTGCAGCGTCCCCAAGAAGAGGAGTGAGGCTCTGCCCTCAGCCACAGCAGCTGAAGCTGTGAGGGCGGAGGCTTCTGCTCCTGTCCCGGTGCCGCCCCAAGTGGTGGCTGAAGCTGCGGTAGCTCCGGCGCCAGCTGTCGTGGTCATGGACCTCGACTCATCCCCCGAGACTCCCGTGGTAGCGCCGGACCACGGGAGGGAAGATGCGCCAGCGGCACCTGCCCCGGAGGATAAAGCCCCAGGTCTTGATGCTGAGATGTTGGAAGCTTCGGCCGTTGAGCCGGAGGAAGCGGTGATTCCGGCCCCAGAGCTGGAAATTGTCAAAGCCTCGGCGGTTGAGCCGGAGGTTATTGAAGTCCCGGCGAGCGAGCCGGATGTTGAGGAAGTCCCGACGGTTGAGCCGGCTACCTCCGAAGCTCCAGCCTCAGAGCCGGTTGCCACTGAAGCTCCAGCTGTAGAGCCGGTTGTAGTTGAAGACCTTCCAGCGTCTAGGCCGGTTGAGGTTGAAGCTCCGGCCTCAAGGCCGGTTGTTGCTGACCTTCCGGCGCCCGAGTCGGTCGTTGCGGAGGCATTAGCACTTGAACCCATGATGGTCGAGGCGCCAACACCCGATCCACCAGCAGAGGAGGAGCCCAGGCCGGAGCCGGAAGTAGCCCCTGCTCCGGAAGTGATGACGGCGGAGGTGCCTGCTGCTGAGCCAGGGTGCCCTGATGAAGTTGCTGGCCCCCTACCTGAGGGGGCAAATGAAGACCTGGCGGCAGGGCCTTCGGAACCACTTCCAGAGGTCGGAACTTCATCTGTGGGACCCTCCTCGGTGGCGACTGAGGCTATCCCAGAGGACGACCCTAGTGCCGTGGAGGCTCAGGGGACCACTCTTGTGGAGTGGGAACTAATTTTTGTAAGCGAGAACCCGCTGGAACCAGCGGATGAGACCCCAGCAGGTCCAGACCCTATTCCCCTGTCATTGTCCATTGACAACGCTTGCTCCAGTCTGCGTCAAGTCTAGCTGGCGTTCTACCACGACAGCAAGGCTCTTGAAGAGGAGCACCAAACCCTTAGGCGGTGGCGTAATCAGCTCTACTTCGAGACCAAGCTGGCGCAGTCGAGGCTGGCAGACGACAAGGAGTGGATCAAACAGGAGAAGGTCCGCTTGGAATACTGGGGCAAATTATTGGATGATAGGGAGAGCTTGACTCGTGCCCTCGACACTCAATCCCGGGCCATTTATGAGTAGGCCAAGGCAACTAATAGTGCGGCTGATGATCACCAAGAAAGGCTTGAAGCCATTAACACTAGCCTCATCAAGCGTCAGGAGGCACTTGAGGAGAGGGAGAAGAAGCTCGAAGACGAAGAGCAAAAACTCCTAGAGCTACGGGATGATGTCTTGAAGAGGGAGGAGGAGCTCGCCGAAAAGGTGGCTTTGGTTGACAAGGGCCTCGAGGAACACACCAAGAAGTTGGAGGAGCGTCGCGTTGGGAGGAGGAGAAGGCCTGGGTGCGAGGGTAGGAACTCTACAAGCAAGAGTGTGCCATCGCTGCCAGGGAGAAGAAATTTAGGGGCCGGAAGAAGGACCTGGTCGACCGCCGGAACAAGATCCACCTCCGGGAGGAGGAGCTCGGAAAACTCGAGATTGGTAAGAAGATGTTGGAGAAACTGGCGATAAAGGAGATCACCAGTGTCAAGGAACTCTTCAGCTTGGCCGACAAATGTGCCAGAGCTGCGGAGGGCTGTGAAATGCACTCCAAACCACCTCCGGAGGATCGCAAGAAATCCTCCAAAGGCGAAGCCACTACCTCCGGGAGTGGCAAAAAGAAGAAAAAGACCAACGGCAAGAAGAAGTCGTCGGCCGGTGCATCCAATGCTGCAGCTGCTGCAGCTCTGGGTGGCCGGGGGCCACGCCCCGAGAAGCGACCTCGATCGTCTTCTGAAGACGGTGGCAAACCCAAGGTGTGGTGTCCAATTCATAAGATGGACATCCACAGTTTGGAAGACTGTCGGGAGGTCCAAAACCTCGCCGAGCGTTACAACAAGTGCCGGGCAATGCAATAGACAATTCATGAAGTGAAAACATGGCTTATTTGCATACTAAAGCATAGCACATCCCCTTAGCATCGAATAAATCAGCATGGTCAGATTTAGTTGCGGGCAACGATGGTGATTTTAACTTAATAACTTGCTGTTTTTCAGATTCTAGTTTTGTTGATTTTCCATCACAAATTTTACTCTTCTGAAAATGCACAATTTCAGCAGGAGTCATGGGGAGCAAAGTGATTTTCTTTCCCTTATGCATGAGAGTATATTTATTAGTTATACCATGATGAATAGCATCTGTATCAAATTCCCAAGGACGACCCAATAAAAGAGAACAAGCATCCATAGGAACGACATCAAAATCAGCAAAATCATGGTAAGAACCAATTGAAAAATATATTCTCGCTGTTTGTGTTACTCGAAGCTTACCGATGTCGTTGAACCATTGAATGTGGTATGGATGAGGGTGTGCTCTTGTTGTCAAACCAAATTTCTTGATGTCGTCCGTGTTCACCAAGTTATTGCAGCTACCTCCATCAATTATAGTATGTACACGGCAGTCCTTGACGACGAGAAACATGTGGAAGAGGTTGTGTCGTTGTAGCTTGTCGTCTATCTCCACTTTGGAGCTCAAGGCACGCTGCACAATGATGCTCCTATAGTTCTCTGTCGCCACTGTACCATGTACCTCTTCTTCGGTGTGTTCGTCACTTGGATCTGTAAAGTCAGTAGCAAGAGAATATTCATCTTCAACATCCAAAGTACTATCATACTAGCTATCGGTGGTTTTGATCCGTCAGTTCTCCCGACACTACTAAAAGTGTTTGCGGAGTTTGAAGTTCGGTGTGGGTGCGCGGAGATTCAAGAAGGTGAAATGTAAAATGACACGGGAGACACAAAGATTTATGTGGTTCGGGCCGCCTGAGCGTAATACCCTACTCCACGGGGTGTGTTGGTGTTGTATTGGATGTATGAACTCAACTCAGGTGACGTGAGTTGAGAGCGCGTGTGAGCCGATCAGACCAGATCAGATCAGAGAGCTCTCTATGTATCGTCGGCCTGTCCTTTTATAGTACAAGGGCAGGCCGTTACAAGTTGGCCTGGCCCGACATGTGGCCCCGGCGGCTACTAATATTTATACACATTTGATGTGCTTAATTACCCTTAATGACCGAGTTACGGGCTTTGACAGCGCCGTTACTGGTAATTAAGGTCATCCGATTGTGTGTCATTAACATAGTATTAATGACACTTAATCGGGTCTTGAAGTCATTGATTCCCCTTTGAAGATATGGAGTCGTTGTGGAGTCTACCGGAGGTTTGAGGCTGAAGATCTGACAGTTGGACACGTGGCAGCTCCGGAGCATACTGTGGGGAACAGATAGGTCCGGTGCCACCAGACACGTGTCAGTTCCGGAGCTTCCCTCGGTCTAGGGTTAGGTCCGGGGGTGCCGTTATGGTACATAGCCCGGAGCTTCCCCATTGTGACCGGTAGCTCCGGTTTGATGGTACACGTGGCGACCCTGGGACTAACCATGTTGGGGAAGAGGGTCCGGTTATGTCTGACATGTGGGCCTCCGAAGATCTTCAAATCAAGTAGATGACATTTCCTCGTGATCTTTGGAATCTCAAGGGGTATACAGTACTCAGGGTACCGACACCAGCCATCGTCGCGTGCTATGTATGCTCGTTTGCTCGGGCAATCTCTCCTCATATGACCAAGTCCGTGGCAGTGGTGACACTTAATGTCGGAAGTACGACCCGTAGAAGGAGTGCACGACGAAGGCTTGAATGATGTCGCCTTGCTGCCTTCCGACACGTGAGAAGGTGGAGCAATAGGTATAGTTCGTTGGCCGCCATTGGATGGTGTAGTCGCTGCACGGAGGGTCGAAGATGGTGCTGTTTTGGATGGTGTAGACGTCGAACACGGCGTGAAGTTGCTCCTCGTGTGTTGTTGTTGTTGTTGGCGGCCCTGCAATTCTTTTTCTGGCAACATAGCAAGCTGAAACAATCTGTCAATAGTATCATATTCCGTGTAATCAATAATGTCCTAAATTTCACATCTCAACCCCCCATAAAAATGAGCTATTTTATCATCCATGTCCTCTACTACCCCACAACGCAGCATACCCTTTTGTAACTCCTGATAATACTCCTCTACGGACATGTTACCTTGGTCTAAACGATGCATTTTTTTGCGAAGATCCCGCTTAAAAGATGGAGGAACAAATCGAACACGCATAGCTTCCTTTAATCTATCCCATGTTAGAGGATCAGTTCTAGTTTTAACAAGTTCATTCCAACATATGATAGCAAAGTCCTTAAACTCACTAGTGGCTTGAGGAACTCTATGTTGTTCAGGAACAAGATGGGCATTAAATTTTTGCTCTACTGTCATCTCCCAATCAAGATAAGCCCCAGCATCATAAGCACCAGAAAAAGTGGGTATAGTAAACTTCACTTTAGCAAAAGGATCATCAGGAGGACAATTATAATTATAATGATGATTGTTACCTCCCATACCTCGACGATAAAGTGGTAGTCTTGGCTGATTGTTGTGATCTTCCATATCATCATAAGAATTGTCTTCATGTCTTCCAGCGAGAGGCAACCGAGCCTCAAAATTATTCATCCGAAGAGCAAGGTTGTCAAGTTGGCGAGTCAAGTTCGCCAGTGACTCCTTTGTTGTTGCGTTGTATTTTGTGAACATATCTGTCATGGTCTTCATCATATCACGTAACTCAGCATGTTGAACACATTCGTCATCATTTTCTTCTCCTGCCATTATTAGTAGGAAACAAAAGACAACAAAAATATGTTATCCCTATCAACTACAATGACAATGTGAAAGGTGGAAGAAAAAACAATCTCTCTCGCTCAAGCGTCTTACCACGCTCTTACAAGTGTTCTTACCGACACAAAAGGTGGTGTGGACAAAGAGATGAATCAGTGAAGCGTGGGGTGATTGCAAAGGTACATGTTATGCTCAAGAGAAAGGTGGAGCTTGGATGGCACAATATGGTGGCTAATAAGATGAAAATCGTTAATAGGTAAACAAAGTTGAATAAGTATTCAATGTAGGAAACTGTTGTTGGTCAACCAAGTGCTCTAGGGCCTAGCACAACACAAGTAGCAAGGCAAAAGGAAGACATAATGATATAACCAACAATCACAACACAAGTAGTATAGGACAATTGCTTTAATATGCGTGCTCTTCACTAATTTTTTTCTTTTTTGTAATATTTTTTCTTAACTCAAGAGCACGAATATAGAAATCACACAAATTTACAGCTCAATTGGATGTAATATGCGACCTATAAAAAATCAAGAAGATTCTTTAAAATTCGTGTTGAAACTTCGGAGGTCAGATAGCCTATCTTCCGAGGAGAACTTGGGCAATCTAATTTCGCGAATGCGGCTACGCGGTGGAAAATCAGATGTGAAATTTTGCGTAGATGAATTTGGAAAAAAAACGCCTGATTTCGAGTTCGTATGCGAAAGTTATGGCCATTTTAAGGTAGGTTGTCCGAGTTACGATTTTTGGATGTTGATTCCAACTCGGTTTGAGAATAGAACTCGCAATCGGATATGAAAACGATTGGGAATTTGCATAGCAACTAATGGGGTGGTGTGTGATGATTCAAGGATGAGTAGCACAAAGTTTTGTCACATAATCTAGGGCTGGCATGCGGGAGTTCACGCAAGGCGGCTAGCTAGGGCAAACCGATGAACGTGGTGGATCGGTTTGTTATTTAGGGATTGTGGAATAGGTGTCGAACAGCAAGAAAACAAGGACGAAACACGATAACTAGGACCCAAAACACAAAGCTAAATCAGCAACAAGACTCGACCACATGAATGCAAACTCAACAATGCAAACTGAAAAACGAAACTGCAAGCACTATAGTCTAGGAAGCGGGAAAAACGATCTAATTTTTTTGTGGATTTTCTGTGGACTCTAGGTATGAAACAAAATCGATCTAATGGAAGGAAAACAAAGATACTTCACGGGCAACCTGGAAATCTGATACCAATTGATGAGTAGGTTTAGGCCTGATATTCTAAAAGGTAAGTCGATTGGAGTGGAGAACTCGACGTTGATGATCCGCGGCACTCGAGCAGTTCGAATACCCCTGCAATCACTACACCACTGCTCTATTGGTTATCAACCGTGCGGCACACACTTGACCTCGCCAAGAAGGCTAATCCCTGCAAGTGAACCGAGAACACAAGCAAGAACGTAGAAGACACGATCTGAAATTGAGAAGTTGGGGTCTCACAAACCGTAGAATGGCAAAATTGTTATTCTAAGAAAAACCCACCGAATATGACTGGCGGCTGCAGTATTTAAAGTCTAGGGTTCGGCCAAAACACGATTAGACGCGTCTCTAATGGACTCTTATGGGATACAAGGCCGAAAGGCCCGATTCGATGGCGCAGCACCGGACAGAAATCTGAACTCGACTTGTTTCGATCATTCCCAACGACTTCGGAGGAATTTTGAGGTGGGACCAGAACCATTGGAAAACTTATCTTCTCTTTCCGTGCATATGTAGAACATCAAAAACGGAGTCCGTATGCCTCCTGGGTGTCCGTTTTAAGGTGGACTGCTGAAAGCATCTAGGCCCCCATGGGGTATGGTTTCAGTGATTAATGACAACCGTTGGATATTACTAATAAATTTGTGGATGCAAGGTTTCTCATATCACTCAATCACACTTAATGAAATCTATATGTATATCATCTACTGCTCATTGGATACAATTGGAGACCCCTAAACAAATTACTTTACGAGGTCAATCAATTTTTATGAAGACTAAAAGAAAAAGCTCATATGTCAAAGTTATTCCATCAAAATTGACAACACCTAAGACTTGGTAATCATCAGAAGAATATTTCAAACCAATGTATAAGAGGTCACTCGAGCAAATTCCAAAAGAATCACTTAGAACAACTTGAAGCAGACAAAATCAACTCACCAGATCAGCTGATGTTTTCAGAAAACAATACATCGGTCGAGTTGGTTTAACAGAAGAAAGAGACCTCAGAACTGAGTACTCACCGGATCATCCGGTGATGAAGAAAGTGTTATGTCGGTCGATCATTCCAGTAAGCAATTACCCTGGACCAAGTGTAACACTGGGCCATCCGATGTACAACTATAACACATCGGTCAATCACTCCAGTAAGCATTATTTCTAGACCATTATGGATGAAGTGTCACCGGATCATGCGATGATGAGGCAAGTGTTACATAGGTCGATCAATGGTCATATCTGACACAGTGACATCAGCTAATTTGGATTTGACCGATGACAACTGAAGGGAGAACGACGGATCATCTGGTGTTCACAGAACAGTGATGTCAGCCTACTTTTCCAACGGCTATTTCGTGGAAGCTGGCTATTTATACCCCTTCAACCAGTCATTTCGACATGACTTGAAGCCCAGACCTACCCTACACATTACCAAGCATTCAAGGCATTGAGCTACCACTTCCATATCATTTACACCACTTGTACACTAAGAGATAGGCTAGAACTTGCTAGAGATAACGCTTGTGTGCTTCCATTCTTGGTGATTGGAGTCTCTAGTATAGTGAGAGCTGTAAGGGAGTGTCTCTTGGTGATTGTATTCACCGTGTAACAGTCGGTGATTGGAGAGAGCCTTCCGAAGCTTGCCAAGTCGGTTGTGGAAGCCCGGAGGATCCAACTTGTACAAGGCTTGAGCTCCACCTTGCCGGGGTTGGCAAACGGAGAAGTTTAGTGAAGATCCCTTGTCTCGGTGAGTTGGGAGTGGCTATACCCTTTGGTGGGTGCCACACCGTGGATGTAGGAAGGTCTTGACGATCTTGCCGAACCACGGGATAAATCTTCGTGTCTTCGTGTCTCCTCGGGAGCTTGCACACTCTTTCTTTCCCTTTACACTTATGCATTTCATATACCGTAAAATTACTATTCACTTGAATGCATAGGTTGTTTGCATAGGGAATTGGGCTTTTAGTAGTTAAGTTTTTATTGCTTTAATTTTTGAAAAGAATCCCAATTCACCCCCACCCCCCCTCTTGGGCATTCGATCCTTACAACTGCTCCTGGACTCCAAGTTGAACTCGAGTCCGAGTTGTAAACTGCTTCCATCAACTTGTGGACGTCCCAGCTGGTTCTCCATGCTCCCAAGGCCTCTTTCCTTCACTTGTTGATCTTCTCCATTATTCCTAATAACAATTAAATCATCACATAGCAATCTATCTCAAACTCACATGCAGAAGAAGTTAGGAGCGAATTCACCTGCTGATTTATTAACCATGCTTGTGCTCTTGTGATTGGTCCTTGCATTTCAATGTGTGTCTCCGCTGTTGTGATGTCCTCATCACGCTCCCCCAAGGATGGGTGAGGTCCCGTCACTACACGTGGCATCTTGGGAGCCCGTCACCCCGAAGGGGCCAAGTCCCATCTTCAAGGCTTTCATGACAGTGCCGCAGCTCGATCTTGAGGGAGGCAAAGGCCTTGGTGCCTATAGGACACGTGGCGGCTCCGAATGTGCTTTGGTGTTTTCATCCTGTGTGTGAGGATACCCCGTCTACTGGGTACCGATAGCTACCATTACAAAAGACACACATTCACACACAGGAGAGCATGCTCTCTAGCAATACATCCCACACCGTAGAGTAGGGTATTACGCTTCGGCGGCCTGAACCACGTAAAATCACCGTCTCACCCCTCTCTCATACGCGCAACCTTGCCTGAGGACTAAGCCTCGCCGATCAAGAACCTCCGCGGGCTACTCTCAAAGCAAGTCCGGGGGAAGTGTCGCGGAAACACTTCGACAGATATTATGTTCTGACGACCTGAACCATGTAAAACTATTGTCTCACCCATCTCTCAAACGTGCAGCCTCACATGAGGACTAAGCCCCCACCGATCAAAGAACCTCTACGGGTTGCTCTCTAAGCAAGTCCGGAGAAAGTGTCACAGGAACACTTCGATGGTGCGCCAGTGGCCATAGCGTAGCAGGTGATGATGGTGGAGGATGTCCCGTCTTGTCTCCATAAGCTACCCACTTGGCAGAGTGGGGTAGCCCTGTGGCGTCTTCACTATGATGTGATTGGATGTTACGGTACCCGATAGGGGCGAGTGTTGCGACTATGCGCTTGGGGAAGGCGCGTGCTTCAATGTGAGACATAGACAGGGCACACCACCCTTTACTCCCGCAACCTACCGCCCAAGGCAAGTTGCAGGACGTGTGGCTGCTTCGAAGCCCTGCTCGGTGGGAGCATGGGTCCAGAGCTGGAGGATGTGTGGATGCTCCAGAGCCCTCCTTGGTGGGAGCAAGGGTCCGGAGCCGGAGGATGTGTGGTTGCTCTGGAGCCCTCCTCGGTAGGAGTAAGGGTCCGGAACCAGAGGACGCGTGGCAGCTCTAGAGCTCTCCTCGATGGAAGCAAGGGTCCGGAGCTGGAGGACGCATGGCTGCTCCAGAGCCCTCCTGTGGGAGCAAGGGTCCAGAGCTGGAGGACGCATGGCTGCTCCAGAGCCCTCCTCTGTGGGAGCAAGGGCCCGGAGCTTCTTCTTACCTGTACATGGGGTATCAGGTCTGCAAGGTACCGATAGTGGCCCCCGGGCCCACCTCGAGAGAGGTGATGATCCTGTAGGTGGGGCATTCATCTTGTCTTGTAAAAGTGACACCAGCGGGCCCCCTGGGAGGGCGCTGGAGCTCAGAGAAGTGACGTTGGGGGCCCCCCTTGGGGTTGCCGGAGCTCGGAGAAGTGATGTCGGTAGCCCTCTTGGGGGGCCTCGGAAGCTCGAAGACGTGTCGACGGTGCCTACCCTCAGTGTGTAGAACGTCGACGGCAGGCTCCCTGCATGTCCTGCACACACGATAGACAAAAAGTAATTTCGCTCGCCGGTTACCACTTCCCTGCTCTTTAGTTTCATTATGGTTTATGGTTTTTAGCTAAGATATGGGGCATGGGTAATTCGGTGTGACAACATTTAGGGTATGGTTGTTGCCTTGCTCAGGGCATGAGCCGTCCGACCCCCTGTACTCAGTTGTTAGCACTGGGAGGCAAGGTGCGCAGGCTTAGGGTACAGAACCAGGCTAAACAGGATGCACACCCTGGACCTCCAGCTTAGCGTTAGTCTTTCAGGAGTGAGAACCATTCAGCGCCATGGACCCGAACAAGAAAACGACCATCGGACCCCAAACACATTGCAGGTACCTCACGTGGGCCTACCTTTAGTAGGATTGCATAACTCCGACTAGGACGAGACATGGAAAGAGTGACCGTGCATACGACAGACAATATGCAAAAACGAGCATAACTTCATGAACATAAAATTAATGCATAATTAAATGAGCATGGAAATACAGTGCGGCAGTATCCAAGTTATGATTATTGTCTTGCTCAGGAGTAAGGGTCGTCTGGCCCCCGAGTACTTAGCCGCAACACTGAGGAGGCAGGGTGTACATGGTTAGGGTGCAGGACCAAGCTAAGAAGGCTGCACACTCGCTCGCATTAGCAGAAGTATGAGTCGATCGACCCTAGTATTCAGTCGTTGCGCTAGAAAGGCAAAGTGTACATGCTTAGGATGTAGGACTAGACTAAGCAGGTTGTACACTCTGGACCTCCCGCTGACGTTAGCCTTTCAGGAGAGGGACCGTTCAACACCAAGAGGCCCCGAGCAAGAAAATAACCAAAATACCTTGGATTCTTCGACGCCCGCCTTGTTCAAGGTGTATGCCATTTGGCCCCCGATACTCAGCCGTAGCGCTGGGGAAGCAGAGTGCGCGCGCTCAGAGTACAGAACCAGGCTAAGCAGGCTGCACAACATGGACCTGTCGCTTAGTGTAGGCATTTCATGGGGGAGACTGTTTGGCATCACAGGACCCCAAACAAGAGAATGACCGAAAGACCCCGGATACGCCACAAATACCTTAAGCAGACTCGCACGCTGTGCACGCTTGCAACATTGTTGTTGTGGCGGCCGGAAGCCGTTTGACGTCCTGTCCATGAGACCTCTTAGAGGCCTCTGGTAGGTGTGGCCAACTTGTTGGGCACGCCTACCACTTTGTCGTAGGATGTCATCGGCGGGCCCCTGGCGGAGCGCGGGAGCTTGGGTAGTTAACGCCGGCAGGCCCTCTGAGTAGCGTCGGACTTGAATCGAGATGCGTAGTCGTCCAAGAAGAAGTCTTCAGCGACGATGGAGACGAGCTAGCCGCCGAACCGAGGCGGCGCCCACCCTCAACATGCGGAACGTCGACGGTGGGCCCCTTGCGAGGTGTCGGAGCTGGATACTCCGGCGGCGCTCATCGTCAACGAGAAGAACGTCGACGACAGGCCCCCTGAATGGTGTCGAAGTTGTATGCTTTGGCGGCGCCTACCATCAATGCTAAGAAACGTCGAGACGCGCCATGATCCATGCATGGTCATCACGTGATGTGTCGCCGCCGTCCCGAAGAAGCTCGCCGTCCTGCCTGGATAAGCTCGCCTCCGCTGCCCCTCGCCACCACCGCCGCTGCGCTGCACGCCGCCATCAAGTGCTACGGGATCGAGTCGGGAGAAGAAGAGTCGGGCGGAGGCGTGCGGTACTTAGGTAACTTGACTCAGCACGAATCTTGGAGCTCATCGAAGGGTTCAGGTGTCACCTGAAAGGATGAGAGTTTCAGATATCTGAAAACGAGTATTTCCCAATACAGAATATTCTAAACATGTGTGGCTCTTATTTATCGGGTATTAAGGTATGGATGGGTTGATGTAAATCGATTGGGGGTGTCATTCATTAAGAGAAAATTTCAGTATCCATGTTAAAGCAGTATTCCGTCATATTTGCAGACTTTGGCGATGTATGTTAAATTTGGACCTTCCATATTGCATTTTTATCTTCATTGCACTTCTCAATATTTGAACCCTTCTGTTAAGGGTAAAGCAATAACAACAAATACTGTCTCTACCATATTGAGGCAGATTAGATATCAAACTCAATAGAAGTAGAAACGTATGGAATTAAAAGAATTTGTAAGGGTAAACTAATAAAAACTGGAGCATCATGAACATGGAATTCGGTGATGCATTGGTTCTTCGTTCCCGCCTTACGAGCAACAGATTCTGTTCACCGGACAGGTGTGTAGTGGTCCATCTGCAGCTGGTGCAGCGCCGCCTCGGAGCCGAAGCTGTGGTGGCTCGGCGACCTCCGGGACCACGACCTCGCCGGCGTCATGGGCCCCTTCACCACCACCCTGGGCGACCTCTGCGCGACGGGCGGCCTGGCGGACCTCGCGAAGCACATGTCGCTGGCGATGGACGGGATGGGCGACATGGAGGGGATCGGCGAGAGCATGCGGTCGGCGAAGGGGAAGCAGTGCTCAGAGTAGGCGTCGGAGGAGCGCTCCTTGGGCGTGCTCATGGACCGGAACTTGGCCTTGGCGGACGCCGTGGAGGCCATGTACCGCGGGAACGCGGACGCCGCGGTGTCGTGGTCGTCGTAGCATAACGGGTCCCCGGCCCCGCGCGCCGGCGTTCGCCTCGACCGGACGAAGGAGCGGCGCGCCGAGCAGCCGAGACGGTCGGAGGCGGCGGCGGCGGCGGTCCGGTAGGGTGACTGGTGCGCGACGGAGATGTCCTTGTCGAAGGGCGGCTGGTGGTGGGAGTCGACCCACTCCTCAAGCCAGCTCCACCGCCGGTTGAGCGCCTCCATCTCGTCCCTCGACATGGGCGGCCTCCTGATGCCCAGCTTCTCCTGCTCGACACGTCACAACACTGTGAGCTAGGGTCCATTCCTCAGTGTGTACAGGGCCGGGATAGAGAGGGGGAGCTTACGTTTTGGACGGAGGCGTACTGGAGGGCGCGCACGCGTTTCAACGCGGCCTCCTCCCTGCTCCTCATCATGGCGCTCATCTCTTCCTTTGAGAAGATGCTGCTGTCCCACCCGCCATTGCCCGCCAGATGCTCCTGCTCCTGCACGCGCAGAGAAGAGAAGCCAACACTTTACCTATGTTTTTAATGGGATGGTTCCATGGTGGAATATTCTCTTTTGAGTGATGATTTCATCCCACATATTTCCAAACCAAACAAAAAGTGAGATCGTCTCGTCCCGTCCCACTATATCTCTCGAACCAAACACACCATTAAAACAGCCTGATGAGAGACCGGATCACCGACTCCGGCGCTGCAGGCGAGGCGCGGGTACAGATGTTCTCGGTGCCGATGCGACTGGACTGGACCAGTAGGATCGCCAGACGGTGCTCATCCTACAACATCGTGTGTTAGTGTTTCTCTTTGCTACAGAAGCGTACGACCCCTCCAACCGCGGTCCACAGGCTACGTGCCGAGCCGAGAGTGCCCGCCCAGGTAGCTTATCTCGGCGCCTAGGCCTTGCGGATGGTTGCAGCTGTGACGCACGAACCGGTCGGCTACGGCCAGCAGAATCGCCGTCGCCACGCGCGCATGTGCCATGCGCGCCGATCTGGCGACACGCGGGGACCACGCTCACGCCACGCAACACACTTTACCCACATGCCCAGCATGTGCGGCGCGAATCATTCGCACGTTCGCCGGCCAGAAACCTTCCGTTCTTCCGGCCCAGTCGCCTGTCACGGCGCGTGCAGTGGTGCGTGCCAGGAAGGGTGACTTACGTGGACGGCAGCAGCGCACAGATCCCGCCCTCCTCGCCGCAGCAGCAGGTTATCGTCGTTGTCGTCGTCGGGGTTCGGCGGCCCGCCGCCGCCGCGGTGCCGCGCCTGTATCTTCATCAGGGACTCGAGCCCGCGCAGCGTGGCCGCCGTCTGCCGACGCACCGCCTGGCCACGGATCAGCGCCTGCAGCCGCACCAGCCCCTTGAGCGCGCGCAGCGCACGCCGGGCCTGAAAGGAAAGGACCAACACCAAACCGTCAGCTAGCTGCAAGCCACCCACGACGACACAACGCAGGTTTCACGACGCGACGGACCATCACGGCCCACCTCCACCACGTACCAGGTACCCGCGGTACGCCGACTGGATCGCGACGGCTGCGCGCTCGTGCCTGGACGGCGCGGTCACCGCCGCCGGCTGCTGCTGGTGCTGGTGACCAGTGAGGCGGACCACTTCGGCGGCGGCGTGCGCGGCCGCGACAGCCGCCTCGGCGGCCGCCGCGGTGGCGACGGCGACGGCCACCGCGCGCTTGCTCTGCTCGTCCTCCGCCTCAGGTCTGACCTGCTGCTGCTCCGGCGCGGGCAGCGCGAACGACGTCTGGGTCCTTAGCTTCCCCGGCAGCCACCGCTTGCTCTTCGCCTTCTGCGTAACAAGATTCCACCCTCCATTGTTGTAATCGATTGCAAAACATGACTAAAGGATCGGGACGAGACGAACACGAACCTTCACCTTCTCCGGTGGCTTGCTGGGTTTCTGCTTCGGCTCGGCGCTGAAGAGCCGCCTGATGCGCTCGAACCAGCCCCTCCTCTTCTTCTCCTTCTCCATGTCGACCGCCGTCTCACTGCGACCCTGCGACCGAGCGCTACACTCCACTCTCCGCGGCCGAGTGATTACCTGAAACCCGAGACATCCACTTCATCAGCATCACCGGAAAAAGCAACAACTAATGCCGGCAGTTGGTTCGCGTGTCTGGATCGCAGGATCTACGGAAACGTTGACTGAATGTCCGGCAAGACGGGCTGCACTTTGCCGGAGACGCAAGCGACTGTCGGAATCCCACAGAAATCGAAGAGCCATTTTCATTATTTTTTTCACAAGCAAAAATCGATGGAGAGGATGATAGCGACGGATTCATTATTCAGGATCGATCGCCGTTTCCCCTCGTCAGGCGTCAGTTACCCGAACGAAGCTTCAGATGTGTCGTCGCCGTTGTGGCTGTTACACAGAGCAGAACAAACGACCAAGAACATGACAGCGACTTGTGACGCGTCTCAGTCTCCGCTCTCGACTTGGAACGAGAGCAGAGTGGAGGAATCAAACAGCAATGGGAGGTTAGAGTGAGAGAGGATGGAACACACTGGTGTAAAGACCATGGAGATCACCATGGGAAGAACAGGAGGAAGAATAAGGAGCTGGAATCGAATGGAGTGGCAACATGCGTACCTGCTTTGTGGCGGGATCCCAAGACAGGAGCCTCCCGATCTCATTCGGTTTCTGGAGCTGGAGACTCTCTGTCTCCCTCTCTCTTATTTATACATATTCCCACATTTGCAGGGAGCCCTCGAGACTCGGCAAGCTGTGGGATGGGAGACGCTTACGCCCTTCCGCCTTCATCCACTGAGGATCCAACGAGCTGCTTTTATGAAAAAAATCTCAGGCAGAAATCAGGTTCAGGTTCAACGAATCTACAGCTATAGTCATGAGCAATAAACAAACGTGTGGTGTAATGTGAAAATAGTCAATAAAGAGAGGTGTCAAATGAGTTGTATGACAGTTTGCATTTGAAAAATACATTACAGTTGTTTCGTCTACGATTTTATTTTACCGTGCATTCATCAAATTAAAATCATTTCGCTCTAGTGATGAGGGGGGTCATCAGTCTTGGCCAATCCAGTTAGCACCAGTGGTACTGGTACCCCACACGAGGCATGAAGCAAGGGAAAAGCAGGCGAGAAAAAAAAAGGGCACCCCTGGCCTGACGAAAGCATCATGCACGGGCGCGCTGCATCATTGAGATCTGATCAAAAGCAGGAGAAACGACGCTTGCTTTCCGAACGGGACACCACAACATCCTCTGCACATGTCACTCAGCAGTGAGCATTTTTTAGGTGAGTGTGTCGCTGGTTTAGTTACTCTACTGTGCAAAATAAAATTGTGCGAGGAAACGCTGTCACACCATGTTCTAACAAGACAATCGGATGGCTTCCACATGTATGTCCGGATCGGTTCACATCATACATGTGTAGATGAAAGTGTAATATCATTTATTACAAGCCATGTTCGAATACATAAATATCTTACAATAATTATTCGTAGGTCTAAAATAAGATTACAAAGCAAAGCAGTAAAAAAGTAAACTAGTGTGGCTCCATGCACAGGCGTTGCCCGGAGGTTGCGCCAGCCTAGAACGTCTCCTCCGGATCAGCGTGGAAGTCTTCATTCTCCACCTCTTCTTCATTGTAGATTGTGGAAAGATAAACAACAAGCAAGTTTGAGTACCAACGGTACTCAGCAAGTGGGGAAGAGATGATATGTAGGTTTTTTTTAAGAAAGGAAGGCCAAATTTGGGTTAAGCACTATAGCATTACATCCTATCCTTAGATTTCATTAGCACCTACTTCTAAGTGTATGAACCCAACCGTAACCCATTTGTTATCCAAGTCCTAACCAACCAATCCACCATTCTCATTCATTGACTAATTATGAATTGGACACCAAGCCGCTCTTGTCCGTGACCACGGCTGTCATGACAGTTTCTAAATCTCTGCAGAGAATGTACCCTTTACCCACAAGCTGTGATTTCATCTCCTGTTGCCAGGTGGACTAAGTAAATCTCCCTAATGCCCGTGGTCGCGAACCACATTGCACACTTCATTTGGTGTGAGGCCAGGAGATCACTACGAGATCTTTACAAAGGCACTCCCGACTAGTACTAACCCACTGAGGTTGATAGGAAAATTGGTCCCGATCTTCCGAAAGGTAATAGATAAGTCGATTGATGTGGAGATCTCGACGTTGATGATCCGAGGCTCTCGAGTATAACACGAACAGCCCCTGCAATCACTACACCACCGCTCCGTTGGTTATCAACCGTGCTTCACACGATTGACCTCGCCAAGAAGGCTAATCCCTGCAAGTGCAACCGAGAACACAAGCAAGAACGTAGAAGAAGCAATCTAAAATTGCTGAATTGGGGTTTCACAAACCAAAAAACGGCGATATTATTAATCTAAGCAAAACCCAATTGTTCATGGCGGCTACTATGGAGTATATATAGGTGGGAGGACGTCCTAACCCTAACACACGAAAATAATGGACTTAGACTTGATACAAGGCCCAATGGCCCAATACGGTGGCGCAGCACCCTGACAGATTCTGTACTTGATTTTGTTTCTACGATTCCCGACGACTCCGAAGGAATTTTGACATGGGACCGATGCCATTGGAAAGTTTATCCTCTCCCCTTTCCGTGCATATGTAGAACGTCCAAAACGGAGTTCGTATGCGTCCTGGACGTCTGTTTTAGTGCGTACTGCTCCTGGACTCCGAGTTGGATACGATTTGGAGTTTGGTTCGGTTTCCATCTTCTTTGAACGAATTCTCTGGTCTTCCACGTCCCTAATACTCCCTCCAAGTACTCCTTGAACCTCTCCATGGATCCTAATCACAAATAAATCATTAAGTAGCAATTTATGCTCAAAAACATATAAGGAAATATATAAGAACGAGTTCACCTCTGAAATTAGTTGTTGTGTATGAACTCTATTGATTGCATCTTGTATGTTCAATGGAGTGTTGTTTGTATCCATAGAAGTGATGTCCTCATCATCCTCCCCTTCTTGAATTGGAGTCGTCCTCGACTCAAGTTCATCTTCTATCATGTGTGGGTCCATACGTGCAACACCATCAAATCTTCTTGTAAGCATGAAAGGAGGAGGCCAAGGTGGTGGACGGCATAGTGCACCATCTTGATCTTGTCCATAAAATAAGAGTGCACATTCACTTGAGCCAGGATCCCAAACAAATAAACATTGTGTCATATTTGTAGGTGCAATAATAAAATGCATGATCTCATCATTCTCCCCTTCTTTATGACAAGCCGTCCTCGGCTTGCTCGTATGTCCAGCAAAAAGTCTTGCTTTGGGGGTAGAGTTTAGGCCCGAGTGAGCACTGTCCATATTGTAGAACCGCAGTGAAAAATGTTTTTGTTGTCCCTGCTGCAAGGAAAAAATACTAGAAAAGCTTGACAAGATATTATTAGCGTTAGTACATTCATTTACTTGACCATGTTGTTGCAGCACAAAAGGAGTTTGCATAATGGAACATATGAATACTTTATGCACCATAAATTCACCATGATCTTCATAGTTGCCTATAGCATGAAAAATATTTCTACTTAACAAAGGCAATTCAGATTGGGAAAATATTCTCTTCTCTACGATATCTAGATCACAAAGAGTGTCAAATTCAATATAACCCAAAGTATTTAGAGAAGACAAAAATTTCAGCTCATCATTTTCAGCAGTAGCGGTGATCAAATTATGAATTTCAGCACAAGTAGGTGAATCCAAAACACAATCATCTTGTACATTAACTTGTTTTTGCATAGGTATAAAAGAGTTATCAGCACACAACTCTTTCGTAGCGCAACGATCAGCAGGAAAATCAACATGTGATAATGGTGTATAAATAAACAATTCTAATAGTTGCTCCTCGAAAATAGCATGATTGGTGGAAAAATTCAGAACATCCAAAAACTTCTCACCTTCTGTATTTGTAGAATGTTTTGCCTTACCATTTTCAGCAGTGATTTCGAGTGCATTATGAGTTGACCCATCTAAAATTTCACAAGTGTTGTCAAAAGCCTCGTTCTCTTTTGCATCATCTATATGATTTTCTATATTGTCCTGCAAAACGTTAGACACAAAAGGAGGTAAAACAAGAAATTTCTCCTCAAATTGCTGAATTTCTTCTTTGCACATAGATACATTAGCAAAAGTTTCTCGCATAAGAATTTTCGTTTCTTTCCATGTTCGAGGTTTTTCTAATTCATTTAAATTGTTCCACCAAGTTAATGCACAATCAACTAATGCACAAGAAATATTTCTAATCTTTCTCCTCTCACACATATGCAATTTTCCAAAAATTTTATCAAACTCTATTTCCCAAGCAATATATTCATCGTAACCAAAACCATCATAAGAAGGAAGAGATGGGAGAATGTAATTACTTCTTGTGGAAGGTGTTGTAAAGGTGGTCTGAATGTCATGTGAAACCTTGGTTGATGTTTGATTTTTAGTGAGCAACTCCATCGCCGTCTTCATCATGTCCATCATCTCAGCATACAATGCATGATTCTTGCTTTTACCTGACATTGTTAGTAGCAAACAGAAGACAACAAAAAAAATATGTTATCCCTATCAACTACAAAGGATAATGGCAAAGTGGAAGTAGAATCACACACTCTCAAGCATCTTACCACGCTCTTACAAGTGTTCTTACCGACACTGCAGGTGGCAAACGGTGGCCGGTATGAAGAAACCAATGAAGCGTGGGATGATTGCAAAGGTGTATCGATTCTGCTCAAGAGTAAGGTATAGCTTGGATGGCACTTTATTTGTAGCAAGGATTAGCAACAATGAAATCAGATAGTAAAGTTGAGTAAGTGTCCAAAGTACTTGTCAAAGTTGCTGGCCTAAATGTGTTCCTAGTAGTTCAAGCTAGCAAGACATGAGACAAAACTAGATGACACAAAGAATGCAAGCACTTCTGTTTTTTTTGTTGTTTTTTTTCCTCTTTTTTTTTGTGCGGCTTTTGTTTCTTGTTTTGCACTTGCCTTTTTCTTTTTTCTTCCTTTTTTTTTCAGAATGTGCTGCAAGGGAAGAACACAATGAAAATCAACCCAAGATATCTCGTGTGTCTGTCGCAGATTTTCTGCTCAATCTTCCAAGGACAAATAGGCACACTTATAGGCTCTAAATTGGAAAACTTAGAACAGCAAGATTGTAGATATATCTCTCCTCTTTAATTTCAATATATGGAAGACCTATTTTGGAATAGAACAATAGGAGATACTGACCCCGAAATACAGACTGTTCAGAATTTTTAGGTCAATAACAGATTCAGATCTAATGAAATTTATACATCGATAACTATATTTTCTGGGAAAATGATGAATATGAAAGTTATAGATCACTTCTTTAGATTTCCAGAAAGTACAAGAACACCAAAATCCGAGTTTGTATGTGTGAGATATGATGAAAATACCAAACTGGACAGAGGTGAATCTAATCTGGACGTGATGACGTGATTCAAAAGGATGAATCACACAATGCAAAACTCAAACTAAGACCAAAAACACTTTCTAAACCAGCAATATGACTCAACAACGGACACAAACTCAACAAAAACAAACTGAATAACAAAGTTGCAAAGGCTCAATGTGGTTTGGACAAAGTAATGAACAGATCTACTAAACTGCAAGTTTTTT
Source organism: Tuctoria greenei (assembly GCA_036927565.1). Taxonomy (NCBI): domain Eukaryota; kingdom Viridiplantae; phylum Streptophyta; class Magnoliopsida; order Poales; family Poaceae; genus Tuctoria; species Tuctoria greenei. The sequence continues at coordinate 179,110,641 of JAYESD010000006.1, forward strand.
TGTGGCTTTTTTGTGGACTCTAGGTATGAAAAACAAAACTAATGTAATGGATAGATGAATTACCTAACGGGCAACCTGGAAATCTGATACCAATTGATAGGAAAATTGGTCCCGATCTTCCGAAAGGTAATGGATAAGTCGATTGATGTGGAGATCTCGACGTTGATGATCCGAGGCTCTCGAGTATAACACGAACAGCCCCTGCAATCACTACACCACCGCTCCGTTGGTTATCAACCGTGCTTCACATGATTGACCTCGCCAAGAAGGCTAATCCCTGCAAGTGCAACCGAGAACACAAGCAAGAACGTAGAAGAAGCAATCTAAAATTGCTGAATTGGGGTTTCACAAACCAAAAAACGGCGATATTATTAATCTAAGCAAAACCCAATTGTTCATGGCGGCTACTATGGAGTATATATAGGTGGGAGGACGTCCAAGGGGGTGTTGGGGTCGTGACCTAACCCTAACACACGAAAATAATAGACTTAGACTTGATACAAGGCCCAATGGCCCAATACGGTGGCGCAGCACCCTGACAGATTCTGTACTTGATTTTGTTTCTACGATTCCCGACGACTCCGAAGGAATTTTGACATGGGACCGATGCCATTGGAAATTTTATCCTCTCCCCTTTCCGTGCATATGTAGAACGTCCAAAACGGAGTTCGTATGCGTCCTGGACGTCTGTTTTAGTGCGTACTGCTCCTGGACTCCGAGTTGGATACGATTTGGAGTTTGGTTCGGTTTCCATCTTCTTTGAACGAATTCTCTGGTCTTCCACGTCCCTAATACTCCCTCCAAGTACTCCTTGAACCTCTCCATGGATCATAATCACAAATAAATCATTAAGTAGCAATTTATGCTCAAAAACATATAAGGAAATATATAAGAACGAGTTCACCTCTGAAATTAGTTGTTGTGTATGAACTCTATTGATTGCATCTTGTATGTTCAATGGATTGTTGTTTGTATCCATAGAAGTGATGTCCTCATCAGAGGTTTCACCGCTGAGGCATCTACTGGAGTACCCCTCCGCCAACAGAAGCCCCCTCTTGAGCCTTGAGGATCCAATGGCAGATACGCTGAACCCATTCCCCGCACTATCCAAAAACTAGCACTAAGCCGGGAGGAACCTAATTAATTGATCAAGTTGTCCCATACTCAGTCTTGCGGTGGTACTAAATAGTTAGGTGACTTTCTCCATAAACTGGTCCTTAGAATCCGGCAAGGTCCATACCCCAAAACCCGGGTCTCGTGCAAACTGCACCATACCATACAAACCAACCCACCAGATTCCTATCCACTACAATTCATTTCACAATTCACAATAAATGATCATAACAATTAATAATGTAACATGTAAGTAGAGCATGTCCCTCCCAATACTAAGCAGGGCTAAGCGTCAAAGTAATAGTAACATCCACCCAAACCAACCCGGTGACAAGGAATTATATGGAAGGGTAAAGTAAATAGGATTCAAATTATTAAGTATGCAACTAACTAAAACTTAATAAAATAGGTGTAAAATGGTCAAGGAACTTGCCTCCTTGGAAGTGTGGGTCGAAGAAGAGGTAGTCCTGAGGGTCGTAGCCCGGCTCGAGAACCGACTCTAAACACGTCATCGCATGTGGAATGAAAAATAGCAACACAAAATAAGGAGCAAGAAAATATAGGCACATCACAAATAAGCAATCACAAAAAAAACCTACGCAATTATGTCACCATTACTATGTCCTTAGCTATAATTTTAATTAGTGATGTGAGTTGAAGTTTGGGTTTTAGTGGACATTGGTGTGGATTTACAATTCATGGCATTTTATCTTCATTTTAGAGCCTTGCATGAGTTTATTGTAAATTCCCTAGCTCAGAACATAAATAATAATATTTTGCAGCATGCCACAACAATTTAAATAGATTATTTTTGTGTAATCAAACTAGAAAATGTTAATCGAAAATGTCCCTAAATAATTTGTGTAAAAAGAGAGTGCAAACTTATGATTTTATGTAAATATCAAAGAGTGTAGGGTTTTTTATGTAAAACAGATAGGAGCAGGGGCCTAGAAATATTTTAGAACATAGTCAGGGGGTTAATCATAATTCACAGAGGCTAAAAACAAAATTATTGTGAAAACAGGGGCTAAAATACCATATTTATACATTTTAACAGTGCTGACGTAAATTAATTAAAGTCCAGGGGCTAGTTCATAAAGTGCAGGACCTTAGTGTAATTATTTAAATTCACGTAGGGGGCTACATGCAAAATGGCCAACGGTTAAACGTATTTGAATATGGGTCGCTAGATCTAACGCGGGCGGCCCGGATTTAAAACGCGCGAAGGGGTACGCCCCTTCTAATCTCGGTCGTCGGCCCTAGATGGGCGGCCGAGATCAGGCCACGTTGCCCCAGGGGTGACCTACACCCAGACGCGATGGTGCACGGTGGTGGGGCCTCGCCGGCGATGGCCGAACGGTCAAATTGGTGCCCTAGACCACGCTGCTACGGTGGAAAAGAGAGAGGGGGCCGAGAGGAGCTCACCTAGGGGGTCGCGGAGCTCAGATTGGGGGCGGAGAGAAGATGGCGACGGCGGGGCTCGGTGGTGGTCGTCGGCCTTCGGCGAACCCGGCGAAGCAACGGCGCAAAACCCGAGCGGAGGTGTGCGGCATGTTCCTGGGATCATGGCACACATGGTAGACCAAGAGGGAGGGAGAAATCATGGGTGGCGCGACGGGAATGGCGGCGACACACCTTGCACCGGCGGCGGCTAGGGTTTGAGCTCGGAGAGGGGAAAAAATGGGGGCGTCGGCCGGATTTTATAGTGGGAGAGGGGGCGGCGAAGTATGGAAGGGGATTTCTCCCGAAGGAATTCCATCCTGGGGCATTAAACAGGGGGATTCCATGCCGAGTTTTTGAACCGGTGGCAGAATCACCGGGCGGTGTCGGGCGCACGCGACGGGAGGAAGGAGAAGGGCTGACGCGCGGGTCCCAGGGCGCAGAGAGAGGGAGGAATAAGGAAAAGGAGAGGGGCGGCTGGGCTGACTTGGGCCAGGCACGACTTGGGCCGGTGAGGAGAAAAAGAAAATGGGGAGGGAAAAAGGAATGGGGCGGGGTAGAGATTTGGCCCACGTAGTGGTTTTTCCTTTTTATTTTGTTTTTCTCTTTTCTTTTTCATTTCTTTTTACAATTCGAATTTCTTTTTAAATTTCAAACGAATTCTAGTGCATTTTGAAATTGAATTTTCAAATCAAAGGCAAATGCATGATGCACTCCAAATTCGAATCCCTTTATTTCAAATTTTTGAAATTTTGGGTGTTACAACTCTACCCCCCTTAAAAGGAATCTCGCTCTCGAGATTCGTACGTCCTAAGAGAAAAGATTGGGAAACTCGGCCTTGAGGTCTTCTTCTCTCTCACATGTTGCTTCTGCCTCGGAGTGATGCTTCCACTGCACTTTGCACATGCGAATCGTCTTGTTCCTCATGACACGTTCTGATGTCTCTAGAATCTTGACTGGTCGTTCTGCATAAGAGAGATCCTCTTACACATCTATAGCCTCCATGGGTAGTTGCTCTTCCGGTACTCTCAAGCACTTCTTTAGCTGCGACACATGGAACACGTCGTGTACATCTGACAGTTGAGATGGTAGCTCGAGACGATAAGCTACTTCTCCTCTTCTCTCCAGGATCTTGAACGGACCAATGTAACGGGGTGCAAGCTTTCCCTTCACCTTGAATCGTCTTAGACCTCTTACTGGTGATACCTTGAGGTACACAAAGTCTCCGATCTCGAAGGTTAGCTCACGGCGTCGGACATCTACATAACTCTCCTGCCTTGACTGCACCATTTTCAGATTATTCCGGATCTCTTGTACTTGTCATTCTGCTTCTCTTAATATCTCCAGTCCAAACACTTGACCTTCTCTGGTCTGATTCCAAAATAAAGGTGTCCTACACTTTCGCCCATAAAGTGCCTCAAACGGGGGACATCTTCAGACTAGCTTGGTAGCTATTGTTGTAAGAAAATTCCGCATAGGGAATATTTTTGTCCCAACTCTTACTATTCTTCAAGGCACATGCTCGCAGCATATCCTCCAAGATTTGATTGGTGTGTTCTGTCTGATCATCCGTCTGCGGGTGATATGCTGAGCTGAAATTCAGACGAGTGTCCATTGACTCGTGTAGCTTCTCCCACAATCTTGAAGTGAACTGGGTACCTCGATCAAACACTATCTTCTTTGGAACACCATGCAAACACACAATTTTTGCCATGTATAATTCTACCAACCGCGAACCATTGTAGCTTTCCTTGACCGGAATGAAGTGAGCGACTTTAGTCAACCGGTACACGACAACCCATATGGAGTCGTATCCTAACTGGGTCCTTGGCAATCCCACAATAAAGTCCATACTTATCTCTTCCCATTTCCACTCGGGTATCTTGAGTGGTTGAAGTAGTCCAGCAGGTCTCTGATGTTCCGCCTTGACTAACTGACATGTGTCACACAGAGCCACGTATTCGACCACATCACGCTTCATACCAAGCCACCAGTATCTATCCTTAAGGTCTTGGTACATCTTGGTACTCCCAGGATGAATAGAGTAGTACGAGTCGTGGGCTTCTCTCAATATCAAATATCGGATCCCCTTGACATTCGGCACGCATATCCTCTTCCCTAACCATAGGGTTCCGTGTTCATCTTCCCTGAAATCTGGGGCTTTGCCAGCCTTCATCAGCTTCTTAAGTTTCTAGATTTTCTTATCCTCTTTTTGGCCTTCTCTAATGTCTTGTTCCAACGTGGAGTCCACTTCCATAACTACTGCATCTGCATTAGACACTATGCTCAGGTTTAATCTCGCAAACTCCTCACATAGCTATAGTTGATAAGCCTGGATCATCGTACTATTGCATTGTGCCTTCCTACTCAAAGCATCTGCGACCACGTTTGCCTTTCCAGGATGATAGTTGATCCCCACATTGAAGTCATTAATGAGCTCTAACCACCTTCGTTGGCGAAGATTAAGGTCTAGCTCGGTGAAGATGTACTTCAAGCTTTTGTGGTCGGTGTAGATTTCTGTCCTCTTCCCGATCAGGTAGTGTCTCCATATCTTTAGTGCATGAACTACGGCTGCTAATTCCAGATCATGGGTCAGATAATTTTTCTCATGCTTCTTGAGTTGTCTCGAAGCATAAGCTACCACATGTCTCTCTTGCATCAACACACATCCCAATCCTTGTCCAGAGGCATCACAATACACCGAGAACTCCTTTTGCATGTCTGGCATGACCAACACTGGAGCAGTGGTCAACCTCTTCTTCAACTCGGCGAAGCTTGCTTCACATTCCAGTGTCCACTTGAATGTAACTCCCTTCTCGAGTAGCTTGGTTAGAGGCCGAGAGATCTTTAAAAATCCCTCAATAAATCGTCGATAGTAACCAGCCATCCTCAAGAAGCTTCTGATGTGTCCCACATTTTCCGGAGTCTCCCATTTGAGAACATCTGTCACTTTACCCGAATCCACTGATATTCCTCCTTCTGATATGACATGTCCCAAGAATGATACCTGCTTCAGCCAAACTCACACTTACTAAATTTAGCATACAATTGGTGCTCTCTAAGCTTCTTTAGTGCCAACCTCAGGTGTTCCTCGTGCTCTTCTTCACTCTTGGAGAATATCAAGATGTTGTCAATGAATACCACCACGAACTTGTCCAGATACTCCATAAATACTTTGTTCATGAGGTACATGAAGTAAGCAGGAGCATTGGTCAACCCGAAAGACATAACAGTATACTCATAAAGACCATATCGAGAGACAAATGCAGTCTTGGGAATGTCCGATGGTCGAATCTTCAACTGGTGGTAACCCGAACGAAGATCAATCTTAGAGAACACACATGCTCCTCGCAAATGATTAAACAAATCTTCGATCCTTGGCAGTGGGTACTTATTCTTGATAGTCACTGCATTCAACGCACGATAATCCACACACAACCTTTGAGTGCCATCTTTCTTAGGCACGAATATGATAGGAGCATCCCAAGGTGATGAACTAGGGCGGATGTATCCTTTCTCCAGTAACTCTCTTATGTGATCCTTTAGCTCGGCTAATTGTTTCGCATCCATTCTATATGGCCTCTTATATATTGGGGCCGTTCCAGGCACTAGCTCAATGATGAATTCAATTTCACGGTCAGGAGGCATACCCGACAACTCCTCCGGGAACACGTCTAGGAATTCACTGACAACTCGAATTTCTTCGGCAATCTCCGTTTGATTGATCTTGATCCTCTGTGTTGGAGCTTGATCTGGAGAGAACTCAACCTTTGTACCATCAGTGTGGGTCAAGCAAATTGTCCTGGTGGCATAGTGGATTACCCCTTGATACTTGGTCAACCAATCCATTCCCAGGATAATATCTAGGCCTTGTGACTCTAGCACAATGAGGTTTGCTGAGAAGTCTACCCCCTTATGTCTAGACTTACATTAGGGCATACATGCCTCGTTACCATCTCTCCTCCAGGAGAATTGACTAATAGCACCCGGGTCATTGGTGCAACTACCATGCCATGCCTCCTTACAAACTCCTTAGATATGAAAGAATGTGTAGCACTCGAGTCAAATAATATTGTGGCGAAGGAAGAGTTGACGGGAAACATACTAATCACGACATCGGGTGCATCCTGAGCTTGCTCCAAGGCCACATGATTAACTCGTTTGTGAGGTTGGTTCTGCTGCTTCTTCGGACAACGGTTGGAGTAGTGACCAGGTTCACCACAAAGATAGCACTTGAGTGACGGGTTGGCGCCCTGAGCTTTATTGGGAGCTTGCTGATTTTGTTGCGATTGGCCAGCGGGGCGAGGTGCGGGGCTGCTGGGCAAGGTGGTTGCATTGGTTGGCGTGGAGGCGGTTGGCACATCTGCTGGTTGTATGGTGTGGGTGGCCTGTAGGAGGAGTTTGACAACCTTTGTCCCGTGTAAGAGTTCATAGGATGAGTCATAGGTGCCGCAGGCTGAGGGGCAAAGCGAGGGCGCACATTATTTCCAGAACTGTGTGCTTGAGCCAACTTCCTCTTCCTGTCATCATCATCCAACTCTTTCTTGGTTCTTTCCACTTCAAAAGCCTTGTCCACCAACTTATGGAAACTGTTGTAGTCACTGGAAACCATAGCGAACCTCAGCTCCTTGTCAAGCCCCTTCTTAAAACGGAATTGTTTCTTCGAGTCGGTGTCCCCATCTTCTGGTGCATAGCGAGACAATTGTGTGAATTTGTTCAAGTACTCTCGCACACTCATTCGGCCTTGCTTCAACATGAGAAAACCCTCACGCCTCACCTGTACCTCTCCTTTAGGCGTGAAATGACTGCGGAAGTGAATCTTGAACTCATCCCATGTGATATTATCTGGGTTTTGATGGGCTTCAGTGAAAGCAGTCCACCAATCGGCTGCAGGTTCCTGGAGTTGGTGTGAGGCTAACAGTACCCTCTCCCTTCCTTCACATTCGATAATTCTCAGCTTGCTCTCAATTGTTCTTAGCCAATCATCATCATCCATTGGCTCACTAGCAGTGGCAAAGGTGGGTGGATGGGTGTTGAGAAAGTCTCTCATGTGGGATCGGGGTCCTGGTGCTGGTTGTGGTTGGGGCTGATTTGGTGGTGGAGGCGGAGGGGCTTGCTAGTCTTGCTGCATGTTGGCCACCACTTGTGTTAAATTCTGCATCATCTGCATCTGCATGGCCATCATTTGCTGCATATGATTCATCGCAGGCGCTCCACGGGCACCTCTCCCATTCCATTGTGGTAGTTGGAATCCAACTTCATCATCACCAAGGGCATACCACGACCACGACTGTCGACTGTTGGAATCGGCAGATCTCCTGACACTACGAAAGTGTTGGAGGAGTTTGTAGTTCGGTGTGGGCGCGCGGAGACTCAAAAAGGTGAATCACGATTGGACTCGAGTGACACAGTGGTTTACGTGGTTCGGGCCGCCTGAGCGTAATACCCTACTCCACGGGTGTGTGTGTGTTGTATTAACTTGTGAGCTTGAGTGTGTTCCAGAGTTCTCCCCCCGTGTATCGTCGGTTTGTCCTTTTATAGTACAAGGACAAACCGTTACAAGTCAGCCTGACCCGACATGTGGCCCTGGCGGTTACTAGTATTGATACACGAGATTAATTGTTGTTAATAACCCTGTAACGGCTCTGACAGTGCCGTTACAGGTGTTAAGATCGTCCGATTAAGTGTCATTAATGTGGAATTAATGATAATTAATCGGGTCTTGAAGTCCGTGGCTGTCCTTTGGAGATCCGGAGCCGTTACAATGTCTCCCGGAGGTTTGAAGCGGCCAGCTCCGACGTATGGACACGTGGCAGCTCCGGAGCTTGCTTGTGGGAAGCGGGAAGCTCCGGGGTGGCCTGGCACGTGTCAGGTCTGGAGCTTCTCTCGGTCAGGGGTTAAATCCGGAGGTGCCGTTTCGGTACCTAGCCCGGAGCTTCACCCTTGTGGGTAGTAGCTCCGGTCTGGCAGTACACGTGGCAACCTAGGGGTTAACCATGTTGGAGAAGCAGGTCCGGTTATGTCTGACAAGTGGGCCCCCGAGGGTCTTCAATTTGAGTAGATGTCCTTCCCTTGAGATCTTTGTAACCTCAGGGGGTGTATGTTTTTAGGGTACCGACAGTGGCCCCCTGGACCTACCTCCGGGGAAGGCCAACGGGGTGAAGTCATTCCGCCGGAGGTGGGTCCACACTTGCGACTCTTGAACTGGGTCTTCAAGGGTCTTCGGAGGTGCCTTTGGCGGGGCTTTACGGTTAAGTCCCGACGCGTGGCGCACCTCAGGCAGCAGATAAGATCTTTGACGTGCGGATCCCTCGCAATTGAAGGTCGCCGGTTCCCGATACGAAAACCGTATCGGTTCCGCGCGCCTTGTCAGTCCGCCGCCTTTGGGTTTCCCGCCTCGTGATGACAACTGTTCGCCTGGGTAAGAACCTCGACTTGATCGTCAGGGTGGTCCCGGGCCCTCTTGTCATCGGCAGGGTTGATTTCTTGAGTAGTATCCTTGACTCCCCTGCAGTTTCCATCCAAGCGTTGCGAGGGCTTACTTAAGAAGGAAAGCGCACCGTCGGGAGTTCTTTACGCTTTCCATCTGTTCTTGCGCTCAAACTCCCAACTCGTGCTTTGCTCCTCTTCTCTTGCCTAGCTGTGCTGCGATGGAGTTGGGTCTGCGTGAGAGTCGTTTGAAGACGGAAAGCGATCTGAAGAAGGTCCGAGCCCTCATGGGGTGGTCGTCGGACTTCTTCAACCGTTCGGTCCGCGCCGGCGGAGAGCTTCCCTTTAAAAAGGAGCACTCCGGCGAGATGGTGTATTTTTCCTCGTACGCCATGGTGGGGCTGATCCCACCGTTTTCTTCTTTCTTCTTGATGCTGCTGGACTTCTATGGTCTGCAGCTATACCACCTTGGCCCTCACTCCATTCTCCTTGTGTCCATCTTTGTCCACTTCTGCGAGATGTGGGTGGGCATCCCTCCCTGCATCGAGCTCTTCCGCACCTTCTTCACCGTCCAAACCACCGGCCGAAGCGACGAGTACCTTGGCTTCTACTACTTTGTGAAGCGCAAGAAGTGCCCGTTCAAGTACCTCCGGTCATTCCCTTCCGGGAAGTGGGATGACTGGAAGAAAGATTGGGTAGTCGTCCGGGTGGAGGAGCATGAGCGGTTGGAGTTGCCAGACGGTCTGCCCGGCATTGACACGTCGGTGTGGAGCGAAGTTCCGGTGCTGGCGGCAGCTTTCGACCCCGTCCTGACCAGGATCCGCCAATGTGTGGAGGGAGGATTGACTCCCCAGGCGGTGTTCTGCAACTTCTTGTCCAACAGGTGGGCACCGCTGAAGAGGAGGGAGAAGCTCGCCTGGGCCCTCAACAGCGTGATGGACGAGGACCGGGTTGAGACCGGGTTGAAGTCCAGCATGGTGGGGAAGACCTTGGAGTTTCACCTCAAGAAATTCCAGCACGGCATCGATGTTGACGGAGATTACTTGACTCCGCCGCCGGCTTTCCTTCCTCTGAATGTGGAAGTTGAGTTCAGCAGGGAGCTCCGGCGGAAGATGCCCGCGCTTGACGACCTTGGCGTCGTCGAGAGAAGGTCAACTGCCCGGCTGGCGATCCCCGGGTTGTCCGAAGGCGGCTCCGCCCCTGTCTCTCAGCCAAGAGCTGAGGTCATTGGCAAGGGCAAGGAGCTGGCGGAGGAGCCGGAGAGCCGGAAGAGAAAGCTGCGACATGCTGACGGAAGGTCCGTCGGGCTTGCCACCTCCCCCCCCCCCCAGTTCCCCGTCCTCAGGAAGGAAGATCCTCCGCTGCCGTGGCGGCTGTCCCCCTGGTGGGGTCTTTTCGGAGCACTACTGTTCCGGCGGTGGGATCCTCCCGGAGTGCGGCTGTCCCCGTGGTGGATCCCTCCGGAGGTGCCAGCTCCGGGCAGGCGACTCCGGCACGAGAAGCGGTGAGGGCCTCCAGGTCCAGGAGTTCCTCCCGATCAAGGAGAGCTCCGACCCGGGAAACGCCCGCGGCCACGACAAGTTCTGGGAGTCCTCCCGGAGCTCCTACGCCGACCGTGGCCAGCCCGGAACGTCCGGGAAAGAGGTTCCGCGCAAGCTGGTGCGTGAGCCTCCCAAGGTAATTTTTCTTTCTTACCTCGATTAACTTTTAATTGTAGCATCTATTTGCTCAATTTCTTCGTTCTTTATCTGCAGCGTTCCCAAGAAGGGGAGTGAAGCTCCGCCCTCGGCCACAGTGTCTGAGGCTGCGGGGGCTTCTGCTCCAGCTCCGGTGCCGCCCCAAGCGGAGGCTGCGACAGCTCCGGCGCCGGCTGTCGTGGTCATGGACCTCGACTCGTCTCCAGAAGTTCCCGTGGTAGCGCCGGACCACGGGATTGAAGATGCGCCAGCAGCACCCGCTCCGGAGGTTGAAGCTCCGGGTCCTGGTGCTGCAGAAGTAGAAGCTCCGGCTGTTGAGTCGGAGGAAGTAGCGGTCCCGGCTTCGGAGCCGGAAAGTGCTGAAGCCCCGGCGGTTGAGCCGGAGGTAGCTGAAGCCCCGGCATGCGAGCCGGAAGTTGAAGTGGTTCCGGCAGTTGAGCCGGTTACTTCCGAAGCTCCGGTCGCAGAGCCGGTAATTATTGGAGCGCCGGCTGCAGAGCCGGTGATTGTTGGAGCGCCGGCCGCAGAGCCGGTGGCTGAAGAGGCGAGGGAGCTTGAGCCTCCCTCAGAAGAAGTGTCCCGGCCGGAGCCAGTGGAGGCGACGACGTCGATGGTACCCGTGGCGGAGCCAGAGTGCCTGAACGAAGTCGCCGGCCCCCAGCCTGAGGGGGCAAATGAAGACTTGGTGGCGGGACCTTCTTCGGTGGCGACTGAGGCCATCCCGGAGGAGTGCCCTAGTGCTTTGGGAGCTCGGGGTTCCACTCTCGTAGAGTGAGACCCAATTTTTGTAAGTGAAGACCCGCTGGAACCAGCGGAAGAGACCCCGGCAGGTCCGGAGCCCATCTCTCTGTCGATGTCCATCGACAATGCCTGCTCCAGTCTACGTCAGGTCCAACTGGCCTTCTTCCACGACAGTAAAGCTCTTGAAGAGGAGCGCCAAACCCTTAGGAGGTGGCGTAATCGGCTCCACTTTGAGACTAAGCTGGCGCAGTCGAGGATTGCGGATGACAAGGAATGGATCAGGCGGGAGAAGGTCCGCCTAGAGCTCTGGGGTGAGCTGCTGGACGAGAGGGAGAGCATGACTCACGCCCTCGACGCTCAATCCCAGGAGTTCCATGACCAAGCTAAGGCTGCTAACGACGCGGCCAACGCTCGGTTCGATCAACTCGAGGCCATCAGCACCGCACTCATCAAGCGCCGAGAGGCACTTGAAGGAAGGGAAAGGCGGCTCGAGGATGAGGAGCAAAAACTCCTGGAGCTACGGGATGACGTCTTGCGACGGGAGGAAGAGCTCGCCGAGAAAACAGCTCTGGCGGACAAGGGCCTCGAGGAGCGCACTAAAAAATTGGAAGAGCGCTGCCTCGAGGAGGAGGAGAAGACCTGGGTGCGGGGGCAGGAACTCTACGAGTACGAGTGTGCCCTTGTCGCCCGGGAGAAGAAAATAGAGACTAGGGAGAAGGACCTGGTCGACCGTCGGAACAAGATCCACCTCCGGGAGGAGGAGCTCGGAAGACTTGAGAAGCGGGTTGCTGCGAAGATTCAGCAAAACGCCAAAGAAGTTGAGCGTCTCTCCCGCGAGAATTCGGAGCTGGCGGCGGCCCGGAGATCCCTGGAAGAGATGAAGGGCCTGAGGAAGACGGACTCCCTGCAAATTTGGGAGTTCTTGAGCAAAGCCGACGATGCGCTGGCGCCGATGGGTTTCAGCCCCGTGCTCCCGGATGATCCGGAGCCGGAGCCGGACCTTGCGTTGCAAGCGTTGAGCGCTGCGGGCAGCAAGCTCTCCAAGGTGGGCGACGTCATCGCGGACCAACTGGAGGTCGAGGGGCAATCCCTGGCTAGGAACGTCACAGAGTATGTGTTGACGTGCTACACTAGCCGGAACCCTCGATTCCCTCTGGACCCGGTGCTCGAAGGCCCCGTCGAAGGAGAAGGCGAAGCTACCCGAGCCAGCGTGTCGGAGGTCGCCCAGAAGGTCGCCGAGTTCTTCCATAGGGTCTAGGACTGTCTCTCTTAGCCTTTACTTGTATCTTCTCTTCTTCCTCAATTTTGTAATCCCTTGTCTCCAGATGTAATCTCCGGTCTTCAAATGAAATGAAATCCCCACTTTTTTGCAAATTTCACTTTTTTTTTTGTCTTCAACGTCTTTATCTTCACTTGGCCCCCTGGTAGATGTGCACAATTTGATTGTGGACATATACCAAAAGGATGTGGAGGTTTGTTGAAGACAAATTTGCTTCGAACTCGTATAATTTAAGTCCGAAGTTTTCGATAGTGAAGGTCCCTTGAAGTCGTCGGAGCTTAGAAGCTCCGGCACTGTCCATCGCTGGAGCTTAGTAGCTCCAGCAATAGCCTCTATCAACATGTTGAGCGTCGATAGTTAATACTCCAAGGTGTCGGAGCTTAGTAGCTCCGGCGATGACCCTTGCCACACTTGGTTTGTTGGCAACAGACTGCAGTGACGGGGTCTTCTCACCATCTTTTAGTCAACGCCGACGGTTGACGCCCTGGTGGAAGTCGGAGCTTGGTTAGCTCTGGTTTTTCTCCCTCAACTTTGGTTCATTTTTCCTGCACACTTAAGCCAAGAAAAATAATAAAATTCGTTCCTTATCTATAACTACGTCGCGGCTTACGGTTCTCAAGAGAATTTTAAGTTAAACACGATTTTTAGTACGACTGGATGAATTGTTTTTTCTTTTGGATCCAATTGTCCATGGACCCACCTTACTTTGGCCTGCCGGGATGTAGGTAGAGTGGCGTACTTAGGGTGCTTGACCAGGCTAAGTCGATAGCGCACTCCGGCCCTAGAATGGCTTGGCGGCTTTCAGGCGAGTTGGCCACAGACGATATTTAAATCTAAAAAATCCGACAATTCGACTCGAATCGTACGTAAACCGGTCAAACTAGAACTTCTTAAGAATTGCACGTTTCTGTTATAGACAAGAAAGAGAAAAATAAAAATGTCGAGCCTATGCAAAAATGAATGCACGTGGAGTCTATTTCACATGAAAATGTCTTTCATTATAGGTCCGGGGTACAGGGGAAACAAGTACACTCTTAGGGTACGGAACCAGGCTAAGTGTGTTTGGTTTCTCGTTTGACCCAGGGTAGTTAGCCACACTTCTAGTCCGGAGACTGTATTAAGTGTTGCATGAGCTCTTCAAACCTTTCGGGAAAGGTCCAGCTGCTCTCCCGGAGGAACTACCCGACTCTGTACAATGACTCTATAACATACATTTCAAGTTACTTAAGACTCACCTCCGTGTAATTAGGTGTAGAACTTACGGAGGTGCTCGATGTTCCAAGGATTTGGGAGAGGTGTCCCATCCTCGGTAGCCAAGCGAACGCTTCCGGGACGGGATACTTTGATCACTCGAAAGGGCCCTTCCCAGCCGGGGGAGAGTTTGTTTTGCCCTTCTCTGGATAGTATTCTCCATAGCACCAGATCGCCTTCCTCGAGCTGTCGGTTGTGTACCTGCCGCTGGTGATAGCGCCGTAAAGCTTGGCGGTATCGGGCGTTCCGAACAGCTGCTTGGCACCTTCCCTCCTCAAGGAGGTCTAGGTCTTCGCGCCGGAGCTGGTCCTGCGCGGCTTCGTCGAAGGTCCGGACCCAGAGGGAACCCAAGGTGATTTCCGGAGGAAGGATCGCTTCTGCTCCGTACACCAGGAAGAAGGGTGTTTCTCCGGTTGCCCGACTTGGAGAAGTCCTGTTGGCCCATAGAGTGGGCGGAAGCTCTTCGATCCAATTGGCTCCGTGCTTTTTCAAACGCTCGTAAGTGCGTGTTTTGAGTCCTTTAAGGATCTCTGCGTTTGCTCTCTCAGCTTGTCCATTGCTGGCAGGATGAGCTACGGAAGCGTAGCAAACTTGTATGCCGAGGTCTTCGCAATATCCTTGAAATGCGGAGCTTGTGAATTGAGTCCCATTATCAGTGATGATCTTATTTGGGACTCCGAATCTGCTCACGATAGATTGTAGAAAATTGATTGCAGATTGTTTGTTGATCGTCACAACAGGAGTAGCTTCCGGCCACTTGGTGAACTTGTCGATGGCGACGTACAGGAACTTGTAACCTCCGACGGCTCTTGGGAAGGGTCCCAAGATGTCCATCCCCCACACAGCGAAAGGCCATGTAGGAGGTATCATTTGTAAGGACTGAGCAGGTGTGTGAATTTGCTTTGCATGAAATTGGCATGCTTTGCATTTCTTCACTAGCTCAGTGGCATCCTGGAGCGCTGTAGGCCAGTAGAAGCCGTGCCGAAAGGCTTTTCCGACCAGCGTGCGGGAAGATGCGTGGTTCCCACACTCGCCTCCATGGATTTCTGCGAGGAGCTCGCAACCTTCTTCCCTTGTGATGCACCGCATTAGGATGCCGTTGGCACCGCGCCGGTAGAGATCCCCTTCTACCAACGTGTATCTTTTAGCCAATCTGACTACCCGGTCAGCGGATACATCATCGTCAGGAAGGATGTTGTCTTTCAAGTAGTCCCGGATCTCCGAGATCCATGCATCGGAACTGACTTGAGCATTTGAGTCTTGCGTGCTGGGTTGCTCGGAGCTTCCGGTAGCACCTACGACCCTTGATGGCTGCCATGGTAACAGGGCCATCGGGACCGTCAGCTTCGGTATGCTGATCTCGCCCCCTTCGTTCAGTTCGGCAGGCTGAACTGTGGGTTTTGACAACCCCCTTCCTGGCGCGCCAACTGTCGACTGTTGGAATCGGCAGATCTCCTGACACTACGAAAGTGTTGGAGGAGTTTGTAGTTCGGTGTGGGCGCGCGGAGACTCAAAAAGGTGAATCACGATTGGACTCGAGTGACACAGTGGTTTACGTGGTTCGGGCCGCCTGAGCGTAATACCCTACTCCACGGGTGTGTGTGTGTTGTATTAACTTGTGAGCTTGAGTGTGTTCCAGAGTTCTCCCCCCGTGTATCGTCGGTTTGTCCTTTTATAGTACAAGGACAAACCGTTACAAGTCAGCCTGACCTGACATGTGGCCCTGGCGGTTACTAGTATTGATACACGAGATTAATTGTTGTTAATAACCCTGTAACGGCTCTGACAGTGCCGTTACAGGTGTTAAGATCGTCCGATTAAGTGTCATTAATGTGGAATTAATGATAATTAATCGGGTCTTGAAGTCCGTGGCTGTCCTTTGGAGATCCGGAGCCGTTACAATGTCTCCCGAAGGTTTGAAGCGGCCAGCTCCGACGTATGGACACGTGGCAGCTCCGGAGCTTGCTTGTGGGAAGCGGGAAGCTCCGGGGTGGCCTGGCACGTGTCAGGTCCGGAGCTTCTCTCGGTCAGGGGTTAAATCCGGAGGTGCCGTTTCGGTACCTAGCCCGGAGCTTCACCCTTGTGGGTAGTAGCTCTGGTCTGGCGGTACACGTGGCAACCTAGGGGTTAACCATGTTGGAGAAGCAGGTCCGGTTATGTCTGACAAGTGGGCCTCCGAGGGTCTTCAATTTGAGTAGATGTCCTTCCCTTGAGATCTTTGTAACCTCAGGGGGTGTATGGTTTTTAGGGTACCGACAACGACCATGGACTCTTCCCCTTCCTGCCATCTGAGTACGAAGAGAATATAGTCTTAGGTACTAGTATAACTAGTGAAAGACTACTATACGATACCCTTACTATATGCAAAATCATAACAAACACGAGTATATAAGAAAATTCTTCATTAATAGCTCACTAATTAAGGAAGTATCAAAAAGGGTACGGTTGTGGACAAGTCGCCAAGGCGTTCCACAACTCACACAACACACCAAGAGGAAAATCATGAAAAGAAGTAACATAACTCAAGGTCACAAAAGTACGTCTACGTCGCTCTTATTAACTAATTGGGGGGGTACCTATCCTTGAGTCATGGCATAGGTTGAGGACTACTCGTCGTCAAGTGGGAACTCCTCTGGGTCCTCGTCGTCATCGTCGTCCTCGTTGGGGTCTTCGTCGGGGTCCTCGTCGTCGTCCTCGGGGCCGTGTGGTGGTGAGGCAGCAGGCGGTGGTGGAGCGGCAGACGCCTCACTGGACGACTCCTCGTCAGAAGACTCCTTAGAAGACGACCCACGCTGGCCGTCACGACGATCTGGAGAGTCCGGGGTCCACGTCAAAGTGTCGGACGCGTAGTCGTCCGGGTCCTCGTTGGTGATCCGGCGATACCTCCTGATCATCGCCTCGTGGTGCTGGGCGAGGTCACGACTATCTTGAATCTCCTGCTGCGCTCTCTGAAGTCAGGCACTGAGCTGTGTCACCTCTTCGACAGTCTGACGAGACTGTGGAAGGTCCAGGGGTCCCGCCACATGCCTGGAGACAAAGACCGCAGTGCCACTGGGACACTGCGGAACGAAGGCGTGCACCGTGTCCTCCAGACGGAAACGGTAAGTGTGTCTCCAAAAGGTAGCTGCTTCCCAGCTAGCATCCTGCTTCGCATATTGGCGGGAGCTCCTCTAAGCAGGACTGCTGTGGGTCTTCACCAACTCATCGCCATAGTAGATGTAGATCTTGCAGTTCCACTTCTTCCTGCTGGGGCGCTGCACTCCAATGGTGTGGTAGGAGAGCGAGAGGCTGTGGTGACGGTAGCCAGCCTCACGGAGTATGGACAGGAGACGAAGTCGCAAGCGTCCTGTGGCCCTGCCGTCAAAACGGGCCACAACAGGGCGATGGGGATCGATGGCTGGAGAGCGACTGGCCAGCCTACGCGGGGGCACAAATCCACCGGTCGAATTACGGGGGGTCATCTTGGTGTTGACCATCTACAAATTTTGAAACAGGAGAGTGTCAGTAACAAAACATATAAATAAAGGAGTAAATAAAACAAGTAGACAAGCTAGGGAATACAAAGCAACTTTATAAAATTACTTTTTAGAATATAGTAGGGTCCTTAAGTCATCCTTTTCTACCTAGGCTTGCGTCCTACGGGCAACACAGCTCTGATACCACTTTGTCACACACGGTCCCAACAAGACAACCGGATGGCTTCCACATATATGCCAAGATCGGTTCACATCATACATGTGTAGATGAAAGTGTAATATCATTTATTACAAGCCATGTTCGAATACATAATGTCGGTACCCTAAAAACCATACACCCCCTGAGGTTACAAAGATCTCAAGGGAAGGACATCTACTCAAATTGAAGACCCTCGGGGGCCCACTTGTCAGACATAACCGGACCTGCTTCTCCAACATGGTTAACCCCTAGGTTGCCACGTGTACTGTCAGACCGGAGCTATTACCCGCAAGGGTGAAGCTCCGGGCTAGGTACTGAAACGGCACCTCCGGACTTAACCCCTGACCGAGAGAAGCTCCGGACCTGACACGTGCCAGGCCACCCCGGAGCTTCCCGCTTCCCACAAACAAGCTCCGGAGCTGCCACGTGTCCATACGTCGGAGCTGGCCGCTTCAAACCCCCGGGAGACATTGTAACGGCTCCGGATCTCCAAAGGACAGCCGCGGACTTCAAGACCCGATTAATTATCATTAATTCCACATTAATGACACTTAATCGGACGATCTTAACACCTGTAATGGCACTGTCAGAGCCGTTACAGGGTTATTAACAACAATTAATCTCGTGTATCAATACTAGTAACCGCCAGGGCCACATGTCGGGTCAGGCTGACTTGTAACGGTTTGTCCTTGTACTATAAAAGGACAAACCGACGATACACGGAGAGAGAACTCTGGAACACACTCAAGCTCACAAGTTAATACAACACACACACACACCCGTGGAGTAGGGTATTACGCTCAGGCGGCCCGAACCACGTAAACCACTGTGTCACTCGAGTCCAATCGTGATTCACCTTTTTGAGTCTCCGTGCGCCCACACCGAACTACAAACTCCTCCAACACTTTCGTAGTGTCAGGAGATCTGCCGATTCCAACAGTCGACAGTTGGCGCGCCAGGTAGGGGCGCCTGAGATCTTCAAGAATGGTGAATTCTGCGGCTGGATCATCCAACGGGCAACCTGCTGCTCAGGCTGTCGGAGGCAATCCCTCCAACATGCAGCCACCGGCAGGAGCCTCAGCACCAGTAGGAGTCACACTCCCACCACCACCATCTTCTCCGGCAAGACATGCCGGACAACATGATGGTGCACCGGCGTCACATTCTGCGCCGGCAAGTCGTGACAACCCAGAACACGCGCTCCATGCAGCGCGTGCTCTTCTCCAGCGACCACCACCTCCGGATGCATCTCAGGGTGCCATGGAGCAATGGAGGGCTGATGTTGAGCATTTGGTCGCAGCAGCGGCCGAACGCCTCAACAACCAGGGTCCACCTCCTTCAGGGCAGGCCCCGTCGCAGCGACGGACGTTGTCTGGAAGACTTGGTCCACATGTCTCCAACAACCGGAGACGAGCTGCGTCACAGCAAGTGACGTCATTGCCCTCTGGGGCACGACGCACCCATACCGCATCTCGGCTTTCAACACACGACCTCCGGGCGGAGCTTGATCGCCGATACCGCCAACAGGATGGCCGTGTCCATATCGAGCGAGCTCGAGAAAGACGAGATGCTCAAGACCTTTCTACTCTGGAAGGAATAGGAGGAGGCTGTTCCGCCCTAGCCATGCACCTGCGCATGGTTAGATGGCCACAGAAGTTCCGGCCACACTTGCCGGAAAAATTCGACGGGACTGTCAACCCCGTAGAATTTCTGCAGATATACTCCACTGCAATCCTAGCAGCTGGAGGAAACGAGGCCGTAATGGCCAACTACTTTCCAGTGGCCTTAACTGGGACCGCCAGGTCCTGGTTTATGAGCCTTCCACCCAACTCTATTGACAGTTGGGAGGAGCTGTGCCGTCAGTTCACTGCCAATTTCGGGAGTTCATACACCCGACCGGGCACTGAACTAGACCTTTTTGCGGTCGTGCAAAAAGGAGGAGAATCTTTGCGGTCATTCATCCAGAGGTTCTCTCAGGTACGTAACACAATCCCTTCTATCTCAAGCGCTTCTGTCATTGTGGCATTCAGACAGGGTGTGCGAGACAAGAAGATGTTGGAGAAGCTGGCGATCAAAGAGATCACCAGCGTCACGGAGCTCTTCAGCTTGGCAGACAAATGTGCCAGAGCTGCGGAGGGCCGTGAAATGCACTCCAAATCAGCCTTGGAGGATCATAAAAAATCCTCCAAAGAAGAAGCCGCTACCTCCGGGAGTGGCAAGAAGAAAAAGAAGACCAACGGCAAGAAGAAGCCGTCGGCCGGCACATCCAACGTTGCAGCCACTGCAACTCCTGGTGGCCGCGGGCCACGCCCCGAGAAGCGACCTCGACCGTCTTCTGAAGACGGTGGCAAATCCAAGATGTGGTGCCCCATTCACAAAACGGGCAGCCACAGGCTGGAAGACTGCCGGGAGGTCCAAAACCTTGCCGAGCGCTACCACAAGCGTCGGGAAGGGTCTCCCTTTCGACAGAGGGAGGGAAAACAAAAGGTCGATGAAGCTCCGGCTGAAGAGGAGTTAGGGTTTCAGGACCCCAAAAAGGTCCTGAAAGCCGTCTACACCTCCGTCGACGATGACTCCGACGTCTCCGACAACTAGCGTCGAAAAACCATGAACACCATCTTTGGTGGATCATGGGACATCACTTCTCGTCGTGTCATCAAGACTATGCGACGGGATATGGCTACTGTAGCTCCTACAGCTAGACCGGAGCCACATCGAAAGTGGGTGGACACACCCATCACTTTTGATGCTTCGGACTGTCCTCAAAGCATGGTCGGAGCTGGCCAATTACCCTTGATGGTATCCCCCACCATCAACAACATCCAGCTCCATCATGTCCTGGTAGACGGAGGTTCGGGGCTTAACCTCATCAGCTTCGAAGCTTTCACTAAGCTTCAGCTCCGACCTTCGGACCTCCAGCCCTCTCGACCTTTCTCCGGAGTAGGTCCGGGGGCCATTACTCCACTCGGAGCTATTACTCTCCCTGTTACCTTCGGGACCCGGGAGAAGTATCGCACCGAGAAGTTGGTCTTCGATGTCGCTCAGATCAACTTACCATTCAACGCCATCTTGGGTAGACCTGCCCTGTACAAATTCATGGCAGCTGCTCATTATGGATACCTGGTGTTGAAAATGCCAACACCAGTAGGCGTTCTCCGGATCCGTGGAGATCGCACTGCCGGAGTAACTGCTCTGGAGGAACTCCACGCACTCACCACAGCGCAAGAGGAGGACTCCAGACAGAAGCAAGCTCCACAACCTCCGAGCATTCGGCAACGAGGCTCGACCTCTGCATCCCGTGTGCAGCCAAGCGGCGACACCGACATTCCCGTCAAAGTCGTCCAAATTGGTTCCGATGCCGCTCAAACCACCCGTATATCAGGAGGTTTGAACGACAAATAGGAACTCGCGCTCATCACTTTCCTCCAGGCTAACATTGACGTGTTTGCTTGGCAACCGTCACAAATGCCTGGGATCCCCAGGGAAGTGATTGAGCACAATCTGAAGATTTACCCCGACGCTCGGCCTGTGCATCAGAAACCTCGGAAGCAATCTGTAGAGCGACAGAACTTCATCCGACAAGAAGTGAAGAAGTTGCTCGAAGCCGGATTCATCCGAGAAGTCTACCATCCAAAATGGCTGGCAAACCCAGTCGTTGTGCCTAAGGCCGGCGGGAAACTTCAGATGTGCATCGACTACACCACACTGAATAAGGCATGTCCAAAAGATCCATTCCCACTACCTAGAATAGATCAGATAGTGGATTCCACCTCCGGGTGTGAGTTACTGTGTTTTCTAGACGCATATTCTGGATATCATCAAATCAGGATGTCTAGGGAAGATGAAGAACATACTTCATTCATCACAGTGGATGGATTGTATTGTTACACAGCCATGCCCTTTGGTCTCAAGAATGCAGCTTCAACTTTTGTACGAGCTATGTACAAAACTTTCGAAGAACTCATCAGAGACATAGTGGAAGTGTACGTCGATGACATCGTGGTCAAAGTCAAGAACAAGGAGTCCCTCTTGGACACCTTGCAGGCTGTCTTCGACAAGCTGCGGGCCACCCGCACGAAGCTAAACCCAGACAAGTGCGTATTCGGGGTTAGTTCCGGAAAGCTTCTTGGTTTCCTGGTAAGTCACCGGGGCATAGAGGCCAATCCAACGAAGATAAAAGCCATTGAAGACATGCGGCCACCAACCCGCATCAAAGACGTCCAAAAGTTAACTGGATGTCTAGCAGCCCTCAGCCGGTTCATTTCAAGACTGGCGGAAAGGGCACTTCCCTTCTTCAAGTTACTGAGGAAGTCCGGACCATTCCAATGGTCTGAAGAAGCAGAGAAGGCATTCCAGGAGCTGAAACAGTTCCTCACCACCCTACCAGTCTTGGTAGCTCCGAACCCTGGTGAGCCTTTATTGCTTTACATTTCAGCTACTGACGAAGTCGTCAGTATGGTTCTGGTTGCGGAGAGACCGGAACTACCTAATACTCAGGAATCCAGACCCCTTCGGGAGGGTCCGGAGGTTCCTGAAAGCGGGTCTAGGTCCCAGCTCCCAGACTTGAACCCACAAGAAGCCACTTCAGAGGACCCGGATCCCTCCGAGAGGATCAGGGTCATTCCTGAAGAAGCTCCGGGTTCCTCCACCCAGAACCCGGAGGTCCCCGAAGAGAGTCTGGACCCCTCCGAGAGGGTCCGGATCAATGAAGAGGAAGCCCCGGACCCCTCCGGGAGGGTCCGGACCATTCAACGCCCGGTATACTTCATCAGTGAAGTGTTACATGATGCCAAGACTCGATACCTCGAGGTGCATAAACTGCTCTATGCAGTTCTTATTGCCTCAAGGAAGCTTCGACACTATTTCCAAGCTCACAAAGTCTCAGTGGTGACTTCATATCCACTTCGAGCGATCCTGCATAATCCCAATTCAACTGGGAATATTGCAAAGTGGGCAGCGGAATTGGCTGAATTCGATCTTGAATTCATTCCGAGACAAGCAATCAAGAGTCAAGTGTTGGCAGATTTCGTGGCAGAATGGACTCCCTCTCCATTAAACCCTGGGGGCCCCAGCGAGCAGAAGACGGAACCTCAAGTTCAAACCTTCACTAAGCCTCATTGGACCCTTTACTTCAACGGCTCCATGCAGAAGCAGGGAGCCGGAGCTGGAATCCTTCTCCTCGCACCAACCGGGGAGAAGGTGAAATACATGGTACACCTTGACTTCAAGGCAACCAACAACATGGCGGAGTACGAAGCACTCATCTATGGATTAAAGGTGGCACTTTCATATGGTGTCAAGCAATTGCTGGTCAAAGGAGATTCACAACTCATCATCAAGAAGGTGAAGGGTGAATGCTCCTGCAATAATCTCCAACTGGCTGCTTACCTCCTTGAAGTCCAGAGGCTTCAGAAGGACTTCGAAGTCCTAGACCTTCACCATGTTCAGCGTGCTCACAACGCTGAAGCTGACGAACTCTCGACCAAGGCGTCAACCGGAGCTCCGGCTCCTGACGGAACCTTTGTCCGGAGGTTGTCAAAACCCACAGTTCAGCCTGCCGAACTGAACGAAGGGGGCGAGATCAGCATACCGAAGCTGACGGTCCCGATGGCCCTGTTACCATGGCAGCAATCAAGGGTCGTAGGTGCTGCCGGAAGCTCCGAGCAACCCAGCACGCAAGACTCAAATGCTCAAGTCAGTTCCGATGCATGGATCTCGGAGATCCGGAACTACTTGAAAGACAACATCCTTCCTGACGATGATGTATCCGCTGACCGGGTAGTCAGATTGGCTAAAAGATACACGTTGGTAGAAGGGGATCTCTACCGGCGCGGTGCCAACGGCATCCTAATGCGGTGCATCACAAGGGAAGAAGGCTGCGAGCTCCTCGTAGAAATCCATGGAGGCGAGTGTGGGAACCACGCATCTTCCCGCACGCTGGTCGGAAAAGCCTTTCGGCACGGCTTCTACTGGCCTACAGCGCTCCAGGATGCCACTTAGCTAGTGAAGAAATGCAAAGCATGCCAATTTCATGCAAAGCAAATTCACACACCTGCTCAGTCCTTACAAATGATACCTCCTACATGGCCTTTCGCTGTGTGGGGGATGGACATCTTGGGACCCTTCCCAAGAGCCGTCGGAGGTTACAAGTTCCTGTACGTCTCCATCGACAAGTTCACCAAGTTGCCGGAAGCTACTCCTGTTGTGACGATCAACAAACAATCTGCAATCAATTTTCTACAATCTATCGTGAGCAGATTCGGAGTCCCAAATAAGATCATCACTGATAATGGGACTCAATTCACAAGCTCCGCATTTCAAGGATATTGCGAAGACCTCGGCATACAAGTTTGCTACGCTTCCGTAGCTCATCCTGCCAGCAATGGACAAGCCGAGAGAGCAAACGCAGAGATCCTTAAAGGACTCAAAACACGCACTTACGAGCGTTTGAAAAAGCACGGAGCCAATTGGATCGAAGAGCTTCCGCCCACTCTATGGGCCAACAGGACTTCTCCAAGTCGGGCAACCGGAGAAACACCCTTCTTCCTGGTGTACGGAGCAGAAGCGATCCTTCCTCCGGAAATCACCTTGGGTTCCCTCTGGGTCCGGACCTTCGACGAAGCCGCGCAGGACCAGCTCCGGCGCGAAGACCTAGACCTCCTTGAGGAGGGAAGGTGCCAAGCAGCTGTTCGGAACGCCCGATACCGCCAAGCTTTACGGCGCTATCACCAGCGGCAGGTACACAACCGACAGCTCGAGGAAGGCGATCTGGTGCTATGGAGAATACTATCCAGAGAAGGGCAAAACAAACTCTCCCCCGGCTGGGAAGGGCCCTTTCGAGTGATCAAAGTATCCCGTCCCGGAAGCGTTCGCTTGGCTACCGAGGATGGGACACCTCTCCCAAATCCTTGGAACATCGAGCACCTCCGTAAGTTCTACACCTAATTACACGGAGGTGAGTCTTAAGTAACTTGAAATGTATGTTATAGAGTCATTGTACAGAGTCGGGTAGTTCCTCCGGGAGAGCAGCCGGACCTTTCCCGAAAGGTTTGAAGAGCTCATGCAACACTTAATACAGTCTCCGGACTAGAAGTGTGGCTAACTACCCTGGGTCAAACGAGAAACCAAACACACTTAGCCTGGTTCCGTACCCTAAGAGTGTACTTGTTTCCCCTGTACCCCGGACCTATAATGAAAGACATTTTCATGTGAAATAGACTCCACGTGCATTCATTTTTGCATAGGCTCGACATTTTTATTTTTCTCTTTCTTGTCTATAACAGAAACGTGCAATTCTTAAGAAGTTCTAGTTTGACCGGTTTACGTATGATTCGAGTCGAATTGTCGGATTTTTTAGATTTAAATATCGTCTGTGGCCAACTCGCCTGAAAGCCGCCAAGCCATTCTAGGGCCGGAGTGCGCTATCGACTTAGCCTGGTCAAGCACCCTAAGTACGCCACTCTACCTACATCCCGGCAGGCCAAAGTAAGGTGGGTCCATGGACAATTGGATCCAAAAGAAAAGACAATTCATCCAGTCGTACTAAAAATCGTGTTCAACTTAAAATTCTCTTGAGAACCGTAAGCCGCGACGAAGTTATAGATAAGGAACGAATTTTATTATTTTTCTTGGCTTAAGTGTGCAGGAAAAATGAACCAAAGTTGTGGGAGAAAAACCGGAGCTAACCAAGCTCCGACTTCCACCAGGGCGTCAACCGTCGGCGTTGACTAAAAGATGGTGAGAAGACCCCGTCACTGGAGTCTGTTGCCAACAAACCAAGTGTGGCAAGGGTCATCGCCGGAGCTACTAAGCTCCGACACCTTGGAGTATTAACTATCGACGCTCAACGTGTTGATAGAGGCTATTGCTGGAGCTACTAAGCTCCAGCGATGGACAGTGCCGGAGCTTCTAAGCTCCGACGACTTCAAGGGACCTTCACTATCGAAAACTTCGGACTTAAATTATACGAGTTCGAAGCAAATTTGTCTTCAACAAACCTCAACATCCTTTTGGTATATGTCCACAATCAAATTGTGCACATCTACCAGGGGGCCAAGTGAAGATAAAGACGTTGAAGACAAAAAAAAAAGTGAAATTCGCAAAAAAGTGGGGATTTCATTTCATTTGAAGACCGGAGATTACATCTGGAGACAAGGGATTACAAAATTGAGGAAGAAGAGAAGATACAAGTAAAGGCTAAGAGAGACAGTCCTAGACCCTATGGAAGAACTCGGCGACCTTCTGGGCGACCTCCGACACGCTGGCTCGGGTAGCTTCGCCTTCTCCTTCGACGGGGCCTTCGAGCACCGGGTCCAGAGGGAATCGAGGGTTCCGGCTAGTGTAGCACGTCAACACATACTCTGTGACGTTCCTAGCCAGGGATTGCCCCTCGACCTCCAGTTGGTCCGCGATGACGTCGCCCACCTTGGAGAGCTTGCTGCCCGCAGCGCTCAACGCTTGCAACGCAAGGTCCGGCTCCGGCTCCGGATCATCCGGGAGCACGGGGCTGAAACCCATCGGCGCCAGCGCATCGTCGGCTTTGCTCAGGAACTCCCAAATTTGCAGGGAGTCCGTCTTCCTCAGGCCCTTCATCTCTTCCAGGGATCTCCGGGCCGCCGCCAGCTCCGAATTCTCGCGGGAGAGACGCTCAACTTCTTTGGCGTTTTGCTGAATCTTCGCAGCAACCCG
Organism: Tuctoria greenei; assembly: GCA_036927565.1. Taxonomy (NCBI): domain Eukaryota; kingdom Viridiplantae; phylum Streptophyta; class Magnoliopsida; order Poales; family Poaceae; genus Tuctoria; species Tuctoria greenei. Next base: position 179,136,954 of record JAYESD010000006.1, read on the forward strand.
CTTCTCAAGTCTTCCGAGCTCCTCCTCCCGGAGGTGGATCTTGTTCCGGCGGTCGACCAGGTCCTTCTCCCTAGCCTCTATTTTCTTCTCCCGGGCGACAAGGGCACACTCGTACTCGTAGAGTTCCTGCCCCCGCACCCAGGTCTTCTCCTCCTCCTCGAGGCAGCGCTCTTCCAATTTTTTAGTGCGCTCCTCGAGGCCCTTGTCCGCTAGAGCTGTTTTCTCGGCGAGCTCTTCCTCCCGTCGCAAGACGTCATCCCGTAGCTCCAGGAGTTTTTGCTCCTCATCCTCGAGCCGCCTTTCCCTTCCTTCAAGTGCCTCTCGGCGCTTGATGAGTGCGGTGCTGATGGCCTCGAGTTGATCGAACCGAGCATTGGCCGCGTCGTTAGCAGCCTTAGCTTGGTCATGGAACTCCCGGGATTGAGCGTCGAGGGCGTGAGTCATGCTCTCCCTCTCGTCCAGCAGCTCACCCCAGAGCTCCAGGCGGACCTTCTCCCGCCTGATCCATTCCTTGTCATCCGCAATCCTCGACTGCGCCAGCTTAGTCTCAAAGTGGAGCCGATTACGCCACCTCCTAAGGGTTTGGCGCTCCTCTTCAAGAGCTTTACTGTCGTGGAAGAAGGCCAGTTGGACCTGACGTAGACTGGAGCAGGCGTTGTCGATGGACATCGACAGAGAGATGGGCTCTGGACCTGCCGGGATCTCCTCCGCTGGTTCCAGCGGGTCTTCATTTACAAAAATTGGGTCCCACTCTACGAGAGTGGAACCCCGAGCTCCCAAAGCACTAGGGCACTCCTCCGGGATGGCCTCAGTCGCCACCGAAGAAGGTCCCGCCACCAAGTCTTCATTTGCCCCCTCAGGCTGGGGGCCGGCGACTTCGTTCAGGCACTCTGGCTCCGCCACGGGTACCATCAACGTCGTCGCCTCCACTGGCTCCGGCCGGGACACTTCTTCTGAGGGAGGCTCAAGCTCCCTCGCCTCTTCAGCCACCGGCTCTGCGGCCGGCGCTCCAACAATCACCGGCTCTGCAGCCGGCGCTCCAATAATTACCGGCTCTGCGACCGGAGCTTCGGAAGTAACTGGCTCAACTGCCGGAACCACTTCAACTTCCAGTTCGCATGCCGGGGCTTCAGCTACCTCCGGCTCAACCGCCGGGGCTTCAGCACTTTCCGTCTCCGAAGTCGGGACCGCTACTTCCTCCGACTCAACAGCCGGAACTTCTACTTCTGCAGCACCAGGACCCGGAGCTTCAACCTCCGGAACGGGTGCCGCTGGCGCATCTTCAATCCCGTGGTCCGGCGCTACCACGGGAACTTCTGGAGACGAGTCGAGGTCCATGACCACGACAGCCGGCGCCGGAGCTGTCGCAGCCTCCGCTTGGGGCGGCACCGGAGCTGGAGCAGAAGCCCCCGCAGCCTCAGACACTGTGGCCGAGGGCGGAGCTTCACTCCCCTTCTTAGGAACGCTGCAGATAAAGAACGAAGAAATTGAGCAAACAGATGCTATAATTAAAAGTTAATCGAGGTAAGCAAGAAAAATTACCTTGGGAGGCTCACGCACCAGCTTGCGCGGAACCTCTTTCCCGGACGTTCCAGGCTGGCCACGGTCGGTGTAGGAGCTCCGGGAGGACTCCCAGGACTTGCCGTGGCTGCGGGCGTTTCCCGGGTCGGAGCTCTCCTTGATCGGGAGGAACTCCTGGACCTGGAGGCCCTCACCGCTTCTCGTGCCGGAGTCGCCTGCCCGGAGCTGGCACCTCCAGAGGGATCCACCACGGGGACAGTCGCGCTCCAGGAGGATCCCACCGCCGGAACAGTAGCGCTCCGAGAAGACCCCACCACGGGGACAGCCGCCACAGCGGCGGAGGATCTTCCTTCCTGAAGACGGGGAACTGGGGGGGAGGTGGCAAGCCCGACGGACCTTCCGTCAGCATGTCGCAGCTTTCTCTTCCGGCTCTCCGGCTCCTCCGCCAGCTCCTTGCCCTTGCCAATGACCTCAGCTCTTGGCTGAGAGACAGGGGCGGAGCCGCCTTCGGACAACCCGGGGATCGCCAACCGGGCAGTTGATCTTCTCTCGACGACGCCAAGGTCGTCAAGCGCGGGCATCTTCCGCCGGAGCTCCCTGCTGAACTCAACTTCCACGTTCAGGGGGAGGAAAGCCGGCGGCGGAGTCAAGTACTCTACATCAACATCGATGCCGTGCTGGAATTTCTTGAGGTGAAACTCCAAGGACTTCCCCACCATGCTGGACTTCAACCCGGTCTCAACCCGGTCCTCGTCCATCACGCTGTTGAGGGCCCAGGCGAGCTTCTCCCTCCTCTTCAGCGGCGCCCACCTGTTGGACAAGAAGTTGCAGAACACCGCCTGGGGAGTCAATCCTCCCTCCACACATTGGCGGATCCTGGTCAGGACGGGGTCGAAAGCTGCCGCCAGCACCGGAACTTCGCTCCACACCGACGTGTCAATGCCGGGCATACCGTCTGGCAACTCCAACCGCTCATGCTCCTCCACCCGGACGACTACCCAATCTTTCTTCCAGTCATCCCACTTCCCGGAAGGGAATGACCGGAGGTACTTGAACGGGCACTTCTTGCGCTTCACAAAGTAGTAGAAGCCAAGGTACTCGTCGCTTCGGCCGGTGGTTTGGACGGTGAAGAAGGTGCGGAAGAGCTCGATGCAGGGAGGGATGCCCACCCACATCTCGCAGAAGTGGACAAAGATGGACACAAGGAGAATGGAGTGAGGGCCAAGGTGGTATAGCTGCAGACCATAGAAGTCCAGCAGCATCAAGAAGAAAGAAGAAAACGGTGGGATCAGCCCCACCATGGCGTACGAGGAAAAATACACCATCTCGCCGGAGTGCTCCTTTTTAAAGGGAAGCTCTCCGCCGGCGCGGACCGAACGGTTGAAGAAGTCCGACGACCACCCCATGAGGGCTCGGACCTTCTTCAGATCGCTTTCCGTCTTCAAACGACTCTCACGCAGACCCACTCCATCGCAGCACAGCTAGGCAAGAGAAGAGGAGCAAAGCACGAGTTGGGAGTTTGAGCGCAAGAACAGATGGAAAGTGTAAAGAACTCCCGACGGTGCGCTTTCCTTCTTAAGTAAGCCCTTGCAACGCTTGGATGGAAACTGCAGGGGAGTCAAGGATACTACTCAAGAATTCAACCCTGCCGATGACAAGAGGGCCCGGGACCACCCTGACGATCAAGTCGAGGTTCTTACCCAGGCGAACAGTTGTCATCACGAGGCGGGAAACCCAAAGGCGGCGGACTGACAAGGCGCGCGGAACCGATACGGTTTTCGTATCGGGAACCGGCGACCTTCAATTGCGAGAGATCCGCACGTCAAAGATTTTATCTGCCGCCTGAGATGCGCCACGCGTCGGGATTTAACCGTAAAGCCCCGCCAAAGGCACCTCCGAAGACCCTTGAAGACCCAGTTCAAGAGTCGCAAGTGTGGACCCACCTCCGGCGGAATGACTTCACCCCGTTGGCCTTCCCCGGAGGTAGGTCCAGGGGGCCACTGTCGGTACCCTAAAAACCATACACCCCATGAGGTTACAAAGATCTCAAGAGAAGGACATCTACTCAAATTGAAGACCCTCGGGGGCCCACTTGTCAGACATAACCGGACCTTCTTCTCCAACATGGTTAACCCCTAGGTTGCCACGTGTACTGTCAGACCGGAGCTATTACCCGCAAGGGTGAAGCTCCGGGCTAGGTACTGAAACGGCACCTCCGGACTTAACCCCTGACCGAGAGAAGCTCCGGACCTGACACGTGCCAGGCCACCCCGGAGCTTCCCGCTTCCCACAAACAAGCTCCGGAGCTGCCACGTGTCCATACGTCGGAGCTGGCCGCTTCAAACCCCCGGGAGACATTGTAACGGCTCCGGATCTCCAAAGGACAGCCGCGGACTTCAAGACCCGATTAATTATTATTAATTCCACATTAATGACACTTAATCGGACGATCTTAACACCTGTAACGGCACTGTCAGAGCCGTTACAGGGTTATTAACAACAATTAATCTCGTGTATCAATACTAGTAACCGCCAGGGCCACATGTTGGGTCAGGCTGACTTGTAACGGTTTGTCCTTGTACTATAAAAGGACAAACCGACGATACACGGAGAGAGAACTCTGGAACACACTCAAGCTCACAAGTTAATACAACACACACACACCCGTGGAGTAGGGTATTACGCTCAGGCGGACCGAACCACGTAAACCACTGTGTCACTCGAGTCCAATCGTGATTCACCTTTTTGAGTCTCCGCGCGCCCACACCGAACTACAAACTCCTCCAACACTTTCGTAGTGTCAGGAGATCTGCCGATTCCAACAGTCGACACATAAATATCTTACAATAATGACCCGTAGGTCTAGATTACAAAGCAAAGCAGCGGAAAAGTAAACTAGTGTGGCTCCATGCACAGGCGTTGCCTGGGGGTCGCGCCAGCCTAGAACGTCTCCTCCGGATCAGCGTGGAAGACTTCATTCTCCACCTCTTCTCCATTGTGGACTGAGGAAAGATAAGCAACAAGCAAGTTTGAGTACCAACGGTACTCAACAAGTGGGGAAGAGATGACATGTAGATTTTTTTTAGAAAGGAAGGCCAAATTTTGGTTAAGCACTATAGCATTACATCCTATCCTTATCTTTCATTAGCACCTACTTCCAAGTGTATGAACCCAACCGTAACCCATTTGTTATCCAAGTCCCAACCAACCAATCCACCATTCCCATTCATTGACTAATTATGAATTGGACACCAAGCCGCTCTTGTCCGTGAGCACGACTGTCATGACAGTTTCTAAATCTCTGCAGAGAATGTACCCTTTACCCACAAGATGTGATTTCATCCCCTGTTGCTAGGTGGACTAAGTAAACCTACCTGATGCCCGTGGTCGCGAACCACATTGCACACTTCCTTTGGTGTGAGGCCAGGAGATCACTACGAGATCTTTACAAAGGCACTCCCGACTAGTACTAGCCCACAGAGGTTTCACCGCTGAGGCATCTACTAGAGTACCCCTCAGCCAACAGGAGCCCCCTCTTGAGCCTTGCGGATCCAAGGGCAGATACGCTGAACCCATTCCCCGCACATCCAAACACTAGCACTAAGCCGGGAAGAACCTAATTAATTGATCAAGCTGTCCCGTACTCAGTCCTGCGGTGGTACTAAATATCTAGGTGACTTTCTCCATAAACCGGTCCTTAGAATCTGGCAAGGTCCATAACCCAAAACCCGGGTCTCGTGCAAACTGCACCATACCATACAAACTAACCCGCCAGATTCTTATCCACTACAATTCATTTCACAATTCACGATAAATGATCATAACAATTAATAATGTAACATGTAATTAGAGCATGTCCCTCCCAATACTAAGCAGGGCTAAGCGTCAAAGTAATAGTAACATCCACCCAAACCAACCCGGTGACAAGGAATTATATGGAAGGGTAAAGTAAATAGGATTCAAATTATTAAGCATGCAACTAACTAAAATTTAATAAAACAGGTGCAAAATGGTCAAGGAACTTGCCTCCTTGGAAGTGTGGGTCGAAGAAGAGGTAGTCCTGAGGGTCGTAGGTCGGCTCGGGAACCGACTCTAAATACGTCATCGCATGTGGAACGAATAATAGCAACACAAAATAAGGAGCAAGAAAACATAGGCACATCACAAATAAGCAATCACAAAAGAAAACCTACGCAATGACGTCGCCATTACTATGCCCTTAGCTATAATTTTAATTAGTGATGTGAGTTGAAGTTTGGGTTTTAGTGGACATTAGTGTGGATTTACAATTCATGGCATTTTATCTTCATTTTAGAGCCTTGCATGAGTTTATTGTAATTTCCCTAGCTCAGAACATAAATAATAATATTTTGCAGCATGCCACAACAATTTAAATAGATTATTTTGGTGTAAGAAAACTAGAAAATGTTAATCAAATAATGTCCCTAAATAATTTGTGTAAAAAGAGAGTGCAAACTTATGATTTTATGTAAATATCAAAGAGTGTAGGGGTTTTTATGTAAAATAGACAGGAGCAGGGGCCTAGAAATATTTTATAACATAGCCATGGGGTTAATCATAATTTACAGAGGTTAAAAACACAATTAATTGTGAAAACAGGGGCTAAAATACCATATTTATACATTTTAACAGTGCTGACGTAAATTAATTAAAGTCCAGGGGCTAGTTCATAAAGTGCAGGACCTCAGTGTAATTAATTTAAATTCGCACAGGTGGCTACGTGCAAAATGGCTAACGGTTAAACGTATTTGAATATGGGCCGCTAGATCTAAAGCGGGCGGCCCGGATTTAAAATGCGCGAAGGGGTACGCCCCTTCTAATCTCGGCCGTCGGCCCTAGATGGGCGGCCGAGATTGGGCCACGTCGCCCCAGGGGCGACGCACACCCAGTGCGCGGCAGCGCGCGCCAGACGCAACGGCGCACGGCGGCAGGGCCTTGCCGGCGATGGCCGAACGGTTAAATCGGCGCCCTAGACCACGCTGCTACGGTGGAAAAGAGAGAGGGGGCGAGAGGAGCTCACCTAGGGGGTCGCAGAGCTCGGATTGGGGGCGAAGAGGACATGGCGACGGCGGGGCTCGGTGGTGGTCGTCGGCCTTCGGCGAACCCGGCGAAGCGACGACGCAAAACTCGAGCGGAGGTGTCCGACGTGTTCTTGGGATCATGGCGCACATGTTAGACCAAGAGGGAGGGAGAAATCATGGGTGGCGCGACGGGAATGGCGGCGACACACCTTGCACCGGCGGCGGCTAGGGTTTGAGCTCGGGGAGGGGAAAAAATGGGGGCGCCGGCCGGATTTTATAGTGGGAGAGGGGGCAGCGAAGTATGGAAGGGGATTCCCCTCGAAAGAATTCCATCCCAGGGCATTAAACGGGGGGATTCCATACCAAATTTTTGAACTGGTGGCGGAATCACCGGGCGGTGTCGGGCGCGCGCGACGGGGGGAAGGAGAAGTGCTGGCGTGCAGGTCTTAGGGCGCAGAGAGAGGGAGGAAAAAGGAAAAGGAGAGGGGCGGCTGGGCTGACTTGGGCCAGGGCGCGGCTTGGGCCGACGGAGAGAAAAAGAAAATGAGGAGGGAAAAAGGAATGGGCCGGGGCAGAGATTTGGCCCACGCAGCGGTTTTTCCTTTTTATTTTGTTTTTCTCTTTTCTTTTTCATTTCCTTTTACAATTTGAATTTCTTTTCAAATTTCAAACGAATTCTAGCGAATTTGAAAATTGAATTTTCAAATCAAAGGCAAATGCATGATGCACTCCTAATTCGAATCTCTTTATTTCAATTTTTTGAAATTTTGGGTGTTACAAATAGGACCGGCTCTGGCCCTAGGCGGGAGGGGCGATCGCCTCGGGCGCCAGGCGGGAGGGGGCCCATTTCCATGCTTAAGCCAGGGTGATACACTAAGGCAACATCCCAATAATAGAAGCATTCTTCTTTCTTTGTGACTCTGCCTCGCTAATGCTTGCCACTACGCTTGTTGATTCAGCAGAAGTCTCCTCTCTTGTTCCTGCCAACTAATCACGGTTGGTTCACTCATCAATCTCTTTGGTCCATACTCCTTGGTTCTTAACTCTAGAACACGTCGCAGGTGGCATAGACCTATCAAGAATCCTATTGTATGGTTAGGGTTCTAATATCTTTTACCTATGCTTATGGATGAGTGATAAACCCTCTCGAAGGAAAAAAAAACAAGACTCTTTATTTCTCCTGGCTCTCTAAAAAGAAAGGAAATAAGACGTTAACTACAGTTACTTGATTCACAGAAGGTCTTTTTTCTATGATACTCAAGGTTGATATGCAGGTAAGCAACAACATATGTTTGTTGTCTCTCTTTTACGTAACTAATGCTCGTAGAGTTGTTAGAATTTGCATCCTACTAAGGTAAAAATTAATTTAATTTAAACTAAAATAATTGTTGTAAACATTATTTATTATATTATATATATTGTATGAAGGTAAGGGCCCCGACTTTGAGTTTGCCCCAAGGCCTTCCGAACACTAGAGCCGGCCCTGATTACAAACCTCCTGTTTAGAGGTCTCTAGGACCGATCACCAATGTGTGTATTACAATACAAACATGTGATCACTTGTTGCCGATAACCGCCACCACGGTTTCACACCATAACCGTCGCGCCTCTCCACCGAGCGGTCGCGTCTCCCTGTCACCGTGTCTCCTCGACATGTATAAAAGCATAAGAATGGAATGAATGAGGATAGAGTTGAATCATTGTGTTCTTGTCTTAATTTTGAGTTTAACACGTTATCAAGCACTGCTCCAAGAACAGAGAAAGAATCAACGGTAAGATGGAAAACCTTACCGATCCAATCTTCGTCTTGTTCTTCATCGGTGAAGATGGACATCGCCGCCTGCGCCCCCGTCCGAACTATCTCCATGGTGTCCTTCGTCGCCATGGTCGTCACTGTAACCGTCGCCGTTCTCGGCGGCGCTGCATGGGACGATGGACTCGACGCTGTCGCCGTCGAGGTCGCCGTGGAGACCACCGTGAAGGCCGTCGACGCGTTGCGGATCGAACTCCTACTCCTTATCCCCGCCGACCCTCGGACCCCGACGCCCATCAAACGGGTCGTCAAGGGGAATCGATCACCATCCTCGGTGGGGAATCCCCTAGCCGGGTTGCGCCGATTCAACATCCATCGTCATCGGGTGGATTAGGGGGAGAGGGAAATGGAACTGCCGCCCAAATCAACACGGAACAAATTGGATCCGGGAGGCCACCGGCGATAAGATGCACGGCGAGGATACGTGTTGGACCCCGAGGCCTTCCCCAAGGACCTCTGGCCACACGCAATCCTCCTTCGCCGGCACCACCTGCAACAACAGCATCACAAGTTTCTTCGCCGGAAACAACTCACCGTCAAAATGAACCGCCGGTCATCGAATCCGCATCGACGCTAGTAAGCCCGAGCGGCAACCGGATTCTCCGCCGGTTCGCCCACCTTGCCGCCCCAACCCGACCGTCCCGAAGGCCCGGATCTCGGGCCTCGGCTGCTGGACCGTACTAATACGAGATGGGGCTGGGGTGAGGAGGTGTGGCGCCAAGCAAAGAGAAGAAGGGAGACGTCGGAGAAGAAACAGAGCGGCGGACAGCGGTGGACAGCGGTGGACTGCGGCGGACAGCAGAGCGGTGGCGGAGTGACCGAGGTGAGGTGCGGTTAGGGTTTACCCTAGCGCACTGCGCCGGCCTCGCCCCCCTCTTTTATCCGCGCGGCATGGGCCGCACCGCTTTCGTGCGGCATGGGCCGCACCGCCTACGTGTGGCTGGGCCGCGCCTCTTCACCCCTGGGCCGTTTTCTGGGTTAAAATCCCAGTTACGGCCCCATTTGTAAATATTTCATCTTCTGTTTTAAATTGCAGTTTAAATTTGGTTAGAATTTAAATTAGACTCTAGTTTAAATTCCTGCAAGTGTGTATGTGTAATATTGTAATATTTTGTGTAATGTAAATATTTATTATGACAATGTATATATTGCATTTAAATGGTATTTATTTGCAATAAATTCAATATTTGGCTAATTTTCAAATTTTGGCCATATTGATAAAATTAAAACTTACATTGTCCAAAATTCAAATTTTAAGCCAATTCCAGAATTTGGCTTCAATCTTGAATTTTTACTACATTCACAAATTTTACAAATTTTCATCATTTAAAGCTAATTTTCAAATTTTGGCTTATGATGGAAATAAAACTACACATAAAATATAAAGTAAATTGACTCATTTTGATTAAGCCATTTTTCTATAATTTGGCTTAATGCATTATGAATCATACATTAATACAATAAAATGTATAATTCATTTTAAATTTGGCTATTTCTTTAATTGGCCATTTTAAACATGAAATATACATATATTAGTTCTTTTTGTCAAGCCATTTTACTATATTTGGCTAGATAAGAAAGAATAAATTTAATGTGTTTTTCATTATGATTAACACACATTACAACACCACCATGATGATTTTATTAATAAAATCTCTGGTTTCCTATATGTAGGAATCAATGTCTCGCGAGTTTGAAGAACTTGCACTTGATGGTCATAATTACCCCACATGGGCTCTTGACATCAAGATAAGTTTGGCTTTCAGAGGACTCATGGCTGCTCTTACTCCTCCTGAAGAAAGACCTGCAGCATTTCTGGATACATTTAAGTACCAGGCACTATACATCATCCGTAATCATCTCCATCCTGACTTGAAATCAGAATATGTGATGGAAGAAGAACCACATACTCTTTGGATGGCATTAAAAAGCCGTTATGAACAGCAAAAGGCAATTTTATTGCCTGAGGCCAATCATGAATGGACTCAACTTCGTCTTCAAGATTTTAAGTCTATAGAAGACTATAATCATGCTGTTCATAAGGTATGTGCTAAATTGAGGTTTTGTGAGAAAGAACCATCAGAAGAGGACAAAATAGAGAAGACTCTTCAAACTATGCTCCCTTCTGATAGGGTCTTACAACATCAATATCGGGCTCGCAACTACCAACATTATGCTGACCTCATTAGAGATTTACTTCAGGCAGAGAAGCACGATGAACTTACTATTAAGAATCATCACCAACGTCGTGTTGGGGCTGCTCCTCTACCTGAAATTCATCATAATGAGAAGAAAGCAAATGTTTCTAAGAATGTATATTCTAAGAAAAATGGTAGATCTGCTAGACGCCGCCGTAATAGGCAAAAGAATAAGAAATTCTCAAACAAAATGAGAAAGGATGGTGTTCCCTTCAAAGGGAAAATAGTGCAGTGTAAGGCATGTGGAACTTATAAGCATACTGCTGATAAATGTCGCACGCCTAAACACCTTGTGGCTTTATACCAAAAATCATTGGGAAAAGATAAGAAAGCTCAAGGACCTGAAAGTGAGTATGAAACTCATTTGAGTATTCAAACAAAGCCAACATTTGAAGTCGGTTGTTCAAGCAAGGATATTGAAGATCCTGGAAACAACGATTCAACATTGAATGATGATGACCACATGGATTTGGACAATGCTATGGTGGAATACAATTCGAACGATGTATTCGATGATCTTTTATAGATCTTCTACCATAGAAGTTTACATATGTTTAAGTCTATGTAAATTTAAGTGTGTTGTAATGTCATTGTATTAGGGTTATTCAGTACTCTAATATTGTATATATATATATTTATATTTCAATGCAACTTATTATTATTCTTATTTGATAGATTTTACGGGAAACTTAAGATGGAAGAAGAAATGTGCCTTGTGGATAGTTGCACCACAAACTCTATACTTAGGGATACAAAATATTTTCAGACCCTAACTAGAAGGTCGGGAAATGTTTTGACCATCGCAGGACGCGATGCGACAATAGTTGGCTCTGGACAAGCCACTATTACTCTCCCTAATGGGACACAAGTGATGATTGAGGATGCTTTATTGTATCCCGATTCTACACGCACTCTCATAAGTTTTAGAGATATTCGGAAAAATGGGTTACATATACATACCCATGAAGAACATAAAGAAGAATTTCTTCTTATTTCCAAATCTTCCGAATATGGCCAAGAAGTTCTAGAAAGAATTCCTTCTACTCCATCTGGACTGTACTTCACGTACATAAAACCCGTACCTCATGTTGCATACAAGGTGATTTTCCAGAATGTTGATACATTTAAGACCTGGCATTCACGCCTAGGCCACCCCGGAATAGGGATGATGCGGAAAATTATTGGAAATTGCACCGGCCATGATTTAAAGAATAGTAAATTCCCAAAATCTAATGATTTTATGTGTACTTCATGTGCTATGGGCAAATTGATCTTGCGGCCTTCACCGCTTAAGATCCATGCTGAACCTCTAAAATTCCTTGAAAGAATTCAAGGAGATATATGTGGACCCATACAACCAATGTGTGGTCCATTTAGATACTTCATGGTTTTAATAGACGCATCTACTAGATGGTCACACGTGTGTTTATTATCTACACGTAACCATGCTTTTGCCAAATTTATGATACAAGTCATAAGGTTGAAAGCAAATTATCCTGAATATAGGATTAAAAGTATCCGTATGGACAATGCTGCTGAATTCTCATCTCGAGCCTTTAATGATTATTGTATGGCTCAAGGAATTGAAGTACAACATTCTGTTCCATATGTTCATACACAAAATGGTTTAGCAGAATCTTTAATAAAGAGGGTTAAACTCATAGCTAGGCCATTATTACAAGGATGCAATTTACCAACATCTTGTTGGGGTCATGCAGTTTTACATGCTGCTGATCTTCTACAATTAAGACCAACTGCATATCATACCACCTCCCCTTTACAACTTGTACGTGGAGATCAACCTAATATCTCCCATCTGCGGAAATTTGGTTGTGCGGTATACACACCAATTTCACCCCCTAAGCGAACTTCTATGGGCCCTCACAGGAAATTAGGAATATACGTGGGATATCAATCCCCGTCTATTATTAAATACCTGGAGCCTTTAACAGGAGATTTATTCACAGCCCGGTTCGCTGATTGTATTTTTAATGAGGATCATTTCCCGGCTTTAGGGGGAGATAATAAATTTATCAATGACCGCCGAGAAATAAATTGGGATGACAAGTCCATCCCTAATGTTGATCCACGTACAAAAGAAACTGAACTTCAAGTTCAGAAAATTATAGAGTTACAGCAACTTGCTAGTAACCTGCCAGATGCATTTACTGACTATAATAATGTCATAAAGTCTTTGAATCCTGCAATAAATGCACCTTGCCGAGTGGAGGTACCATCTAAAACCACTCAACCTCTGAAAAGGGGGAGAGCAAGTAAGGAAAAAGATGCTTCAAGCAAGCGTCCAAAGACTAGACCATCCTCGAGGAAAGTAAATGCGAGTCAACAACACGTTGACTTAAATCAAAGGAATATTTTAAATCCTTTATCTAGCCCTCAAGTGCGCACTATAGAGCAGGCTAGACAATCGGAAAACCCTGATTCTTCTATGTTGGGAAGTCATGAAGAATTACAGGGGATAAAAGAAATTTCCATCAATTATACTAGTTCTGGAGAATTACTTGACCGTAATACAACGGTTGTCAACTCTTGTTTTTCAACCATGATAGCTGATCTTCTCCAAGATCCTGATCCTAAGACCATGGCAGAGTGTAAACAACGCTCGGACTGGATCAAATGGAAAGAAGCAATCAAGGCAGAACTTGACTCACTTAAAAAGAGAGAGGTATTCGGAAATGTAATACCTACTCCTCCTCGAACCTATCCTGTTGGGTTCAAATGGGTTTTCGTTCGTAAACGGAATGCAAACAACGAGGTTGTGAGATACAAGGCAAGACTAGTTGCACAAGGATTCACGCAGAGACCCGGCATTGATTTCAATGAAACATATTCTCCTGTAATGAATGGAATAACCTTCCGATATTTGATATCCCTGGCAACACAAAAGCATCTATCTTTGCAGTTGATGGATGTCGTGACTGCATATTTATATGGGTCACTAGATTCGGATATTTATATGAAGGTTCCTGATGGGATACCTATACCGAATGAAAAAGTAGGTCGCAACATGTTTTGTGTTAAATTAAACAAGTCTTTATATGGCTTGAAGCAGTCTGGAAGGATGTGGTATAACCGACTGAAGGAGTTCCTTTTAAACAAAGGCTACTCAACTAATGATGATTGCCCTTGTGTCTTCATTCGAAGATCCTCAACTGGTTTTTGTATAATTTCAGTGTATGTTGATGATTTAAATATTATTGGCACTGAGAATGACATTAAAGAGGCACAAAATCATCTTAAAAGGGAGTTCGAGATGAAGGACTTAGGTAAAACTAAGTTTTGCTTGGGTTTACAACTTGAGCACCTTCAAACGGGCATTCTCGTACACCAATCTGCTTATGTTCAAAAAGTATTGGAGAAATTCAATATGAACAAAGCATATCCATCAAAAACTCCTATGGTAGTAAGAGGCTTAGAAAGGGATACAGATCCATTTCGGCCATGCCAAGAAGGAGAAGAGGTGCTGGGTTCTGAATACCCGTACCTTAGTGCCATTGGTGCACTTATGTATCTTGCAAATAACACAAGACCCGATATTGCTTTCGCAGTTAATTTATTAGCAAGATATAGTAATGCTCCTACCATACGACATTGGAATGGGGTAAAGAATGTATTAAGATACCTTCAGGGTACACAAGATCTTGGTCTTTTCTTTCCAAAGAAACAAGATCTAAACCTCATCGGCTATGCCGATGCAGGTTATTTAAGTGATCCTCATAATGGTAGATCACAAACTGGTTTCGTATTTTTACACGGAAATACGGCAATTTCTTGGAAGTCTTCTAAGCAGACTCTAATTGCTACGTCTTCTAATCACTCTGAAATCATAGCTTTATATGAAGCTGCACGTGAATGTGCTTGGCTCCGCAGAGTGATTAATCATATACAAGTCTCAAGTGGAATTGGACCCATTGAGTCACCTACCATTATCTATGAAGATAATGCAGCTTGCATTGCTCAGATGCAATCAGGTTATGTGAAGACTAACGTCACTAAACACATAGCTCCTAAACTATTCTATCCACATGAACTTCAAGTTAATGGAGAAATTGATCTCCAACAAACTAAATCATGTGATAATTTAGCTGATTTATTTACTAAGTCCCTACCATACTCTACATTCTCTAAATGTGTTGCGAGTATTGGTATGCGTAGACTTAGAGATTTGCAAGGTTTAGGGGGAGCTTCATCAAAAGCAACCTGAATATAAGCATCAAATTGTACTCTTTTTCTTATGTGAGTTTTGCTTATAAGTTTTCTCACAATAAGTTTTAATGAGGCAATGAGAATGCAAGAAATGTCTGTTTTCAAATTTTCCCTACCGGGGTTTTTATTTGAAAACAATGATGACATATTATGTTGTGTTTTTCTCCTGTTCTATAAAAGTTTAAGGAGTTTTTACACAACATTGACTATGTAAATATTTTACTCTTCGATTTTTTCCCACTGGGTTTTTCGAAGATTAGATAATTCATCGAGGAGTACAAGTGCTCAAGGGGGAGTATTACAATACAAACATGTGATCACTTGTTGCCGATAACCGCCACCACGGTTTCACACCATAACCGTCGCGCCTCTCCACCGAGCGGTCGCGTCTCCCTGTCACCGTGTCTCCTCGACATGTATAAAAGCATAAGAATGGAATGAATGAGGATAGAGTTGAATCATTGTGTTCTTGTCTTAATTTTGAGTTTAACAGTGTGCAAAGTCCCATATTTGACCGGCTTTTCGGCACGACGGCAAAGCTTGACCCTTCAGATCCAATCCAGCACAACGCTATTAGTGGCAGCAAGACGGCCGCCATGTGACAGGCCATGCGCCTCCACTACTGAGCAGCAGGAGGCCGAGGGCGGACTCACATCCTCTGTGCAGTGCAGCTGACATGCGGTCCCATAGATCACGAGCTCTCATCCGCCAGCCTCCTTTTTTAACACGCCATGGTCTACTTGAACATTTTACGAAAAAAGTATATAATAAAGAGGGAAAAAGGAATTAAAAGACATGCCCCGGGACGATTCCATGCCAAGGTCTCGACCACGAACGAATATTCGTTTCTGCAAAACGGGATCTGAGGTTGGAACAGGTGAAAAACAGTGAGAGTGCATCAAACTAACTACTATCAGGTGTTGTCCTGATGATTTGCATCCCTGATATCACTGCCATACACGCCCGCACATGCACAAATGCACAAGTGACTTATCCCTCTACCTGTAACATGCACATGGTATGGCCTGAATGATGCCTCCCTTAACTGTGTGAGCTCAGCGTGTGAATCCTCATACCTCATACAAACAGCCACCGCCAGGCCATGCTGCAGACCTCTGCTCCTGCCCAGTTGTTTTGTTGGGGACACAAGGTAAACGGCTAAGACTTAGGGTCCCTGCCAAAGATTCTAGGTGCCAGTTTACACATGAATCCAGAAGCAGCGACTGAGTGTATAGCGTGCAGCAGATGCAGTGGTGAATCCAAGCGGCCGGGACAATGGATTTAGTTTCTTAGGAGTAGTAAAATAAGGACGTACGGCTCCAAGATCCAATGGAAAATTACTTCACTGTCAGTTGACTTGCTGCCAAGCTGAAATTTTTTCTGTAACTCCCGCTTGAGATCTTATCCTTTCCATCAGGCACAGTAAAAGCAATTTCGGAATCGACTGTACAGAGCTTTATCCAAATCTCGCTAGTAAGGTGATTTGATCTTAGAATTTTAATATATTTTGTGAGTAGTTGGTGGCCCAACGGTATAAGGCTGACTTCAACAATGAATTGTATTTTGGATAGGTAAAACTAGAGAGGACGAATAAATAGAGAAGATAAATATTTGATATATCTAATATATTATGCATTTTCCCTTCCTAATAACTGGGCCGCAAAGAAATCCATGTGAGAATAAAAGACCAAAATAATAGAACATATTATCTGTTACAATCTATAGAGTGAACCCAGAGCAATCATTCCCGTTAAAAAAACCCAGATCAATCAGGAGCAAATTCCTACCAAGTTCACAAAGTGTGGCTAAATGAACATTACATGCTGCATTTGCCACCAGGAAACAATTGGACTCAGCTTACCAGAAAAAGTGTAGGTAGCATTAAACACCACACATAGTCATGAAGAAAACATATGAAATTATAAAATTGGTATCCAAAAGTATTACCATCTGTAAACATGAAGATGAGAGTAAGAGAACAAATTAAGAAAAAAAGGTTCAAGAAATATAATGCTTACATATAACAGGTAGAATTGCTTCTTACACATGTCAAACAGAAAATTCACAAGGCAACATTAAACACCACTCATAATCATGGAGATAACATCTGAAACTGCAAAAAAATATAGTATTACAAACAAGAAATTGAGCATTGTAAAAATTGAGTGAAAATATTAGTAAAATACCTTTTCATTGATATCTCCCCTAAGCCACAACAAACAACACGTGACCTCTTGGTATTTAGAAACATCTCGCTATTTACCTAAACACACCTAATGTTTTTGTCATTTCCTGTTCGGTTAAATCTTCCATTGACTCTAAAACATCAACACACTTTGGAATAAAATATTCATCCTGTTACTCCCTTTTGCAGACCGATTTAGCTCATTAAGAAAATTACCGCTTTACTCATTTTAAAATTTCAAATACTAGAACCCTAGCAATTTTGTTTTGCTTATGTTTTCTTTCATGACTATCCTCTATATGTTCCGCAGAATATGTTGGTGCGCGTTTATTTCTGCTAATATTAGCATGACTACTCCAAACTGTGTGTGTCCTTCTAGACTTGAAGCAAATAGATTTTGAAAGTCGCCTATGTGGGGATGAATAAGCAATATGACCTGAAATCACTTAATCAAACGAGATTAAATCTCTGAGGCCGGACTAGTCTGGTCGGGGCCGGACTAGTTTACTCAGCACACAAGGAAAACCTAAAAACTTGATTTCTACAAGTTATTTGCGGATTTTTAGTTCGACGAAAGATAGATACAATGTCTAGCAACCTAATAAAACTTAGATAACAAGTGTGAACAAATAAGTTACGAGATTTCAATGAAGAATAATATGTAGAACGATATGAACCCTAAAAGCAATTCTAGTGAACAGCGAAAAATAAAACAACAAGTTAGACAAGATTTATCCTGTGATTCACCTTGACAAAGAAGCCTACATCCACGTTGAGAAATCCACAAAAGGACCGGGTCTCACTTGACCTTCTTCTCACTAAGCCACCATAAAAGGCCGACTTGGTTTCCACTAATCACAAGGGTAATCACCAATTTCTTGGGACTTCTCACAAGTTGAGGCTCCCACAAATGATTTACAACAAGGAGCACACGAAGCTCAACTGTCACAAGCCATAAAATGCAACACCAAATGCAAGAGATCAAACCGAGAGCCAAAGCAAGACGATCTTCCTTCTCTCCCCTTCCCAAACTCTAATCTTCTCAAGATTTGGCTCTAGAGGGCAAGTAGACATAGTAGAAGGCTTAGGATGGCACAAGGAAACTTTTGGCGGCGCTAGGGTTATTGTTTTTTCAAATGAGGGTTGGGGTTCTCCTTTTTATAGGGGTCCCGACATCTAAGTGTTGTCAGCATTCAATGTGCGGACTAGTCTTGACAGGACCCCGGACTAGTCCGGCCTACTAGGTCCATGCTACGTCACACTCTGTAGAGGGTGACATACCCACCAAGGTTTGAATTTCAAACGGTCATGGCACACCAGACTCGTCCGACCAACAACGGACTAGTCTGAACTTCAATAGAATGTTTTGATCCATCTAAAAACAAACAAGTCTAGACACACCGGACTAGTCCGAACACTAGGGCGGACATGTCTGGCCAACAGGACTTAGCCTCAGAAACCCCTTCTCTCTTAATACCACGGACTAGTCCGCCTCACAACGGACAAGTCCGAAGTACAATAGTAACCTTTCGTCCGGTCGAAAACGGACTACTCTGGGATGTCCGGACTAGTCCGGCCTCTGTAGCGGACAAGTTCGGCCTCCCAAGACTTAGCTCCAAAAACTCTCACCAAGTGTAGAACGGACTAGTCCGTACCCAATAGAACAAGTCCGAACTCACACATAAACTCTTAGTCCGCTCCGAAACGGACTACTCTGGCTCACCCGTACTAGTCCGACCATGAGGTCCGGAAGTGTCCGGTCTCGTGGGAATTCTCTCAACAAGGCTTCTCACTTAGGTTTTCTCTCAACCACAACTTTGAGCCCTCTTCTATGATCTCAATGCACTTGATACACACACCCTCACACACAGAAGGCTAGTATAAACTCAACACATAAGAAACTCTATTTTCTATTCTTGAGTCTTCGGCGCCCGTTTTAATCTTTTCCTTTTTGAGGGATTTTCTGTAACACCCCAGCCACTACGGGTCTGACAGTCATTACATCAAGCAGCTCTCTAGGATCACAGACTAGCCCCACAGACCAACACTAGTATTTTCTGCGCATTTTGTCCTCACTCATGCGCACTCAAGAAGACTTCCGGTCGGTCACCCATCCGTAAATTGCTCTAGGTCAAGCACGCTTAACCTCTGAGTTCTTTGCAAGTGGGCTCCCAGAAAAGAAGGTATACCTTGGTGGTATGAGTTATTCTATCAATCCTATTAAACCTTGAGTTAGGATGTCACAATCCACCCCCCTTAGAAGACCGACGTCCTCGTCGGTCAACTCCCAAGTCAGGAACGTCCCCTCTTGGCCACGTCCATACGTTCAGTACTGGCATACGTACCATACTGTATCCCTCCTAGAGAACCCACGTGTCATGCGTACGTACCCATGTGCCTGGCCCGTACGCACCCGTGAAATCGCAAGGTCGGCTCTGATACCATTTTGAAACACCCCATCCACTACGGGCCTGACGGTCGTTACTTCTGACAGCTCTCTAGGATCACAGACTAGCCCCACATACTAACACTAGTCTTTTCTGCGCATTTTGTCCTCACTCATGCGCACCCGAGAAGACTTCCTGGTCGGTCACCCATCCGTAAATTGCTCTAGGCCAAGCACGCTTAACCTCAGAGTTCTTTGCAAGTGGGCTCCCGGAAAAGAAGGTATACCTTGGTGGTATGAGTTATTCTATCAATCCTATTAAACCTTGAGCCAGGATGTCACATTTTCTTCCATTTCAATCATCACACCTGTGCTTAAGATCAAATAAGCTCATTAGTCTCTTAATTTGTCATCATCAATCATCCAAAATCCACAGGATGCCTAAATGCATTTTCAATCTCTCCCTTTTTGGTGATTGATGACAACATATTAAGTTTTAACAAAAATGATATAAATTAGTTTTCATAACAAGTGTGTGTATGAGTAACTCCCTCTCAATGTATGCATCATGAATGAAAGATTGGAGAGAGTTATCATACATACACATATTATGGTGGGTTGCATAAGTGTTGTGTCCATGATTTGTGATAAGACAATGAATCATGAATGAGAAATAGACAATTTTAAGCATCACATCTCAAATAAGCATAGCAAATATCATAATGTGCATACAGTTCTTAACACAAGTCAAGTCTTACACAAATCGAAATGCGAGAGTTTTAAAACATATTACAAGTCCATAGAATCAACAAGAGAGACAACAACTCTAAAAAGAAGTACCCCTTCCAATCACTCTCCCTTTGGCATCAAGACACTGTTGACGGTCCTTAAGTGCCATATTTAGATCGTCAATTCACCTCATAGTGTGTACAAAAGAGAAACACAATGTAATGGTAGGGTTAAAAACTAACCAATTCCACAAGTGTGGTGTTTATTTGTATGCAGGTGAATTTAGACCCAAAATACCAAGACATGCAGGGAGTAATCCATAAAATTAGATTTCAAAGAATCAGGCGACGCCACATGTCATCACATGGATCAAATGACCCATAAACAGAAGTATCCGAGGACATCCAACGATGTAGCACCCATATCAAGAGATGGGACCAACCTGACAGATACCTGTAGAAAGCTGTAACATCCCAAATTTCGTAGGCCAATAAATCACATTTATTAAATTAATATATAATAATAATAATAATAAGACTTACAAAAATAATCGTCGATATATGTATAAGTAATAATCAAATAATAGAAAATAAGGACACTAAATAATAAATAAATAATACTTATGAAATATTATCTACGAGTGATAATAAAATAAACAAGAAAGAGAAAAATAAAATAATAATAATAGTAAGGTGAATGAGCCAGAAGCCACCCGCTCTATCCCTGCCCCATCGCTTGATGAGAGAACCGAGCAAGCTCAGCTCTAAACACCCCCTTTCTTCTTTTCCATAAACGCACAAAGGTCTTGCACATTCTCCCAGCTACACGCCACTTGCTCTCTGCATCAACGTTTTCCATCCACCATCTTCTTTTTTGCCTTGATTACAAAAATGTTCTTGCACCTTTCTTCTTCCTCCGGTCAAAAGGACAACACGAACGGAACGCAACAAACCATGGCGGCAGCTAACTTGCCTCCCCCTCGCTCATTCGAGCTCGTCCTAGAAGACTCCCGAGCTACCGTACACTGCATTTACCTCGCCACCCGCCATTGAAATGACTCGTCATCTACCTCCTTCACGTGCCTTCCTCTGTACAAGCAAAAGCAGCATTGTTAGCACGTCATGGCAGCAGAAGCCAGGCGCGCCTCCTTCTCCAC
The DNA here is from genome assembly GCA_036927565.1 of Tuctoria greenei. Taxonomy (NCBI): domain Eukaryota; kingdom Viridiplantae; phylum Streptophyta; class Magnoliopsida; order Poales; family Poaceae; genus Tuctoria; species Tuctoria greenei. The sequence goes on from JAYESD010000006.1 coordinate 179,158,208, forward strand.
CCCGAGAGACACTTCAGGAATGCCGTACAACTTATAAATCTCACTTGCGCACAACTTGAGCCATCACCATCTGATTTACTCGCATCGTGATGACATCGCAGACCACCGCCTCGACAGCCGTGCGGACGACCCTGCTACCGAGGCCAGTTGATGGGAAAACTTGTGCAGGCGCGATAAGTGTCGCTCGCTAGACGACGTGCCTCGCCGGCCGAGCTCGGCGTGCACTACCCTGGCAGTACGTCAAATTTATTCGCTTGTCCATGAAGCGGGCCGTCTACCTCCTTCTATAAATTTGACCTCTGCGGTTTCACCTCACATGCAGCTGTGCATAGCGACCTTGAAGGTGAGCTTCTCCTTCCTCTCCCATGCTAGCATCACGCTCCTCATTCCATGACCGTCTTCCTTCCAAATCCGCCCTATTCCCCACACCCGATGCTCAAATTGATGCCTCATCATCCAAGCCAGAAATGACACTAGCGTTCGACTCCCCCACCTTAAGGCCGCCCTCTCCCTCATTTTTCTCTCCCCGATTTGTGCTGTCGAGCAGCCTTGCCGCTGTGTGCAGAGGTATGCGAGACACCTCTATTTCCCCGATGTCTAGCAAGAGCTGGAGAGACAGAGAGAGCAGACTAGCCTATACCCTACTTATCAGCCTAAACGCATGTGCCAAGCAAGTCACGATTGTTCAACCAAAGTTGGAGTCCTGTGCCTCACACCAGATGTGGGCCCCCTAGACCACAAGACCCAGCTAGCGTGTGAAGCTCTGGACCAGTCCCCTTGAGCCACTCTCTAATTAAATATTAATTCCCGTAATTAATCCAACCTTCACCTCATAAAATACTTATCTCATACGTACGACCTCCGTTTAATCCGATTTTTCTTCAAAATTTGTCTAAAATCATAAACTATTCAATACACTTAGATTTGTATGATGTATTGATATATGCTTGTCTTGCCTGTATGATTGTTTGTGTGTGCGCTACAGAGCAGACCCAGTGCCAGAAAAGAACCCGGATGAGCTAGCTGAGCAGGAGCATGACGCCGCAGACGGTAGCGAAGACAAGTTCCATCTATCCATTTTTGATAATACCGCACCTATGTGAGGTTTATCCATTGTGGCCAATAGATTATGTCATTGCATTTGTTGAGCGTCGAGTGCTAGAGTGAAGTCATGTTAGACTCCATTGTTGCATATGGATATGATGAGATTATGTATGATGATGTTGCCTCTTGTATGTAGTATGGATGGTGAGAGCATGCATGAGTTATGACCGGGACAGGTGGGTTAGTGTTGGTGTATGTGCTACCGTGGTGGTAGACTTACGACGAGTTCTTTCATGAGGATAGGCTCGTGATATGCGTATGGAGGCTGCCCTGGTGAGCCTTAAGGACCGAGTTGTTTTGACATCTCATCTAACTTTCTTTCAGTATGACCACATGTCCTTGTATGAGCGGGGCTTAGTCTAATCTCGGTGGCTAGCCCGACAGTCGTCCACGGTGGAGAGAGAGATATGTTGAGAGATTATTGAACTCATTGATGATATTGATGTTGGGTTTGGGGCGACTGGTCTGGGTGATGTTTTGACTGGATGTCGGTTATGTCGGGCTGTCTTTGATGGTCTGTGCATGTGGGTACATCGTACAACCTCTGCAGAGTGTAAAATCCATTCAGATGACTGTGTCCTTGATATAGGATGGGTTATGGTGTGGTACTAACAACTAGAAAGCCACTTATGGTGAGATTGAGATGAGTGATGTTGGAGATATCCACTTGCATTTGTTGCATTAGGTTGCATCATTAATTATCTTGTGCATTGCATTTATATCTGTTTATTCCGCTTCCGAAGGGCGAGGTGGAGCTTGCTGAGTACTTTTGACTCAAACATTGTTGATTCATTGTTTTTCAGAGGATCCTTACTTCGTGTCAGAGGACCTTGAGTAGGGTCACGTCCGCACCCAAGTTGTGTGTAGTGGAACCATGGGCGACGACGAGCTACTAGTCTACGTGTTGATGTTCATTATATTTTCCTTGTCACTAGTTGTAGTTTTTATCCATAAGGCTATGCCGTTGAAATAAAGCTCTGTATAGTTGTGGTTCCACTTGTGTTGTAATATTATGTACCAAACCTTGTATTTGGTAATAATATTATATGTTTAGTTTCAATCTTATGGGTCGGGACGCTTAAAAAGCACAACCCAATGGAGCTGTGACCAGGTCGGCCGACCTCCCTAGTTGGCCGACTAGGGAGTGGCGCTGTACCTAGTCAAATTCCATGTGTTGGCTCCTCTCGGCTTGAAGAAGTCAGTGGTGGTTGATTCGCGCGCATTTGGTGGCGCGAATTGACTCTTCTCCCCCCTATGAATAGAACCCCACACCTCACTTCACACACACACCAAAAGTTGAGAATAGAATACCACTCCTAAGATTTAGATTAGTCCTAGAGGCTGCCAAGTTGAAGGGGAGTGTGGTGAAGAGTTTAGGAGAAGGAGGCTTGGGCTTGTCAAGTCCCTCTTCTACACTTGTACCCATACAAAGGTGTATTTAAAATCAAGTAAGCCCTTTATGCATTCATTTCAAGTTTGATTCTCAATTCATAGTGGTTTGCACAAGTAGTTACTTGTGGGTTCACTGCTTTAATTTATTAGAGTCTCTAGTTGTAGCTTTGTGTTCGAAACAACTAGAGTTGTGATTTAAAACGTAAGTGTGGTGCTTAGGTTAGAAATCACCAGTGAATATCTCGTAGACCCACGGATTGAAGAGGTAGGCAGTAGGTGGTGACAACCCTATCTGTCCTTAGTAATCCTCCACGTTAGGCTATGCCATATGATCTTGGAGGGAGTCGTCCTAGTGTTGCTCGGGTTAAACTCATGTCTGAAGCTGCAGCTATCGCAAATTCCTTTGAATTATAATCAATACTTTTAATTCCTCTCTCTTCCTTTCCTACAAAATAACTTTGTGTCCTTGGGTGGATTAGTTCATAAGATTAGCTCACATTGTCGGTACCCTTCGTACCGGGTACCCCACGATACCACAAGTAAATTCACTGTAACACCCTCATTTTCATGCATCATGTCTTGCATACACTCATATACATGTTTAACATTAACCCACAACAAGAGGAACGAGTTTAAAATTGATTTGGAACAAAACCGCACTTAAAATGCAGGAAAGTGCGGACTAGTCCGATTTTACTGAGGACTAGTCCGATTTCTCTCTGACTAAAAATGGACTTGTCCGATTTTGTCTCTAGAAACTTTCGAACTTGTCCGATTTTGTACGTACTAGTCCGATATTCCAAGAATCCTTGAAAAATTGCTAAGTCCCTGGACTTTTCCGGACTAGTCTGATGTTCCAGCGGACTTGTCCGATTTCCTCTCTGACTAAAGTCGGACTTGTCCGATTTTAGGCCAGACTTGTCCGATTTTCTCTCTGGACATTTTCGGACTAGTCAGGTCCTTTTCGGACTTGTCAGATATTTCGCGACTCCGAATTGATCTTTTGTTTTATGACTTGTTTCTTGGGGTTCACGTTAAGTGGGCCTAGGGATGTCGTGCCTAACTCTTTTAGAGCCCATGTGGGACTCTAAACCGGCCTCTACTCCTCTCAAACTCGAAACCCATCTAACCCTAGCCTCCAACTCTATATAAACAACCCCACCCCTTGGCTTGACATCTATTTGCCACTTTTCCACCCCACCCAAACCCTAGTTCGTGGAGAGCCACCACCAAGGAGGGAGGAGGAGATCCCAAGCAAGAAGAAGAAGAGGAGGAAATGAAAGCGGATCAAGATCTCCACCAAGCTTTCGTTCTTCATCACCAATTCATGTCCAAGTTCATCACCAACCCTAGATCATCAAGATCCAAGTGTTACCTCCAAGTTTCTTGATTCATTGGAGTTATAAACACCTGGTATACCTTCTATTCTCTTTTTCTTACGTGAATTCAACCCCAAATCTCCAAATTTACGTCGATCTAGAAAACCCTAGTTCGCTAGTTCTGCGAAGTGCGGACTAGTCCGGCCTCTGCAGACTAGTCTGATTTTCCTGGGTAAATTGTGTTGAATTGATTCTAAAAGTAGATCTAATCAAATCCAAACCTGTATAATTTGTAAAAAGCTATTAGAACTAGTTAGTGATCATTAAAAGCAATCTATTAACAAGTTCTACCTTGCATTTGCATTAATCATGCATATCATGTCATATTGAGTAATATTTGTGCACTCTTTGATTGTGTTCTTGTCTTGTATGTTTATTGTGCGGATTAGACAGATTTGTGCTAGAGAGTGCCGCAGAGGATCTACAACACCAAGAGTTTGAAGGCTTTGACCCTAATCAACTGCAAGAGCAAGGCAAGTGTCCTTGAAGCATATTGATCCTGTTTTAAAGTAAATGTTTTGTTTGCAAAATTGCATGCTTGTGTCAATTTGATGGGAATCCTATGATAGGAAGTTTACTAGCTTTGTTTGACCACCCTTGTCACCTGGAATCATGATAGAGAGTCGGGAAGGGCTTTTTACCTTTTTGCTTCGCTTAATCAACTGGGATGGGAAAACAACTATACCACTCAATTTAATTATGCATGGATGAGATTATGGTTAACTTGAACTGGTTAATATGATATGGTAATGGGTGATCTAAGCAAGCCTGTTATGTGGATGGGTTGGATGATATGGTGGTTTGCTTGCTTTAGATCTAAGGACCGGTTCATGCGAGAATAAGCCAGGACTACAGTGCCACCATGAGGCCAAGTATGGGTGCAGCGTAGCTGATTAATTAGGGCTTTGCTAGTGCTGTTTGGACCATTGTGGATGCTCAGGGAAGGGGTAGTCGGATTGGGTTTACTGATGATTGGTGGGACTACCCTGGGATCCGAATGGCTCAAGAGGGGGCCCTTGGTTGAAGATGTGCTCAGTTTGAGACATCGCCGCTGGTGAAACCTCAGTGGGGTCTAAATAGGCTAGTAATACCTTTGTAAAGGCTATTTTGTGATCTCTTGGCCACACACCAACGGAAGTGTGTAATGTGACCGACGGGTCATGGGCATAAGGGAGGTTCTTAGTCACCGAAAGGTGATGAAATCACAAACACGTGGGTAAAGTGGTACAAACTTTGCAGAGTCTAATAAAACTATCATGATAGCTGTTCTCCAGGTTATGAGCACCTGGACAACTTCCATAATTAGAGGGAACTCGGTATTGGGATGATATTTGGGATGGTTATGGTTGTGACTGGTTACGGATTAATTTCTGGTATTGGATATGGTTATTAGCAAATGGTGAAATCTGGAATTATTGATGAGGATGGTGAATTATGCACTGGTATTATGATATTACTTATGGATGATGATGGGTTTACTTCATATACATATTATATATTGCTTTTCAGATGTTTTAATGTACTTTTCAGCACTTCACCATTATTATATTTGTCATTTGAATCAGCCACATGTCATACTTTCCACACTTGCTGAGTATGACATGTACTCACTCTTGCAATCCCCCCCCCCAACAGTTGCAGGTCAGGACTGGGAGTTTAATGACGATAATGCGGAGTTCTAGGCCGTGTCTACCGTCAGTTTTGCCCGTGGTGTTGATTGGAGCTGCGCTATACCCTATTTCTTATGCTGCCTAGCTGTTTAGTTTGCTTATTTAGTTTATTTCCGCTGCATTAGTTGAACTTGTCATTAATATTCATTAGAGTTTGTACTCGAGGATAATATGGTTTGTGCAATAAAATTTGATAATTAATCTTGTTCTGTGGTAATTTTCTGTATACTCTTTTGTGATGCACTCGTGTATGTGTGTTGAACGTCCTGGGCACACATATGCGTTCACTTGGTTCATTTTCGAAACCCGGTGTCACATTCACGAAGTTGCAGCTGTCCGAGTTGAAGACCTCCGAAGGCTGCACGTGTCCTGTAGCACTGGACCCGCTTGCCTCGTTCTGGTAGCTCCAGCACTACCACGTGTAACGCAAGGTTGGACCTAACTCCCTATATAGGGAAGCTCCGTTCATGCCACGTGTCCAATGGCCCCGGACCTAACCCCCAGTAGAGGGAAGCTCCGGTGCTTCCACGTGTATAGCAGCTCCAAACCTGCCTCCCCGCAGAAGGAAAGCTCCAGAGCTGCCACGTGTCAGGCCTCCGGACCTAAACCTACAACGGGAAGACTACCGGATCTCCATACGAAGGGGACATTCAAAGGGCAGTTAAAGCAGCCGTTACAAGACCTGATTACATGTCATTAATGCCATGTTAATTATGCACAATCAGAGGACTGATAATACTTATAATGCTGCCATTAAGACACGTTATCACCCTATTAATTGCACTTAATACATGTAGATCGTGTATAGGTGATTGAATACCGCCAGGGCCACCTAGGCTAGGCTAACATTGTAACGCCAGTCCTTGGACTATAAAATGACCGTGTCGCACGAACAGTGAGAACTAAGATCATACACACACAAGCATACACACACTCATACAATCAACAACCATCCCGTGAAGTAGGGTATTATGCTCAGGCAGCCCGAACCACATAAAAACTCTCGTGACCGTCTCACTCTTGATCTTACGTGCGCCCCAACCGAATACGAACCTCCGTGGACTACACTTTGGTAGTACCAGGGGAAGTGTCATAGCAACACTTTGACATTTGGCGCGCCAGATAGGGGCGGAATGAGATCTCGAGATGGTGAATTCAGCTACAAGATCGTCCAATGGCCACGCTGAGCAGCCTGCTAGAGAAAATCTCTCCAACATGTAGCAGTTGGCGAACGCTGCTGTCCCTGCGGGCGTTGCACCACCACCAACACCACCATCGCAACAAGATGGTGTCTTTGCGTCGGTTACTGCATCGACGAACAACCCCGAGAACGAGCTGAACGCAGCGCAGACTCTTCTTCAGCGTCCACCTGCACCCGGAAAACCTCAGAGTGTGAAGGAGCAGTGGCGTCCTGATGTGCAGCATCTGGTTGCAGCCGCAGCCAATGCCATCAGTAACCAAGGTCTTCCCCCTACTGGGCATGCACCTTCGAGAAACAGGATCTTGTTTGGTAGACTTGGTTCTCAGGCATCACAACATCGAAGGTGTGCACCCTCTCGGCAAGTGACATCACTGCCCTCTGGGGCACGCCGTACTCACACGGCGTCGAGGCTCTGTGCCCATGATCTGCGATCAGAGCTTGACCACCGATATAGGCAGCAGGATGGCCGCATCCTCATGGATCATGCTCGCGAGAGGCGAGCTGCATGTGAGAACCCTTCTCCCTTGGGGGTAGGGGGTGGCTGTTTGGCTCTGGCCATGCACCTGCGCATGGTCCAATGGTCGCAGAAGTTCCGGCCTCATATGCCGGGGAAGTATGATGGGACTATCAACCCCGTTGAGTTCCTCCAAATCTACTCAACCGCCATCCTCGCAGCTGGAGGCAATGAGGCCGTGATGGCCAACTATTTCCCTGTGGCTCTAACTGGGACAACCAGGTCCTTGTTGAAAGTGCATCTAGGAATCACTTGTGGGTTTTGGATGATTTATTACAAGCAAATGAGATCCTAACCACTTTGTTGAGATGAGCACAGGTTCTAATGAGAAAATGAGCAAAGTGCCAAAAAGAAAGGAGAACGAGTAGTAATGCGAAAAAGAGCTCAAGAAACAAGTGTAGTAGATCATTGTGTATGGAGTGTGTTAAGGAAACACACCCCAAGAGCTCAAGCACAAATAATCTCACACATTGCACATATTTATACAGGACTGGATTAGTCCGACTGACCCCGAACTAGTCCGATATCTTTCTACACAACATCGGACAAGTCCTCACAATGCGGACTTGTCCTCACAATCCAGTTTTTCACTGACCGGACTAGTCCGATATCACCACGAACTAGTCCGATATCTCTGAATAGAATCGGACTAGTCCTCCCCAGTGAAGACTAGTCCCCCAAACACTTCACAAGTTGCACAAAATCGGACAAGTCCGATCACACACCGGACTAGTCTGATATCTTTCTGATGTCAATCGAACAAGTCCGATATTAGCACGGACTTGTCCAAAAACCCTCTGACCTAAATCGGACATGTCCTCCAAGTACGGACTTGTTCCCCATTCACTTAGAGTTTCACTTATCCAGACAAGTCCGAGATCCATCGGACTAGTCCGTATATTTCCAGAACCAAAATCGGACAAGTCCGCTCTCAGCCGGACAAGTCCGATATTTCGGGACACCTAGGGTTTGCTACACACATCATACCGGACTAGTCTGGTGTCCACCATGGACTAGTCCGATCTTTCCAAACCCTAGCGGTAACTTTTGGGAACCCCATATAAATAGGTGTACACGACCCATCTTTCAACACTCTTGAGCCCCTGCGCCGCCACACCTCTCAAGAGTCTAGAAAACACCTCTCTCCACGAATTCCAACGCAAGAAAGATAAATCCCTTGAGGATACACTTTGAATCATTGGAGAGACACGGTTCATCACTCATTGAGCTCTTGGTTTGATTCCCTAATGCACTCCTGTGGTTTTCATTGTGATCTTAAGAGTGTGTCCTTGGTGCTGTTCATATTGTAATCTTGGGGAGCCCTCAACGTGTGAGAAGGACCCTTGAATTTGGTCATTTGCCGAGGATTGGCCTCCGTGGCAATCCGATGAGGGTAGGATTGGAGAAGACCCAATCCTATTGTGGACTCCTCAACATGGATGTAGGTTGCCTCTGTGGGAACCGAACCACGGGATAAAGTACTTGTGTTCTTTCTTTGCACCCATTGTTCTTACACTTCATATATATCTAGGGTTTCAACCAATCTTACTCACTTTACATTGAAACATTGAATATAAGATTAACTTGTGGTACATCCTAGTTTATAATTTTGTAACACTTCAATTACAAGTATATCTCCACTGCATACATTCTAGGATCAAGATACTCGATCCAATTTGATAAACCTAGTCGGTACACACCGGACTAGTCCGCACTCGACCGGACTAGTCTGATATCTCGAGATTTGATCTGGTTGTTAAGTGTTGCAGGTTCCGATAGAAAATAAAAAAGGCCTATTCACCCCCTCTAGGCCACATTCAATTGGTATCAGAGCAAGGTTCTTCAAAGGAGACTAATCGCTCGAAGAGATCATGTCGGACATGAAGGATGTACACAAGAGCGTCAACCAAGAGAAGGTTGAAGAAGAAAAGAACCAAAAATTAGAGAGGCTCCTTGAGGCCATTCAAAACTTCGAGGATGACGATGAGGAGACGCTGGAACTCAAGGCGCTCCTAAGAAAGAAAACCCTCTCCAAGGGAAAAGTAAAGATCAAAGATGAAAAGAAGAAGAAGGGGAGTAGTCACACCGACTACTCCCGATATCCTTTCAACTACGATCGGCTTAATTCTAGCAATAATCATTACTTATCTATTCCACTTGGAAAAGCCCCACACTTTGGTGGCAATGACTACTAAATGTGGAGGCAAAACATGAAAATGCACTTTATTTCTCTCAATCCAAGTTTGTGGCATATTGTATGTACAGGAATAAATATCCTCGACGATGATGAGGAGCTCACACCTAGCCAAGAGCAAGCAATCCATTGAAATGCCCAAGCTGCTGCAGTCATCACCTCATCACTCAGTCGGGATGAGTTCACAAAGGTGGATGGAATCGAGATCGCAAAGGAGATATGGGATACGTTGCAAACCACACATGAAGGCGATCGTCATGTGCGAGAAGCGAAGATCGAGATGATTGAAGGCGAGTTTGGAAGATTTGCCATCGAAGAAGATGAGTCACCACAAAACATGTACAACCGACTAAAGACGCTCATCAACAAGGTGCGAGCATACAGAAGCAAGAAGTGGAACGACCATGAGGTGGTGAAGCTCATTCTTAGAGCTTTCATGCCTCGCAATGTCACCTTGTACTCAATGATATGAGAAAGCCCCGGGTACAAGAAGATGACCCCGAATGAGCTACTTGGGAAAATCATCAACTTTGAGATGATGGAAAAGCAAGCCAAGCATGTTATGGAGATTGCCGATCTCACCTCGGCAAAGAAGAAAGGGGCCGCTTTGAAGTCCACTATCAAGCCCTTGTCTAAAGAAGCTCGAGAAACTCAATTAGAAGAAGACGGTGACGATGAGAGCAACGACTTGGATGAAGATGACATGATACTACTTATGAAGAAATTCAAAAGAATGATGAAGAAAAGACAAGGGACTAAATCAAGTGAAGGAAAGTACAAGGAAAAATCAAGACCAAGGTTGAGGGGGGCATGCTATAACTGTGGTGAGTATAGCCACTTTATAGTTGATTGCCCATATAAAGCGAACAAGAAGAAGACCAAGGAAACGAAGCCTCAACCCAAGAAATTCTTCAAGAAGAAGAAACAAGCTGAACAAGCACATCTAGGGAAAGAGTGGGACTCAAATGATGTGTAGGATCGAAGAGCACGTGAAAAGCTACCAGAGGGGGGGGTGAATGGTATATTTAAAAATCTTACGTAGCGGAAACAATTAAACCCCAAACCCTTTCGGCAGAAAAACGATCTGTTAAAGAAATCGTGTGTGAGACTAATATAAACGTGTTTCACCATGACAAAAGTGGTAGATATCAGAGAGAATCACGTCACGAAGACAACAAAAAAAGAATCACTCAAATCCGTCGAGAAAAACTCAAGTTATGATCAAAAGATCAAACAATGGTCAATCTGCTCTACCCGAGAAAAAACAGTTCTAGAACGCTGAAAATAAACTCGTGTAGATCAGAAACCACAAATCCAATGACCGTGAAATTTTGACATATGATGGATAATCAAGTTTTGAAGACAACCCAAAAAGAATCACGTCAATTGGATCTGTAAAACTCGAGTTATGACAAAACCACCGACGAAAGATAGTGCTGTCCAGAAACTCGACGAGTAAAACTTGTCTGGAACAAGTCGGATGAACAAGACACAAAAGTTCCTTTAAACTACGAATTTTATTCAATAGAACACAAGAGGAACAACCCCAAAGTCGTGCACCACGAGCTCTGGGCTCCCTCGCTTATATAACCAGCCCTTAGGCCAACCCAATATCAACTAGGACTCCAATCCTACTCAGATCACGAATCGTAACTTTCCATAACTGCTCAAGATTCTTCTATACGCAGATAGAAGCAATATTAAGACTTCCAAACACCTTAGGAATGTATCCCACATTCCTAAACAACTCAAATTCATGACACACACGGAATCCTATCATAATTAACTCAAATCTTTCCATATTTGAGTCAAACTCGACTCAGCCGCAGCTTGAGTCCATAACCTAGTCGGTTGGACCTTTCCGACCAACACTTTACGTCCACATCTCTTCATCACGTCTCGGAACCATGTAGCCACGTCCATGCACTCCTTGAATACGTGCAAACATCTTCCAACGACGTCCACGATACCTTCACATGCATTGTTCTTGATTCAATCATGCTGTGCAACCTCTTGATTAGCTCAACCACAATTCCTCCTGAATTTGGTTGTTGGAACCTCATCTCCTCCCTGAGACTAGTCCAATGGATCCCGTCACCAGCCATGTCTTGAACTCAAGCAACACCTGCACATGAATAAACAACCAATCTATACGAGCCCAAGTCCTCGACTTGACTCAAGTTAGTTCCGAACACAACACCTTACGTGAGCACCTCACATAAGCATGTTGCAAAGCATATCAAAACAAAATCATCCATATCAACCAAAACACACCAAAAACATAGCAAATGAATACTAAGCAATCTTTCCAAGAATATAAAGCAAGTCCAAAACTTTGCAAATGAAAAGCAGAAGTATTGCGGTCAAGTTCCGGACCATCCCACAGCAACCCGGAGCTTGACCCGGAGCTTACCAAAACTAGTACAATGAAGCACCTGCCGGAGCTTACCAAAACTAGTAGATCCTAGCACCGGAGCTTACCAAAAACTAGTCAACCCAAAACCGGAGCTAGACAAAGTACGTCGGAGCTTAGAAAAAGCATGCCGGAGCTATCAAATATATGCCGGAGCTAAAGATAAAGCTCACCGGAGCTAACCAAAGCTAGTCGGACCTTACCAAGAAGTCGGACCTAGCATCTAACATAGCCGGAGCTACCCAAAACAAGTCGGACCTATGGTCGGACCTTGCTATAGCTCGGAGCTATAGTCGGACCTTGATAAAAAGGTGTTATGGTGATATTCAAAACTTTTATCATCAAAGCCAAGTGTATTCACGACAAGCCAATGTATTCAGCACACATAGGTCTTACATGATGAGTCCTCATCCGAAGAAGAAGAAGAGATGGCTAGCATAGCCGTCGAGAAGACATCCAAAAAGTCCACTCTCTTCCCTACTCTCGGTGCATGGAAAGGGAACGACACTTGCCTCATGGCAAATGAAGGTAAACGCAAGGTAACAACTAAACCCTCTTCCGTACATTCCTATTCTAGTGATAGTGAAATTGCTAGTGATAATGAAGATATGCTCATCGGCTTAGACAAGAAAACAGCTGCAAAAATGAAATTTTTACTTGATCAACTTGTTGAGAAGGAGAAGTTGATACATCGTCAAGAAGACATGATTATCTCCCAAAAGGAGGAATATGTTGAACTTGACAGGCTTCTAGAACTTGAAAAGGAGTGAAGAAAGTCATTAGAGCTTGAGTTAGCTTCAAGCAAGGAAGCTTGCTTGGAGTTAAGCGACTCAAATACTGCAATCAAGGACGAACTTGCTAACCTAATCAAGGTCAACAAGATCCTTGAAGTACAAGTTGAGTCACTCAAGCAAGGTGACCCTTCATCCTCTTCAAGCTCACCTTCTCAACCCCTTAAAACTGAAACTGCTTCTACTTGTGCATATGGTAAAGTTGACACCAGCTTGAAAGACAAGTCAACCTCTACCAAGGACAAGCATCCTTCACAAAATGGCATATTTTACAAGGAGAAGATTAAATCTGCACGTAGTGCATACTTGGTCACAAGATCTCCAAATGTCAAATATGGCATTGGTTACTCTTACGGTGAAAAGCAACATGCTAGAAGCCATAAGAATATCAAGGAGAGCATTGCCTTTGTAAAGGGAAGACCCTCTCAATCTGGAAAGTCCAAAGTTAACACACAAGATCACCGGACTAGTCCGGTCCGGACACGGACAAGTCCGGTCCTCCGGACAAGTCCGATCTCCCAGACTAGTCCTGTACATAAACAATAACAGTTGCTATTTAGAACTTTTGATGCATCTTATGTTTTAATGAGAAGCAATTTCAGTAAAGTTTATGCTCATTATGTTGGGCCACGCCGTGGGAACACCAAGTCTCATGTGTGGGTGCTCAAATCTCTTGTAACTAACCTCCAAGGACCCAAGCAAGCTTGGGTACCTAAAACCAAGGATTGATTTGTTTTTGCAGGCCTATTCCTCCGGTGGATCTAAATGGGTGCTAGACAGTGGTTGCACCAACCATATGACCGGAGAAAGAAGAATGTTAGTTGAATATGAAGAAAATGAGGATCCAAGCGAGGGAATCTATTTTGGAGACAACAGTCAAGGAAAGGTGCTCAGTACCGGTAAAATTGCCATATCATCTCAACATACGCTTTCTCATGTGCTACATGTTGATTCCTTAGATTATAACCTGCTGTCCATATCTCAATTATGTGACAAAGGTTATAATTGCTAGTTCACTAATGAGGGTGTGACTGTCTCTAGAAGAAGTGATGGTTCCATTGCATTCAAGGGTATGTTAAAGTGAAAGATTTACCTTGTTGACTTCAGCAAGGATAAAGCCGAACTTGACACATGCTTGATTGCAAAGACCAACATGGGTTGGCTATGGCATAGACGGCTAGCGTATGTTGGTATGAGGAATCTTCAAAAACTCCTCAAGGGCAATGACATCCAAGGTTTGAAGGATGTTGTCTTTGAGAAAGATAGGCCTTGTAGAGCGTGCCAAGCCGGGAAGCAAGTTGGAGCACCTCATCCTGCTAAGAACGTCATGACTACAACAAGACCGCTCGAGCTACTCCACATGGACTTATTCGATTCAATTGCTTACATAAGCATAGACGGTAACAAATATGGATTAGTAGTTGTTGATGATTTTTCTCACTTCACTTGGGTTTTCTTTTTACATGATAAGGCAGAAACACAAGGAATCTTGAAGAAAATTTTCAAGCGTGCTCAAAATGAGTTTTCATTGACAATCAAGAACATTCGAAGTGACAATGGCATGGAGTTCAAGAACACACAAGTTGAGGAGTACCTAGATTAATAAGGCATAAAGCATGAGTTTTCAACACCTTACTCCCCTCAACAAAATGGAGTTGCCGAAAGGAAGAACCGAACCCTCATAGAGATGGCGAGAACAATGCTCGATGAGTACAAGACCTCAGATCGATTTTGGGCAGAAGCGGTCAACACTGCTTGCCACACCATAAATCAACTTTATCTTCATCGACTACTCAAGAAGACATCCTATGAGCTACTCACCTTTGATCCATGTGTGCTAGATAGAGAAGAAGCTCCTTGTCAAGCATTAAGAAGAATGGCATTGGGAGAAGTTCGACCACAAGAACCACCTCTACATATACATGAGGAAGATGAACCACAAGAGGAGGCCAATGATCAAGGGGGAGTTTCCATACAAGGTCAACCTCAATAAGACAAAAATGATCAACAAGTCAACGAGGGCAACCATCTAGGGGGAGAAGAAGATGACCATGAAGATTCAAGATAGCAAGTGCAACACCCAAGAGTACACCAATGCGTCCAAAGGGATCACCCAATTGAGAGCATCATCGGTGACATCCAAAAGGGAGTAACTACTAGATCTAGCATAGCTAATTTTTGTGAGCACTATTTGTTTGTATCCTTCTTGGAACCGCGCAGGGTCGAGGATGCATTAAAGGATTCAGATTGGGTAGTGGTCATGCAAGAAGAACTTAACAGCTTCAAACGGAATGAGGTGTGGGAACTAGTCGAAAGACCCAAATTCAACGTTGTCGGCACCAAATGGGTCTTCCGCAACAAACAAGATGAACACGGGGTGGTGACAAGGAACAATGCATGACTTGTGGCCAAAGGGTATTCACAAGTCAAAGGTTTGGATTTCGATGAAACCTTTGCTCCCGTAGCAAGACTTGAGTCTATTAGAATATTACTTGCATACGCTACTCAACATGATTTTAAGCTCTATCAAATGGATGTGAAAAGCGCCTTCCTCAACAGACCAATCAAGGAGGAGGTGTATGTGGAGCAACCCCCCCCCCCCCCCGGATTTGAAGATGAAGAGTTACCCGACCACATATTTAAACTGCGTAAGGCTCTCTACAGCCTCAAACAAGCTCCTATAGCTTGGTATGAGTGTCTTAGAGATTTCTTAATTGAAAATGGCTTTAAGATCAGTAAAGTAGATTATACATTGTTTACAAAGAACTTTGACAATGATCTCTTTATTTGTCAAATTTATGTTGATGATATAATCTTTGGTTCCACTAAAAAATCTTTTTTTGAGGAATTTAGTAAGATTATGACAGATAGGTTTGAGATGTCTATGATGGGAGAGCTAAAGTACTTCTTGGGATTCCAAGTGAGGCAACAAAACGAAGGGACGTTCATAAGCCAAACTAAGTACACTCAAGACATACTCAAGAAGTTTGAAATGGACAAGGCGAAGCCTATCAAGACTCCCATGGCAACGAATGGACACTTGGATCTCAATGAAGATGGACCAAACGTCGATCAAAAGGTATACCGCTCCATGATTGGATCTATACTCTACTTATGTGCATCTAGGCCAGACATTATATTGAGTGTATGCTTGTGTGCAAGGTTTCAATCCAACCCAAAAGAGTGTCATTTGACAGCTGTTAAGAGAATCTTGCGGTATTTAGTTCATACACCCAACCTAGGCCTTTGGTACCCCAAAGGTTCCAAATTCAATCTCATCGGTTACTCCGATGCAGATTATGCCGGATGCAAAGTAGATCGAAAAAGTAACTCTGGTACATGCCAATTCCTAGGGAGATCCCTAGTTTCTTGGTCCTCCAAGAAACAAAACTCCATTGCCTTATCCACGGCTGAAGCGGAGTATGTTGCAGCCGGGAGTTGTTGTGCACAACTCCTTTGGATGCGACAAACTCTAAGGGATTACGGTTACAATATGAACCGTATTCCACTCCTTTGTGATAATAAGAGTGCCATTAAAATTGCCCATAATCCAGTTGAGCACTCTAGGATGAAACACATAGACATCCATCATCACTTTTTAAGAGACCATTCAATGAAGGGAGATATAGCCATTTCACATGTCAATACCAAAAAGCAACTGGCCGATATATTCACCAAGCCACTTGATGAAAAACGCTTTTGCGAACTCTGAAATGAACTAAATATCCTCGATGCTCGGAGTGTGGCTTGAAAATTTGTATACCTGAATGCTATCTTGTAAGACCTATATGTGCTGAATACATTGGCTTGTAGTGAATACACTTGGCTTTGATGATAAAAGTTTTGAATATCACCAAAACATCTTTTTATCAAGGTCCGACTCTAGCCCTGAGCTACAGCAAGGTCCGACGGTAGGTCCGGCTTGTTTTGGGTAGCTCCGGCTATGTTTGAAGCTAGGTCCGACTTCTTGGTAAGGTCCGACTAGCTTTGGTCAGCTCCGGCGAGCTTTATCTTTAGCTCCGGCATGTTTTTGTTAGCTCCGACATGTCTTTGATAGCCCCGGCATGTTTTTGCTAAGCTCCGAGTTGATTTTTCTAGCTCCGGCTTTTGGGATTACTAGTTCCGACTAGTTCTGGTTAGCTCCGGCGCTAGGTCCTGCTAGTTTTGTAAGCTCCGGCGGGAGCTTGGTTGTACTAGTTTTGGTAAGCTCTGGCGCTAGGTTCTACTAGCTTTTGTTAGCTCCAGCTCAAGCTCCGGGTTGCTCTGGCAAGGTCCGGAACTTGACCGCAGTGCTTCTGCTTTTCATTTGCAATGTTTCGTACTTGCTTTACATTGTTGGAAAGATTGCTTAGTATTCATTTGCTAAGTTTTTGGTGTGTTTTGGTTGATATAGATGATATCGTGTTACTATGGTTTTGCAACATGCTTATGTGAGGTTCTCACATAAGGTGTTGTGTTCGGAACTAACATGAGTCAAGTTGAGGACTTGGGCTCGTATGGATTGGTTGTTTATTCATGTGCAGGTGTTGCTTGATTTCAAGACATGTCTGGTGACGGGATCTATTGGACTAGCCTCAGGGAGGAGATGAGGTTCCAACAACCAAGTTCGGGAGGAACTGTGGTTGAGCTGATCAGGAGGTCGCGTAGGATGATTGAATCAAGGGTAGTGCATATGAAGGTTACTGAACGTTGAAGGAAGTTGTTCGCACGTATGCATGTGGTGCATGATGTGGCAACATGGTTCTGAAGATGGGATAAGGAAGGAAAGATCTGGTTAGAAGGATCAGATCGTATCGGTTGATGACTTTGGCTGCGGCGGAGTCAGTTATGGCTCGGTATGGAAAGTATCGAGTTGGTTATGATAGGATTTCGTGTGGGTCATGAATTTGAGTTGTTTAGGAATGTGGGATATGTTCCTAAGGTGTTTGGAAGTCTTAATATTGCTTCTATCTGCGTATAGAAGAATCCTAAGCAGTTATGGAAAGTTACGATTCGTGATTAGAGTAGGATTAGGTTCCTGATCTGAGTTGAGTTGGCTTTTGAGCTGGTTATATAAGCAAGGGAGCCCAGAGCTCATGAGACGACTTTGGGGGCTGTTCCTCTTGTGTTCTATTGAATAAAATTCGTAGTTTGAAGGAACTTTTGTACCTTGTTCGTCCGACTTGTTCCAGACAAGTTTTACTCGTCGAGTTTCTAGACAGCACTACCTTTCGTTGGTGGTTTTTATCATAACTCGAGTTTTACAGATCCAATTGATGTGATTCTTTTTGGGTTGTCTTCACAACTTAATTGTCTATCATATGTCAAAATGTCACGGTCATTGGATTTGTGGTCTATGATCTACACGAGTTTCTTTGCAGCGTTCCAGAACTATTTTTCCTCGAGTAGGGCAGTTTGACCTGTGTTTGATCTTTCGATCATAACTTGAGTTTTTCTCGTCGGATTTGAGTGATTCTTTTTGTGTTGTCTTCGTTACTTGATTATCTCTGATATCCATCACTTTTGTCACCGTGAAACACATTTACATTAGTCTCACACACGATTTCTTTAAGAGATCGTTTTTCTGCCGAAGGGATTGGGGTTTAATTGTTTCCGCTGCATAAGATTTTTAAATCTACCATTCACCCCCCTCTGGTAGCTTTTCACGTGCTCTTCGATCCTACATATCTTCAAAATTCATTGATTTTGTTGTGAAAATCATCTCTCTCAATTTTTCCGAAAAACTATGTCAATTACTAGATCTTGGTGAATTATGATCATTGCTTAATTGTTGTATGCTTATTGATCATATTCATAAAGATTATTTGATTTGCTTTGCCTCCCTATTTTCCTAATAAGTACCTTCAAATATATACAAATGGGCTAAACATTTCTTCCCTAGTGACGACGGACTAGTCCGTGGTCGCCCGGACTAGTCCGCCCGTGCAGACTAGTCCGCAGTGTGACGGTTAGGCCGGACTAGTCCGGCGGACCACGGACTAGTCCGATATAGCCTATGGAAAAGTTCAGACTAGTCCAATCATTTTTGGACTTGTCCGATTTTTCGTGTGCATAACCCTAGCCGCTGCCAAACCCTAATCTTCCTCACCCCACACTTGCCTCAAGCTTTCTCTCTCCACGCTCGAGCTCCCCAAGGCGATTCTTTGATTCCTCCATCAAAACTTCGCAAGTTTGGGTGGAAATTGACCTTCTTCGCATAGGGATTGAAGACCACAGACTTGTCCGATCCTTCCACCCCTACATCTCTGAGAATCAAGCAATTTCGGTAAAATCTCATCCCAAACCCTAGAAATTGCTATTTCCTTCAATGTTGATCGACTAGCTTAGTTCCTATCACCATATACATGCTTCCTTGATGTATTACATTGATGCTAAGCTATTTGTGCATTAGGAATCACCATTTGTCTCATAGTTAGGGTTTTAGAGGTTGAACACCGGACTAGTTCGGTCCATGTACGGACAAGTCTGGTCAACTGGACTAGGCTGTGCCTATATACCGGACTAGTCCAATTTTTGTGAACTCAACCCTAACTTCTTACTTACTCAATGCAATTCCTTGTCATCTATTCTCATCAATACCTTGTGAAATCCATTCTCAGGACAATGTCGAGCACCAACAAAGAAATCTCTGATTTCGAGGCTGAGATGGACCACGAAGCGGTGCTTTGGTCCTCGACGTGCCTAAGCAAGAAGCGCCAAGAGCGCCCGTCCGAGCAGGCTACTTCTCCTCCCCAGGCTCTACGGAAAGTGCTCGCAAAGAATCCTGCCTCCAAGGCTTCTGCTAGAGGAGGCCCTAGCTCAGCAAGTGCCCGTCAAGCCAAGGGCAAGGGCAAAGGGATTGCAACGGGCCCGATTGGCCCCCTAAAGTTGTAAGCTCCAAGGGAAGGGGCCCGAGATCCCGCAGAGGAAAGATTCAATGACAAGGGCAGCAACACGGCTGCAGAGTTCCGAAATGTGGATTGTTACGGCCGTCCCAAGCAAGCTACTGATGGGAGCTTTTGGAGTAACTTCCATGCAGACTTTACAAGTCTGTATATTTTTCGATGAAGACCCCCGTGGTGCGCAGCCAATGGACCGATTGGGCGCATTTTGAGAAGAAGGCCTGCTCACCCTTTGTGGAGGTAGTAGAGGCTATTGAGAGGCATGGCTTGAAGGACCTCTTTGCCTTCTGGAATAATTGGAATGATGAATCCATAGCCCAATTTTATGCCACTTGTCACTTTGCCAGTGATGAGGAAGAAAGGGTGACTTGGATGACCCATGGATCCAAGTACACCATCACTTACGAAGAGTTTGCAAGATTGCTGCATCTTGACACCTCGAGCAATGACAATTTGATCATCCACAACATTGGTGTCATTGAGAAGGACAGGATGAAGTTTCTCTATGAACCCAACTCCAAGTTCAATCCTCCTTCTACCAAGAATATGAAGCCTTTCTTTGTGGTGCTGAACAGAGTCCTAAGGAAGACCATTGCCCCGAAGGATGGGGATGCAGGAAGTGTGCAGGGGTACCTCAGGACCTTGAGGAAGGTCATTAGCAAAGACAGGAAGTTTGACGTCTTTGACTATATTTGGAACGACATGGTGAACATCTCCTGCACGCCGAACAGATCCTGTGGCTATGCACCTTACCTCATGTTTATGATTGAGAAGGTCACAGGAATAGAATTTGTGAAGGATGTGGAGCACCTCCCCTTGAGGCCCCAGAAGCCTCAACAGCCAAGTGTTCAAGCTGCTCCTTCTCCTGCTTCCAGTGCATAGGCTCCGGCGAGAGCTAGTGAAGTTGCTAGGGCTGCTCCCGCCACTAGGGCTCCTCCTCAAAAGGGGTCCCCAAGTGGCATCTTGAAGTATCTATTAGCCATCTTCGCCTCTTGCAAAAAGGCCGAAGTAAAAGTCCACAAGCTGAACAAGAGGAGAAAGGCCGACATGAGATATGTCAAAGAGAATGTGAAGCAAATTTGCTAGAAGCTGGAGATCAAGCCCTTTGGATCTCCAGTCATTTCTGATGATTCTGATTCTGACTTCACCGAGCTCGGGCCCTTGACTCCCTCTGAGCTTGCCTATTTTGGCGTTGGGGACTCGAGTGGTTCCGTTCTTCCTCCTCCTCCTCATCAGCCCGAGAATGAAGATGAAGATGATGAGAGGACCGACAACGAGGCTTGAAGGCCTTAGGTCCCTCCTCTCCTTCTTTTTGGTGTCTTGATGCCAAAGGGGGAGAGATTGAGGGGGAGTCTTAGAGTGTTAGTCTTTAGTTGTATGATGCGAGGAGAGCTCTCTCTTTTTGTGTCTTTTGTCTATTTGTGTGTTGTAAGACTTATAATATGATCTTTTAGTACTATTGGTCCTGTGATGCAATGTTTTGAACTGTTTGTAAAGATATTGATACAATCTGTGATTTTGCTCTAAGAATGGCATATATGATTGTTGTTAACATGTTGATGTCAATTATGTCATTCTCATCATGATTATTGTTTCTATACACTTAGTTATGCATCCCACCATAGAGAGTGCACATATGGATCATGTTTTCATTGCTTAATGTGTTTTAAACTCATATGTGCACACTTTATGAAAATCTCAACTTTTTATCATATTTTGTGAAATCTCAATTGGTTGTCATCAATGACCAAAAAGGGGGAGATTGAAAGTGCATCTAGGAATCCATTGTGGGTTTTGGATGATTTATGACAAGCAAATGAAATCCTAACCACTTTGTTGAGATGAGCACATGTTCTAATGAGAAAATGAGCAAAGTGCCAAATAGAAAGGAGAACAAGGAGTAATGCGAAAAAGAGCTCAAGAAACAAGTATAGTAGATCATTGTGTATGGAGTGTGTTAAGGAAACACACCCCAAGAGCTCAAGCACAAATAATCTCACACATTGCACATATTTATACAGGACCGGACTAGTCCGAATGACCCCGGACTAGTCTGATATCTTTCTGCACAAGATAGGACAAGTCCTCACAATGTGGACTTGTCCTCATAGTCCAGTTTTTCACTTACCAGACTAGTCCGATATCACCATAGACTAGTCCGATATCTCTCTGACTAGAATCGGACTAGTCCTCCCCAGTGCGGACTAGTCACCCAAACACTTCACAAGTTGCACGAAATCAGACAAGTCCGATCACACACCAGACTAGTTTGATATCTTTCTGATGTCAATCGGACAAGTCTGATATTAGCACGGACTAGTCTGAAAACCCTCTAACCTAAATCGGACAACTCCTCCAAGTGCAGACTTGTTCCCAAATTCACTTAGGGTTTCACTTATCCGGACAAGTCCGAGATCCATCAGACTAGTCCGTATATTTCCAGAACCGAAATCGGACAAGTCCGCTCTCAGCCGGACAAGTCCGATATTTCGGGACACCAAGGGTTTGCTACACACAGCACACCGGACTAGTCCGGTGTCCACCATGGACTAGTCCGATCTTTCCAAACCCTAACGGTAACTTTTGGGAAGCCCATATGAATAGGTGTACACGACCCATCTTTCAACACTCTCGACCCCCTGCGCCGTCATATCTCCCAAGAGTCTAGAAAACACCTCTCTCCATGAATTCCAACGCAAGAAAGATCAATCCCTTGAGGATACACTTTGAATCATTGGAGATATATGGTTCATCACTCATTGAGCACTTGGTTTGATTCCCTAACACACTCCTGTGGTTTTCATTGTGATCTCAAGAGTGTGTTCTTGGTGGTGTTCATATTGTAATCTTGGGGAGCCCTCAACGTGTGAGAAGGCCCTTGAATTTGGTTATTTTCCCTTTGTGATTAGTGAAGAGGATTGGCCACCGTGGCGATCCGACGAGGGTAGGGTTGGAGAAGACCCGATCCTTTTGTGGACTCCTCAACGTGGATGTAGATTGCCTCTGTGGGAACTGAACCACGGGATAAAGTACTTGTGTTCTTTCTTTGCACCCATTGTTCTTACACTTCATATATATCTAGGGTTTCAACCAATCTTACTCACTTTACATTGAAACATTGAATATAAGATTAACTTATGGTACTCCTAGTTTATAGTTTTGTAACACTTCAATTACAAGTATATTTCCGCTGCATACATCTTAGGATCAAGATAATCGATCCAATTTGATAAACCTAGTCGGTACACACCAGACTAGTCCGCACTCGGCCGGACTAGTCTGATATCTTGAGATTTGATCTGGTTGTTAAGTGTTGCAGGTTCCGACAGAAAATCAAAAAGGCCTATTCACCCCCCTCTAGGCCACATTCACTGGTTCATGAGTCTTCCTCTTGACTCCATCAACAGTTGGGTGGAGCTATGCCACCAATTCACCGCCAACATTGGGAGCTCCTACACCCAACCTGACACCAAGTTGGATCTGTTCGTTGTGCAACAGAAATCGGGAGAGTCGCTGCAATCATTTATCTAGCAATTTTCTCAGGTACGGAACACAACCCCTTCTATCTC
The DNA here is from genome assembly GCA_036927565.1 of Tuctoria greenei. Taxonomy (NCBI): domain Eukaryota; kingdom Viridiplantae; phylum Streptophyta; class Magnoliopsida; order Poales; family Poaceae; genus Tuctoria; species Tuctoria greenei. The sequence continues at coordinate 179,181,316 of JAYESD010000006.1, forward strand.
CAATGCTTCCATCGTCATCGCCTTTCGACAGAGGGTTAGAGATAAGAAGATACTGGAGAAGGTGGCAACGAAAGAAGTCAGTAGCGTCACAAAGCCCTTCAGCCTAGCCGACAAATGTGCTAGAGCTGCGGAGGGCCGAGAGATGCACTCCAAACCAGCTCCAGAGGCTGGTAAAAACTCCTCCAAGAATGAAGCCGCTGCCTCTGGCAGTGGAAAACGGAAGGAAAAGTCCAACGGCAAGAAGAATCTGTCGGCCAGTATGCCTACTGATGCTGCAGCTGCAGCTCTAGGTGGTGCGACACCAGGTTCTAAAATGAACCAAGTGAACGCATATGTGTGCCGAGGACGTTCAGCACACATACACGAGTGCATTCAAGAAAGGATATACAGAAAATTACCACAAGACAAGATTAATTAACCACTTTTATTACAGAATTTAGAATATCCTCAAATACAAGCACTAATGAATATTAATGACAAGTTTCAACTAATGCAGCGAAAATAAACTAAACAAGCAAACTAAACATCTAGGCAGCATAAGCAATAGGGTGGCACAACTCCAATCAACACCACAGGCAAAGCTGACGGTAGACATGGTCTAGAACTCCGCATTATCATCGTTAAACTCCCAATCCCGACCTGCAATCATTGGGGGGGATTACAAGGGTGAGTACATGTCGTACTCAGCAAGTGTGGAAAGTATGACATGTAGCTGATACAAATGACGACAATAATAATGGCTAAGTGCTGAAAAGTACATTAAAACATTTGAAAAGCAATATACTATATGTATATGAAATATACCCATCATAAGCCATGTAGTTATCATAATACCAGTTCATATTCCATATCCATCATCATATACCAATATCCATATTCAATACCAAAATCTAATTCATAACCATAATACCAACCATAACCATCCCAAATACCATGCCAATACCGAGTTCCCTCTAATCATGGAAGTTGTTCAGGTGCTCATAACCGGGAGCATGGCTATCAAGATAGTTTTATTTGACACTCTGCAGAGGTTGTACTGCTTTACCCACGTGTTTGTGATTTCATCACCCGTCAGCGACTAAAGAAAACCTTCATTATGCCAAAACACTACCATAGGTGTATGGCCAAGAGATCAGAAAATAGCCTTTACAAAGGGATTACTAGCCTATTTAGACCCCACTGAGGTTTCACCGGTGGTGATGCCTCCAACTGAGCACATCCTCAACCAAGGACCCCCTCTTGTGCCATTCAGATCCCAGGGTAGTCCCACCAATCATCAACAAACCCAATCCGACTGCCCCTTCTCTGAGCATCCTTAATGGTCCAAACAACACTAGCAAAGCCCTAATTAATCAGCTACACCGCACCCATACTTGGCCTCGTGGTGGCACTGTAGTCCTGACTTATTCTCGCATGAACCGGTCCTTAGATCTAAAGCAAGCAAACCACCGTAACATCCAACCCATCCACATACCAGGCTTGCTTATATCACCCATTACCATATCATATTAGCCAGTTCATGTTAATCATAATCTCATAAATGCATAATTAAGTTAACTGGTATAGTTGTGGTCCCATCCCAATTCATTAAGCGAAGCAAAAGGGTAAAAAGCCCATCCCGACTCTCTACCATAATTCCGAAGTGACAAGGGTAGTCAAACAATGCTAGTAAACTTCCTATCATAGGATTCCCATCAAATTGACACAAGCATGCAGTTTGCAAACAAAAATTTTATTTAAAAACAGGATCAATATGCTCCAAGGACACTTGCCTTGCTCTTGCGGTTGGTTAGGGTCAAAGCTTTCAAACTCTTGGTGCTGTAGATTCTCCGCGACACTTTCTAGTGCAAATACGTCTAATCCACACAATAAACATACCTACAAGAAACACAATCAAAGAGTGCACAAATATTACTCAATATGACATGACATGCATGATTAATGGAAATGCAAGGTAGAATTTGTTAATAGATTGCTTTTAATGATCACTAACTAGTTCTAGTAGCTTTTAACAAGTTTATACAGGTTTGGATGTGATTAGATCTAATTTTAGAATTAATTCAATAGAAATTAACCAGGAAAATCAGACTAGTCCGCTAGTGACCGGACAAGTCCGCACTTTACGAGATCAGCAAATTAGAGTTTTCTAGATCCACGCGAATTTGGAGATTAGGGGTCGAATTCACGTGAGGAAAAGTAAATAGAAGGTATACCAGGTGTTTAGAACTCCAATGAATCAAGGATCTTGGAGACGACACTTGGATCTTGATGATCTAGGGTTGATGATGAACTTGGAGATGAATTTGTGATGAAGAACGAATCTTGATGGAGATCTTGATCCTCTTTTGTTTCCTCCTATTCTTCTTCTTCTTGCTTGGGATCTCCTTCTCCCTCCTTGATGGCGTCTCTCCACGAACTAGTGTTTGGGTGGGGTGGAAAAGTGGCAAATAGATGTCAAGCCAAGGGGTGGGGTTGTTTATATAGAGGTGGAGGCTAGGGTTAGATGAATTTCGAGTTTGAGAGGAGTGGAGGCCGGTTTAGAGTCCCACGTGGGCTCTAAAAGAGCTAGGCATGATGTCCCTAGGCCCACTTAACGTAAATCCCAAGAAACAAGTCGTGAAACAAAAGATCAACTCGGAGTCATGGAATATCAGACAAGTCCGAAAAGGACCGGACTACTCCGAATTGTCTAGAGAGAAATCAGACAACTCTGGCCAAAAATCAGACAAGTCCGACTTTAGTCAGAGAGGAAAACAGACAAGTTCGCTGGAACACCGGACTAGTCCGGACAAGTCCAGTGACTTAGAAAATTTTCAAGGATTCTTGGAACATCGGACTAGTCCGCATAAGACCGGACAAGTTCGAAAGTGTCCAAAGGCAAAAACGGACTAGTCCGTAGCAAAAATGGACAAGTCCGATCGAGGCCAGAGAGAAATCGGACTAGTCCGCACCAAAATCGGACTAGTCTGCACTTTCCAGAATTTTAAGTGTGGTTTTGTTCCAAATCAATTTTAAACTTATTCCATTTTATGTAGATTAATGTTAAACATGTATATGAATGTATGTAGGGCATGATGCATGAAAATGAGGGTGTTACAAACCTACCCACCTTAAAATGAATCTCGCCCTCGATATTCAACGTGGAAGAGAAGAGATAGGGAAATTCCTTCTTGAGATCATCTTCTAGCTCCCAAGTTGCCTTTGACTCTGTGTGATGCTTCCATTGAACTTTACGCTATCGAATCACCTTGTTCCTTATGACTCTCTCTTTGGTTTCCAAGATTTTGACCGGTTGTTCAGCATAAGTCAAATCCGCCCCTAATTCCAATCCTTCCGTTGGCACTTGTTCTTCTGAAACTCTCAAGCACTTCTTGAGCTGGGAAACATGAAAGACATCATGGACATCTGAAAGATGAGCTGGCATCTCCAACTTATACGCTACTTCTCCTCTTTTTCCAAAATCTTGAATGGCCCAATATAGCAAGGTGCTAGCTTGCCTCTTATGTTAACCCTCTTATGACCCCTCATCGGTGACACCTTGAGGTAAACAAAATCTCCCACTTCAAACGCTAGTTTCCTCCTCCTATTGTCCGCATAGCCTTTTTGTCTTGATTGGGCAGCCCTCAAGTTTTCACTAATTATTTGGATTCGCTTTTCGACTTCTTGCAACACATCCGGACCAAATACTTGAGTTTCTCCTGCCTCATTCCAGAATAAAGGTGTCCTACACTTCCTTCCATAAAGCGCTTCATATGGTGACATTTCCAAGCTTGCTTGGTAACTATTGTTGTATGAAAATTCTGCATATGGCAAGCTCTTGTCCCAACTTTTCCTATGCTTCAAAGCACAAGCTCGTAACATGTCCTCCAAAATTTGATTGGTCCTCTCGGTTTGTCCATCCGTTTGAGGGTGATATGCCGAACTAAAGTTCAACCTTGTTCCCAATGCTTCATGCAATTTCTGCCAAAATCTAGAGGTAAATTGAGAACCTCTACCTGAGACTATCTTCTTAGGTACTCCATGTCGACACACAATATGCTCCATGTATATTACGACCAATTGTGCAGCTGTATATTTGGTCTTCACAGGGACAAAATGAGCTGACTTGGTTAAGCGATCCATAATTACCCAAATTGAGTCATAACCGGACTGAGTACGTGGTAACAAAACTATGAAGTCCATTCCGATTTCTTCCCACTTCCATTCTGGAATCTTCAATGGTTGCAATAGTCCAGATGGCCTTTGATGTTCCGCCTTGACTCCTTGACACACATCATACAATGCTACATATTCAGCTATGTCCTTTTTCATGCTATCCCACCAATAACAAGTCTTCAAGTCTTTGTACATCTTCGTACAACCGGAGTGAATTGAGTAAGGTGAGTCACATGCCTCTTTTAATATTGTCTCCCGAATACGCTTCACATTAGGCATGACAATCCTCTTACCAAGCCATAGAGTACCATGTTCATCCTCATCAAATCTGAATTTTCTCCCCTCTTGGGCCCTTTCCTTGATTTCTTGAATTTCCTCATCCTTAGTTTGAGCTTCCCGAATTTCTTGTTCTAAAGTTGGATTTAACTCCATTGTCCCCATCACATGTACGAATCCGATATTCAACCGTTCAAACTCCTTACATAACTCGGATGGCAGCTCTCGAACCGCGAGTTGATGACTTACTCCTTTTCTACTCAAGGCATCGACCACTACATTGGCTTTTCCCGGATGATAGTTGATACCCAAATCATAATCTTTGATGAGTTCCAACCATCTCCATTGCCTCAAATTAAGATCTGTTTGTGTGAAAATATACTTAAGACTCTTGTGATCCATATAAATTTCACACCTATGTCCAAGGATATAGTGTCTCCAAATCTTCAACGCATGTACCACGGCTGCAAGTTCTAAATAATGTGTTGGGTAATTCTGCTCATGTTTCTTCAGTTGTCTTGACGCATAGGCGACCACTTTACCTTCTTGCCTGAGCACACATCCAAGTTCTTGTCTCGAGGCTTTGCAAAAAATATCAAAACTCTTACTCACATTCGGTAATACCAAAACTGGGGCTGTTGTCAACCTCTTCTTCAACTCCTCAAAACTGTTTTGACAAGCTTGAGTCCATTGGAAAGACTTTCCCTTCATTAGCAATTCCGTCATTGGATTGGCTATCTTGGAAAAGTCCTTGATGAATCAACAGTAATATCTAGCCATTCCAAGAAAACTCCTTATTTCCTTTACGTTTTGCGGGGGTTCCCATTTCAACACGTCCCTCACTTTTCCGGGGTCAACCGAAACTCCTCCTCCTGAAATGATATGACCAAAAACGACACTTCCCTTAACCAAAACTGACATTTGTTGAACTTGGCGTACAATCGATGCTCCCTCAATTTCTGCAATGTAAGCCTCAAGTGTTCCTCATGTTCCTTCTCATCCTTCGAGTAGATCATAATGTCATCAATGAACACCACAACAAATTTATCCAAGTACTCCATGAAGACCTTATTCATGAGGTACATAAAGTAGACAGGCACATTTGTCAATCCAAATGACATCACGGTGTACTCATAAGATCCATACCGTGTCCTAAAAGCTGTCTTGGGTATGTTCGATGGTCTAATCTTCATTTGAAAGTATCCTGACCTCAAATCAATCTTAGAAAAGACACAAGCACCCTTCATCTGATCAAACAAATCTTCTATGCGTGGCAAGGTATACTTGTTTTTGATTGTTACCTCTTTGAGAGCTCGGTAATCTACGCACATCCTTTGCGATCCATCCTTCTTGTCCACAAACGGCATGGGCGCTCCCCAAGGTGAAGAGCTTGGGCGAATAAAACCCTTCTCTAGTTGCTCTTGAATCTGCTTCTTGAGCTCCGCTAATTCCACAGAGGCATCCTATATGGCCTCTTAGCTATAGGTGCAGTTCCAGGTATTAAATCAATAACAAACTCAATGTCTCGATCAGGTGGCATACCTGGCAACTCGTCCGGAAAAACATCCAAAAATTCACACACCACCAGAATCTCCTCAATTGCGGCACCGTCCATATGATTCAACTCCAATTGCTTCGATGCGGTTTGAGATGCTTCAAATTCTACGATGATCCCTTCCTTATTGGTCAACTTTACCGTCTTCGTGGTACACTCAATAACTCCATTGTGCTTCCTCAACCAGTCCATACCAAGTATAATGTCCAATCCTTGAGAATCCAAAACAATGAGGTTGGTGGAGAATTATACCCCCTTATTCCAAGGCTTACTTTTGGACATACTATATTTGTCCTCATCCTTCCTCCAAGAGACTTAACCAATAGAGTAAACTTCATATAAGAGATAGGCAAACTATACTGGGCAACATATTTTGATGCAATGAATGAATGCGATGCCCCAGAATCAAACAACATAGTTGCGGGGTTGGAGTTGGCGAGGAACATACCAATGACCACGTCATCCGCTTGTTGAGCATCCTCCGTAGAGACATGGTTCACGTTGCCACGAGCAAAATTTTGTTGTCCCCGGTTTCCTTGCGGTTGTCCTCCATTGGGTCTTGGGTTTTGCCTCGGCGCATTGCCTCCTTGACCAAGGCCCGACTTAGGACATTGATGTGCAAAGTGTCCAGCTTCTCTGCAAGTATAGCACTTCTTAACTCCACCAGAATTATTGGGGCGAGCTTGGTTTTGAACATGTGCTCTAGGAAAATTAGCACGAGGTGCAAAAGGCATTGGAGGCCTAGGTGCTTGCATAACGGGGCGCTACTGCACAAATTGAGCTGGGTGTGGCGCAAATCCAGGGCGTTGAGCAGGCGCAAAAGAGCTGAAGTATGGCGCATTAGGAGGCGCAAAGCAAGGGCGCACATTACATCCTTGTTGCTGTCCTTGATATGGCATTTTCTTCTTGTTGTCTTGTTCCATCTCATGGACCTTGTTCTCAACCACAATTGCTTTGTCCACAAGCTTCTGAAAGTTGGCATAATCACAGTTGAGCAATTGCACTTGGATCTCATTGTTTAAGCCTCTCATGAACAAATATTGCTTCCGGCTGTCCCGGCTCACATCCTCAGGGGCATACCTTGAAAGTTGAGTGAATTTATTGAGATATTCACTCACGCTTGATCTTCCTTGCCTTAAGTTCTGAAATTATTGCCTCTTCGAAACCATAACACCTTCCGGCACATAATGAGAATGGAAGCTCTCTTTGAATTCGGCTCAAGTAATTCTCTCTTGGTTCTCATGAGCATTGCATAAGGAATCCCACCAATCCGCAGCTGCTCCAACTAGTTGATGAGAAGAGAAAAGCACTCTCTTCTGGTCACTGCATTGGACAATAGGTAGCTTCTTCTCAACGGACTTGAGCCAATCATCCGTATCCATAGGGTCAGCAGCATGAGCAAAGGTTGGCGGCCTAGTCCTCATAAACTCTCCCAACCGGTTATGAGGAGGTGGGGGTGGTGGTGGAGACACGTGGGGTTATTGTTGTTATTGCCAGCCTGCAGCTGTCCCATAGTTTCTATCATGGTCTGCATGAGCTAGTTTTGCACAGCCAAAAGCTGCTCAATATTGATAGCTCCATGGGCAAGTCCTTGTCCATTGTTGTTCTGGGGTACTCCATGGTTCTCCTCTTCATCATTGCCATCCCTCTAGTTGTGAGTCCTCACCATCTGAAGAAAAGCAATAGGTAAGAATTAGAAAACCGTCCCCAACTATATGCATCAAGGGATATGAAACTAAACAACTCACTAGCCTAGGTGGACTTGGCAATGCTAAAGCATCCCAAAATCCTCTATTAAGCACACAAGCAACCAATATATATAGAAAGCAGCACACCAAGCAAGAACACATCGATTCCTGAGTGTTTCTATGTGCTCTAAAGTGTCCATCGTCCTACGGTCAACCTGTGACTCTGATACCAATTTGTGACACCTAGTTCCGAAAATGAACCAAGTGAACGCATATGTGTGCCGAGGACGTTCAACACACATACACGAGTGCATTCACAAAATGATATACAGAGAATTACCACAAGACAAGATTAATTAACCACTTTTATTAAAGAATTCAGAATATCCTCAAATACAAGCACTAATGAATATTAATGACAAGTTTCAACTAATGCAGCGGAAATAAACTAATCAACACGACAGGCAAAGCTGACGGTAGACACGGCCTAGAACTCCGCATTATCATCGTTAAACTCTCAATCCTGACCTGCAACTGTTGGGGGGGATTGCAAGGGTGAGTACATGTCGTACTCAGCAAGTGAGGAAAGTATGACATGTAGCTGATACAAATGACGACAATAATAATGGCTAAGTGATGAAAAGTACATTAAAACATTTGAAAAGCAATATATTATATGTATATGAAATAAACCCATCATAAGCCATGTAGTTATCATAATACCAGTCCATATTCCATATCCATCATCATGTACCAATATCCATATTCAATACCAGAATTTAATTCATAACCATCCATAACCATAATACCAACAATAACCATCCCAAATACCATCCCAATACCGAGTTCCCTCTAATCATGGAAGTTGTCCAGGTGCTCATAACCGGGAGCACGACTATCATGATAGTTTTATTTGACACTCTGCAGAGGTTGTACTGCTTTACCCACGTGTTTGTGATTTCATCACCCATCGGCGACTAACGAAAACCTCTATTATGCCAAAACACTACCATAGTATGGCCAATAGATCACAAAATAGCCTTTACAAAAGGATTACTAGCCTATTTAGACCCCACTGAGGTTTCACCAATGGCGATGCCTCCAACTGAGGACATCTTCAGCCAAGGGCCCCCTCTTGTGCCATTCTGATCCCAGGGTAGTCCCACCAATCATATTGTAAATTACACATATTGTAAATTATAGAGTCTATGAACAGAGTCAGGTAGGTCCTCAAGGAGAACATCTGGACCCCCTCCGGGAGGGTTCAGACAGTTCAAGCATACTTATCTTGGTCATTGTACTGTAAGTGTAGCTTATCGACCCTGCGTTAGTACAAAATGAATAGCACACTTGGCTCTGTTTTGTACCCTAAGTTGGTGCTTGTCTCCCATGTAATTCAGAAATATAATGAAAGACATTGTTCTGTGAAAATAGACTCCATGTGCATTAATTTTGTACAGGCTCGTTTATTTTATCTTTTCCTTCTTGTCTATTACAATATTGTGCAATTCTTTTTGAGATTTAGTTTGAGTTATTCATATGATATACAAGTTATATTGTTGATCTTTTTCATATCTCAGCTTTCCTAGATGGTCTACTCACCTGAACACCAAAGCTAATGACGGGTCTGAAGTGTGCTATCGACTTAGATTAGTCAAGCACCCTAAGTACGCCACTCCACCTATATTCCGGCAGGCCTTAGTAGGGCAGGTCTGGAAGGAATTAGGATCTGAAGAGATTATATCGATATAATTGTTATTATGTTGGGTTCCTTTGGATCTAAAATTCAAATAAGAACAGTAAATCACAAACAAGTTATAGATGAGATGACAAATTTTACTATTTTTCTTGTCTTTGATATGCAGGAAAAATGAAAAAAATCATTGCGATGGTGGTCGATGCCGGAGCTGCTAAGCTCTCACAACCCTCAGGGGGCCCGACGTCGACATTTTTATACATTGAAAGTGGGTTTCATTGGAGCTACCAAGTTCCAACAACTCCCATAGGGACTAGCCATCAACGTGAAGAATTAATGATGATCTAAACGAAGATGGTGGAGAAATCACCCTGAGGGGGTCCGCTGTCGATGTATAAAATGTTGACAGTGGACACCGTCGAATACAGGAAGCTCCGACGATACTAGGGGGCGCGCCGTTGACACTCTACGTGTTGACAGTAGGCACCATCGAAGCTACAAAGCTCCGACAAACCCCAAGGGGCCCGCTGTCGACGCTCTACGCGTTAACAGTGGGTGCCGTCGAAACTATAAAGCTCCGACAACATCCAGGGGGCCCGCCGTCGATGCTTTATGTGTTGGCAGTGGGCGCTGTCGGACCTACGAAGCTTCAACAACCCCTAGGGAGCCTTCCATCGACACTCTACGTATTGGCAATGGGCACTGTCAAAGCTACAAAGCTTCGAGAACCCCTAGGGGGCACGCCGTCAATGCTCTATGTGTTGGTAATGGGCACCGTCAGACCTACGAAGCTTCGACAACCCCCAGGGGGCCTGCCGTCGACGCTCTACGTGTTGGCAGTGGGTGCTGTCGAAGCTACGAAGCTTCAAACACCCCCAGGGGCCCGCCGTTGATGCTCTACGTGTTTGCAGTGGGCGCCGTCGGACCTACGGAGCTCCTACAACTCCCAGGGGGGCCGCCGTCGATGCTGTACGTGTCGGCAGTGGGCGCCATCGGACCTACGAAGCTTTAACAACTCCCAGGGGGCTACCCATCGACGTAACAAAGGGTCCCTGGAGATGTTGGAGATAAACCTTGAAACTCGGAGCTATTGATTTGGCTACAAGCAAGGAGTGAAGTCATCAAGAAAGTGTCAGATCCTTTTGGTACATGTTTGCAATCAAAATAGTGTCCATCTACCAGGGGGCCAACAATATAAAGGACAATGCACTGAAGACACACACAAAGTGAAATTCATTCATTCAAAAGATTAGATTTCATTGATTCAAAATGAGGATTACAAGTGAGGGCAGAAGAAAATAAGATCTAATTACTGGAGGTCCTATGGAAAAATGAGGCAACTTTCTGGGAAGCTTTTGACGTTTCTTACATCACAACTCATCTCTAGTAAGAGATGAGGTCTGAAAGCATACGGAAACTGTCGTGTTGCATTTCACCCAAGAGTATTCCCAAGGGTATCGTATTTATCCCAAAGGAAGGCAGTGAAGTAAAGTAAACACTATCCTCATGATCAAGGTATAGGGTACTAAGTGTTTATCAGAACAGGGGTAAGATGGTAATAAGGGTAGTGTGACACACACCTAAGCAATCTACTCCAGGGTTAAGGTTGTCCTAGTGAGGGTTAGACTACGAGATGGAGGTACTTCTGCTATGATCTAATTACTCATATACATATCCTAATAAAGTACACATGAATAAGCTAATGGTCAATACTAGGGCTTAGTGGTCCAACATATCGGGCATGGGCTTACTTTGGTCTGCCAGGCGACTCCCGCCAAGAGCCTACGTCATAGCCGAACGTGGAGGATTACAATGGACGGATAGGGCTGTCACCACCTACCGCTTACCTCTACAACCTGTGGACTACGATGCATCCAATGCTACTTAACTATCCAAGCACCACACTTGCATGCTAAGTCAATAACTTAAGAGTTGCAACGTAATATTGATCCTAGGGAAATGACTAACTTAAACATCATTGAACCAATGTTGGATCCAAGCACTAACATATTCATATTAACATAATCATATTATTACCTAATTAGACTATAGATGTGGTGTATGATGTTTATGATAACATGGTAATGGCATTATGTCTAGATCATAACAACATGTACACCTAGCACATACATGGACTCCACAACCAAACAAGGAATGCTTTGCCCAAGTATATAAGTAAATAGAGACTAATATTATTATTATTATTATTATTATTATTATTATTATTATTATTATTATTATAAATCACAAAGTCACAAATACAAGAAAAGATACATGAGACATACCATTCCCAATTTGGACTTGGGACTAGAGGCTCCTCTCTATAGCCTAACCTCCACTGAGGACTTGGAGAACTAATGTATACAAGAGAGTGAATGCTCAAGTGGTGTTTGTTGAAGCGAGGGGTGAGGGGTCCTATTAATAGCTTGGAGAAGGGTCAGTTCCAACCACCAAAAGCGAGCGAATCAATCACCCATGACCTCTTCGAGCTGGGAGGAGCCAACACGTGGAGTTTGATTGAGTTTGGCGCCAGGAACTAGTCGACCAACTGGGGGGGGGGGGGTCGGCCGACCTGGTCCTGGCTCCAAACGGCCAGCTCTTCCTCTAGGTGACTGACAGGTGGGTCCCATTCCATGATATGGGTGCTACACCATTGGATGGCCTTGAATACTTTTGTTTGTGGGCCATTTGATTTATGTGGTGCCACGTGTCGATGCTTGATTGCCTGGGATGATATTTTATAGGTTCTATCCCCTTGTTTCACTTCAATTTTTTATAAAATACCTGCATGCACCATTTTCTCCATGTACAAGTGGAAATTGGTTAGAAAGAAAGGTGATGTGTGCAATAAATGATATTTCCTTCATATAATTAAGTTATATTGACAGGTGAAATTGGTATATAACAGCTGTCAACAACAACTTCTTGAATGCTGGCCCTGGCAGTATCTTCTTCTTCTTCTTCTTCTTCTTCTTCTTCTTCTTCAATAATGGGTCCTTCAGCTACCGGATCCAGAGACATATGGGGGTCACGACTTTTGAAACACATCAGCACATATTCGACGATGTTTTTGTCCAAAGATTTCCCCTCCGTCTCTAGTTGGTCGACGATGATGTCACCCATTATGTCTAGCTTGTTGCTGGTAGAGCTCAATGCCACCAGCGCCTTGTCCAGCTCCGGCTCCGGGTAAGCTGGACGTACCGGACTGAAACCAAGCGGTACCAAAGCTTTGTTAGCATGCCCCATGAAGTCCCAGACTTGCTGGGACTCAGCCGCCCTCAAGTTCCTAAGTTCCTCCAGTGACCTCCTGGTAGCCGCAAGATCCGAACCTTCCTGGGTGATGTTCTTGACCTCTTTAGCATGTTGTTGAATACTTTTAGCCACCTGCTTTTCACGGTCAGCAAGCTCCATTTTCCGGAGGTGGTTGCGGTTCTAACGGTTTGCCAGATCTTTCTCCCTGCCCTTCACTTTCTCCTCTCTAGTGGAGACTTCAATCTCTCTCCTGGAGAGTTCCTATCCCACCCGCCAAATCTTCTCCTCTTCTTGCTTGCACCGCTGTTCAAACTTTTTGGTGCGGTCGGCCAAGCTCTGCTGCCCCGGAGATAGCCTTTGGGCAAGCTCTTCCTCTCTCTTCAGGAGGTCCTCCTGCTTCTCCAGGAGAATTTTCTCCCTCTCGTCAAGGGCCTAACGATCGTCAGCAGCCTCGTTGGTCTCCCTAGCATGCTCAAAAATCTCTCGAGTCTCCTGGTGAGAGCTTTGATGGCAGCCTCCCGCTCATTCAACAAGCGGTCCATCAGCGCTAATCGATCCTTCTCCTTGGCCACCCATTCCTTCTGGTTAGCCAGCCTTGACCGCGTCAGCTTCGTCTCAAAGTAAAGTCTGCTGCGCCAACGCCTTAAGGTGTTGCGCTCTTCTTTGACAGCTTTGCTTTCGTGGTCAAAGGCGAGCTGGACCTAATGGAGAATAGAGCAGGCATTGTCTATGGATAGCGCCAAAGGAATTGGCTACAGACCAGCTCAGATCTCTTCTGCTGGTTCAAGCGGGTCTTCAAAGACGACTGAGGGGCCCCAAGGCGCGAGCTCCCTCTCCAACAACTCCACATCGGTTGGGCCGATCGACGGAAGTTCCTCCACATCTACAGTACTTGGAGCTAATGTGGAAGGTTCCCCTGCCAGTTTTTCTATTGTCGACTCAGCGAGGGCAGGTCTTGCAGCTGCCTCTTCTGGGTGCTCCGGCTCGGACATGGACATCTCTGAGGGAACCATCTCCGGAGAAAGCAATGTGGCTTCGTATGGAGACCCCTCCACCTTCGGCTCAGGTGCCGGGACTTCAATTTCCTCCAGCTCGGGTGCTGGAGCTTCAAATTATTCCGTGTGACACCCGGTTCTGAAAATGAACCAAGTGAACGCATATGTGTGCCCAGGACGTTCAACACACATACACGAGTGCATCACAAACGATATACAGAAAATTACCATAGAACAAGATTAATTAACCAATTTTATTGCACAAACCATATTATCCTCGAATACAAACTCTAATGAATATTAATAACAAGTTCAACTAATGCTGTGGAAAAACTAATTAAGCGAACTAAGCAGCTAAGCAATAAGCAATAGGATATAGCGCAGCTCCAATCAACACCACAAGCTAGCTGACGGTAGACACGGCCTAGAACTCCGCATTATCACCATTAAACTCCCAATCCTGACCAGCAACTGTTGGGGGGGGGGGGATTGCAAGAGTGAGTACATGTCGTACTCAGCAAGTGTGGAAAGTATGACATGTTGCTGTTTCAAATGACGAATTTAATAATGGTTGAGTGTGGAAAAGTACATTAAAACATTTGAAAAGCAATATATTACATGTATGTGAAATAAACCCATCATAAACCATAAGTAATATCATAGTACGAGTCCATATTCCATATCCATCATCATATACCAATATCCATATTCAATACTAGAATTCAATTCATAACCATCATACCAACCATAACCATCCCAAATACCATCCCAATACCGAGTTCCTCTAATCATGTGAGGGTCCAGGTTGCTCATAACCGGGAGCATGGCTATCATGATAGTTTTAGACACACTCTGCAGAGGTTGTACCGCTTTACCCACGTGTTTATGATTTCATCACCTTTCGATGACTATAGAATCTCAATTATGTCATCTCACACATCCTTAGGTGTGTGGCCAAAAGATCACAAAATAGCCTTTACAAAGGGATTACTACCCTATTGAGACCCCACTGAGGTTTCACCGGTGGCGATGTCTCCAACTGAGCACATCTTCAACCAAGGGCCCCCTCTTGAGCCATTCGGATCCCAGGGTAGTCCCACCAATCATCAACAAACCCAATCTGATTACCCCTTCCCCGAGCATCCTTAATGGTCCAAATAGCACTGGCAAAAGCCCTAATTAATCAGCTACGCCGCACCCATACTTGGCCTCATGGCGGCACTGTAAATCCTGGATGGTCGCTCCAGGAACCGGTCCTTAGATCTAAAGCAAGCAACACCACCATAACATCCAACCCAACCACATACCAGGCTGGCTTAGATCACCCATTACCATATCATATTAACCAGTTCAATTTAACCATAATCTTATAAACACATAATTAAGTGGTATAGTTTTTTTCCCATCCCAGTTGATTAAGCGAAGCAAAAGGTAAAAAGCCCTTCCCGAGTCTCTACCATATATTACAGGTGACAAGGGTGGTCAACAAAACTAGTAAACTTCCTACGATAGGATTTCCCTATCAAATTGACACAAGCATGCAGTTTGCAAACAAAACATTTATTTTAAAACAAGATCAATATGCTTCAAGGACACTTGCCTTGCTCTTGCGGTTGATTAGGGTCAAAGTCTTCAAACTCTTGGTGCTGCAGATCCTCCGCGGCAATCTCTAGCGCAAACCCGTCTAATCCGAACAATAAACATACAAGACAAGAAACACAATCAAAGAGTGCACAAATATTACTTAATATGACATGACATGCATGATTGATGCAAATGCAAGGTTGAACTTGTTAATGGGTTACTTTTAATGATCACTAGCTAGTTCTAATAGCTTTTAACAAGTTTATACAAGTTTGGAGTTGATTAGATCAAGTTTTAGAATTAATTCAACACAATTTACTCAGGAAAATCGGACTAGTCTGCAGAAGGCCAGACTAGTCCGCACTTCGCAGAACTAGCGAACTAGGGTTTTCTAGATCGACGTAAATTTGAAGATTAGGGGTCAAATTCTCGTAAGGAAAAGAGAATATAAGGTATACCAGGTGTTTAGAACTCCAATGAATCACGAAACTTGGAGGTAACACTTGGATCTTGACGATCTAGGGTTGATGATGAACTTGGAGATGAATTGGTGATGAAGAACGAAACTTGGTGGAGATCTTGATCCTTTTTCGTTTCCTCCTCTCTTCTTCTTGCTTGGGATCTCCTCCTCCCTCCTTGATGGTGGCTCTGCACGAACTAGGGTTTGGGTGAGGCGGAAAAGTGGCAAATAGATGTCAAGCCAATGAGTGAGGTTGTTTATATAGAGGTGAAGGCTAGGGTTAGATGGAATTCGAGTTTGAGAGGAGTAGAGGCCGGTTTAGAGTCTCACGTGGGTTCTAAACACTACAAGGATTCCGACCTGTTGCAACCATTGTACTGCAACGAATACTAAATCATTGCAGTAAGCTTGGCTTTTTGCCACGATTCACTAGTTCGTGGCACTAGGATCTATTGACACGGAACACAATCGTTGCATTAGGATCTGTTGCCACGAATCACTAGTTCGTGGCGTCAGGATGCTAATGCAACGGACCACAATCGTTACATTAGGATCTGTTGCCACGAATTACTGGTTCGTGGCGTTACATGATCTATCGCCACGGACCACAATCGTTGCATTAGGATCTATTGCCACGAACTATTGGTTCGTGGTGTTACAGCTTTATTGCCACGGAACACAATCGTTGCATTAGGATCTGTCGCCACGAATTACTGGTTCGTGGTGTTATAGCTTTATTGCCACGGAACACAGTCGTTGCATTAGGATCTATTGCCACGAATTACTGGTTCGTGGCGTTACAGGATCTATCGCCATGGACCACAATCGTTGCATTAGGATCTGTTGTCACAAATTACTGGTTCGTGGCGTTACAGGATCTATCGCCACAGACCACAATCGTTGCATTAGGATCTGTTGCCATGAATTACTGGTTCGTGGCGTTACATCTTTATTGCCACGGAACACAATCGTTGCATTAGGATCTGTTGCCACGAATTACTGGTTCATGGCGTTACATCTTTATTGCCACGGAACACAGTCGTTGCATTAGGATCTGTTGCCACGAATCAGCAAATAGTTGCATTTGGACCGTAATGCAACGAAACAGAATCGTTGCATTAGGATGTGTTGCCACGATACTCTGGTTCGTGGCGTTACCTCTTTATTGCCACAGAACACAATCGTTGCATTAGGATCTATTGCCACGAATTACTGGTTCATGACGTTACAACTTTATTGCCACGGAACACAGTCGTTGCATTAGGATCTGTTGCCACGAATCAGCAAACAGTTGCATTTGGACTGTAATGCAACAAAACATAATCGTTGCATTAGGATGTGTTGCCACGATACTCTGGTTCGTGGCGTTAGTATCAATGGCCACAGACCCCAATCGTAGCAATTAGGATGTGTGGCCATGATTCACTTTTTTGTGGCGTCAGGATGCTAATGCAACGAAACACAATCGTTGCATTAGGATGTCTTGCCACGATTCACTGGTTCATGATGTCAGGATGCTAATGCAACAGACCACAATCGTTGCATTAGGATCTGTTGCCATGAATTACTGGTTTGTGGCGTTACAAGATCTATCACCATGGAACACAATCGTTGAATTAGGATGTGCTACCACGATACTCTGGTTCGTGGCGTTAGTTTCAATGGCCACAGACCCCAACCGTAGCAATTAGGAGGTGTGGCCACGATTCACTTTTTCGTGGCGTCAGGATACTAATGCAACAAAACACAATTGTTGCATTAGGATGTCTTGCCACGATTCACTGGTTCGTGGCGTTAGGATCTATCGCCACGGGACCACAATCGTTGCATTAGGATGGAGCTACAAGAAGTTTCAAGCAAGGACACGGCTTGTATACTCCCATTCAGTGCTTCCATGCGTGCTCCTACTTAAGTGTCATGATTTTATTGGCCCTTTCAATTACCTAACATAATGTCTGATTTAACTTCAACCAATTAGATGATGACACATAAGCGCGGAGTACGCATGGAAGCACAAACGGGAGCACCAAAGTTGCATCCCCAGATGGTTGCCATGTACGTTCACGCTCCAAATCTTACAGCCAAGGGCACACTGCATGGTTCCCGCGACTGTACCACCCTGCCCTGATGATTGCCATGTACGCGAGCGCACCGAATCTTGCAGGGCGCACGGGCACACACGAACTCCACGTCTGAACTTTGCTCAGCGATCTGAACAACTCGGCGCTCGGCATGCACGATCGATCATCATGCACACGAATAATATTATGAAATTATCAACTTTGATGATTCAATAATCTCAATCAAGTTTCATCCAACCTACCAATGAAAAATTGGATCGTCCAGTCCATCCAACCAAACGTTAATTTGGATGATCCAAGACATAAAGAAATGGATGATCTATCTCCAATCGAACTTCGACGTCAAACCAAACGCAATTGATGACTGAGCACTTTGTCACATGTCACTAGAGTGTACGCACAAGTGACAAATACACGGCCTCAACACCGGGTTTAGGTGCATCATGGACTAACCACATGACCCGACCGAACACTCACATAATTACCATACACCTGCAAGAGCAACCATCTGGCCGCATCCACCAACGCATCCCGACCTTGCAAAAGGATGATGAGCAGCGGCAGGTGAACACGTTGCAGCGGCCGTGCAATGGAAAACGGTGGCAGCGGACCGTGACGTACCTGGATGTTGGCGTAGTTGACCTCGCACATCTTCCGCGAGTCGTTCACCTTCCGCGGCAAGCTGAACCACACTGGCAGGAACTGCTCGGTTTCGCAGTCGAAGAATTACTTGGAGAAATGGGCCACCAACGCATCCCGACCCTGCGAAAGGATGACGAGCAGCGGCAGGTGAACATCATGCAGCAGTGGCGCAATGGAAAACGTGGCAGTGGACAGCGACGTACCTGGATGTTGGCGTAGTTGACCTCGCACATCTTACGCGAGTCGTTCACCTTCCAACGGAATCCATACATGTGCTTTGTCCACAGCCAGAACGCTGCATCTGGTGATGTGACGTTGACAAAGCAGTAGCCCTTGTTGGCCTCAGACCTTGGCAAATGCAACAAACGAGGTTAAGTATCAATCAGTAAAAGACCGGAGCTTGATTAGTATAATCATATATTTCAAAGCATAGGCGTGGTACTTGAAGTCAAATGGAACGTAAATAAAATCGTAAAACCGACTTGACGCAGCCAACTGCAATTTTCGCGTTCTCCTCAGCGCAATGCTGATCAATGATGTTCATTACTTTTTTCCTCCTGATGACTCAGTGTTGGACTAACGACACTGATGATCCGCAACATGCTCAGCAATGTAAAATATCAGGTATTAACGCATCAACAAATACGAGGGGGAGAATACCAACATGCAAATTTAAAAGTATGTTGCGGATCATCAGCGTCCTCAGTCCAGAAGCAGGGTAGAAGCGGCGCCGTGGCCGCCACGAACTCGAGAAAGGATGAGGAGAAGGCTCATCGCCAACGTATCGAGGGGACAGAAGCTACACGACCGCTATGGGCGATGAGCCTTCCCCTTGATCCGTTCTCGAGTCAGGGGCGGGCCGGTGGTGGAGGCGCAGGGGCGGTGGGGGCGCGGCAGGCGACGTTGTGCGACAGGGCCGCAGGAAATTTATTTCCGCCCGCCTAAGCCCAGAGCCGGGCCTGCCTTTAAGACCATCCGTAGTGGTTCACGGAAAAGCAGTGATGGGACACAGAGCGGTTCCAATTGAATTCAAAGATGCGCATGCGAGATGCGTAACCTCTGCAGTACTGCAGGTGCAGTAACAGTCACTGACATGTGGGCCCCACAGATAGCCGGAGCCACATGTCAGTGACTGTTACTACACTTGCAGTACCGCAGGTGATTTCAACGCATGCGCTGCACGCGTCTAAGGCGCCTCGATGACTGGCGTGCACGTAAGCTCGGTGCGCCCGGTCGCATCAGCCGCCTGTACAAATGGCTACGGCTTGAACGAAGGACGAAACCTTATGCAACAAACAACAACGTATAATACTTCCTCCGCCCTAACTCAACTCTTTTTCTGTTTTGGTCGAACTAATTACCTTTGACAAATGATTTATATGGAATTTATTAACTTCAATAACATGTAGTACTAGATTGTATATTATGTAAATATTTTCATGGTGAATCTAAAAGTACAATTCTTGTATTGTTAAAACAGATCAAAATTGCGTAAATCTGAAAGACAGATTTGACGAAACCTAAGACTTCCCTTTGAAAAAGTTTTATATTTTACATTAGTTTTACATATGTAATATGCACATAGGATATATCACTAAATAGTTTTGCAAAAAAAAACATGCAGGAGAAATATGTATATCCCATATATATGCTACTACTACATAAATTAGGGGTGGGCAAATAAACCGAGACCGAAAAACCAAAACCGATAAAACTGAGACCGGAACTGAAGAGACCGAAATATCGGGTATCGGATACTTTTCGGGTAGCAAATATAAATAACTAAAAAATAAATGTCAGGTTCGGACGGATGAATTCATTGTGGAGCTACATGTCACGTACTTAATTATACTAAAAATCATCATCTTCGCTGTCGTCCCCCCACAATAGAGCTACATGACCATCATTGGTATATGTATGTTCGTCGTCGTCGTCTTCATTTTCTGATGCAACTCCATCTACCTCAAACCGATCACCTGATGTTGTCATTATAAGAGTGGAAGCATCGCCGCTGGCTCCCTCAATGTCATTCCTAGCCCATGCGGTCGTATCCTCATTATTGATATCATCAGTAAGCAGATCATCATGAAATGTCTCACCCTCCATCGTCTCAGTCACCTTATTTTCACTATCTCCAGGGGCATGGAAAAAAGGTTCCGTGGCTTCGTTTTAACAACTGTAGCCCATTTAGGATGCTTCACACTTGGAACTTAAAAAACTTGTTCTGCTTGGGTGGCTAGAATGTAAGGCTCATACTGGAATCGAAACAGAGTAGTGTCAACATCTATCATTCCGTATTGATCCTTTTTGTAGCCTCTGCTTTGGTTCTGACTACTTCCAAAAGGCCGATCAAACCATTCACACTGAAATAACAGAACCTCTTGATTTTTTTCAAAATCAAGAGCAATGATTTTCTTGATTACTCCAAACCAATCATGATCAGTGCCCCGAACAACAATACCACTGTGTGGGTTCCGTAAAACTTTTTCCACATCTGCAGTTCGAAAGAAGAAGCCATTGATGAATAACCGACTAAAAAAACGTGCCCGACAATCAGGTCCTCTAGATAATGCATACAGATAATCGGTTGCTTTGCCTTCTTTGTGTAATGTCGTAATCTGTACACATTAGTATAACAGGGGTTATCGACGACAAACCAATTTCAGAACACATATTTGTTCAATATTTCATCAAAGTGCAAACTTGCATGTACTTACTCGTTTCTGAAACCAATCAACAAACTCATCTCTATGGCGTTTATCAACATCACAAGAATGAATCTTTTTCAGTTCTTCAATATGCTCACTGAAAAGGGTACAAAGTTAAATTAGCCATCTACAATAAGCCATATATATATATAGTATACAACATCTGAGTTATACGATATTACTTGATCCATGGAGCGGCCTCTTCAACGTTAGTAATAAGATAATGCCTAATGTTATGTAGTTCCACCATAGTAAGTTGGTCCCATTTATACCCCTTTTTAGAATTATCAACTTCTGTAAATATGTTAGAATTATCAATAGAAGGTTCATTTGTAGCTGCAGCTTCATGACGTTCTAGCCTATTATGCTTGGTGCTGATGTTATCCAAAAACTGACTACAAAAAGTCATACACTCTTCGGCAATATATCCCTCAGCTATAGAACCCTCTGTGTGAGCTTTGTTACGTACATACCTCTTCAATGTACCAAGGTACCTCTCATTTGGATATATCCATCTCTAAGAAACAGGTCCACCCAACCGTGCTTCTTCGGCAAGATGGGTTGGAAGATGTACCATGATATCAAAGAAAGCGGGAGGAAACAACATCTCAAGCTTACAAATTGTTTCAGGAATTTGTTTGCTCATCTTGTCCAAATATGGTTCCGCCAATTCTTTAGAACAAATTCCAGAAAAGAATGTGCTAAACTAAATTAAAGGTGCAACAACCTTTTCAGGCAATATGTTACGTATTGCAATAGGAAGGAGCTTCTGAAATATAATATGGCAGTCATGAGTTTTTAGACCCAATACCTTACATGCTTTTATGTCCACCACATCTCTTGATGTTTGAGGCATAACCATCGGGCACCTTCACAATCCCCAGAAACTTGCACAAGGTGGTCTTCTCATCTTTACCCAAAGTATATAATGCTGGTGGGAATGTGTACTTGCTCTTTATGAACTTCGGATATTGATCTGGCCGTATACCCATATCCTTTATATCAAGACGAGCTTGTAGACTATCTTTTGTTTTCCCATCCATAGCAAGCAATGTCCCCAATATGCTATCACAAATGTTTTTCTCAATGTGCATGACATCTAAGTTATGCCTTATTAGCAATGTCTTCCAATAAGGGAGGTCGAAAAATATACTTTTCTTCTTCCAATTATGCCATCTATTTTCCTCGGTGTGCTTTCTCTTATTATTCGTCGGTCCAAAACTCACTTGATCAAAACACTCGTATTGTTGGAGTACTTCGTCACCAGAGAGTGATGTTGGAGCCTCTCTATTCTCCGCCTTGTTGTTGAAAGAACCTTTGTTTCGACGCCATTTGTGATCCTGAGGTAGGAAACGATGATGACCCATGTAACAATGCTTTCATCCATATTTCGACCAAAAGGCGTCAGTGTTTATATGGCAGTATGGACATGCTTGCTTCCCCTTTGTGCTCCATCCACATAGCATTGCATATGCTGGAAAATCATTTATTGTCCACAATAAAGAAGCTCGCATGACAAATGTCTCTTTCTTTAAACTGTCATGTGTTTCAACACCATCAGACTATAATTTCAGTAGCTCATCAATCAAAGGCTGCAGATACACATCAATGTTGTTTCTAGGTGACTTTGGCCCAGGAATTATCATTGACATCACCCAATAAGACTGCTTCATACACAACCAAGCTGGTAGATTATAAGGGATTAGAATCACAAGCCATGTACTGTAAGAAACATTCATTACTCCAAAAGGATTGAAACCATCAGATGCTAGCCCAAGTCTTATGTTGCGAGGATCAGATGAGAAATTTGGGTGAATGCTATCAAAATGCTTCCATGCTTTCGAATCGGCGGGATGGCATAATATTCCATCATCAGCATGACCTTCTTTGTGCCAGCGCATGGTTGATGCCGTTGATTCTCCCATATAAAACCTTTGTAGACGGGGAATAAGAGGGAAGTAACGTAGATCTTGCGTGCTACAAGATTCTTGGATTTTCCACAAGGTAAAGCCTCTCTTGCATCCCCAGCAGTACTATTTTTCCATCTTAATTCACCACATTTTGGGCAACTATTTAGCAGAGAATAGTCCTTCCAGAATAACACACAGTCATTGACACATGCATCAATCTTTTGGTAGTCCAGCCCGAGGTCACAAACAACCTTCTGAAGTTCATCAAGTGTATTAGGAATGCAGTGGCCCTTTGGAAGCGCAAATGAGAATAGTTCAAGTAACATCTCACAAGCTACTTTGCTCATACCAGTTAAACACTTTATCTGGTAGAACCTGACAATGTAGGATAATTGGGTCAGCTGTGAACAACCTGGATACAACTCATTTTTGGCATTAGTTAATAAGTCATAGAATTTCTTTGCATCCCCAGTTGGCTCCTGCTGGTTTATAGCATTTTGTTGATCATCAACATCTGCTGAAGTACCACCATGATCAGTGCCTCTAAGTAGACTGGACAACATATTTTGCATAGCACCATCATCAGAAATTATCTCCTCATTATTTGCAGATTCCTCAGCAATATTTTCCTGAACTCTTATTTCTCCATGATGTATCCAACAAGTATAATCCAATAAAATCCCATTTCTGAGCAGGTGTAAATGAACTCCCTTCCGTGTCTTGTGGCAAATATTACGACATCTCGTGCAAGGACAAGGCATAGTTCCTCCTTCACGAGTGCCCTGAAATGCAAAATTTAAAAATGACTTCATTCCACCCCGCCACTCCCTCGTATGCCTGTCTTTTCCCATCCATGTCTTATCTTCTGACATCGCTTCCTACAATTCAGTCAGCCATCAGCCTATCCGTAAGAGGATAGATGTACAAGAACAAATTATTTAAGCAATTGTACCTAGCTATTGTTACTCCACGCGCTACGGCCGGCAGATTCTCCTACAAGCGTGGAGGCCGGCGGATGCTCCTCCAAGCGTGGCGGCCGGCGGTTGGTCCTCCAAGCTTGGCGGCCGGCGGATGCTCCTACAAGAGTGGTGACCGGCGGATGCTCCTACAAGCATGGCGGCCGGTGGATGCTCCACCAAGCTTGGCGGCCGGCGGATGCTCCTCCAAGCGTAGCGGACGGTAGATGCTCCTCCAAGCGTGGCGGCTTGCGGATGCTCCTCCAAGCGTGGCGGCCAGTGAAGGCTCCTCCAAGCATGGCGGCCCGCGGTTGCTCCTACAAGCGTGGCGGCTGGCGGATGCTCCTACAATCGTGGCGGCCGGTGGATGCTCCTACAAGCGCGTTGCGGAGAGGGGGCCAGCGTTGCGGGTCGTAGGGTACCGTAATAAAATATTATTTTCGTTTCTTATTTTCCTTCTTCATTCGGCGTGACAAAAATTTCCCGCCGCGGGCAGGCAGGCAGGCAGGACGAAAAAGCTGGGCCGCTTGTTATTTGTGGGCTGAAACTGCACCGATTCACTTTATATTCAAGCTGGGCCTTCGCGCATTCATGACGCTTGCACAGAGCCAAAGGCCTCGAAAGGTCCGGTCCTATCACCGGATTTTCATGAGATCCTCAAGGGATGCTGCTTCCGATGTTTGGCCTCTTCATCCTCGCCTTCTTAAACCCCCCCCCCTCCCCTATTGCTTCTAGGCTCATGTTCCCGACTGATTCCCATCCATGCTCCCGTGTGTTGCCTGAGAAGTCCTTTGCCTCTGTTGTCGCAGTGCCATGCCTCGCAACCATGTTAGATGCGAGCAGGTACCTGCAGGCTCACATACGTGTAGGTTGTCATTGAGAACCTCCCTCTGCATGTCTGGTCTGTGGAGGGCATCAGACAGGTTCTGGGTGACGTCTTCCTCTTTGATCACTTCGATGCTTCCACTTACCACCGGGAGCGTGCTGACCTGTGCACAGTCGTTGGGTGGATGAAAGACCCAAGCCTCCTGCCTTGGGCCAAAATGGCCACCTTCTTTGCAGGAAGTGATGGTCGGACTGGGAGTGACGACGGGCCGCCGGCAGAACCTTTCAACCATGCTGCCATGGTCCGGCCTGGTGGCCTCACGACGGAGCTCATCATCCACCTGGATCACTACCTCGACTATACGCTGCCGGTCCACCCCAACTCCCCGGCCTCCTCGTCATCAGGCGACTCTTCTGACGGACACTTCTCGGTGTCCTTGAACTCTTCGGGGGACACATTCCCGCGGCCGAAGAGATTCTACTGACGGCGTGGGGAAGTGGATGAGGCGGATAAGCAGCTCTTTTAGTATGGCTACCAAAGTATCCTAGCTCATGTGTTACATTTCCTATGGAAACTAAAAATCCTTTACAAATCCTATCCTTCAAAGGGAGCCTATGTTTGAGAGGATTACGACTGGATTAATTTCTGTGAAAAAATTTCCTGTTTAACATTTCGGTTTTCCTTCCTTTTTTCAAACATTTTCTTCCTCGTATTGTCTTCACTTTTTTCTTTTCAGTCCTAGCTACTAGCCTGTTGCATTTTCCTGTTACTACTACTTTACAAACAGCTTTGCGGGCCCCGCTGCGGGCGATCTCCTGGCAACTTCACCGGTTTGCGGACAAGGAGGGTTTGGTGATCGGAAAATTCAAACTAATTTTGCACAGATAGTACATCCATGAACAAGAACACCAAGTACATTTAACTTAAAAACATTACTCCCTCCGTCCCAAAATACTTGTCCCTTTCGATGGAGGGAGTATCTCCGTCCCAAAATACTTGTCGCTTTGGATGGAGGGAGTATATTACAAACACAAGAAAAGATAAACTACAACTAAAACCATGAAATGAAAAACTACAACTAAAAACATGAAACGAAAAACTACAACTAAAAACATGAAAAGAAAACACCTAAATACTACTCTACTCAGCCTCCACCTCCTCCTCCTCGGGTGGGTCCTCGGTCTCCTGACCCTCCTCTAGCACCTCGGGCTCCGGCGGCGGAAGGTGACCCAGTCTCAAGGCTGCCGCCACGACGAGGTTGCGACGACCCGCGACGCCGAGCTCGGCCGCCATCATCTTCCAGAGGGAGTCGAGACGAGAGGCCACGTGTGAGAGGCCAAAGACGTAGTGGCCCATGGTGTCCATTCTAGTACTTTGTGGAAGGGTACCGAGCCCAAGGCGTTCCATGGAGTGAGATGTATCCGTAAAAACATCTCGGGCCATGTTGAACAGGAGGGTATCCTTCATGCGCGGCGGCGAGGGGGTCCAGCCGCGACCGCTTACCGGCGGCCGGGTCCCTCGGCGGGCTCGGTGGCGGAGGGTTGCTCGAGCTCGAAAGCATTTGTTGTATACTAGCTGCGGCTAGGATTTGTGGAGAGAAGAGAGGATGTTGGAACAGTTGTGCAGAAAAGACGATGGCGCGGGTGACCATCTTATACTCCCTCCGTCCCAAGTGAACTCTATTTTTAGGATTCAAACCGCACATTAGTCAACACATAAAATTACCCTAACACCCTTCATCAATACATATCCTCCTACTTTCCATTCAATGTCAGCAAGTTGCTACGGCAACAAAGGACAGTAGCTGAAAATGTGCAGAGCACACAGCTGACATGACCATACAGTGAAAGTAAAGTTGAGCTGGGACAAAAAAATTGGTTTGAAATAACTGCCCACACACCACCATCCCTCTTCTCTGCGAGTACTAAAAATCACCGGGTGTCTCATCGTCTTCTCCGCGCGTACTAATAAAGAGTAGTAAGACGACACACCATCCTCTACTCCACCAGACACACCATCCTCTTCTCCGTGCGTACTCTTCCTCTCCGTCGCGCGCGCCCTCATTGGTTTCCTTCGAAGCCCATGGAGTTCCCCTTGCCGCACGATATTGCGGTCCTGATCGCGAGGTCGGTTGCCGCAACCTCCACCCAGCCCATGGATGACCTCTCCAGTCTGCGCGCCACCTGCAAGGCCATGCACGCGGCGTGCCGTGATCCCGCTGTGGATAGACGCGTGGCACTGGAGCGGGAGAGCAGCTGGGAGTGGTTCCAACGGCACGGGAACAGGAGCTACGACGCCCTCGTGGAGCGCCTGGCCTACGTGGGCAACCCTCATGCATGCTACGTCACCGGGTTCGACCTCATCTTCAACTACGACCGCGCGCAGGCACAGCGGGGCACCCAGTTCCTTGCCCGGGCGGTCGCGAAGAGCCACAAGGTGGCGGCCTACGTCCTCGCCATGCTCCGCTACAGCGCCGACCGCGGGGACCGCGACGCCCTCGAGTATATCCGGCAGGTTGAAGGCGAGGCCCACGTCGGCGACAACGCGGCCGGGTCCGTCAGGATGAAGAGGACCAACACAGAGTGCTGCCGGTGTCGGAATCAAGCCATGCAGAGGCTCGACATTTTCGTGAGCTGGAGGTTACTTTGTAGGCGTCCTTCGGGACCGCCGCCGGTGGCGCTGCCCGACATTGACGATTACGTTTGCCGCTACCCAACAGGGGGGAACCAGGGGCCTGCCCGCTGTGGCCGGTGAGGGTGGTACGAGTGGACCGTCTTCTGTACTGAGAACTATAGGATTGAGCGCGAGTATGACCTGTTCTGCCATAACATGTTGTACTCTATGGGTTATATTCCCTCCATTCCCTATTGGATCCGCTACCTCTAGTTCTCCCAACGCCAATGAAAAGTGAACAAAGGGAGTACTGTATATAAAATAGACTTTTATAAGGCATGTTGATGTGTTTCTCCTATATATGCATGCTCGTCTCTGATGAATGTTGCACTTGTTGTGTTTCCCCTATGCGCTCTCGTCTTTTGTTTAGCCCCATTTGCATCAAAGGAAACTCATGGGGCAGTTTAAAGGAATGGATTCCTCCGGAAGTGACACATGTGCTTTAAAAAATCTAGGTTCTATAAATTTTGGCTTCACTAATAATAAATTTGTATAAATTGCTACTTTTATACAGGTTCGTAATTAAGTACTACTAGATATAAACACAGTGATATAAACAAGGCTTAAATAAAGCATACACATAAAATCTCTTCCACCAGCAACATAGTGATATAAACAAGGATTAAATACTAGATATAAACATCGACGGAACCAAACAATAGTGTTCAACGTACCATTCCAGGCAACAAACTAACTAATTTGACCGTACTAGCTCTTACGTAATCAAAAAACACAAAATAAACTAATCGGCACATCTAGTCCGCACCAAATCTCTTCAAGCAGCACCTTCAGTCCGTCAGCTAGCTCCATGCATCGTCCTGCACCACCACCTTGCTTGGGTCTACCTCCATGCATCCCGCATCACGACAACCTTGCTTAGACCACCGTCATTGTTTTCAGCGGTGATTAGTTTATGGCATCATGAAATCTGGAGTAATTTTTCTAGATCATTTGGGGCTGAAAAAATAGTTAACACACTATATATGAGGAGAAAGATTAGGATATTATATGCTACCTGCACCATGGACAAGATGCTTCATTATTCTGGTCACCAGGATCATTCTGCCCCAAGTCATCTGGGCAGCAGGCGGAGGACCTTGATCATCAGGATAAGGACCAGGCAAGACTGGTCTGTGGTAAGGGTGGGGGTTGCCATTGAAAGGCGGAGGGTCCTCCTCATCACCCGGAAGGTGGTCCACAAAATCAAGACCTAGGACGTAAACTGGTACAGTCCATGAATGTCCTTCCCCGCCGACTTCGTTGCCTCTCCTGAGAACAAAGCTTCGAGGGATGTCAAGTGGATTATCCACCATCACCAGTAGAATGACCCTAGTCGGGTTTCGATCATTTTCATCCCAATGAAGCAATTGGCCAAAACTGGAGAAGGTTTGTTCAATAAACCTTCGCTCCTTTAGATCCAGAGGATAACCAAGTAGCAAAATCCAACACCTTCTAGTAAACTGAGCACAACGCATATTAAGACTTGCCTCATCATGTTTTTCAAATCTGAACTCCCAATTCCCGACCACGTGGAGATTTGCTAGGACCAAAGCATCTCTCTCCAGTTTATTTCTTAACTTGTAGTACATGCCAATCCCATGGGGATGTGCACCGTAAGTAACTACGTGCATTCTTGCCTGATCTTGGATGTACACTGCTATCTGGTCCATAAATTCATTACGTTGGGCAGGAGTTAGTACCTCATTTGTGACCGCAACCGCATATTCCTCATTTTTCATCACAATTTCGCCAGATATGTGGCACACGCTTCTGGTCCTTCTCAGAGGACCACCATCTTCTGGGATCATCAGCCGCGGACAAAACCGACGGGGGTCGTTGGAGAAGTTTGCCATTAATGAGCGACGAGCGGCAAAGAAACAAATCTGCCTGAGAGAAACAAAGGGTGTACTACTAGTATTTGGAGGTTGCGGTTTCTTGGGAGTCTCCGGATTACTCCTATATTATTAAGAGAAACAACATGGAACCGCCGCACATCCCCTGCAGTACTGCAGGTGCAGTAGCAGGGGATGACATGTGGGTCCTATGGACATTGTAATGATGACACCGCGTATAGGGGTAACTTCCGGCCTGTTCCAGTCTGTGCAATATTAACATCGCGAGTCTCGTGACTATTCAGATTTTTGCAGGAAAACAACATGACAAAACGTGAAAAGAAAAAATATAAAAAAACAAGAGAAACACAACATCACGACTGGAGATGTTTTTTGATTCACACGCGAAGTGGATTAAAGGTTAAAACTTGGCGTTGTTAAAGGAGATGTTTTTCAATAAAAGTAGAATTTTTCGATAATACATCAGACACATTGTTCATGAACATAAAAGACATATTACATTAACATACTACCAACACATATATTACAAACAAGAGTAAAGAAAACATGGACGAAAACCACGTAGAAACAAGAATAACACTACTCCTAATCCTATTCTACTCGGAGGCGTCGTCCACCTCCGCCGCCACGGGCGCCGCGGCCGACGCATCCTCTGGTGGCTCCACCTCTGCCCCCGACGGCGGCGGCGACTCCTCTTCCATCTTCACACCGAGCTTACAGGCGACACTGTGCAGAATCTTCCAGCGGCCCTATACCCCAGCAACCTCCGCGATTGTCTCGTGGAGGGCGTCGAGACGAGCGGCCACAAAGCTTAACCAGAACAAGTAGTAGCCGGCGGAGTCCATGCTGTGGAGCTGGGGAAGCCTCCCAAGACCCAGACGACGATAGATGAGAGATGTATTGTTAAATACATCCCATGACATTGTGTCCAGCGCTCTTGCATGTTCAACGGCGGAGGACACGTCATCTTCGACATCTTTAATTCGGCGCGTTAATTCATCGATGCGGGCGGTAAAGTGGTGGACAGTCTCCTGTAACCAGTCGGGCTGAGGAGATGCGGGCATTGCCATCAGTTACAACGGCATTGCCGGCACCGATGGAAACGGAGAAGGAGGTTCGGAGGACGTCGATGGCCTAGAGCGCTTCGACGCGGGGCTACCCATTTGTGTGGCGACGGAGGTGCAGAGAAAGAGCGAGAGGTGGTCGACGGTGGCGGGGGGAGAAGTTTCGAGGCTAGGATCTAAGGAGCGGTGCGGCGGAGAAGCAAAAGAACGGTGAGCCTTTATAGCGGGTCGTCGTCTAATAGCGGGCGTGTGGTGAGGGGTCCCCGTCTCAAGGCGTCAGTTTTTCACAGGCGGTTTTTAACTTTATCTCAGGCGGGTTTTACTTACCAACCTCCTGATAAGATATTTAATCAAGAATATTAATCAAGAAGAAGTAAATATCTTCACTGGCGGTTGGTACTTAATAACCGCCTGAGAAGATGTTTATCTCATACGGGTATTACTTACCAACCGGCTGAGATAATGTCCGATACTGTTCTTCAGTTTCATTATCCATTGCTTCTTTTTCATTTAGATTCCAATATAAATTTTCAAACATGTTTAGATTCTGCAAATTGTGTCCAAATTCGATGATTCTTTCTTCTACATTTGTATAAAATTAACATCTACCACCTGAACAAAATATTTTAAAACTTGTATAGCTGACATTGTAATGTATTGGTAAATATCAAATTAATTTCTACTCACATATTATTCACATTTGTGTATCTCATAAAAAAAGATCCTTCACTCAAATTTGTTTGTATGAACATATTTGTATCATTTATACATGTATGAATTTTGTTAATTTTTTTAAAAGCATTCCAACATGTCAAACTTCAAATTATCCATCATTCTAACTAAATGCTCATATACATATGAGGCATTCATCAAATTATGAACACACATTGATTCAAAAAATTTAAAAAAATCTGAAAAAATTCATAGAGGTTGGTATGATGAGTAAAAATGTCCACTGAAAAAATAAAAGAAAAAGGCATTATATTCATCAAGATAGAAAAATGAAAAATAGCATTTGTTGTATGTTTTTTATGTTCTGACCAAAGTGAAATTTAATGGTTACCTTTAATTATCAATAATATTACAAGAAAGTAGAATTTTGCCTTTTTAAAAGACCCACATCTAATCAAGAATATTAATTAAGAAGAAGTAAATATTTTCACAGATGGTTGGTACTTAATAACCGCCTGAGAAGATGTTTATCTTAGGCGGGTATTACTTACCAACCGCTAGAGATAATGCCCGATACTGTTCTTCAGTTTCCTTATCCCTTGCTTCTTTTTTATTTAGATTCCAATATAAATACTCAAACATGTTTAGATTCTGCAAATTGTGTCCAAATTTGATGATTCTTTTTTCTATATTTGTATAAAATTAACATCTACCACCTGAACAAAATATTTTAAAACTTGTATAGCTGACATTGTAATGTTTTGGTAAATATAAAATTAATTTCTACTCACATATTATTCACATTTGTGTATCTCATAAAAAAAATCCTTCACTCAAATTTGTTTGTATGAACATATTTGTATCATTTATACATGTATGAATTTTGTTAATTTTTTAAAAGCATTCCAACATGTCAAACTTCAAATTATCCATCATTCTAACTAAATGCTCATATACATATGAGGCATTCATCAAATTATGAACACACATTTATTCAAAAAAATTTAAAAAAATCTGAAAAAATTTATAGAGGTTGGTACGATGAGTAAAAATGTCCACTGAAAAAATAAATGAAAAAGGCATTATATTCATCAAGATAGAAAAATGAAAAATAGCATTTGTTGTATGTTTTTCATGTTCCGACCAATTTAAAAAAATTTATGAAGTGAAATTTAATGGTAACCTTTACTTATCAATAATATTACAAGAAAGTGGAATTTTGCCTTTTTAAAGGACCCAAATTTAATCAAGAATATTAATTAAGAAGAAGTAAATATTTTCACAGGCGGTTGGTACTTAATAACCACCTGAGAAGATGTTTATCTTAGTCGGGTATTACTTACCAACCGTCAGAGATAATACCCGATACTGTTCTTCAGTTTCCTTATCCCTTGCTTCTTTTTTATTTAGATTCTAATATAAATACTCAAACATGTTAAAATTCTGCAAATTGTGTCCAAATTCGATGATTCTTTCTTCTACATTTGTATAAAATTAACATCTACCACCTGAACAAAATATTTTAAACATTGTATAGCTGACATTGTAATGTTTTTGTAAATATCAAATTAATTTATACTCACATATTATTCACATTTGTGTATCTCATAAAAAATCCTTCACTCAAATTTGTTTGTATGAACATATTTGTATCATTTATACATGTATGAATTTTGTTATTTTTTTTAAAAGCATTCCAACATGTCAAACTTCAAATATCCATCATTCTAACTAAATGCTCATATACATATGAGGCATTCATCAAATTATGAACACACATTGATTCAAAAAAATTTAAAAAAATCTGAAAAACTTCATAGAGGTTGGTATGATGAGTAAAAATGTCCACTGAAAAAATAAATGAAAAAGGCATTATATTCATCAAGATAGAAAAATGAAAAATAGCATTTGTTGTATGTTTTTTATGTTCCGACCAATTTCAAAAGATTTATGAAGTGAAATTTAATGGTAACCTTTACTTATCAATAATATTACAAGAAAGTGGAATTTTGCCTTTTTAAAGGACCCACATTTAATCAAGAATATTAATTAAGAAGAAGTAAATATCATCACAGGTGGTTGGTACTTAATAACCGCTTGAGAAGATGTTTATCTCAGGCGGGTATTACTTACCAACCGCCTGAGATAATCTTCTTCTCAGACGAGTTTGAATTACCAACTGCCTGAGATAATTATCTTATGATACCCGAGTTTGAGGAACACGATGAACACACTACACATTCATTCATTCACACAGTTGAAGAACACACAAGATACTCATTCATTAACAATATTCAATCACACATATCACAAAAGAACACACAAGATACACAATATTTACACAAGAACACACAAGAACGCACAAGATACACAAGTAATATTCAATCACATAGATGAACAAATATAGATTTCATTCATTAACCATATTTACAAAACAGAAGCAACTAAAAACAACAATGAAAAACTAATTAAATCCTACTCCTAATCCTACTCCTCTTCCTCCTCCTCCTCCTCCTCCTTGTCCTCCGGCGGCGACTCTGGCGCCGGTGCAATAGGAGACAGGGCCGGTTGCACCGGCTGCACTGGCGGTGCAACCCCGAGGTGTGATACCCGGTTCCGAATATGAACCAAGCGTAACGCATATGTGTGTCCAGGAAGTTCATCACACATATACGGTTGCATCACAAATGATATACATAATTTAACCATGTCTTAACTATTAAATAAGTACTTTATTACAATAATCCAATAGTTTACAAATGATAAAACTCTAAATAATGCAGCGGAAAATAAACTAAGCAGCACGACTCCAATCCACAGGCAATTGACGGCGGTACGCAACCTAGTACTCCGCGTGGTCCTCAGGGTACTCCCAATTGTCTCCAGTAGCTGTTGGGGGGGGATTGCAAGGGTGAGTACATGTCGTACTCAGCAAGTGTGGAAAGTATGACATGTGGCCGATTCAAATGACGACAGTAATAATGGCTAAGGGCTGAAAAGTACAGTAAAACATTTGAAAAGCATTATACTATGTCTATGTGAAACAACCCCATCATAACCATCATATTAACATAATATAAACCATATCCAATTATTGCCAACACCATCATTATCCATGTCCAGTTACCAGAACTCAAATTCATATCCGTAACCATAAGCCAAAAACCATCCATAACCATTACCGACCCATAACCATAAACCAAGTCCAATTCTAATCATGTAGGTCATCCAGGTGCTCTTAACCGGGAGCACGGCTATCATGATAGTTTTTAACACTCTGCAGAGGTTGTACCACTTTACCCACACATTCGTGATTTCATCACCTTTCGATGACTAAGAAACCTCCATTATGCCATCTCACACTTCCGTAGGTGTGTGGCCAAGAGATCACAAAATAGCCTTTCAAAAGGGACTACTAGTATGTACGGGCCCACTAAGGTTTCACCGGCAGGCTTGAATCTCCATTCTCCCACCCACGGGCCCCCTTGTGTGCCATGCGGATCCCAGGGCAGTCCTCCTCTACTCCCATTCCCCGCGCCATCCAATGGTCCATACAATACTAGCAGCGCTCCAAATTATTCAGCTACGCCGCACCCAAACTTGGCCTTGTGGTGGCACTGTTGACCTGGCATATTCTCGCATGAACCGGTCCTTAGATCTATGGCAAGCAAACCACCATATCATCCAACCCATCCACAAAACCATGCTTGCTTAGATCTCCTAAATTCCAGGTTGCTAAATTACCATCCCAAGTTGTCGTAATTAAAGTTGTCAACCACATTATTTAAGTTACCCATAACCCATGTAGCGATGCGGTGCAAAAATAAAAATACCCATACCCGACTCATCGTGTATATCCCGGCGTCAAGGGGTGGCAAACAACGATAGTAAACTCCTACGTATGAGTTTCCCATCATATTGACACAAGCATGCAAGTTCGCAAACAAAATATTTAATAAAACATGATCAATATGATCAAGGACACTTGCCTTGCTCCGACGGATGGGGTTGCTCAAGCGCTTCAAAGTCTTGATTTTGGAAATCCTCGTATGCGGCCTCTTGAGCACGTTCCTCTACATACAAGAAAACACATACAATTCAATATGATGCACAAAAAATAATCAACATGCAATGTCATGTATGCATGCACAATTCAATAATTAATTTACTAGGGTTGTTTATTAATTAGATGCAACTAGTTCATACGTGTTCATATGAGTTTACGGGGGTTTTAGCAAGAATTAATGCTGCTGAAAATAAAAAGACGACGCAACTACGGTCAATTTACGTCTATTAGATTCAATATGGTCCCTAGAATTCGCATCGGAAACATGGCCTACCGTAGATGCGATGGCTTCGATGATCGCGGGATAGGGACGCTGCGTAGACGAAGTAGATGCGCAAGGACCTCCGGTGGCACGATAACGGCGACGCGATGGTGACGACGATCTCCGGCGGACGGCGGCGCTCTCCTCTTTTTCCTCCTCTTCTTCCCCTCCTTTTTCTTCCTTTTCTTCCCTGCGGCGCCTCTGTTCTCTGTACCGGCGGCTTTTCTTCTCTGGAAGGCGGCGGCGTTTTCTGGATCGGGAAAACCTACGGAGCTTGGCTCCTTTTATAGGCGGCGCTAGCGTGATACGGGAGGCCGGAGCGTTCGACGCGTAACCGACTCTGTCGGGCGGGTGCGCGGGAGCCGGGGCTCGCGCGCGGGGCGCATCGGGGTCGGGCGTGGGGTTCGGCGCGGGGCCCAGGGCGCGGGCGGATCGGGGCAGGAGCGCGGGAGTCGCGGGGCTGGCGGCGGGGTGGGGCGAGCGGCACGCGTGGCGCTTGGGCACGCGGTGCAGGCGGGGCGTGCGCGGTCGGCCGGTACGGCGCTGGGGCCGGGGCGCTGCGGGCTGGGCCGGTTTGGCCTAGCCGGCAGTGGCCCCTTTTCTTTTTTTTCTTTTCTTTTTTTTCTTTTTATATTATTATTATTATAATATATTTTATTATTTATATTTTATTTATTTTATTTATATTATTCATTTTATTTATTTATTATTATATATATATTTATTGTTATATAATTTATTTACATATATTTCTTTTTATATATTATTATTATTTTATATTTATTCCCTAATACATGTTTTAGGCTATAATTATTATTTTCTATTTCTTCTTTTTGCTACACCATATATGTATGGTTTATCATTTTTCTTTTATTCTATTAATACTTAATGCATGAACATGTATGTAATGCATGATGCGAAAATTGAGGGTGTTACACGAGGTTGCCAGCCGTCGCCCCCACCAGCGTTTTGCGGCCCTCGGGGCCAAAAACCTGGGCCATCGTCGCGAACAGAATGTCGAGACGATCAGCCACCCCCGTGAGGGCGTAGAGGTAGTGGACGATGGTACCCATTCCAGGATACTCTGGAAGGGTACCCAGCCCCAAGGTACTCATGGCGCGAGACGTATTGTTGTACGCCTCTCGTGCCATGAGGAGGCGCTGCTGGGTGTTGATCCTCTCGGGGGAGCTGCAACATGGTTTCTTGCAAGGTGGCTCTATCAGAGGGCTTGGTGGTGGAAGGTCGGCCATCGTGGTGTTGGGTCGTCGGAGCGGAGGAAGACAAAGAAAAGAAGAGGATTCAAAGTGAGCGACGTGCTTGTGGAGAACTAACGGGTGATAGCGCGTCTTTAAGGCCGCGCAGAGTGGAAGATGGAGCAGTTGGTTTACCGCGCATTGAAAGGTCACGCCTCGGGGAAAAGAAAGGTCGCGCACGGTCGTCGACACGTCTTCATAGACGGTTGGTGAGGGGTCTTTATGTAGGCGTTCATCAAATTATGAACACACATTGATTCAAAAAAATATCAATGTAGTAAATATCTTCTCAGGCGGTTGGTAAGTAAAACCCGCCTGAGGTAACCATCTTCTCAGGCGGTCGGTACTTCAAATCTGTCTAAGAAAATTGGAGTTTATATATACCCCTCGGCAGCGTAGGAAAAACCTAACCCGTGCGAAACACTTAGACGCCGTTAGGCTGCCAAAATTTCGTTTGCCGCCAAGTGTTCGCCCTCGTCACTTCCACGTACGCCGCCGAGCTTCGCCCTCGTCACTTCCAGGTACGCCCTCATTTCTGAAAAAGAGTGTCTCTTCACGCCTGCAGCTACCTCGCCTCGCCTCACCTCACCTTTTAAATCCAAGTGCCACACTTTGCGATTCTTGATACTAGAAAAAGGCTAGAGGATTTGCTTTTTGTCCCTTGCTTGATCAGTTATAGGTCCGGAGCAAGGCGCCGCCTAGTAAACCTCAAGAACGTGGTCGCCACTCTGAACGAAGCTAGCCTATTTAGAATAAGAAGATAAAATTGCCATTGCTGGTGAGCAACTTTAACATGCTTGTCACCCTCTCAATATATAGGAACCTTTTGTTCAGTCGCCTTAAACCCTAGAATGCCTTATCAAATCCTAGAATGCTTCCATCTTTTTCTTCATGCGACACTTCATGTAGAGTTAATATGCCATTTATTAGATTTTTTGTCTTATTAGTTCTAGCATGGAAAGCCCTAAGAAGACAGGTCCTGGTAGTAACAATAAAGAAGACAATATGGAGTTTACTGACTCCAGTAGTTCAGGCTCCTATCACAGTCCATCAGATCCTTTTACGAATATAAAAATTAAAAAGACTTCAGCGGATCTAGACCCGGAATATGATCCTGCCGATGAGGTATGGATCACGAATCTTAACTTCAGCAATTCAAGTAATGTTGGTTGTCGAGTATCGAAGTCTTATAATTTTTTTACCTATATTAATTGCAAAGACAATGAGGTGACATCGGCTCCTAAAACCGCGGAAGGTTCTCCAATGGATGAATCCTCAACTTCACTCAAGCGGAAACGAGGGCAACGAGGTCCCAATAAGGGTCCATTGGACTGCATCATGTACATAACAAGGGTCAGTCTAGGTGGGCTTCCCCAAGAACCACTGGATTCAGTTACCAAGTACCGTAATGCATGCGGTTTTCTTGTTAGGGAGGTTGTGCCAATCACAACCGAGAATTGGCGGAAATTACCCGAGCAGACCAAGAATGAGTTGTGGGAAAGGATAAAGAAACAATTCAAGTTCCCGAAAGGCACAGAAGCTGTAAAGAAAGCAACATTGGTCTCTTGCGGCAAGAAGTTTCGATGCTGGAAGAGTGAAATGAATGCTTATGTTAAGGCCGATAAGGTCCCTAGCCCGAGGAAGATGGGAAAAATCACACAAGCTCAGTTGCAAGAGTTTGTTCGTCAAAAGAGCACACCTGATGCTAAAGCTCTAAGTGCAACTAGGTCAGAGCTTGTAAAAAAGAACAAATACTATCATCACTTGGGGTCTGCCGGATATGCCCCCAAAGTCCAGAAATGGAATAAATATTAGATGAAATTACCAGTAAGGGAAATCCTCACCCATTAGAAGGGTGCGATGAGCAAACTCAATGCTGGGTCTTTGCTCGGTCAGGTTTGACCTGCGAGGGCAAACTTGAAAAGCCCGACTCTCTGAATGAAGTAGAGGATAAAATGAAAGAAGTAATTGAAAAGCAACAGAAGGGTCTCTTCAAGCCAAAGAGGGAAAATGAACAACTTACCGCTATCTTAGGAAACCCTGAACATAGCGGACGGGTTCGAGCGGTCTTTTCTCAAATGTCTTGGCTAGATGGTTTCCCTAAAGATAAAGACACATATAGAAGACATGAGAAGTTTAAGAAAACACTTGATGAAACGATTGCTCAAAAGGTCAAAGAAAATATGCAAGAAATAATGGAACAACTTAGACAATTGGGACAATTAGTGGCACCGAGTACAGTGATGGTTCCGGTTCAAAAGGACCAATTAGTATCTCCAACTGCCTACCCTAGCAGCGTTGGTTCCGTGCCAGGCTCAGGGTCAACCCATAAGTTCCCTGTCGATGATATTGCTAACGACAAATCTTGTCATCTTCTTGTCCCGATAGGCAGAGCAGGGAACAAAACCAAACAGGTTGCCACTGCTATGACAAAGCCTGATCGAGACTTCAACGGGAATCCACTTCCGTTGTATTATGCTGTGGTGCAAGTTCTCCAGATATTTGATAATGATTATGAAGATTATGAAATAGACCATGTCACACCTGAGGGGATCACGACACTGGGGCAGGCTGTCAACCAATTAATCCTTTAGCACCGACGCAATATCATGTTGGACGATGAGCCAATTTCTAGCCCCGTCGCATCTCCAAATACTACAACCCCATCTTCTAAGGAGAAATTACATGAAGATCCACTCCCAATCCAGGAAGATCCACTCCCCCTATGTCTCAGCAAGTATGATATCCAAGAGCAACAAGTTGGACAACAGCTTCAAGCAGTACCAGAGCAAGCTGTTGCTAGTAAAGAGCAACCAGTTGAGCAACAACTTGAAGTAGTACTAGAGCCAACTGCTGGGAATAAAGAGCAATCAGTTGAACAAAAGGTTCAACAACAAGCCAGTGTCCAAATTCCGACAACTACTCCTCGATCATCAGTGCCTATCAAAGTTACCTCATACGAAAATAAGAAACCTTCATAAGAAGTGTCAAAATATTTGGAAACTAAGAAGGAAAATATTATAAAATCGAGTGCATCTCGTTGTTCTCATGAGCCATCATTAGGAGATATCGAGGAGTGGGAAGAAGACAGTGTCATGTATAATCGGCGGACGGCTTTAGTTAAACCAGGAGTTCCAATATACAAGCTTGAGGACGTTCCTCCTGAATTTGAGAATGGGAAGCCGTTCATGACATCCATACAACTTAGCAAACAACCCTTCTAGCTCAGAAGAATGCATGAGTGGTACATCCTTGCTAGCACAAAATATGGTCTTAATTGCGTCACATTTCGTATTCCAAAAGAAGCATTCTGGAGTACTGGAGTGGATAGACGAGTCATTTTATTTGAAGAGTTGCGTGCCCTTTTCCATCGGGGCATGCTCGAAATCAACCTGCTGCTCGTCTGGTGCTTGTAAGTGCTCTAATATTTTGTATTTGCTTTTCTTACTACACGCATACGCATTTCATGAGATTATAACAATTCCGGACTTCTTCAATAGGATGCAATACATGGATAATGAAAGGTTGGAGCGCAAGACAGGTATCCTTGACCCTACTAGGATTGCAAAGGTGCTATTCGACGTCCAGGCGGATCGAGACTCAGCACAGTTCAAACACATAAAAAAAAGATTTTGAAAAAGCAATCGCAAAACTTAAGAAGGATAAAAGGACAGAAGTTGCAGCTTACATAGGACATGCGATGTTTAACTTTGTCAGAGACGGTAAGGACCTCGTAAAGGCTCCGTACCACTTTGAGTAAGTTTGACACATGACATTGAAATAGCAATTATTGGTAATTTTTAACACGTGTGTTTGTATGTTTGCAGTAATCACTACATAGTGATCTTCATCAAGCCAACACAGGGAATGATAACAGTCTTGGACTCGGCCGATTTCTCACCAGATCGTTACAAAGATTTCCTTTCCATTTTGAAATTGTACGTTTATTCAATAATTTTAATTTATGCACATTTAGAATGTGTTGACAAGTTTTATATGATATTTCTTGTATTACAGCGCTTGGCGGTTTTACGCGGAACGGCTTGGCGGTGAGAGACCTTCCAATACGAATGCATTGGACATTAAAATGTATTATGCTTGTCCGAAGCAACCTGCTGGGAGTGTCTTATGCGGGTATTATGTATGCGAGCATCTTCGGACCGCAGGCGTATATAGAGTGAGTCGTGAGGATGTAAGTTATCCTTAATGTCGATACCTTATTTTCTTACTTTTGTGTTTCATTTTCATTGTAACTAGCATAGTTTAGTACTTATATTCTCTGCCGTTCAATATTACCAGAAACATTATTTTCATATTTTGATTCCAACTTCAAAATTCAATTGCTCATAGTACAACTACTCCAAAAATACCAAATAAATTCTTGTATACTCTCACTTTGATCTATACTTTGAGATTGTTCAAACCAATACATTCTAAACCTTGTTATGTGTTATATTGTAGCACACGAAGAATCTGAATGAAGAATGGCCGGTTTGTAGAAGTATTCCTAGTGGAGGAGCCGACAGGATTGCTGCTGAACTCTGTCAATTCATTCGTCACGAAATTTTGCACAAAAGAGGGGAGTTCTTTGATGAGGACGGTGCAACAAGTGATGTGTCAGAACTTTGCGACTATGCCAATAGAAATAATTTTTAGTGAAAACTTGTAAAGTTTGAGATGAATTGTATCTGTAACTTGTACATATGTATATTGTTTTAGTGAAATTGACTTCTGTGATGATAATATTGTTGACTTTTGTTCTGTGATGATATTATTGATTTTTGTTCTGTGATTATATTGAATTGACCTAGAAATTAGAAATAACAGCAGTAGTATTGCATAGCTTATACTTTATCACAGGCGGTTATTAACCAACGGCTAGGCATGTCTATGGAAAACAATTATCACAGATGGCTAGATACAAGTAAAGAATCATCTGTGATAACCTAATTATCTCAAGCAGTTACTATTATGGTAGAAACCGGCTGCGGTAAAAGGTCTTCACAGGCGGCTTGATGTAGGTAAACATCCGTCTGTAATGACACCATTATCACAAGAGGTTAGTTATGCTGCAAGACCCGCCACTGATAAGACAATTATCACAGGCGGATATATATGCTGCACAGTCCTAACGGCTCGACGCGTCCCATCGCCATAAGAGAAAATTAACACGTGTACGCCACACGTCCGACTATCCGAGCATTAATGCTTTGTCGTGATCATGTATGATGGCCGGACATGCATGCATGCTTTTGAAAGAGAGCCAACGAGGTCTCCATCATGTTTCATGCATGATTGATCACTTGTTGATGAGGATTTGTGATGTTGATTTTCTTGTTTCATGATGACATTTCTCTTGTTTTGTAATGTTCTATGTTACTGAACTCAATGTTGTTCGTCTATTCCATATGTTATTTTCTTCTCTGTCCGTTGTCTAATGAACTACGTACTCCGTATTTGCGTTCTATGTGTAACATGCATGTGCAAGACCTCGATCCACGATCATGTTAAATTGATGGTGTTATACAAGTGTTTTCTCTTTTTGTTGAAAAAACGATCGTCGTATTTATTATTTGTATATTATTAATATACATTAATAAAATAAAGAATTAATATATATATATATATATATATATTATCATATGAAATATCAACATGGATGGTCCAATCCAACCTACGAAACAAAAACTTTTTGATTGTCGTACATCCAATGAAACATCAACTAGAATGGATCGA
Organism: Tuctoria greenei; assembly: GCA_036927565.1. Lineage (NCBI taxonomy): Eukaryota > Viridiplantae > Streptophyta > Magnoliopsida > Poales > Poaceae > Tuctoria > Tuctoria greenei. The sequence continues at coordinate 179,223,679 of JAYESD010000006.1, forward strand.
GATCCAGTATACAAAAACATGGATGATCCTATCGAATCCAACTTTGACAACAAAAAAATGCACGTACGCGACGGTCGTTCATTAACAGAGAATACAAATATATAGAACCGATAGTTCATTAAATAACAGACAAAAAACAAAATAATAGATGGAACAGAGGAACAATGACATTGAGTTCATTAGCATAAAACAATAGTACTACAAAACAAGAAAAACAACATCACGAAACAAGAAAACCAACATCACAGACCCTTTCTTCATCCTCGTGCCGAGGGCGCGCGCGCGGCACCGCCGTGGCGGGGCTCACCGGAGATCTCGCCGCTGGCCTTTCCAGTGCGCCAAGTAACTGACGCGCCGCACGAGGTCTGCGGAGAAGTTAAGAAGCCGTGGTGCAGGGACGCGTGTGCGACATTCCACATGGATACAAGAGAGACAGAAGGATCTCTGAAGATCATCTTCCATAGTGGTTTAATTGCGCCGCACGAGGTCTGCAAAGAGTTCAATGCACGGCAAACGAACCGCTCCCTCGTCTACTCTGCATAGACCATATATAAGGCGCTTCGTCGGTTATGTACAAGCACAAAACTTTTGCACTCCTTTCTTCTTCTTCCATTGTTCCACCTCCTAGTCCAGCACCGACGAACCACCACAGCCATGGCCAACCTTCTGCCTCCTAGCCCGCCGAGGCAGCCACCTTGCAAGCGGATATGCTGCAGCTCTCCCGAGAGGGTGAACGACGACCAGCGCCTCATTATGGCGTGAGAGGCATACAACAATACGTCTCGGGCCTTGGACGCCTTGGGTCTTGGTACCCTTCCCGAGTTTCCGGGAAAGGATACCACCGGCCGCTACCTCTATGCCCTCACGGGTGTGGCCGATCGCCTGGACATCTTGTCCGGGACGATGACCTAGGAGCTCAGCGCCGAGGCCCATAGTGCCCTGGTGGCGGCGACGGAGAGGAACTTCCGTCGTGGCGAGGTTCCACCGCTGGTGCAGCCGGAGCCACCAGTGCAGCCGGAGCAATCAGCTCAGCCGGAGCAGCCGACCCACTCTCCTGCTGCATCGTCGCTGGAAGAGGAGGAGGAGGAGGAGCAGTAGGAGGAGGAGGTGGACGACGACGATGACGATGACGACGACGACGATGACGATGATGATGACGACGACGATGATGACGGCGATGATGATGGCGACCACGACAACGACGACGATGACGAGGAGGAGGAGGAGGACCGCTTGTCATGGTTTGAGAAGTTGGGGGAGAGGGCGGAGGAGGCGAGGCCGGTAGAGTAGTTTTAGGAGTTCTTGTACATATTTATTTTGTAGTTTTCGTAGTTTTTGTACATGTTTAGCTTCAATTATGTTCTTGTACATATTTCTTGTGTTTTGTAATATATATGTGTTCATTCGTGTCAATGAATACTGGTGTGTTAGAATTTCTGGATTTCAATCAAGTGAATACTGGTGTGTTAGAATGACTTTAAGCGCATCTCGCATCACTTTGTGATCAATGAACATTCGATCTGTCACCCATCGTTGTCTCCTATTTGGGTTTCTTACGTAGTGTAATTGGTTGATCATGTTTGCGGTCCGTGCATGTTAGACATAGCTAGAATTAATTAAAACACCTCGGTCATGTTTAACAACACTAACATGCATGCATATATATATACCTCAAACAGTACATGACGATCTTTCAACAAAAAGAGAAAACAAAGGTATAACATCATGAAACATGATCGTGGATCGAGGTCGCACATGCATGTTGAACATAGAACAGAAATAGTATTAGACAACAGACAGAGAATAAAAGAACATATGGAACAGGTGCGAAGGATTAGTCCCACCACGGAAAGTTGAGGTCGGTGCACTGACGTTATAAGGCATGGCGCACAGTTGCAGTTAAAAATCCAAATAAAAGTAATGCGTGCAGTACTAGGTTCATGTTCGCTGCAAGGCGTCCGCTGGCACGGACGCGTGGTCACGAAGTTGGCTTAGGTGTGAACGGACAGATTTCTTTTATATAACAAAAAAATTGTTTTTCCCCGCGTGTAAATTTACTCCTAATGGGACGCGTCGAGCCGTTGGGACCGAGAGGATGCAAACCGCAGTTTTGAGGAAACCGGGGCCACCGACCGGTTCATAATTAAGTGCATCATCTCGACACGCCCGCTTAGACGACGACCCGCTATAAAGGCTCACCGTCCTCTTGCTTCTCCACCGCACCACTCCTTAGATCCTAGCCTCTAAACTTCTCCCCCCGCCACCGTCGACCACCTCTCGCTCTTTCTCTGCACTTCTGTCGCCACACAAATGGGTAGCCCCGCGCCGAAGCGCTCTAGGCCATCGACGTCCTCCGAACCTCCTTCTCCGTTTCCATCTCTGCCGGCAATGCCGGTGGAATTGATGGTGGCGCCCGTATCTCCGCCCACGATGCCTGCACTTCCTCATCCCGGGTTGGTTGAGCAGACTCTCAGACTCCTCACCGACCGCATCGACAAACTCGATCGGCGCCTTAAGGTGGCCACCGACGCCAAGTCCGCCGCCGCTCATAGCGCACTAGCGCTCAACACACTGGCGCGGAAGGTCTTTTCCGACACAAATTGCTCGTGTCACCGTCTGGGTCTTGGGACCCTTCCCCTCCACACGAGCATGGACACCGCGGGCCACTACTGCTACGGGTTGATGACTATGGCCGGTCGTCTCGACGCCCTCCACGAGACGATCGCGGAGGTTGCTGGGGTAGAGGGTCTCCTGAAGATTAAGCACCGCGTCGTTGGGAAGCTTCAGACAGTGACGAAGGTTGAGGAGTATGAGGCGGCTTGGGCAGCGGAGGCAGCGGAGGAGGCGGAGCAAGAGGCATCTCTTGAGGCGGAGGTGGATGCGACTATGGAGGTGGCGGCAGCAGCAGAGGAGGAGCAGGAGGAGGCGGCAGCGGCGGCGGAGGCGGCAGCAGCGGCGGAGGAGGAGGAGGAGGAGGCGGCACCGGCGGCGGAGGCGGAGGAGGCGGCATCGGCGGAGGAGGAGGACATGGTTTTCTCCCAGTAGAGTAGTATTAGGAGTAGTTTATCTATTTCATGATCTCTGAGTAGAGTAGTATTAGGTGTAGTTTATCTTGTTCTTGCTGTCTACTACGTGTTTTCCTATTACTTGTTTGTTAATGAAATATGTCTTTATGTTCATGAACAATGTGTTCTATATATGTAGTATTGAAAAACTTCTTTTATCGAAAACATCTTCTATATGTTTCTAACTTGGGACCGTCTATATTTCTTGTGGCTGAATGAATGAAATGCGGGTAAACATTATCCTTACTCGTAATAGAACTAACAACAGACATGATGCATAATTAACTTGATTAGGAAATTACGTCATCTAAATTGCTAACTAGTCCATCGCCTGATGCAACAGGTGCATGAAAAGTACTTTATCTGTTGTAACTAATATCCGATGACATTGTTGATATATATATCGTATGTACCTGTGATACTCGTATCACAGGCGGCTTTGGATCGACGGCCTGAAGATTAGATATCATAGGGGAAAATGTTTTTTTTGTAGTAGTAGTATATACTCTGTATATGTTATCATTTCATTGCGACGAATGTTATATATAAAATGCGATTGTTTACCTTTTACTAGACCATGGATTTGCCGTCCTCCTTTCGCGTACTTGGGTGTTCTGTATTTGCATGTCGTTTGCATTAGCACAACAATATATTTGGTGATTCATATTTTTGTTCGTATTTTTTTTGGAATGTCCCACTACCACATGACTGCTTTTACATCTCCATGAAAACAAAGATGAACGGCAGGTAGCGGTCCCTCGAAAAAATTTTCGTTCTTCTTGGCGCGCACAATTGAGATTCTCACAATTGAAACTTCACTCCGTGTGCCCAAAATTCCAGTCCCGCCCATTTGTAGCTAGCCACGACGAATATAAATGTGCGTCTCCCTCTAATCCCGCAGTGGCTTCCGTTCTCGGCACACATGTTGTCCTCTTAGTGCTGTGTTCCAAACTTGCATTCCTAAGAAATTCCCGTGTGAGTGGTGGTGGTGACTATGGGTACAACGTCGAGCGACCAAGTTTGACGAGCTCTACCGAACCTCTTCGTCGCTGACCCCGCCCTGCAACATCCCGGACTCCAGTTTTGTGCAATGTAAGTTCTACACGATCCATGCCGTCTTTTTATAGAGCTACTCCCTCCTTATCGCTTTAGTTGTCGTCCCAACAGCTGCAACCAGTTCATTCCTAGTTGTCGTCCCAACTCCTTATATGCTCTTATGTTTCATGAATGTCTAGTATAAATTCTGATTAATGGTGCAGTCGTACAATCAACTATCCTCAATTGTTAGATCTGCATCCTACAGTCGATTCATCTTTTTATTTTACCCTAGCATCTGATTGCATTCTACTTTTTTCCATATATAAAATACACTACACCTCTGCCCCGAAATAAATGTTGTTCCGACAGTTTATGGTAGTGTATTTCTAGTACATTTCCATGTCAGGAAAGATAACTATTAAAAACCGCATGTACTATGTAATTTCTTGATTTAGAAGTAAATGACGCCAGGATTATCTTATCAACCACTCCCAATGTTGTACTCTCATTCCTGTGTTCCAAACTTGTATTCCTAAGATTTTCAGTTCTCACGGTTTATACACGTTTTTCTTGTTTTTCTTTCTCGGATTGTACGGTTTTTTTACTACTCCTTCATTTCTAATTCCTCCATTCAAAACAAACATTTTCAGTTCATAGCAACCACACCGCCCGATCTAAAATACACATCCTCATGTAATCTGACGTTATCACTGTTACTTACTATATATACTCTTTACTTTAGGAACAAGACACCAAACCGTCATGTCGTCTACAAGTAATCGTGATGGGCAACAAGCACCTGGTATAACTATAAATGTGTTTACTATCAAAATACACATATTTATAACACGTTAATTCCTTTGCATCGTATGCAGAGAATATTGCAGCACCTGATGCTTAGGAACCCTGAGATTCGTCATCCCATGCTAGTACTACGAGTATAAATTTGTACTGGGCTCTACTAAATATTTTAGCATATGTGATGGCGTGATTTATTGATGCCTACACACGCACGATGGGCTCTCTCGCCACCGGCCACTCCGGTACCAGCGACCACACCCTGCTGCTGCTCACTTCAGTGTCCTCCCCGACGCGTCTCCCTCCACCATTGCCACGTCCCATCCTTCGCGTGTCATGATGACCCCGGCGCCCGCAAACCCCTGTCGCCGCCGGTCACTCCGGCACCAGCCGGCGCCCATGCCCTGCTGGTGAGTATATATGATAGCGTGATTTATTGATGCCTACACGTGCACGCTAGGCTCTATCGCTGCCGCCACTCCGGCACCGGCAACCACGCTCTGCTGCTGCTCACTTCAGTGTCCTCAGAAACGCGTCTCCCTCGACCATCGCCACGTCCCATCCTTCGTGTGTCATGATGACCCCACCGCCCGCAAACCTATGTCGCCGCTGGTCACTCCGACACCGACCGGCGCCCACGCCCTGCTGGTGGTCACTTCACTATCCTCCCCGACGCGTCTCCCTCCATCTCCACGTCCCATCGTTCGCGTGCCATGATGACCCCGCCGCCCGCAAACCCCTGGCCATTACGGCGTACCTACATGCTATGCCCCATATGACATGGCATACCCTGGAAAAAATAGTCCAATATCATTAACCCCTGTCCACTAAGAAATGTTAGTATCATATAGTTTAGAGATGCATGTACATGAGGGTTCATTGCTGCTTATATGATCTCAGTTCCATTTTTTACACTGCCAAATGCGTTGCTGATGTCTCGTAATTAACGCAAGATTATATTCATGTATCTGTTCTAGTAGCACTTTAGGGCGAGATGCTAACATGCAGAGCAAAATATCAGTATGCAATCCACCTAAATTTAATTCCTAGATCCGCCACACTATCCTCCTAGCCTCGAGACTTGCCCCGGAGTGATATCAATGGACGCAGATCACCTGACTTATACATTTTTACTGCACGCGATGCAGTAAAGATCCAACGGAATCACACCGTTGGATCTTTACTGCATCGCCTGCAAGAAAAACGTAAGTCACGTGAGATCACCGGTGTGATCTGGACGTCGATCCTCTGACTTAAATGTGGTCACTGCACTGCCAGACCGAACCCTAGCTTTGTTAAACGTCGCAAGCTGCCCGCCTCATTTGTCTTGCATCCTCTACCTGCTAATACCGCTGACGTCCATGACTCGCCCTGCCACCAATTCGCCTCGAGACGCGCTCGTGCTAATGTTGGTCAGACCGAACCGGCAGTACTGCAGAGGATGAGCACCTGACGAACCCTCTCTTTCTCTAGCATCGCCAGCTACTGTCTTGCCCGCTTCGCAGCTGGACTGAAAATCCCCTGTAGTACTACGGGTGCTGTAGCGCCACTAACTACTGCCTGATGCCTGATTGTAGGGTATGAACAGCAACAAAGAAGTCAACAAGTCGATGCATCATCCAATATGGAGCAAAATGCTATTGCGACACAGTGTTCCCACGCTCGTATTTGCCGCACTCATCTTGAAGATGGTAAAGCATCAGACTTCTTCTTCTTTCACACTATTTGTACATGATACTAGGCCTGGTCAGTTGCTAATTTGCTTTAAACGTTTACTGTTTAAATGACACTAATAGAAGGAAAGAAGTTTGTAAGAGGGGTGGCTAAAGGACTTAAGGTTGCTAAATTGCGCTATCTAGCATCTGCAAATAGAACGAATGATCAGAATCGGAAGCTACAAATTCAGTGGTCCGAAAGGTTGGGTGCTGCGGTTGGTCCTAATCAGCGGCACTTTGTCGATGATGTGGTTATTACAACAAAAAAATGCACCCATCGCTGGTGTAAGGAAGTGGGCAGGGGTTGGCGATACTTCGAAGAGCGATATAGTGAGAGACATTCTGGTTAATGTTGTGACACCCCACATTAGTATTTTTTTCTAGCGACCTCCATCTTGTACGTTTATAACAGTGTGATATACAATGTACAGAATGCCTGGGACTTGGAGGACACAGATGATACCAGAAGAAAAATATTGAAGATTGCTGGTGAGCGCTACAAGGGGTGGTGATCAACATTGCATGCCACCAATAAGACGTATTCGGCTGATGAGGAACGTTTACAAAACAAGCCTGTTGACGTAGCATATTCCGATTTGTTGGCACTTATGGACTATTTTGGGTCTGAGCGATTCAAGATCAGCTAGCTTTCTAATACCTTCATATCCTACAAAAACTATTTGATAACACCCATTCGTGAAATTAATTCTTAAAATTGCAGTCAATAAGCAGAACCAATTCATGAAATCGAAGTACTCAAAAGACAAAACACTTGCTTGGGTCGAAATCCTACGCCCAACTTAGTTACGAGAAGGTATGAAAACTAAATCATGCTTTTACTTTGCACTGCAATAATTCAATCAAATTTTACTTGTATATGATGTAGCGAGACCCATAGACCGGAAAAGAACCCGATGACATAGAATTGTGGGAGGCAAGCCATGTGAAGAAGGGTCAATGGGCAAACGAGCAGGCAGAAGCTGTACATGTGAGAAACACTTCAAACAGTCCCCATTTAAATAAATATTTGCAATGTACATGTGACTTTTCTTTTTGTATATAGACCCAGGCACGTGCCCAAATCAACGTCAAGGAAGCTGAGCTGGGAGTCCCAATCCCAGATGAGGAAAGAAATAACATCTTCCAGCTTACTTATATATCCGCAACCGGTTCCGGAGGATCACAGTTTCGGGGGCGTGGTTATATGGCTAAACCTAATGTTTTTGAAAGACTGCGTATCCAGATGTCTGACCAGCTCGGCCAGCAAGTTCGATCCTTGCAAAATAGAAATGAAGACCTCAACTCTCAGGTGCAAGAGTTGGAAGGAAGAAATGATCATATGACCTCCCAGATGGATGGCTTCGTCCAGGCAAATGAACATTTCAACCAGGAAGTCCGGGCTTTACATGATCAGATGGCAGCCAATTCTGCACAGCAAGAAAAGGAGATAGAAGACATGCACATAATGATGGAGAGCTTGCAAAATCAACAACGGCTAGCAGCAACTCCACAAAAGGCTCTTGCTCGCACGAAGTCGAATCTGGATGTTCAAGAAACTATTCATAATACTACAACTCGTCGCGGTGCTATTTTAATGGGTGCAATGTTGCAACCTGAAAAAACTGTAAATAACATCGTCTCGCAACGACGCAAGGGCCTTGAGCGTTGCATCAATTGCTGGATGTTTGTTGTTAAGTCGACAGACGTATCGTGTGCGAATAAATTGATTCTGTTGCCACTAATTTTCAAACCTGGTGCATTAGGATTCTAGTGCCGCTAATTCTAAAATGTGGCATTAACAAATTATTGCAACGAAAATAAACTGTTGCAATAGGAAGCTGGCTATTTCCACAAATTATAAAACGTTGCACTACAAACATTTGGCTACGACCAAAAAAGCGTTGCACTAGACTGCTATTGCCACCACCCAAAGAACGTCGCATTACGACCCTGCTGCAACAGATTTGAATATGTTGCATTACGAACCTATTGCCACACATCAGAAATCGTTGCAATACAATACTGTTGTCACGGTTTTGAAATCGTTGCAATACAGTACTATTCGCCATGAACGTGAAATCGTTGCATTACTGTATTATTGGCCATGGCTGTGAAATCGTCGCGATACCATATTATTCGCCACGAGTGTGAAATCGTTGCGATATCGTACTATTCGCCGCGGAAGTGAAATCGTTGCAACACCATAGTATTCGCCACAAATGTGAAAATGTTGCGATACGATATTATTCGCCACGAGTGTGAAATCGTCGCGATATCGTACTATTCGCCGCTGATGTGAAAACATTGTGATACCATATTATTCGCCACGAGTGTGAAATCGTCGCGATACCGTAGTATTCGCCACGGATGTGAAATCGTTGCAACACCATACTATTCGCCACGAATCTAAAAACGTTGCCATACCGTACTATTCGCTACAGATGTGAAATCATTGCAACACCGTACTATTCGCCGCGAATGTGAAAACGTCGCGATACCATACTATTCGCCACGAGTATGAAATCGCCGTGATACCGTACTTATGACCACAAATGTGAAATCGTCGCAAATAACATACTATTCGTTGAGTTACGTTAAATCGTCGAAATACGTTAAACCATTGCAATACCATACTATTTGGCACGAACGTGGAGTCGTTGCAATACCATACTTTTTGTCACAAACATGGCATCGTTGCAACACCATTATTTTCGTTGCAATACGTTAAATCGTTGCAATACATTAAACCGTTGCAATACCATACTATTTGCCACGAACGTAGAGTCGTTGCATTGCCACGAACGTGGCATCGTTGCAACACCGTTATTTTCATTGCAATACGTTAATTCGTCGCAATATGTTAAACCGTTGCAATACCATACTATTTGCCACGAACGTGGAGTCGTTGCAATACCATACTTTTTGCCACGAACGTGGCATCATTGCAACACCGTTATTTTCGTTGCAATACGTTAAATCGTCGCAATAAGTTAAACCGTTGCAATACCATACTATTTGCCACGAACTTGGAGTCATTGCAATACCATACTTTTTGCCACGAATGTGACATCGTTGCAACACCGATATTTTCATCACAATACGTTAAATCGTCGCAATACGTTAAACTGTTGCAATACCATACTATTTGCAATGAACGTGGAGTCATCGCAATACCATAATATTTGCCACGGATGTCAAGTCGTCGCAATAACCTATTGCCACGGCTGTTATCGCCACGAGTCGTAAAAACTATCGCGACGTTCTATTTCGTTGTGACAACAACCTATCACGACGAATTTCGACCTATTGCAACGATTTTTTTCGTCGCAATAAACCGGAATCCTGGTAGTGAAAAGAGTTAGGCACGATGTCCCTAGGCCCACTTAACGTGAAACCAAAGAAACATGTCGTAAAACAAAAGATCAATTCGGAGTCGCGAAATATCAGACATGTTCGGAAAGGACCGGACTAGTCCGAAAATGTCTAGAGAGAAAATCGGACAAGTCTGACCTAAAATCGGACAAGTCCGACTTTAGTCAGAGAGGAAATCGGACAAGTCCACTGGGACACCAGACTAGTCCGGACAAGTCCAGGGACTTAGCAAATTTTCAAGGATCCTTGGAATATCGGACTAGTCCGCACAAAATCGGACAAGTCCAAAAGTTTCTAGAGGCAAAATCGGACTAGTCCGCAGCAAAAACGGACAAGTCTGTTTTTAGTCAGAGAGAAATCGGACTAGTCCTCACTAAAATCGGACTAGTCCGCACTTTTTAGCATTTTAAGTGCGGTTTTGTTCCAAATCAATTTTAAATGATCCAAATCAATTTCAAACTCGTTCCTCTTTATGTGGGTTAATTTTAAAATGTATATGAATGTATGTAGGGCATGATGCATAAAAATGAGGGTGTTACATTTCGGCTCAGGTGTTAAAGCTTCAACTACTTCTGGCTCTAGAACCAGAGCTTCGGTTACCTCCGGATCAGGTGCAGGAGCTTCTGCCACCTCTGGCTCCGATGCCGGAGCTTCAACCACTAGCTCTGAAACCACCGGAGCTTCATAACAAATCTATCCCCCGTGTTCCAGCGCTACCACGGGCGCTTTTGGCATTGTCACTGGATCCAGATCCATGGTAGCTGGCCCCGTACATGTCGTTTCATCAGCCACCATTGGGGGGGGGGGCACCGGGAGCAAAGAAGGAGCCTATGCCTGTAGAACCTCAAATGCTGCAATAGGCGCTGAAGCTTCGACTTTCTTCTTCGACATCCTAGAAGCAAAAATCAAAAAAATTCAAAATAGGAAAATAATAAAAACAGCAACTCAAGGTGAGAAGACAATGCTTACCTTGGGAGGCTTCTGCCCCAATCACCGCAAAACTTCTTCTTCTGAGGTCCGGGGTCAGAGTCCATCGAACCTGGTGAGGCAAAAAACCCGAACCTCGGGTGGGAGCTTGTCGCAATGGTCGGCGTCTCCTCAGCCGGGACCTCCCTCGGCTGGGAGAACCCTCCGAACCAGGAGCCCGTAGCCGGCACTGGGGTCGAGGTCGACTTACTGGAGCTAGCGCCCCTCGAGGACAACTGCACCGAAGGAGGCATGGCCGAAGCTCTGCTTGGTCGGAGGGAGAAGCTGTTGGAGATGGAGCCGACCCGAGGGAGCTCCCATTAACATGTCTCATCTTCCTCTTCCGATTGGAAGATTCGGCTGACTCCTTGCCCTTGCCCTTGCCGACATCATACACCTTCTGGCTTGGAGAGGTGGGAGCCACCCTCTCTGAAGCTCCAGGAATTGCAACCCCGGAGGTCTTGCGTTTCTCCACCAAGCTAAGGTCGTCCAGCTCCGACATCCCCCTTCTGAGCTCCCTCCTGACCTCAGGAACATGTTTAGAGGGAGGAAGCCTACCAGCAGGGTCAAGGCATATTGGGAGATACCTCCATGTTGAAACTTCTAGAGACAAAGCTTCAAAGCCACATCATCCCAGTTGGTCCAAAGACCACTCTCGATCCAGTTGTGGTCCATCTCGCTATTGAAAGCCCAAGCGGGCCGCTCCCTTGTCCTCAACCAAGCCCACCTGTTCACCAAGAAGTTGCCGAAGACCATATGAGGGGTCAATCCACCCTCCATGCATTGCTGGATCCTTGTCAGGATGGACTTGTATGCTTCGAACAACTCCAGAACTGCATTCCAGGCGTCGGTGTTATAAGACCTATGTTCGCTGAATACATTGGCTTGTTGTGAATACACTTGGATCCATTGGACTAGTCTTAGGGAGGATATGAGGTTCCAACAACCAAATTCAGGAGGAATTGTGGTTGAGCTGATTAGGAGGTTGCACAACATGATTAAATCAAGAACAATGCATATGAAGGTATCGTGGACGTCATTGGAAGATGTTTGCACGTGTGCAAGAAGTGCATGGACGTGGCTACATGGTTCCGAGACGTGATGAAGAGATGTGGACATAAAGAGCTGGTCGGAAAGGTCCAACCGACTGGGTTATTGACTCAGGCTGCGGCTGAGTCGGGTTTGACTCAAATATGGAAAGATTTGAGTTGGTTATGATAGGATTTCATGTGGGTCACGAATTTGAGTTGTTTAGGAATGTGGGATACGTTTCTAAGGTGTTTGGAAGTCTTAAGATTGCTTCTATCTGCGTATAGAAGAATCTTAAGCAGTTATGGAAAGTTATGATTCGTGATTAGAGTAGGATTAGGTTCCTGATCTGAGTTGAGTTGGCTTTCGAGCTGGTTATATAAGCAAGGGAGCCCAGAGCTCATGGTGCACGACTTTGAGGCTGTTCCTCTTGTGTTCTATTGAATAAAATTCGTAGTTTAAAGGAACTTTTGTGCCTTGTTCGTTCGACTTGTTCCAGACAAGTTTTACTCGTTGAGTTTCTGGACAGCACTACCTTTCATCGGTGGTTTTACCATAACTCGAGTTTTACAGATCCAATTGACGTGATTCTTTTTGGGTTGTCTTCACAACTTGATTATCTATCATATAAAAATTTCACGGTAATTGGATTTGTGGTTTCTGATCTACACGAGTTTCTTTGCAGCATCCCAGAACTGTTTTTTCTCGGGTAGGGCAGATTGACCTTGTTTGATCTTTCGATCATAGCTTGAGTTTTTCTCGACGGATTTGAGTGATTCCTTTTGTGTGTCTTCGTGACTTGATTCTCTCTGATATCCATCACTTTTGTAACGGTGAAACACATTTAGATTAGTCTCACACATGATTTCTTTAAGAGATCGTTTTTCTGCCGAAGTGGTTGGGGTTTAATTGTTTCCACTGCGTAAGATTTTTAAATCTACCATTCACCCCCCTCTGGCAGCTTTTCACGTGCTCTTCAATCCTAAAAATGGTATCAGAGCTACGGTGCTCTAATCTTTGTGATTTGCGTGTGTTTTTGACTAATCATCATGGAGAAGTACTCTGCCAAACCTTATGTGTTCGCTGGTATTGATTTTCAGGTTTGAAAGGCACGCATGGAGTCTTTCATCCAGGCACAAGGCTTTGCAATATGGGAGAAGGTATACAAGCCTTACGAAGTGCCATCAAATGATCAAGTTACAGCTACAAATCTGAGAGATGTCGACAACAACAACAACAAGGCTCGGAACTTGATCATACAAGGATTAACACAAAGCGACTTCGACCGTGTTGCACACCTCCGATCTGCCGTGGAAAGCACTTTGTGACTACCACAAGGGATCCAACACGATCAAAGAGGTAAGGCAAGACACGTTCAAGAAAGAATACATGCGCTTCGAGATGCAACCCGGTGAGTCTATTGATGACATTTTTGCTCGCTTTAATAAGATTCTCAGCAACTTGCATAGTGTCAATGTTAATTTTTCAGATGCTGAAAATGCTAGGCAATTGCTAAGTGCATTAGATAAGTAAATTTGGGAGATGAAAGTCACATCTATTCGTGAATCTACTGTCATGAGTTCACTTACTTTGGATGTGCTATATTCCAAGTTAAAAACTCATGAAATTGACATAATCTCACGTAAGAACCCCAATAAGTCTATTGCATTTGTTTCACAACGTGATATGTCTAGCTCTGGCCAATCATCATCTTGCAATACTCTTGCTTTGTTGTCCTCACTAACCGTGGAGCAGATCGAAGAATTTCCAGAAGAGGAGTTGGCACTCATCTCTACTAGATTCTCAAAAGCATTGCAAAATGTGAGAACTAGAAGGAGAGGAAGCCCCGGACCTCAACGCTGTTTTGAATGTAGTAAAACAGGACACTTTCGTACAGAATGCCCTAACCTTTCAGGTCTGACCACCCGGGAAGAAAAACAAAGGAAGGTTCGGACCTCCTCTGGAAATTTCAACAAGAAGAAGAAAGGTACCATGGGACGCAAGATGATCAACAGTTTCATCACCGCGCTTCAAGAGTTCAGTTCAAGCGACGTGGACATTGGAAGTGATGAAGATGAAGATGATTTGGCAAACTTGTGCTTTATGGCGGACAAGTCAAGATCAAGTATGGAGGAGGCAGAACACAACAGCGACAATGAAGAGGTATGTCCTACTTGCGAAGAAATGTGTGATGCCATTTCTCGTGCCACTATTATTGTTAAGAAAATGGACAAAAAGCTTAGTGATAGTGCTGCTAAAATTGAATCACTAGAATCTGAAATCAACCGTTTAAAAACTTTGATTCCTAGTGATGATGCATGTTCCTCATGTGATTTAATATATGAACAATTGTCCTCATTAAGAAGTGCGCACACCTCCACACTTGATAAACTTGAGTTAGAAATTGAAAAGAACAAAGAGCTTGCTGCACTTAATGATAAAAACTTGAAAGATGCTAGCTGTTCTATAATTGATTTGCATTGTTCTACTTATGATGATCTTGATAAGAAACTACAGGATGCTATGAATGAAATTTCTATATTGAACAATGCTTTACGTTCTCATGAAGTTAAATTTTGTTCCAATTGCAAACTAAAAGGAAAAACTTCATGTGAAAATTGCCTTGATCTGTCCAATAATCTTGATGACATGCATAGGACATTAGATCGGTTTTGTAATGGAAATAAGAACCTAAACTTACTGCTGAATTCTTCCAAGTCTTGCGATGATAAAACTGGTTTAGGTTTTGATTCTCATGCTCATGCTAAGGCACATCCACCTAAAATTGTAAAGTCATTAGGAAGTGGTTTGATTCAAACAGTTCCTAAACAAAAAGGAGTGGTTTTCAAATCTGCAGGAGTGTTGTCTCATTCGGTTTCAAATAAAAATATTGCTTGCTCATCTAGACATTAACACAAAGTTAAATTTCATTGTACCTTCTGTGGTAGAGATGGTCATGTCATAGATTTTTGTTATAGACTAGCTAAACAACAGAAAAGGGAAAGAATGGTTGCTAGATCTCATAACTTTCATGCAAAATTTGTTGCACACATTGAACCGAATGTACAACCTGCTGTATTGAGTCAAAAACATTCAAAGTTTACCTCCGGACCTTCTGTTTTTGCCTTCGGAGCTACTGATTTTTGTGCTACACAAGTAACACCTTATAGGTCAGTAGTTAAGAATAAAAAATCTCAAACTTTGACTCATAAACCTGCTGTGTCTCAGCTTTCGCGTGTTTTTCCTGCTGCACGTCGCGTGACTCAGTACTAGATTCCTAAATGCCTTTTGACTAACCCCACTATTGAGTCATCGACGTATTGTGCTTCTATGTAGGTTACACGTTTGAGGAAGGAGAACATTTGGATTGTGGATTCAGGTTGCTCACGCCACATGACCGGTAACAAAGATTGGTTCTCCTCCCTCTCTTTTGTGTCACGTGTAGAGAATGTTACTTTTGCCGATAATTCTTCAACTCCTATAATTGCTAAGGGTTCGGTTAGAGTAAATGATCACTACACTTTGAAGGATGTGGCACTTGTCAAAAATTTGAAATACAACTTGCTTTCTGTTGCACAATTGCTAGATGAAAATCTGGAAATTATTTTCAATAAAAACTGCTGCAAAGTTGTAGGTTCAAATAGTGAGCTTATTTTTAACATGTCTCGGTTTGGAAGAGTTTTTAAAGCTGATTTTGATATGTCTTCCTCTAAGCATAGGTGTCTAGTTGCTAATGATTCAAAGGACTTATATTTTTGGCATCGTAGACTTGGTCACATAGGATTTGATCACCTAACGCGTGTTAGTGCTCTTGATCGCATACGTGGGATGCCTAAGCTTAAAGGGGACAAATAAATTGTGTGCTCTTCTTGTAGACATGCTAAGATGGTTGCAGGTTCACATACTCCTCTCACAATGATCTTGACAACTGAACCATGCCAACTTTTGCATCTTGACACCGTAGGACCTTCACGTGTTCAATCCTTCGGAGGTAAATGGTATGTTCTTGTTATTGTTGATGATTATTCTAGATACTCTTGGGTTTACTTTATGGCGTCTAAGAATGAAGCTTTTAGTCACTTTAGGACTTTATTTCTTAGATTATCAATTGATCACCCAGGATCTTTAAAGGCAATTAGAAGTGATAACGGAACTGAATTTAAAAATCAATCTTTTGATCACTTTTGTGCTGAAAATGGAATAGATCATCAACTTTCTTCCCCATATGTACCTCAACAAAATGGTGTTGTAGAAAGAAAGAACAGAACCTTAGTTGAGATGGCTAGGACTATGCTTGATGAATATCAAACTCCTAGGAAATTTTGGGCTGATGCGTTAGCAACCGCTTGTTATGTCTCAAATCGTGTTTTCTTGCGTACTAAGCTAGGTAAAACACCATATGAGCTTCGGTTTGGACATAGGCCTAGTGTTACACACTTTTGGGTCTTTGGTTGCAAAGGCTTTGTTAAGAAACATGGTAATCTTGATAAATTTGAACCTCGATCCATTGATGACATGTTTCTTGGTTATCCATCTCATACTAGAGGCTACCGTGTGCTTTTACTTGACACTAACAAAATTGTGGAGACTTGTGAAGTGTCTTTTGATGAATCTAGCCTAGGTACTAGCTCAAACATTGCAGGTCCAGATCCATATCCGTAGGGGGAGAGAATTTTCATTGAAGATGAGGAAGAATTGGAGTTGCTGCCAGAAAATTCAGCAGCTAAAGACTTTGGTTTAGCTCCGGATGTTAATTCTCAACCAGCACCGACAATCATCAATGCTGATTCAAATCATCCTCAAGCCACAAGCTCATCGATTTGTGATGAACATTAAGAAGAAGAAGAAGCTTGTGAGACATCTGTTCCCCTACGGTCTTACAAAGATCATCCCCCACAACAAATGATTGGAAGCTTGCACGAACGAGTCACACGGTCCAGGTTTTGCAATCCAAACTCTTATGCTCATTTTGGTTTTGTTGCTTCTTTTGAACCCAAAGATATATCACACGCACTCACTAATGAATCTTGGATTCTTGCCATGCAAGAAGAGTTAGAAAATTTTGAAAGAAATAATGTTTGGAAACTTGTACCTCCACCTCAAGGTCACACTTTAATTGGAACTAAATGGGTATATAAAAATAAACAAAGTAAAGGATGGGGTTGTGGTTAGGAATAAGGCTAGGTTGGTTGCTCAAGGTTTCACTCAAGTTGAAGGTCTAGATTTTGATGAAACTTTTGCTCCTGTCGCTAGATTATAAGCCATAAGAATTTTGTTAGCTTCTGCAATATCTAAAGGTTTTAAGCTATTTCAAATGGATGTTAAAAGTGCTTTTCTTAATGGCTACATAGATGAGGAGGTTTATGTCAAACAACCACCGGGTTTTGAAAATCCAGATTTTCCTAATCATGTTTACAAACTGTCCAAAGCCTTATACGGTCTCAAACAAGCCCCTATAGCATGGTATGGTAGGTTAAAAACATTCTTACTTGAAAAGGGGTTTACCATGGGCAAGGTTGATAAAACTCTGTTTGTGCTTAAACATGGCAAATACTCATTATTCGTTCAAGTGTATGTGGATGATATTATCTTTGGTTGTGCTTCTCATGATCTTGTGTCCAAGTTTTCAGCAATGATGAGTTCCAAATTTGAAATGAGTATGATGGGTGAACTCACTTACTTTTTGGGGCTGCAAATCAAGCAAACCAAGGAGGGTACCTTTGTGCATCAAACAAAGTATACCAAAGACCTCCTAAGACGCTTCAACATGGACAAAAGCAAGCCTCTTCGGACACCAATGGGAACAGCAACAACACTTGAACTTGATGAAGATGGTGAACCTGTGAATCAAAACGAATATAGAAGCATGATTGGATCACTTTTGTACCTCACGACATCAAGACCGGACATACAATTCAGCGTATGTCTTTGTGCACGGTTTCAAGCTTCCCCACGTGCTTCACATCGTCAAGCCGTCAAAAGGATTATCAGGTACTTACATGGAACACAAGAATTTGGAATTTTTCTTCCTTCTTCCTCAACCGTTACTTTGAAAGCTTTTTCATATGCTGATTTTGGGGGTTGTAGGATTGATAGGAAAAGTACTTCCGGTGCTTGTCATTTTCTTGGTATTCTCGTGTTGCTTGGTCCTCTAGAAAACAAAGTTCAGTTGCACAATCCACAGCCAAATCCGAATATGTAGCTGCTGCTAGTGCTTGCTCACAAATTCTTTGGGTTGTTCAAACACTTAAGGACTATGGGGTTGATCTAGATAGTGTTCCACTATTCTGTGATAACACTAGTGCCATTTGCATTGCTAAAAACCCCGTGCAACATTCTAGAACTAAGCACATTGACATTAGGTATCACTTTCTCCGAGATAACGTTGAAAAACGAAACATTGTGCTTCACCATGTAGATACCGAACAACAATTGGCTGACATTTTTACAAAACCTTTGGATTTCACTCGTTTTTGTTACATTCGTAGTGAAATAGGGGTTATGCATCCTCATGCCTTAAATTGAGGGGGAGTTTTTGAAATTTGGGAAGTCTATGTGTGAATCTAAAATTAAAATAACATGAGCATAGTATTTCATACATATATGACTTTGTGATTTCTTTTACATGCTGAAAGTTCTTACTACATTACTCGTGTTATACATTTTGTAGTTTTTGCCATGTCTAGTAATTGGAATAATTACTTACACTAAAACTGGTCATGGTCGAACTTTCTTGCTGTTTTGAACTTGTTACATGTTCACAAGTGCTTTTAATCATAAAGAATTAATCAAGTAATCAACTTACATGTTGAGTTTTTATGAAAAAATATAAATTGAGAAAAGATCAAGAGAATATGCATGCATCACACTTCTTTTTTTGAGATAGCTTATCATTGCACTTAGATATGAACTTGGAAGAAGTTGTGCATGACTAAAACCATGTCCTTAAGCTTCTAATTGTCAAATGACATAGGCTTGGCTTGGTTGGTTAGAATAAGGCAGATGCACATATAATCTCTTGCAAATATCATATAATCTAAATTTATGCTTTGAAAAATAATAAAATTCAGCAACTAGTGTCATGCTTTCAGGTTTTGAAATAGTTAAGTTTGTGAGATCATGACTTGCTTAAATTGAAAATTACATTTTATCTCTAGCATGGCTTACACTACTTTATGTATTTCATTGATGTGATAATGTAAGGTACTTGATAGTATGACTTGAATGAGCTTTGTTTATATGTATATGTTATAATATGCTCATAACAACTAAAGGGGAAGAGATAATTTGTTTATATGCTCATGACTTGCTGAATACATTGTCAAAGGGGGAGAGATAAGCATGAAGAGAAAGAGAATATGAGCATAAGGAGAGATAATAAAAGGGGGGGAGATAATATGGGATAATTTTTCTTCTCATTTTACTTTTGATTTACAAAGGGGAGAAATTGCCTTCAAAACTTTTATGTGAATAAGCAAATGTTCGGATTTTAAATAGTGTTGCCAATGCATTCATCAAGGGGGAGATTGTAAGACCTATGTGTGCTGAATACATTGTCTTGTAGTGAATACACTTGGCTTTGATGATAAAAGTTTTGAATATCACCAAAACACCTTTTTATCAAGGTCCGACTCTACTCTGAGCTACAGCAAGGTCCGACGGTAGGTCCAGCTTGTTTTGGGTAGCTCTGGTTACGTTCGATGCTAGTTCCGACTAGCTTTGGTCAGCTCCGGTGAAGTTTTGTCTTTAGCTCCGACATGTCTTTGATAGCTTCGGCGTATTTTTGCTAAGCTCCGAGTTGATTTTTCTAGCTCCGACTTTTGGGTTTACTAGTTCCAACTAGTTCTGGTTAGCTCCGGCGCTAGGTCCTGCTAGTTTTGTAAGCTCCGGCGGGAGCTTGGTTGTACTAGTTTTGATAAGCTCCGGCGCTAGGTTCTACTAGCTTTTGTTAGCTCCGGCTCAAGGTTCGGGTTGCTCTGGCAAGGTCTGGAACTTGACCGCAGTGCTTCTGCTTTTCATTTGCAATGTTTCGTACTTGCTCTACATTGTTGGAAAGTTTGCTTAGTATTCTTTTACTAAGTTTTTGGTGCGTTTTGGATGATATGGATGATATCGTTTTGCTATGCTTTGCAACATGCTTATGTGAGGTTCTCACGTAAGGTGTTTTGTTCAGAACTAACTTGAGTCAAGTCAAGGACTTGGGCTCGTATGGATTGGTTGTTTATTCATGTGCAGGTGTTGCTTGAGGTCAATACATGGCTGGTGACGGGATCCATTGGACTAGTCTCAGGGAGGAGATGAGGTTCCAACAACCAAATTCAGGAGGAATTGTGGTTGAGCTGATTAGGAGGTTGCGCAGCATGATTGAATCATGAACAATGCATATGAAGGTATCGTGGACGTCATTGGAAGATGTTTGCACATGTGCAAGAAGTGCATGGATGTGGCTACATGGTTCCGAGACGTGATTAAGAGATGTGGACGTAAAGAGTTGGTCGGAAAGGTCCAACCGACTGGGTTATGGACTCAGGCTGCGGCTGAGTCGGGTTTGACTCAAATATGGAAAGATTTGAGTTGGTTATGATAGTATTTCGTGTGGGTCACGAATTTGAGTTGTTTAGGAATGTGGGATACATTCCTAAGGTGTTTGGAAGTCTTAAGATTGCTTCTATCTGCGTATAGAAGAATCCTAAGCAGTTATGGAAAGTTACGATTCATGATTAGAGTAGGATTA
This sequence comes from Tuctoria greenei, assembly GCA_036927565.1. Lineage (NCBI taxonomy): Eukaryota > Viridiplantae > Streptophyta > Magnoliopsida > Poales > Poaceae > Tuctoria > Tuctoria greenei. The sequence continues at coordinate 179,244,396 of JAYESD010000006.1, forward strand.
GGTTCCTGATCTGAGTTGAGTTGGCTTTCGAGCTGGTTATATAAGCAAGGGAGCCCAGAGCTCGTGGTGCACGACTTTGGGGCTGTTCCTCTTGTGTTCTATTGAATAAAATTCGTAGTTTAAAGGAACTTTTGTGCCTTGTTCGTCCGACTTGTTTCAGACAAGTTTTACTCGTCGAGTTTCTGGACAACACTACCTTTCGTCTGTGGTCTTATCACAACTCGAGTTTTACAGATCCAATTAACGTGATTCTTTTTGGGTTGTCTTCACAACTTGATTATATATCATATGTAAAAATCTCACAGTCATTGGATTTGTGATTTCTGATCTACACGAGTTTCTTTGCAGCATTCCAGAACTGTTTTTCCTCGGGTAGGGCAGATTGACCTTGTTTGATCTTTCGATCATAGCTTGAGTTTTTCTCGATGAATTTGGGTGATTCCTTTTGTGTTGTCTTCTTGACTTGATTCTCTCTGATATCCATCACTTTTGTCACGGTGAAACACATTTAGATTAGTCTCACATACAATTTCTTTAAGAGATCGTTTTTCTGTCGAAGGGGTTGGGGTTTAATTGTTTCCGCAGCGTAAGATTTTTAAATCTACCATTCACCCCCCTCTGGTAGCTTTTCACATGCTCTTCAATCCTACAGGTGTCGACATTGGGGAGGCTCTTGGGCAACTCCAACCCGTCGTGTAGCTCCACAACGATGATCACCCAGTCCTTCTTCCAGTTGTCCCACTTCCCAGAGGGGAAGGTCGTCAAGTACATGAAGGGGAAGTTCTTGCGCTTCATGAAGTAGTAGAAGTCAATCAACTCGCTACCCTTCCCTGTGATGTGGACCATGAAGATGTTCTGGAAGAGATCGATGCACGGTGGCACACCCACCACATCTCGCAGAAGTGGACGAATGTCGCCACTAGCAAGAAGGAGTGGGGGCCGAGGTGATGAAGCTAGTGTCCGTAGAAATCCAGCAGCATCACCAAGAGGCTTGAGAAGGGCGAGATCAAACCCACCAGGGCATACACCAAGAAGTAGACGATCTCTCCGGTGCGCTCCTTCTTGAAGGGAAGCTTGTTGAAGCAGATCACATTGTTGAAGGAGTCGCTGGACCATCCCATGTAGATCCGGACCCTCGACGGATCTTCGTCGCTCTTGATCTTGCTGCGGGGAAGACCCAACTCCATCGCGGTAAAGTGGAGCAAAAGTTGTGAAGGCTATGCAAAGGTGGAGAGGCTCTGAGTGCAAGTTCGAATGAAAGTGTAAAGAGTCCTCAAATCGTGCACGCTTTCCTTCTTAAGTAAGCCTCCGCAACGCTTGGATGGAAACTGCATTGGGATCAAGATTTCATTTCAAAAGATTACCCCATCAATGACAAATGGGCTCAGGCCTACTACGATGGAAAAGTCAAAGTTATCACACCAGGTGAACCGTTGTCATGTTGGGAAGTTGGAAGACCGAGGGTGGCGGCCTAACAGGGCACTCGGAACTGATATGATTTTTTTTATTGGAACCCAGCGACCTTCGAATGTGTGAGATCTGCACGTCAGGATCTCACCTGCCGCGTCAAAAAGAGCCACATGGCGATGGTTTAACTGCAGACTATCGCCCCAACAGCCCATGAAAAGACCTTTGAAGCTGGAGCGCGAGAATCAAAGATGGACCCACCTCTAGCAGAATAACTCCACCTGAAGAGTTTCTCCCAGAGGTAGGCTCGAGGGCCACCGTTGGTACCCTGCGTACCAGGTACGCACAATACAACAAGTAAATTCATGGAGTTCCACCTGTTCGAGTTGAAGACCTCCAAAGGCTACACGTGTCGCGCAGCACTGGACCCAGCTCCCTCGCTCGGGTAGGTCCGACACTACCACGTGTAACGCAAGGCTGGACCTAACTCCCTATATAGGGAAGCTCCGGTCATGCCACGTGTCCAGTGGCCCCGGACCTAATCCCTAGTAGAGGGAAGCTCTGGTGCTATCACATGTATAGCAGCTCCGGACATGCCTCCGCACAGAGGGAAGCTCCAGAGCTGCCATGTGTCAAGCCTTCGGACCTAAACCTGTAACGGGAAGACTACCGGATCTCCAATGGAGCGGACATTCAAGGGGTAGTTAAAGTAGCCGTTACAAGACCAGATTACATGTCATTAATGCCATGTTAATGACACACGATTAGAGGACTATTAATACCGGTAACGCCACCATTAAGGCACATTATCACCCTATTAATTGCACTTAATACATGCAAATCATGTATAGGTGATTGAATACTGCCAGAGCCACCTGTCGGGCGAGGCTAACATTATAACGGCTAGTCCTTGGACTATAAAAGGATTGCGTTGCACGAACAGTGAGAACTAAGCTCATACGTACCAAGCATACACACACTCATACAATCAACAACCATCCCATGGAGCAGGGTATTACGCTCAGACGGCCCGAACCACATAAAAACTCTCGTGTCACAGTCTCACTCTTGATCTTACGTGCGCCCCAACCAAATACGAACCTTCGTGGACTACACTTTGGTAGTACCGTGGGAAGTGTCAAAGCAACACTTCGACACACACGTTCTTTGTATTCGATACCCTTGGGACTACTCTTAAGGGGAAGTGCTACACGACAGTTTTCGTGCGCTTGCAGATTTTTATCTGTGATGTAAGAAACGTCAACAAGCATTTCTGGCGCTGTTGCCGAGGAACGATTGATGTTAATATTCGAACCTTGTTCACCCTCGTATCTATCTTCTTATCTTATATTTCCTGTTCTTACCACCACCACATATATGGAGCAGCCCACCATTCTTTCTTATTCTACCCAAAAGGGCAAGTTCTATGAGCCACCGCCTTCGGCGGAACCTATCTGATCTACCAGCTATGAACTTAACCCTAGCTTTATAGCCATGGTTTGGGAACAATCCTTCTTAGGAACGGATTGTGAAAACCCTTAACACCATCTACGATTGTGTTCATGCCTTCTAATCAAGGGTATGACACAAAAAACTCTCAAATGGAAGTTGTTTCCTTTTTCCCTTCAGGGAAAAGCCAAACAATGGTATGACCACAACGTTGGGAAGACAAACGAAAATTGGAATGAATTACGAGACATATTTTGTCTTGCTTTCTTTCCAATTGCCCAAATTGTTTCCTTGCGGAAGGAAGTACTATGCTTCCAGCAGATGGAGAAGGAATCCATAGGTGCAGCTTGGGATAGATTTTCTCTTTTGAGAAATTCTATCCCAGATTTGTCCATTCTTGATCCGTTGCTTTTGCAACACTTCTATATGGGACTGAACAAAGAGTCTACCCTACATCTTGACATTACGACTGAAGGATCTTTCCTCCATAAGACACCAGAAGAAGGCAAGGATCTTGTAGACTGAATTCTAGAAATTTTTTCCTTCATTATGGGCCTTAATGAGCATCCCCAAGAGGAAGTAGTGTCAAGAACCGAGGATAAATCCATGAACAAGGAAGAACCTATCTCTTGCTAGTCTCAAACCTTGCCGGAGGAATCCTCTATCGAACTAGAAACTACGAGGGAAGAAGAAATTCAACCTTCGGAGTTTCCTTTCTACTTCGAGGAAGAGATATTTGAAGATTTTTCAAATACCTCAAAGTACTGTTGCCATAGGAAACCATCATTGCCACTAACTCTACCTGACCCACCTGATGGAGTGTTCGTCCAATGGACAGTCAAGGAGTTAACATCTATCTTAAGCAGGGGATGGACTGCAAAAGTTGAACAATCACTCGAAATCCTTCGGATGACCTCACCTTTTGGCAACCATTCTATGCTTCATTATAGGGACACCAATGAGGGTCATATACAACCCCACTATTGGAGCAAATCTCATTTTCGATTCTTGTTCTCTCTCCATTCTGGGTAATGTGCCGTTGGCACCAACATGTAAATCCTTCCGAGATTCTTTCGGAAACATCCTTGAATGATGTGGGGTTTTGCAATAGGTGTATGTAAGACACAAAGATATTGAGGCAATACTTGATTTCCATATGTTCAAAATTCAAGATTTCGACATTATGATTGAGATTCCCGTTGAGAAATTTCTAATGGAAATTCCCTTGGTAGGAAACCTCAATGTCAAGCTTGGAGGGAGAAAGTTCTCTATTCATATCTGGTGTTCCAAGAACACATCCGTAGAATCTCCCATCGAAGATGAACCATTAGAGGAGGTCAGAACTCTTCAATTCTTAGCACCCCTTGAAATTGAAGGAGAAGAAGATTTCATCAAAGAGGAGGATGAATTTGAGGAGGCAATTTAATTGCTAAAAGAAGAGATCATCCCAAAACATCCTATTGAGCTAAAAATACTACCTCCAGGCTACGTTATGCCTTTCTAAATGGTGATTTGGAAGCCCCTTTCATCATAAGTGAGAAGCTTTTAGATGATGAGACACTCATACTCATTGCCATGTTAGAAAACCACGGGGCTGTTTTTGGCTATTCACTAGAGGATCTCAAGGGGATTAGTCCAGCATTATGCACCCATCACATTCCTATTGACCCCAAAAGTGTCCCCTCAAGGAAACCTCATAGGCGATTGAATAATGTGATGCGGAAAGTTGTCAAGAAGGAAGTCTTGAACTTCTGCGTGCCGGGATTATCTACCCCGTTCCTCATAGTGAATGGGTCAGCCCAATTTAATTAGTGCCTAAGAAGGGAGGTATGACGGTCGTTAAAAATGAGAAGAATGAATTAATTCCTCAACGAACCATCACGGGTTGGAGGATGTGCATTGAATACTGAAAACTTAACAAGGCTATAAGGAAGGATCATTTTCCACTGCCCTTCATCGATGAGATGTTAGAGCGGTTGGCAAAACACTCCTACTTTTGTTTCCTTGATGGGTATTCGGGTTATCATCAAATCCCAATCCATCCCAATGATCAAAGTAAGACCACATTCACATTTCCCTACGGAACTTATGCCTACCAGCATATGTCCTTTGGACTGTGTAGTGCTCCTGCCTCTTTTCAAAGATGCATGATGTCTATCTTTTCCGACATGATTGAAGAGATCATGGAAGTTTTCATGGATGATTTCTCCGTCTATGGGAAAACTTTTGATCATTGTGTGGAAAACTTAGACAAGGTCTTACAAAGATGCCAAGAGAAGGAACTTGTACTTAATTGGGAAAAGTGCCATTTCATGGTCTGTGAAGGCATCGTTGTTGGACACTTAGTGCTTGAGAAAGGGATAGAGGTGGACAAAGCAAAGATTGAAGTCATTGAAAAACTTCCACCTCCTATCAATATGAAGGGAATCCGCAACTTTTTAGGTCATGCGGGGTCCTATCGGTGATTCATCAAAGATTTCTCAAAAGTCGCTAGACCCCTCACTAACCTACTAGATAAGGAAGCTCCCTTTGATTTTGATGATGAATGCTTAAATCATTTGATACACTCAAAAAGGCACTCATCTTAGCTCCAATCATCCAACCTCCTGATTGGACACTGCCATTCAAAATCATGTGTGATGCTAGTGATTTTGCTGTTGGTGCGGTCCTAGGCCAAACCAAAGATGAAAATCATCATGCAATAGCCTATGCTAGCAAAACTCTGACAGGAGCTCAACTCAATTATGCCACAACTGAAAAAGAGCTCTTGTCTGTAGTTTTTGCTATCGATAAGTTTAGGTCCTATTTGGATGGAGCTAAGGTCATAGTCTATACAGACCATGCTGCCTTGAAGTACTTGCTCACCAAAAAGGATGCTAAACCAAGGCTGATCCAATGGATTCTTCTACTCCAAGAGTTTGACTTAGAAATTGAGGATAAGAAAGGAGTTGAGAATTCCGTGGCAGATCATCTCTTGTGTATGGAAGTCACTCAAACTATTGACACACCTATAAATGACTTCCTACGAGATGATATGCTTCTCAAGGTGACCGACTCTCACCCTTGGTATGCGGATATCGTGAACTTCATTGCCACGGGATACGTACCACCAGGAGAAAACAAAAAGAAACTCATCTATGAGAGTCATAGAAACCTTTGGGATGACCCATACCTCTATCGAGTCTGTGTTGATGGCCTTATTAGAAGATGTGTCCCATCAATTGAAGGCACCAAGATTATTGAGAATGCCATGCTAGGCCCTATGGTGGCCATTACGGTGTTTACCGTACCTAGGCAAAGATCTGGACAGATGGATTCTATTGACCTTCTATGTATGAAGATACAAAAGAATTCATTTAGAGATGTTGGAAATGCCAAAAGTATGGAGGAATCTCCGCTCGCAATGCGATGCCCCTAACATATAATCTCCAAGTGAAATTACTTGATGTGTGGGGTATTGATTTCATGGGACCTTTCCCTAGGTCCTATGATTGCGAGTATATCCTGGTGGCTGTAGATTACGTGTCAAAATGGGTAGAGGCTTTGCTTTGCAAAAATGCTGATTCCAAGCAAGCTAGGAAAATGTTCCATAAGATCATTTTCCCACACTTTGGCACTCCCCATATGGTCATAAGTGATGGAGGGTCTCATTTCATAGATAAGACCTTTCGAAACTTTTTGAGGGAGCTTGGTGTCCAGCATAATATTGCTACCCATACCACCCTAAAACAAGTTGTCAAGCAGAAACATCTAATAAGCAAATTAAGAATATTCTACAAAAGACTGTCTTGGAAATGGGAATGAGATGGAAGCATAATCTACCCGGTGCATTGTGGGTATACCATACTGCCTACAAAACCCCCATCGGCATGTCTCCTTTCCAACTTGTCTATGGGAAGACTTGTCATCTTCCTGTAGAACTGGAGCATAGAGCCTATTCGGCCATCAAGCAATGGAACATGGACCTTCACGAACATGAAAACACCGACTGAAGCAACTTTCTGAGTTGGAAGAATAGAGAGATAAGGCACCAAAGTGCCAAAATCTACAAGGAAACCAAAAGATGGCACGATAAGAGGATTACCCCTAAAGAGTTCAAACCTAGAAATAAAGTTCTACTCTTTAACTCTAGGGTTAAACTCTTTGGACATGGAAAGCTTAGAAGTAAATGGGAAGGACCCTTCACTGTAGTAGAAACCTCATCCCATGGAGCAATCACACTCCAAGGTGATGATGATCAGCTATTTAAAGTGAATATGCACCAACTCAAATTATTTCTTGAATCCCAGGAGGAGGAGGCAGAAAAAGAAATTGACGTGATAAATCTAATTGATTTTTCACGCTGTTTCTTTGAATTCTGTCTAGATTCTCCGCGTCCTATTAATGGGCCCATGGAATTAATCATCCATGGGGCCCATTGAGCCAACCCATGAAAACCTAGCCCGAACGGAGCCAGGAAGGGTTCAGCTGAACCCTAGGGTCGGCCGACTCCTCCCTTGCGCCGTCTGCATTCTGTTTTCTCGTGTGGACTCTCCCGACGTATCCCAATAAGACTGTTGATGCTATCGTACTTTCCCTGCTTATTTATTGACGGGAACAGAGAGGGGAACCTTGCACCATCCAGAAAAATCCATCTCCTGTTCCTCCCATCCAAGGCATGGCCGACAAGAAAATTGTGCCTCATGCCTCATCTAGCTCAACCTTCAACCTGAGCGGAGACATCGCGCTGGCCAATAACAAGTCCACCCTCGCTTTGGAGTATGTCATGGCATTAGATGTCGTACCTCTCACCATGATCCCGCCACCGACAACGACTCCGCGTGGGCGTAGAACCACGCCTCGTGGTGCTGCACGGTCTCTCTCCCCTGGAAGGATACCCATGAAGTCGACGACACCTGCACGTCGTTCGAATACGGCTGGCCTTAAGTCAGTCAAGACCCGTCTTTTTCCTGAAAAAGACGAGTCTCTCGCAAAGCTGCAGCCTGGCGAGGAGTTAATGTACACTCTGAAGACCATGGACGGTCACGTAGTGAGCCACCAGTACAAGTCACCTATGCATACCTCGCCTGAGCGTGTGGGAGATCACTTCATTATCCACGGGGTGCGCAAGCCTGAAGGAGGCCATGCAAAAGTCTTTTTCAAGCAAGTGGATAATTTGGTGATGGATGAATCGACGGACTCGTCATCCTCAAAGATTAGGCATCAACTCTTGCCACATGCCATCAGAGGGCCACTTAGACAATTTGAGGACAGCGATGGGAAATCTCCTCGTGCCCCTGAACTAGCGCAACTTTCTAAGGAGTTAGCTTCTCTCCGTTTCGAGAACAAGAAGCTATCGAACTTAGTTGCTGAAGGGCACACAGAGAAGGCGAAACTGAAGGATGAGCTCATATCCCTCAAGGAGGAGATTGATGGTGTTCACCGTGGCATGAGCGCGAAGCTGTGGCACGTATGCAATGCCGTCGGGAAGCCCGACATCTACAACGCTCCATAGTTTAGATGTCCCGAACGCATAGGATGCTAACTAGTTTAGTTTAGTTTTATTCCAACCTTTTATTCATTAAATTTAGATGGAATAATGTAAGCACCCCAATATTTTGAGTTCAATAAAGTGAACTTACCGGTTCATCTAACCCGGTAAAGTTCCATCTTTAGTTTATTTTTGTGAATAAAGAATTCAGGGAACAAGTGTGGGGGAGGCACCCCAAATTCGCGAAATCCCGAAGTGCAAAAAATAGTGTTGCATCCGGAAACACGTCGCAACCGAACATACGACTTGACATGTCAAAGAAGAGCAACAAAGAGGCTAGAAGGGTGTCAGCCGAACCCCCCTGGTCGGCCGACCTAGTGTGGGCCCCATGACTCCGTTTTGCTTCTCAGCTTGGATCTCCTACCCCTGAATATGCATGCTACATTACTGTTTGAGTTGATTTAATATTTATTACTGAATATTTGAAAGCAATTCAACTCAACGATTAAAATTTAAAACTTGGTAGTCAAAATTTGCTTAAAGTAAAAAATTTGAATACTTATTTCGATGTATTGCCTTGTTTATAATTCCCACAAATAAAATAGGACCAACACGTCTACTAAGTATTTGACTAGTGTGATATGGTAAGTGAGTTATTCGAGGAGATATCTCCTTACTTGAAATTGATTTTGATGTTTGAACGATTTGGAGTCTTGAACTTTGCCTGATTCTCTCATTGAAAATTTAAATATCCACCACGGCCATATGATACAAATTCTTGAAAACCACATGCATATGCCACTTTGTTTTTTCATTGAACTTTGTCAAACTTGTGACCAAATTGAGTGACATGCATGAACTTTTGACTTATAAACTCTTGTGCACCCTATTCATGCAAAATATCTCACATTGATAATTTGCAGCTACCATTCATCCATCCAAATAATGAAACTCCACACATTTTGGTCATCAAAATCTCTCTAAAAAATAAAAAAGAGTAGAAGACATGGCTACGAAAAAAAAGAGGGAGAAGCATCTACTCTTCAAAAGAGGAAGTATGCCAAAAAAAGAGAAGAAGAAAAGAAAGTAGCCATGTTTCATCCTTAAAGAGAGAAAACTATGGAGTCCACATTCACCCATTCCATTCATGTGCACAAGGATTTTCTTTGTCAATTTGTTTGTTGCATAAGTCTCTCATAGGATCAAGTTTTTTACTTAATAATATATGAACTGCAATGTGTGACACATTTATCCCTACCAAGCTCCAGATATAGCCATATTTAGTATATGGACAAAATTGGCACAACATGCCAAGGTGAGGATCAAAACACTTCGAGAGATTTGAGATTCCAAATGAGAGATAATGGCAATTGTTTCTTTGACTTTCTGAATATAGCAATTCGTCAGATCATTTCGACAGGGAAAGATCCAAGAGAACTACATTCCAACCATACCACTCTTCAAACACCAAAGATTTATGTGGTAGCCACATTCAATAAAAGGGAATTCATGAATTGAGGTATGAGTTGAAATATCTAGTATTCTCTTTTTCTAACTTATAACAAAGTTATGACAACACCTTAGTTCTTTTTCTTGCCTTCGCTCGAGGACGAGCTAAGGACTAAGTGTGGGGGAGTTTGTTGACGGTCCTTAAGTGCCATATTTGGACCGTCAATTCACCTCATAATGTGCACAAAAGAGAAACACAACATAGTGGTAGGGTTAAAAACTAATCAATTCCACAAGTGCTGATGTTTATTTGTATGCAGGTGAATTTAGACCCAAAATACCAAGACATGCAGAGAGTAATCCATAAAATTGGATTCCGATGAATCAAGCAACGCCACATGTCATAACATGGATCAAATGGCTCACAAACAGAAGTATTTGAGGCCATATAACGGTGTAGCACCCATATGAAGGGATGGGACCTACTTGGCAGAGACCTGGAGAAAGCACAGCCCCAACATAGCTGTGACCAGGTCAACCGACCTCCCTAGTCGACCGACTAGGGAGTGGTGCCAAACCCGATCAAATGACACGTGTTGGCTCCTTCCAGCTTGAAGAACTCAGTGGTGACTGATTCACGCACATTTTATGGCGGGAACCGACCCTTCTCCCCCTATAAATAGAACCCCACGCCTCACTTCACACACACACCAAAAGTTGAGAATAGAATACCACTCCTATGATTTAGAGTAGTCCTAGAGGCTGCCAAGTAGAAGAAGAGTGTGGTGAAGAGTTTAGGAGAAGGAGGCTTGGGCTTGTCAAGACCCTCTTCTACACTTGTACCCCTACAAAGGTGTTATTCAAATCAAGTAATCCCTTTGTGAATTCATTTCAAGTTTGATTCTTAATTCATAGTAGTTTACACAAGTAGTTACTTGTGGGTTCATTGCTTTAATTTATTAGAGGCTCTAGTTGTAGCTTTGTGTTTGAAACAACTAGAGTTGTGATTTAAAATGCAAGTGTGGTGCTTAGGTTAGAAATCACCAGTGAATATCTTGTAGACCCACAGATTGAAGAGGTAGACAGTACATGGTGACAACTCTATCTGTCCTTAGTAATCCTCCATGTTCGGCTATGCCATAGGCTCTTGGCGGGAGTCGTCCTAGTGTCGCTTGGGGTAAACCCGTGCCCGAACCAAGCAGCTACCGCAAATTCCTTTGAATTAGAATCAATACTTTGAATTCCTCTCTCTTCCTTGCCTACAAAACAACTTTGTGTCCTTGGGTGGATTAGTTCGTAAGATTAGCACACCCGTTCTTTGGATTCGATACCCTTGGGAACACTCTTAAGGGGAAGTGGTACATGACAGTTTCGTGCGCTTGCGGATTTTTATCTGTGATGTAAGAAACGTCAATAAACACCAAAAAGGAATAGTGGAAGGAAGTCATAGAATCTAATCATCGTCGACCTGCTCATTGTCGCTCTCCGTAGCCTCTGAATCTTCAATGTCTTCATTTCGATCTTCATCTTTGGAGGTTGCAGCCTTGGAGGTTCCATCGTCCTGGAAATGAGCGAGTTCATCGGTGGTGAACTCGGGAAAAGGTGTCAATGCTCCATCACTCTCCGCGGCGGGAGACATGGGAACCTCAAGCTTGTCGCACATCGCCTTGAGGTACTTCTCTTGGTAAAGCTCCATGCGATGAGTCTGAATTTCCACTTTCTGACAAGAGGCGAAAAGTGCCTTGAAGCACTTGAAGAAGCCGGTTTTAGACTGTGATAAAGAGGAGGAGGTGGAGAAGTCACGGGACAAGAGGAGGAGGAGGCATTAGGATCGACATTCTTCTTGCTTGGTGCAATAGGCTCGAGGGGAGGAAGTTGAGGATGGAGCCTCCAGTGACTAACATCCTTCTTGAACTTCAGCCCAGATACCTTCTCAATTAGATACATGACATACGGTGCATAGCCACACGAGCGGTCAGGGGTGTGTGAGATGTTGAAGATGTCATCAAATATATACTCCACAATGTTGAATCGGGCATCCCCATTAATGAGCACCATCAAATGGCTCAAATTTCCTTGAATGATACCCGCATCTCCATCCTTGGGGGGCTAGTGTCTTCCTTAGAACATGGTTGAGTCGACTATAGAAAGGCTTGATGTTCCTTATGTGCCCTGCCTCATAAACTGCATGGCTTGGATACATGTAATCCAAATCATCCCTATCAATAGCCTTCAGATTTGAAATGATGATCTAGTTGTCAATATGATCCTCCAAGCCAAGAATTTGGGCAAACTCCCAATATGTAACTAAGTATTGTTGACCATTAGTGAGCCAAGTGATCCTCCAATCTCCTTGCCTATGGAAGTAGACTGTGGTGTAGAATTGCACAATAACTTCAATGTTCCAATCATACTTAAATATGAGATCCTTGAGTCCATGGCGCTCTACGGCCTCAATCACCGCACTGAATGCAGCGTGGTTCTTCTGCACCATGTAATCCCAATCAATCTATTGAGCATCGGTCCCTGTAGTTTTCTTGGTCATATAGACTGTTCGATAGTAATCACAATGGAAGTCACACCAAAACCGAGGGTCGGCGGTTTGCTTATGGTACTTATAGTAGTCATCCATCCTCAATCTCTGAGCCTTTTCTGCTCCTTTACCTTTGAATGGATTAGCTTCACCAGTGGTTTGTCGATTTGGATTCCTAGAAGGAGAGGACATTTTTAAAGGGCCAATGGGTTGTGAGGACCACTTTTTACCATTTTCTCTTATAGTGACACCAACTTGCTCCTTGCTTGTAGGCTTATTGAGAACTGGTGTTCTCTTCTTTGGCAAATCATTCCCCGGTGCCTTGCCTTTGTCTTTTGCATCTCTAGCCGCTTGAGTTCTTTTTTATCACCCATGGTCACAAGCCTCTTTTTCCTTGGGGCTTGTTCGACTGCAGCTGAGTTATGAGCCTCTCACTGTTGTTTCTTCTCCCTCCTTGGCTCAGACCTCGACTCAAGGAGATCTATAGGAAGCTCTCGTTCCACACGAGCACAACGATATGTTTCTTGCCTTTTTGCCTCATGCACGAGATCAGATTGAGGCGAGTCGTCAGGGTTCGACATCGTCCCTGAGAAGAGATAAACAAGAGAGTATATGAGTCCAAGAAAGTGCAATATTGTGTTACAATTCACAAGAACAATCAAAGTTAGGGTTTTCACTATGAACCACAGACTTTTCCGCCCATGGGCCGGACTAGTCCGCATGAGATGGACTTGTCCGCCAGCCAGCCGGACTAGTCCGGTGAACACAGTAATAACCCTATCTTGATGATTTTTTTGTAAAAACTATGGATCAGGCACAATATTCTTGGGAAGGATCAAAATGACATATAGAACAACTTTTGTGAAGAGGTTTATATCAAAATACCTAAACATTTGAATTTTGAAGGATTTGGAGTTAGGTCAAGAATACCTCTTCAAATCGACGAAATGTGGATGAAGAATCGTCTGAGGATGTGCGGGGAAGAGTTTCCACACACCTTGGGGCTTGAATCCACGGATTGGAATCGATTTTTGGTGGATGGAATAAAAAATCGCCAATTTGGGGGCACGATTTTCGTGTTTGAAAAGAGAGTGTGTGTATGAAAGTGAACAGTCGGGGATCCCCCTGAGGAGGTTAAGTCCTCAAAGGTCGGACTAGTCCGGTTGGAGACCCGAACTTGGTCCCGACTACTCAAAGGGGTCGGACTCGTCTGACTCAGGGACAGACTAGTCCGTTTGGTACTTGTTTGTCAAAACCCGGGGAAGCTGGACTCCGGAATTGTCTTGCAAGAAGGCAAACTAGTTCAGTCCAAAGGTTGAAAATACATATATATTTGGGTTTCCATGAGAGATTTGATCCTTTTGGACTAGTTTTCACAAAAGATCTTTGCAAATATGGTCAGTAAGCAATCAACAACCAAACGATGACCATTATTTACAAAGATTCAATAATTTCAAATAGTTTTGTAGAAAATTGAGGGAGATGAGTCTTTTGCAAGCATGCATAAATTTTGAATTAAATACAAGTAACAATCAGATGTACATGATTCAAGCCACATTTTGAGAATCTAAGATATTGAGATCACTCCTAAGTTCACAAAATTTTTTCTCATCAAAGGCTTGGTGAAGATATTGGCCAATTGTTTTTTGGTTCTTACATGGTAAATAACTATGTCTCTTTTGATGTAGTCATCTCTCAAGAAATGATGGCGGATATCAATGTTCTTGGTCCCTGAATGTTCAACTGGATTGTGGGCTATTTTTATGACACTCTCATTGGCACATACAAGAGGGATATGGTGCAAGTTTGTGCCATAGTCCCTAAGAGTTTGCCCCATCCAAAGAAGTTGTGCATAATAACTTCCGGATGCAACATACTCTGCTTCGGCTATGGAGAGAGTAAAGTATTTTATTTCTTTCTATCCAAAAGTATTCTTTGTATCGACTTTGCACCCCGCATAATGAACATTAGAATATCCAATGAGATTAAACTTGTAGCTCTTGGGTAACCAAAGTCCTAGGCTTGGTGTGCGAATCAAATATCAAAGAATTCTCTTTACGGCGATCAAATGACACACCTTGGGAGAAGCATGGAATCGAGAACACATACACACACTTAGCATTATATTGGGCCTAGATGCAAATAAGTAAAGCAATGAACCAATCATGGAACAATAGACCTTTTGGTCCACACTTGGACCATCTTCATTAAGATCGAGGTGCCCATTGGTTCCCTGGAGTCTTGATGGGTATCGCTTTGTCCATGTCAAACTTCTTGAGTATGTCTTGCATGTACTTCATTTGACTTATGAATGTGCCTTCCTTGTGTTGCTTCACATGAAATCCTAGGAGGAACTTCAACTCCCCCATCATGGACATCTCAAACATTTCGGTCATTATCTTTGAAAACTCATCACAAAAAGTTTTGCTAGTATAACTAAATATAATGTCATCGACATATATTTGGCAAACAAATAAATCATCATTGAAATGCTTAATGAAGAGACTATAGTCGGCCTTCCCAACTTTGAAACCATTTTGAGTTAGAAAGTTTATAAGGAACTCATACCAAGCTCTAGGAGCTTGTTTGAGGCCATAGAGAGCCTTACGCAATTTGTAGACATGGTTTGGGAAGTCTTGATATTCAAAGCTGGGGGGTTGCTCCACATACACTTTTTCTTTAATTGGACCATTGAGAAATGCACTTGTCAAAGTGTTCCAACGACGCTTTCCACGGTACTACTAAGAAGTAACCCACAAAGGTTCGTATTTAGGAAGGGATCAAAATCAAGATCCAAGAAAGAGGTGACGCAGGGAATTTTATGAAATTCGAGCCGCCTGAGCGTAATACCCTACTCTGCAGGGTGTTTGTGTATTGGATTGCTATGAGAAAGTATACTCGTGAGCTAGTCTAAATGACATTGGCCTTGGATGGCTTTTGATCGCTTTTGTTCTACCATGCAGCATAGTCCTTTTATATGCCAAAGACTGGCTGTTATAGTATGTGCCATGGCCCGACAGGTGGCCCCAGAAGCAATAACAACACTATACATGATCTACGGGTGTTAAGGAGGTTAATATTGTGATAACGTGCTTTAATAGCAGCGTTATCGATCTTGATAGTCCTCTGATCGTGCGTCATTAATACAACATTAACATCATGTCAACCAGGTCTTGTAATGACCAATTGATATCCGTTGAATGTCCGTGCCGTTGGAGATCCTGAAGTCTTCCCGTTGTAGACATAGATCCGGATGTGTGACACGTGGCAACTCTAGAGCTTCCCTTTGCAGGGAGGTAGGACCGGAGCTACTAGACACGTGGCAGCACCAGAGCTTCCCTTGTTGGGGAGGCAGGTTCGGCAGCCTAGGACACGTGGCACCATTGAAACCATCCTAAGGAGGGAGGCAGGTCCGGCGCTGCAGGACACATGGCAAGGTCAGAGCCAGTCTAAGGAGGGAGGTAAATCTGGCATGATGAGACACATGGCAGTGCTTGAGCCACCCTAAGGGGGGAGGCAGATCCGGCACTACGAAACACGTGTTGTCTCCGAAAGTCCACAATACTGAGAGGTGGAACTCAACGCGTCTTCTTATAGTATGAAGGGATATCTGGTATGCAGGCTATCGACAATAGCTCCCGAGCCCAACTCTAGTGAGATTGTGAGGTTTCGATGCCGCAGGTGGGGCCATTATCTCTCCCGTGGTGTTGCTTCAGTTTTCCTTTTGAGACACGCGACCCTTCTTGATTTGGTAGGTGAGATACATGACATGCATATCTCACGCAATTGAAGGACAACGGTTCCCAATACAAGTTTTGTATTGGTTCTAGCGCAAGCTTTGTAGTTCTGTCATGCCGCTACCCTTGGGCTTCCAACTTCTCATCATGACAACTGTTTACCTGGTGTGACTTTTTTGGTATAGTGGACTCGGGCCCCGTTGTCATTGACGAGGTAACTTTGTTGAGCGTGATTATGGTCTGGATGCAGTTGCCATCCAAGCGTTGCAGAGGCTTAATAAAGGAAAAGAAATTGCAAGGGGAGAAAACTCTTACGCTCCGATCTGTTTTTGCTCATAGACTTCTCCGCTTGAACCCTTGCATCGCACTCTCACTTTTGCTCCACTTTGCACCGATGGAACTCGAAATTCCTCTTGGCAAGATTATGAGCGAGAGGGATCTTACAAGAGTCCGAAAGCTGATGGGTTGGCAGAGCGACTCTGTAAACAATGCTATCCGCTACGGCAAGCTCCCATTCAAGAAGGATTTCCCCGGCAACATTGTCTACTTTTCCGCGTATGCTATGGTTGGGCTGGTTCCTCCAGTACCCAGCTTCTTGCTGATGCTGCTTGAGTCATACGGGCTCCAACTCCATCATATCAAACCTCATTTGATCTTGCTGGTGGCGATCTTCGTCCACTTCTACAAGATGTGGGTAAGCGTGCCACCCTGCGTGTCGCGGTTTCGACCTTCTTCACACTCTGGGCGACAAACAAAGGTAACCACTTGTTGGGATTCTACTACTTTGTCAGACGTAGGAATCCCCCATACAAGTACATGAAGTCTGAAAGTGCATCTAGGATCCCCGTGGGTTTTGGATGATTGATGAAGACAATTAAGTGACTAATGAGCTCAGTGATCTTAAGCACAGGTGTGGACTCAAGTGGAAACACAATCCCTCAAAAAGGAAATGGATGAAAACAGCGATGTCAACTCGAAAAGGAGAAACTAGGGTTTCTAGTGTGTCAAGTTTAGACTAGCCAAATATATGTGAGGGTGTGTGTGTAAAGTGCATTGAGATCAAGTTGGGAGCTCAAAGCGGTTTAGAGATCAAACCTATTGAGAGAAGAGAGTTGAAAGCAGTCTGGCAGGAGTGGTTGGTCTAGTCCGTGCAGGTGGCAGGACTAGTCCGCTCCTGGCTAGACAAGTCCATTTTCAGCCAGACCAGAAGGGTCTGACTGAGTTCAGACTAGTCCATAGTGGGACGGACTAGTCCGGGTAGACGTGAAGTGGGTTTTGGGGACTAAGTCCCAAAACCACGGACTTGTCCGTTTTGGTCCGGACCAAGAGGTCCTGACTGAGATCGGACTAGTCCGCCTTGGGGTCGGACTAGTCCGGATTTGAAAGAAGTCGGTGCTTCAGTGACTAAGTCTGGGTAGGCCAGACTAGTCCGCCCTGGGGGCCGAACTAGTCCGTGGTCTCGAGACTAGTCCGTTTTCACACGGAACAAAAGGTTTTGTGTGAGATTAGACTAGTCAGTGTGGGTCGGACTAGTCCATTGTTGAAGTGACCGTTTGAATTTGAAGTTTGACGGGTACTGTGACGATTGCCGCGCAATGGACAGTTGTCAGGGATGTCAGTGGTCCCCTAGGACGGACTAGTCCGGGCTGTTGGCCGGACTAGTCCGCCCATCTGCTGAAGTCAGCAGTATGGGCTGGGAACCTCTATAAATAGAGGACCCCTGAGTTCATTTGAACCAACCTTTGAGCAAGTTGAAACCCTAGCGCCGCCTCAGCAACCTTGAGCCTCCAAAAAGCCTCCTTCTTGCCTACATTCCCTCTAAAACTAATTCTTGTGTGGATTAGGGTTTAGTGAGGTGAAGAAGAGGAAGAACACCGCTCTTTGGCTCTCGGTTTGATCTCTTGCACTCTGTAAATCTTTGTGATCTGTGGCTTGAGTTGATCTTGGTGATTTGAGATTTTATTTGTGGTGGGAGCCTCAGATTGTGAGAAGCCCCAACGAATCTTGTATTCACCCCTTTGTGATAGTTGAAGAGCCAAGTTAGGCCCGTGTGGTAAACTTGGTGAGGGAAGGGTTGTTGAACCCGGTCCTTCGTGGACTCCACAACGGGGATGTAGGTTCCTTCGTGGGATCGAACCTCGGGAAAAAATCCTTGTGTCCCTTGTGTACTTCTCTTTTACTTATTGCTCATTGCTTCTAGGGTTAGTCTTATCGTTTTTGTTCATCACTTTTGTTTCATCGTGATCCTTAGCTTCATACTTGCCATATAACGTGTTAAGGTTCACTAAGTCATTCTAACACATTTTGCATCACAAGAATCGAACTAAAACTTGTTAGAAACCTTTGTTAGGCTTTTCCTCATAGGTGGAACAGACTAGTCCGCCCCTGGACCAGACTAGTCCGCCCCCTGAGTATTAATCTTGTTTTATTAAGTTATTTCAGGTCGATTAGCCTATTCACCCCCCTCTAGGCAACTTTCAATTGGTATCAGAGCAGGAATCTCCCAAAAGAGTCTAACAACTTGGAGAGAAAATGGTCAGAGTGGGGTACGAAGAAGTCTCAACCAGTGAGGTCCAAGCAACCCCAGAAGAGATTCTCTTCTATCAAGACAAATCAACGGATGACAAAGAGATTCGCCAGCTCAAGGCGAAACTTCGAGAGAAGTTGAAGATTCCCAAGGTTGACACCTCAACCTCCACATCGAGTGGAACAATCAACTACAACCAACAAGGCTACAACTATGAACGCCTTGTCTCCAACAACCACTACCTTTCAATCCCATTTGGGAAGCCTCCCCAATTTGATGGAACCGACTACGGGATGTAGAAGCACAACATGAAGATCCACCTTGTGTCACTCAACCCCTCACTATGGCAAATCATGTTGACCGGGGTGCACATCCCAAAGAATGAAGAAGATATCACTCCGGAGCAAGCCGTGCTCCTTCACCGTAATGCCCAAGCAGCCGGAGTGATCATCTCATCTCTCTCAAGAGATGAGTTCAACCGAGTGGATGGACTTGAGGTGGCCAAGGACATTTGAAACACTCTCAAGATGGCTCATGAAGGCAACCGAGTCGTGAAAGAAGCAAAGATTGAGCTCATTGAAGGAGAGCTCGGGAAGTTTGCCGTTATGGATGGTGAATCTCCCCAAGAGATGTACAACTGCCTAAAGATACTCATCAACAAGAGTATATCTTATGGCTGTACCAAGTGGACGGACCACGAGGTGGTGAAAAGGATGATTCGGGCATTCATGCCTAGAAATGTCTCTCTTTGCTCCATGATCCGAGAAAGCCCGGGGTTTGCCAAAATGACCCCGAGGGAGGTCCTTGGGAGGATCATGAACCACAAGATCAAGGAGAAGGAGGCGCTCTTCTACAATTACCTCCAAAGGTTCACCGCCTCGAAGATGAAGGATGTTTCACTCAAAGCGTCATCCTCCTCAAAAGAGCAAAACGAAGACGATGAGGAGAGCCTTGAAACCAATGAGGAAGAGGCCTTCTTCATCAACAACTTCAAGAGGATGATGAGGAGAAGAAAAGGAGGATACAAGCATGAGAGCAAAGGCAAAGAAAAGGCAAGGCCCAAAACCAAGAGGGCTTGCTACAACTGTGGCGAGTACGAGCACTTCATTGTAGATTGCCCACATGAAGATGTCAAGAAGAATAAGGAGGGCAAGCCACAAGAGAAGAAGTTCTACAAAAAGAATATGCCCTCCGGTCATGCTCACTTAGGCAAGGAGTGGGACTCTAACGATGAGTCCTCCTCGTCCAAAGATGAGGAGAAGATGGCAACTATAGCCATTGGGAGGAGCTCCAAGGGAAGCAAGCTCTTCCCCAATCTCTACGACCACAAGCCAACTTGCCTCATGGCAAAACAAGGAAGGAGAAAGGTTAATTCTAACTCATCCTCTTCCATATCCTCCCATGATGATTTTGATAGTGCTAGCGAAAATGAACACCTGTTTAAGGATATAAGTAAGAGCACATTGCGAAGAATGAAATTGCTTTCGGATGAGATTTTTGAGAAGGAGGAGCTCATAGATAGGCAAGAGGACATGCTTATCCAAGAAAAGGAAAGATGTAAAGAGCTCATTGAGCTCCTTGAGCTTGATAGAGAGAAGAGCAAGTCATTAGAGCATGAACTTTCTCTAAGCAAGAAAACATGCTCAAGTCTTGAGGAGACAACCATTGAGCTCAAGGACGAACTTGGCAAAAGTTAACAAGACCCTTGAGACTCAAGTTGAGTCCCTTAGGACTTATGTAGCCTCTTCCTCCAAAAGCTTATCCTCCTCAAAGGTTGCATCCGAAGCAATCTCTACTTGCAAATGCTCTAACTTGATCCTTAAATTAAAGGATGAGCTTAAGTTGACTCAAGGCAAACAAGCACCTAAGGGTGGCATCTTTGACAAAGAGAAGGTGGCGTATGCACGAAGTTCATACACCAACACAAGACCTCCCAATGTCAAGGATGTTCTTGGTTATACTAGAGGTGGAAAACAAAATGCCAAAGCCTCCAAGTATGGCAAAGACTTGATCGTCTTTGTCAAGGGAAGCTCATCCACAACTAAAATTGGCAAGAGCACTTCAACTAGCACTTACTTGTCTAAATCTGAACCGAATCCTCTATTTCATGATTTTGATGCATCATATGTTTTGATGAGGAACATGTATGGCAAAGTATATGCTAGATATGTTGGGCCACTCCGCAAGAGCCTCAAGCCTTGCGTGTGGGTGCCCAAATGCCTCACCACTAACGTCAAAGGACCGAACTCCGCTTGGGTACCTAAAAGGAAGGCATAATCTTGTTTTGTAGGCGTACTCCTCCGGTGGATCTAAATGGGTGCTCGATAGTGGGCGCACAAATCACATGAACGGAGAGAGGAAGATGTTCAAGGAGTATGAGCAACATGATGATCCAAATGAAGGGATCCTCTTTGGGGACAATAGCCGAGGGAAAATCCTTGGCTCCGGTAAAATTTTCATCTCTCCCCAACACACTCTTTCTCATGTTTTGCATATTGATTCTCTAGACTATAACCTCTTGTCCATATAACAATTATGTGACAAGGGTTATAATTGTGTTTTCACTAATTATAGAAGGAGTGATAACTCAATCGCTTTTAAGGGTGTCCTCAAGGGAAAGCTTTATCTTGTGGATTTTGCCTCGGATAAAGCTCAAATTGACACATGCTTAATGGCGAAAACCAACATGGGATGGCTTTGGCATAGACGGCTAGCCCATGTTGGGATGAGGAACTTACAAAAGCTTCTTAAGGGGGAGCACATCCATGGTTTGAAGAATGTTGTCTTTGAAAAGGATAGGCCATGTAGTGCTTGCCAAGCGGGGAAGCAAGTGGGAGCTCAACACCCCTCCAAGAACATCATGACAACAACAAGACCGTTGGAGCTTCTACATATGGACCTTTTCAGGCCAATAACCTACATTAGCATTGGCGGTAACAAATATGGTCTTGTTATTGTTGACGATTTTTCTCGTTTCACTTGGGTGTTCTTCTTGCATGATAAGGGTGAAACTCACGGTGTCCTCAAGAGGTTCTTAAGAAGAGCTCAAAATGAGTTCGCCTCAAGAATCAAAGCTATAAGAAGCGACAATGGCACCGAGTTCAAGAACACTCAAGTGGAAGAATTCTTGGATGAGGAGGGCATCAACCATGAATTTTCAGCTCCATACTCCCCTCAACAAAATGGGGTGGCGGAACGGAAGAATAGGACACTCATAGACATCGGATCGGTTTTGGGGGGAGGCGGCTAACACCGCTTGCCACGCCGTCAACCGATTATACCTCCACCGCCTCCTCAAGAAGGCTCCCTATGAGCTTCTAGTTGGTAAGAAACCCAATGTCTCTTACTTTTGTGTTTTTGGGAGCAAGTGCTATATTCTCAACAAGAAGCCTATGACTTTGAAGTTTGCTTCAAAGTCCGATGAAGGTTTCTTGCTTGGTTAAGACTCAAACACCCACGCCTACCGTGTCTTCAACAAAACCTCCAGAATTGTTGAAATAGCACGCGACGTGGTGTTTGATGAAACTAATGGCTCCCAAGTGGAGCAAGTTGATCAAAGTGTGCTAGATCAAGAAGACTCTCCACAAGAAGCTCTTAGGAGGATGGCACTTGGAGATGTTCGACCACAAGAACAACATCAATGCTCAAGTGACCAACAACAAGATGATGCAAGTAATCCCCCACGCGATCAAGTTGAAGATGGACAAGTGGCACCTCAAAACGATCAAGAAGACGAAAGTCAAGGGGGAGGCATTCATCAAGGGGGAGATCAAGAAGAAGAAGAAGATGATGATGACTCAAGATCTCAACCTCCACATCCTCGTGTGCATCAAAGTGTTCATCGGGATCACCCCGTTGACAACATACTAGGAGATATTACTAAAGGGGTAATCAATCGTTCTCGTGTTGCAAATTTTTGTGAACATTACTCCTTTGTCTCTTCTTTGGAGCTCCTAGGTGGACATGGCAATGCTAAAGCATCCCAAAATCCTCTATTAAGCACACAAGCAACCAATATATATAGCAAGCAGCACTCCAAGCAAAAACACATCGATTCCTGAGTGCTCCTATGTGCTCTAAAGTGTCCATTCTATCTAGGCTGCATCCTACGGTCAACCTGTGGCTCTGATACCAATTTGTGACGCCCGGTTCCGAAAACGAACCAAGCTAACGCATATGTGTGCCCAGGATGTTCAACACACATACACGAGTGATTCACAAATGGTAAACAGATAATTACCACAACTCAATTTATTAAATAAGTACTCTTATTACATAATTCATTAAATCCTCGAATACAAGCTCTAATGAATATTAATGATAAGTTCAACTAATGCAGCGGATATAAATTAATTAAGCAACTAAGCAAACTAAGCAAAAGGGGTAGCGCAGCTCTATGCAACACCACAGGCAAAGCTGACGGTAGACACGGCCTAGAACTCCGCATTATCGCCATTAAACTCATAATCCTGACCTGCAACTGTTGGGGGGGATTGCAAGAGTGAGTACATGTCGTACTCAGCAAGTGTGGAAAGTATGACATGTGGCTGATTCAAATGACGACAGTAATAATGGCTAAGTGCTGAAAAGTACAGTAAAACATTTGAAAAAGCAATGTATCATATTTATGTAAAGTAAACCCATCATAAACCATGTAACCATAATAATACCAGTCCATAATTCACCATTATCAATAACCATAATCAATGTCATAAACCATAATTCCACCCATAACCATGACCATAATCATAACCATAACCATAACCATAACCATAACCATCCCAAATCCCAATTTCCTCCTAATCATGGAAGTTGTCCAGGTGCTCATAACCGGGAGCACGGCTATCATGATAGTTTTAATTACTCTGCAGAGTTTGTACCTCTTTACCCACGTGTTCGTGATTTCATCACCTTTCGGCGACTAAGAATCTCCCTTATGCCTATGACCCGTCAGTCATATTACACACTTCCGTTGGTGTGTGGCCAAAAGATCACAAAATAGCCTTTACAGAGGGATTACTAGCCTATTTAGACCCCACTGAGGTTTCACCGGTGGCGATGTCTCCCGCAGAGCACATCTTCAACCAAGGGCCCCCTCTTGAGCCATTCGGATCCCAGGGTAGTCCCACCAATCATCAACAAACCCAATCCGACTACCCCTTCCCCGAGCATCCACAATGGTCCAAACAGCACTAGCAAAGCCCTAATTAATCAGCTACGCCGCACCCATACTTGGCCTCGTGGTGGCACTGTAGTCCTGGCTTATTCTCGCATGAACCGGTCCTTAGATCTAAAGCAAGCAAACCACCATAACATCCAACCCATCCACATACCAGGCTTGCTTAGATCACCCATAGTATTGACCAGTTCACATTAACCAGAATATCATTGATGCATAATTAAATGTGTAGTGTTGTTTGCCATCCCAATTAATTAAGCGAAGCAAAAAGTAAAAAGCCCTTCCCGACTCTCTACCATAAATTCCAGGTG
Source organism: Tuctoria greenei (assembly GCA_036927565.1). Lineage (NCBI taxonomy): Eukaryota > Viridiplantae > Streptophyta > Magnoliopsida > Poales > Poaceae > Tuctoria > Tuctoria greenei. Next base: position 179,268,458 of record JAYESD010000006.1, read on the forward strand.
GCAAGGGTGGTCAAACAAAACTAGTAAACTTCCTACCATAGGATTCCCATCAAATTGACACAGCATGCAGTTTTGCAAACAAAACATTTATTTTAAAAACAGGATCAATATGCTTCAAGGACACTTGCCTTGCTCTTGCTGTTGATTAGGGTCAAAGCCTTCAAACTCTTGATGTTGTAGATCCTCCGCGGCACTCTCTAGCGCAAATCCGTCTAATCCACACAATAACATACAAAACAAGAACACAATCAAAGAGTGCACAAATATTACTCAATATGACATGACATGCATGCATGCACAATTTAATAATTAATTTACTACGGTCGTTTATTAATTAGATGCGACTAGTTCATACGTGTTCATATGAGTTTACGGGGTTTTAGGGTGGATTAATGCTGCTGAAAATAAAATCATGGTGCAATTAAATTTAATTTACGCCTATTAGATTCAATACGGTCGCTAAAATTCGCATCGGGAACATGGCCTACCATAGATCTGACGGCTTGACGGTCGCGGGATGGGGACAATGCGTAGACGAAGTAGATGGCGCAGCAGTTCCTCGGCGGCACGACGACGGCGACGATCTCCGGTGGACGGTGGTACCCTCCTCTCTTTCTTCCCCTTCCTCCCCTTTTTTTTCTCTCTTTTCTTCCCTGGCGGCGGCGGCTCTGGTCCCCCTTTTTTTCTTCTGGCGGCGTGGCTTTCCTTCCCCTGGCGGCGGAATTTTTCTGCGTTGGTGGAACCCTACGAAGGCTACGTAGCTTTTTATAGCCAGCTGCTAGGGCGCTAGGGCCGGCGCTGCGGTACGGGCGTCGCGCGTGGGCCAAGGCGCGTGTGGGGCCCAGCGCAGGGCGCGCTGCGATGGGGCAGGCGGCGGGCGTGCGGTACGGCGGGGCATCGGGGCGCGTGCGGGGATGGGCGCTGGGGTCGCGGTCGGCCTGGCTGGCGCGTGCGAGCGGGGTGGGAGGCGCGGTGCGGCACGTGGGCGGGGCCCGGCGGCAGGCGGGGTGGCGTGCGGGCGTGGGCGCCGAGGCGCGTCAGGGGCAGGCGGCGGGTGGGGCCCCCGGGGCAGGCCCGCGTCAGGGGGGGGGGGCTCGGTCGCGCGTGCCGGTGGGCGGCTGGCGCAGCGCGGCAGGGTGGGGCCCCCGGGGCAGGCCCGTACGGCGGCATCGGGGCGCGGCGAGCGGCCGGCTCGGGGCGGGGCCCGGCGCCTCGCGTGCGGGCGTGGCCGGCTGGCGGTTCGGCCGTCCCTTTTTCGTTTTTTTTTTCTTTTTTTTTTCTTCTCTTTTTTTTTGAAACATATTACTGTTTTTTTTTATTTATCTTATTCATTTATTTATTTATCATTTTATATATATATTTATTTATTATTATTATTATTTTAATTTCTTCTTTTGCTACATACATATATGTATGTTTTATATACTTTTTTTTTTATATATTCTTTTATCTCTCTAATGTTTATTGCATGATCATGTATGCAATGCAGGATGCGAAAATTTAGGGTGTTACAAACCTACCCCCTTAAAGTGAATCTCGCCCTCGAGATTCGATAACGTGGAGAAAAGATGCGGGAATTCTGCCTTCAAGTCTTCTTCACGTTCCCACGTAGCTTCGGCTTCTGTATGGTGTTTCCATTGCACTTTGCACCAACGGATCCTCTTATTTCTCGTGACCCTTTCCTTCACGTCCAAGATCTTGATAGGTTGCTCAACATAAGACAAATCCTCCTGAAGTTCTAACTCGTCCATCGGCACTTGTTCTTCCGGCACCCTGAGGCATTTCTTGAGTTGCGACACGTGAAACACGTCGTGTACGTCTGAAAGATGAGCTGGCATCTCCAACTTATATGCTACCTCTCCTCTTTTGTCCAAAATCTTGAATGGTCCAATATAGCGAGGTGCGAGCTTGCCTCTTATGTTAATCCTCTTATGACCTCTCATAGGTGACACCTTGAGGTAAACAAAATCTCCAATTTCAAAGGCTAATTTCCTTCTCCTATTGTCCGCATAGCCCTTTTGTCTTGATTGGGCAGCCCTCAAGTTTTCACGAATTATCTGGACTTGCTTTTCGGCTTCTTGCAACACATCCGGACCAAATACTTGAGTTTCTCCTGCCTCATTCCAGAATAAAGGTGTCCTACACTTCCTCCCATAAAGTGCTTCATATGGTGACATTTTCAAGCTTGCTTGGTAACTATTGTTGTATGAAAATTCTGCGTATGGCAAGCTTTTATCCCAACTTTTCCCATGCTTTAATGCACAAGCTCTTAACATGTCCTCCAAAATCTGATTTGTCCTCTCGGTTTGTCCGTCCGTTTGAGGATGATATGCTGAACTAAAATTCAACCTCGTTCCCAAAGCTTCATGCAATTTTTGCCAAAATCTGGAGGTAAATTGAGAACCTCTATCCGAGACTATCTTCTTCGGTACTCCGTGTCGACACACAATATGCTCCATGTATATTTCGGCCAATCGTGCGGCTGTATATTTGGCCTTCACAGGGACAAAATGAGCTGACTTGGTTAAGCGATCCACAATTACCCAAATTGAGTCATATCCGGACTGAGTACGTGGTAACCCAACTATGAAGTCCATTCCAATTTCTTCCCACTTCCATTCTGGAATCTTCAACGGTTGCAATAATCCGGCTGGCCTTTGATGTTCTGCCTTGACTCGTTGGCACACATCACACAGTGCTACGTATTCAGCTATGTCCTTCTTCATGCTGTTCCACCAATAGCAAGTCTTCAAGTCTTTGTACATCTTCGTACAACCAGGGTGAATTGAGTATGGCGAGTCATGTGCCTCCTTTAATATTGTTTCTCGAATATGCTTTACATTAGGCACGACAATTCTCTTTCCAATCCATAAGGTACCATGTTCGTCTTCATCAAATCTGAATTCTCTCCCTTCTTCGATTCTTTCCTTGATTTCCTTGATCTCCTCATCTGTGGTCTGTGCTTCTCGAATTTCTTGCTCCAAGGTCGGATTTAACTCCATTATCTCCATCTCATTTACAAACCCGAGGTTCAACCGTTCAAACTCCTTACATAACTTGGACGGTAACTCTCGAACTGTAAGTTGATGGCTTACTCCTTTCCGACTCAAGGCATCGGCTACTACATTGGCTTTTCCCGGGTGATAGTTGATTCCCGCATCATAATCCTTGATGAGCTCCAACCATCTTCGTTGCCTCAAATTCAGATCTGTCTGTGTGAAAATATACTTAAGACTCTTGTGATCCGTATAAATTTCACACCTATGTCCGAGTATATAGTGTCTCCAAATCTTCAATGCATGTACCACGGCTGCAAGTTCTAAATCATGTGTTGGGTAATTCTGCTCATGTTTCTTCAATTGTCTTGATGCATAGGCGACCACTTGACCTTCTTGCATCAATACACATCCAAGTCCTTGTCTTGATGCATCACAATAGATGTCGAAACTCTTGCTTACGTCCGGTAATACTAACACCGGTGCGGTTGTCAACCTTTTCTTTAACTCCTCAAAGCTATCCTGACAAGCTTGAGTCCATCGGAATGCCTTCCCTTTCATGAGTAATTCGGTCATAGGCTTGGCTATTTTGGAGAAATCCTTGATGAATCGGCGGTAATATCCAGCCATTCCAAGGAAACTCCGGATTTCCTTGACATTCTGCGGTGGTTCCCACTTCAACACATCCCTCACTTTACCGGGGTCAACCGATACTCCTCCTCCGGAAATAATATGGCCTAAGAAAGAAACTTCCCATAACCAGAATTGACATTTACTGAACTTGGCGTACAATTGGTGCTCCCTCAATTTCTGCAGCGTAAGCTTCAAGTGTTCCTCGTGTTCCTTCTCATCCTTCGAGTAGATCATAATATCATCGATGAACACCACAACGAACTTGTCCAAGTACTCCATGAAGACTTTATTCATGAGGTACATAAAGTAGGCAGGTGCATTTGTCAATCCAAAAGACATCACAGTGTACTCATAAGATCCATACCGTGTCCTAAAAGCTGTCTTGGGTATATCTGATGGTCTAATCTTCATTTGAAAGTATCCCGACCTCAAATCAATCTTAGAGAAGACACAATCACCCTTCATCTGATCAAACAAGTCTTCTATACGTGGCAAGGTATACTTGTTCTTGATTGTTACCTCGTTGAGAGCTCGGTAATCCACACACATCCTTTGCGTTCCATCCTTCTTGTCCACAAATAGAACGGGCGCTCCCCAAGGTGAAGAGCTAGGGCGAATAAAACCTTTCTCTAGTTGTTCTTGAATCTGCTTCTTGAGCTCTGCTAATTCCTTAGGAGGCATCCTATACGGCCTCTTAGCTATAGGTGCAGTTCCAGGTATTAAATCAATAACAAACTCAATGTCTCGATCGGGTGGCATACCTGGCAACTCATCTGGAAAAACATCCAAAAATTCACACACTACCGGAATCTCCTCAATTGCGACACCGTCCACATGGTTCAACTCCAATTGCTTCGGTGCGGTTTGAGATGCTTCAAATTCTACGGTGATCCCTTCCTCATTGGTCAACTTCACCGTCTTCGTGGCACACTCAATAACTCCATTGTGCTTCCTTAACCAGTCCATACCAAGTATAATGTCCAATCCTTGAGAGTCCAAAACAATGAGGTTGGCGGAGAAGTCTACCCCCCTTATTCTAAGGCTTACTTTTGGACATACTATATTTGTCCTCATCTCTCCTCCAGGGGACTTAACCAACAGAGTAAACTTCATATGCGAGATAGGCAAACTATACTTGGCAACATACTTTGATGCAATGAATGAATGCGATGCTCCATAATCAAATAACATAGTCGCGGGGTTGGAGTTGGCGAGAAACATACCAATGACCACGTCATCCGCTTGCTGAGCATCCTCCGTAGAGACATGGTTCACGTTGCCACGAGCAAAGTTATGCTGTCCACGACTTCCTTGTGGCTGTCCTCCATTAGGTCTTGGGTTTTGCCTCGGCACATTGCTTCTTTGACCAAGGCTCGACTTAGGACATTGATTCGCAATGTGTCCAGCTTCTCCACAAGTATAGCACCTCTTGACTCCACCGGAATTATTGGGACGAGCTTGGTTTTGAACATTGGCTCCAGGAAAATCAGCACGAGGTGCATAAGGCATTGCTTGCATGACAGGGCGTTGCTGCACAAACTGAGTTGGGCGCTGAGCAGGGATAGAGGAGCTGTAATGAGGCGCATTGGGCGGCGCAAAGCGAGGGCGCACATTACTTCCTTGTTGTTGTCCTTGATATGCCGCCTTCCTCTTGTTGTCTTGTTCCATCTCACGGATCTTGTTCTCGACCACAATTGCTTTGTCCACAAGCTTCTGGAAATTGACATAATCACAATTGAGCAATTGCACTTGGATTTCATTGTTGAGGCCTCTCATGAACAGATATTGCTTCCGGCTGTCCCGACTAACATCCCCAGGCGCATACCTTGAGAGTTGAGTGAACTTATTGAGATATTCACTCACGCTTGATCTTCCTTGCCTTAAGTTCTCGAATTCTTGCCTCTTCAAGATCATAACACCTTCCGGCACATATTGAGAACGGAAACTCTCTTTAAACTCAGTCCAAGTGATTGTCTCCTGATTATCATGAGCGTTGCAAAGAGCTTCCCACCAGTCAGCGGCTGCTCCAACTAGTTGATGTGATGCAAAGAGAACCTTCTCCCTGTCACTGCATTGGACAATGGCTAGCTTCTTCTCCACGGACTTGAGCCAATCATCCGCATCCATAGGGTCGGCAGCTTGAGCAAAGGTTGGCGGCCTAGTCCTCATGAACTCTCCCAATCGGTCATGAGGAGGCGGGGGTGGCGGTGGAGGCATGTGGGGCTGATTGTTGACATTGCCAGCCTGCAGCTGTCCCATTGTTTGTATCATGGTCTGCATGAGCTGGTTTTGCGTAGCTAGTAGCTGCTCGATGTTGATAGCTCCATTAGCAGGTCCTTGTCCAACGTTGTTCTGAGGCACTCCACTGTTCTCCTCCTCATCATTGCCATCCCTCTGGTTGCGAGTCCTCACCATCTGAAGAAAAGCAGTAGGTAAGAATTTAAGAAACGTCCCCAACTATATGCATCAAGGGATATGAAGCTAACCAACTAGCTATACTAGCCTAGGTGGACATGGCAATGCTAAAGCATCCCAAAATCCTCTATTAAGCACACAAGCAACCAATATATATAGCAAGCAGCACTCCAAGCAAAAACACATCGATTCCTGAGTGCTCCTATGTGCTCTAAAGTGTCCATTCTATCTAGGCTGCATCCTACGGTCAACCTGTGGCTCTGATACCAATTTGTGACGCCCGGTTCCGAAAACGAACCAAGCTAACGCATATGTGTGCCCAGGATGTTCAACACACATACACGAGTGATTCACAAATGGTAAACAGATAATTACCACAACTCAGTTTATTAAATAAGTACTCTTATTACATAATTCATTAAATCCTCGAATACAAGCTCTAATGAATATTAATGATAAGTTCAACTAATGCAGCGGATATAAATTAATTAAGCAACTAAGCAAACTAAGCAAAAGGGGTAGCGCAGCTCTATGCAACACCACAGGCAAAGCTGACGGTAGACACGGCCTAGAACTCCGCATTATCGCCATTAAACTCATAATCCTGACCTGCAACTGTTGGGGGGGATTGCAAGAGTGAGTACATGTCGTACTCAGCAAGTGTGGAAAGTATGACATGTGGCTGATTCAAATGACGACAGTAATAATGGCTAAGTGCTGAAAAGTACAGTAAAACATTTGAAAAAGCAATGTATCATATTTATGTAAAGTAAACCCATCATAAACCATGTAACCATAATAATACCAGTCCATAATTCACCATTATCAATAACCATAATCAATGTCATAAACCATAATTCCACCCATAACCATGACCATAATCATAACCATAACCATAACCATAACCATAACCATAACCATAACCATCCCAAATCCCAATTTCCTCCTAATCATGGAAGTTGTCCAGGTGCTCATAACCGGGAGCACGGCTATCATGATAGTTTTAATTACTCTGCAGAGTTTGTACCTCTTTACCCACGTGTTCGTGATTTCATCACCTTTCGGCGACTAAGAATCTCCCTTATGCCTATGACCCGTCAGTCATATTACACACTTCCGTTGGTGTGTGGCCAAAAGATCACAAAATAGCCTTTACAGAGGGATTACTAGCCTATTTAGACCCCACTGAGGTTTCACTGGTGGCGATGTCTCCCGCAGAGCACATCTTCAACCAAGGGCCCCCTCTTGAGCCATTCGGATCCCAGGGTAGTCCCACCAATCATCAACAAACCCAATCCGACTACCCCTTCCCCGAGCATCCACAATGGTCCAAACAGCACTAGCAAAGCCCTAATTAATCAGCTACGCCGCACCCATACTTGGCCTCGTGGTGGCACTGTAGTCCTGGCTTATTCTCGCATGAACCGGTCCTTAGATCTAAAGCAAGCAAACCACCATAACATCCAACCCATCCACATACCAGGCTTGCTTAGATCACCCATAGTATTGACCAGTTCACATTAACCAGAATATCATTGATGCATAATTAAATGTGTAGTGTTGTTTGCCATCCCAATTAATTAAGCGAAGCAAAAAGTAAAAAGCCCTTCCCGACTCTCTACCATAAATTCCAGGTGGCAAGGGTGGTCAAACAAAACTAGTAAACTTCCTACCATAGGATTCCCATCAAATTGACACAGCATGCAGTTTTGCAAACAAAACATTTATTTTAAAAACAGGATCAATATGCTTCAAGGACACTTGCCTTGCTCTTGCTGTTGATTAGGGTCAAAGCCTTCAAACTCTTGATGTTGTAGATCCTCCGCGGCACTCTCTAGCGCAAATCCGTCTAATCCGCACAATAACATACAAAACAAGAACACAATCAAAGAGTGCACAAATATTACTCAATATGACATGACATGCATGCATGCACAATTTAATAATTAATTTACTACGGTCGTTTATTAATTAGATGCGACTAGTTCATACGTGTTCATATGAGTTTACGGGGTTTTAGGGTGGATTAATGCTGCTGAAAATAAAATCATGGTGCAATTAAATTTAATTTACGCCTATTAGATTCAATACGGTCGCTAAAATTCGCATCGGGAACATGGCCTACCGTAGATCTGACGGCTTGACGGTCGCGGGATGGGGACAATGCGTAGACGAAGTAGATGGCTCAGCAGTTCCTCGGCGGCACGACGACGGCGACGATCTCCGGTGGACGGTGGTACCCTCCTCTCTTTCTTCCCCTTCCTCCCCTTTTTTTTCTCTCTTTTCTTCCCTGGCGGCGGCGGCTCTGGTCCCCCTTTTTTTCTTCTGGCGGCGTGGCTTTCCTTCCCCTGGCGGCGGAATTTTTCTGCGTTGGTAGAACCCTACGAAGGCTACGTAGCTTTTTATAGCCAGCTGCTAGGGCGCTAGGGCCCGCGCTGCGGTACGGGCGTCGCGCGTGGGCCAAGGCGCGTGTGGGGCCCAGCGCAGGGCGCGCTGCGATGGGGCAGGCGGCGGGCGTGCGGTACGGCGGGGCATCGGGGCGCGTGCGGGGATGGGCGCTGGGGTCGCGGTCGGCCTGGCTGGCGCGTGCGAGCGGGGTGGGAGGCGCGGTGCGGCACGTGGGCGGGGCCCGGCGGCAGGCGGGGGTGGCGTGCGGGCGTGGGCGCCGAGGCGCGTCAGGGGCAGGCGGCGGGTGGGGCCCCCGGGGCAGGCCCGCGTCAGGGGGGGGCTCGGTCGCGCGTGCCGGTGGCGGCTGGCGCAGCGCGGCAGGGTGGGGCCCCCGGGGCAGGCCCGTACGGCGGCATCGGGGCGCGGCGAGCGGCCGGCTCGGGGCGGGGCCCGGCGCCTCGCGTGCGGGCGTGGCCGGCTGGCGGTTCGGCCGTCCCTTTTTCGTTTTTTTTTCTTTTTTTTTTCTTCTCTTTTTTTTTTGAAACATATTACTGTTTTTTTTATTTATCTTATTCATTTATTTATTTATCATTTTATATATATATTTATTTATTATTATTATTATTTTAATTTCTTCTTTTGCTACATACATATATGTATGTTTTATATACTTTTTTTTTATATATATTCTTTTATCTCTCTAATGTTTATTGCATGATCATGTATGCAATGCAGGATGCGAAAATTTAGGGTGTTACAATTGGGTGGTGGCCATGCAAGAGGAGCTTAACAACTTTGAGAGGAACAAAGTTTGGGACCTTGTCAAGCGTCCACAAGCAAATGTTGTGGGCACCAAGTGGGTGTTCCGCAACAAGCAAGATGAACATGGTGTTGTGACAAGTAACAAGGCACGACTTGTGGCCAAGGGGTACTCACAAGTCGTAGGTTTGGATTTTGATGAAACCTTTGCTCCCGTAGCTAGGCTAGAGTCAATTCGTATATTACTTGCCTTTGCTACTCACCATGATTTTAGGCTCTACCAAATGGACGTCAAGAGTGGGTTCCTAAATGGCCCAATCAAGGAGGAAGTCTTTGTGGAGCAACCACCGAGCTTCGAAGACCAAGAATTCCCAAACCATGTCTTCAAATTATGTAAGGCTCTCTATGGCCTCAAACAAGCTCCTAGAGCTTGATATGAGTGTCTTAGAGACTTTCTAATTCAAAATGGTTTTAAGATAGGAAAAGCTGATTATACTCTCTTTACAAAGAACTTTAATGATGATCTCTTTGTGTGCAAAATATATGTCGATGACATTATATTTGGTTCTACTAACAAAGTTTTTTGTGATGAGTTTTCTAAGATAATGACAGAGATATTTGAGATGTCCATGATGGGGGAGTTGAAGTTCTTTTTAGGTTTTCAAGTCAAGCAACTCAAACAAGGCACGTTCATAAGTCAAACAAAGTATACTCAAGACATATTAAAGAAGTTTGACATGGACAAGGCCAAACCCATCAAGACTCCTATGCAAACAAATGAACACTTAGACCTAAACGAAGATGGTCCAAGTGTGGACCAAACGTTATATCGTTCCATGATTGGTTCTTTGTTATATCTTTGTGCATATAGACCGGATATTATGCTTAGTGTGTGTATGTGTGCACGTTTTCAAGCTGCACCTAAGGTGTGTCATATGACCGCCGTGAAGAGAATTCTTAGATATTTAGTTCACACACCTAGCTTAGGACTTTGATACCCCAAAGGATCCAAGTTTAACCTTGTTGGATATTCTGATGCGGATTATGCGGGGTGCAAGGTTGATAGAAAGAGCACATCCGGGACATGCCAATTCTTGGGTAGATCCTTAGTGTCTTGGTCCTCTAAGAAACAAAATTCCATTGCTCTTTCCACAGCCGAAGCGGAGTATATCACAGCCGGAAGTTGTTGTGCACAACTTCTTTGAATGAGACAAACTCTAAGGGAATATGGTATAAACTTGTGCCATATTCCTCTCCTATGTGACAACGGGAGCGCCATCAAAATAGCCCATAATCTGGTTGAGCATTCAAGGACCAAACACATAGACATTAGACACCACTTCTTGAGAGATCATTCCTTAAAGGGGGATATAGTGATTTCCCATGTGAGAACCGAGAACCAACTAGCCGACATATTCACCAAGCCCCTAAATGAGAAGCGATTTTGTGAGCTTAGGAGTGAGCTCAATATCTTAGATTCTCGAAATGTGGCTTGAAATATGCACATCTGAATGTTTACTTTTTTCCTTATTCAAAAGAATGCATGTGGTTGAGAAATTCATCTCTATCTCGATTTTCTTCAAAATATTTGAAAAACTAGTGACTTTGTGAGTTACGGTCATAGTTTGAATGTTGATTGCTTACTGACCATATTCATAAAGTTTTGTTGTGGCAATATGTCCAAAAGGATCAACTAGTGGCTAAAACTCAAATATATATGTTTTCAGCCTCCTTTGACCAGACTAGTCCGCCCTTTGGCCGGACAAGTCCGGATCCAGACTGGTCTGGGTCTGGTCCGCTGACTGGACTAGTCCGGCTCCTCTACTGGACTAGTCCGGCCCCTGGGGACTTAAACCCCCCATGAGGCGGCCGACCCCTCCACTTCTCTTTTGTTGTCTCTCTCTCTCTCCCATGCGCGCGAAACCGCCCTCCTTCGGCGATTTTCGATTCCAACCACCTAAAATCGTTTCAAATCCACGCATTGGAAGCCCCGGAGGTGTGGGAAACTTTCCCCGATCACTCACGACGCGATCCATCCCCGATTCCATCGTTTCTCAAGATTTGAAGAGGTATCCCTCACTTTTCAAAATATTGCCTCATTCTTGATTCATTGAGTTTTTGATAGATGCCTCTTCATTAAAGTTGCTTCTAGTGACCTTGTGATCATAGCCTAGGAATATTGCGACTTGATTCCAAATTTTCTCGAAAAACCGTTAGAGTTAGGGTTTAACCTGTGTAAACCGGACTAGTCCGGTGCCAGGCGGACTAGTTCGCCTGGCGGACTAGTCCGCCCATGGGGCGGACAAGTCCGGTGTACACAGGTAAAACTCCAACTTCAGTTGTTTCTCGAGATTTCTTTTGCATTATTCCGACTCCTTGACCTTCTATCTTATGGCTTCTATTCTTTTCAGCTGAAATGGCCGCTCCTCGCCATTCCGCTTCTCCCCCCACTGACCCTGAGTGGGAGGCGGAGCACCTTTGCCTTGGCGAAGAATGGGCAAGAGCCGAGGTTGAGGCTGCCGAGAAGTTTCTTGAGCAGCATGAAAGGGCAAAAGCAGCCAAGAAGCAACAAGCAAGGGTCGCAGCTTTGGCCTATAACGAAGATGAAGCAATGGCTCGGGCCATTGAGGAGTCCTGCAAGGAACTCCAGAAGAAGAGAGAGGAGCGCGAGGCTCATAACTCTCAGGCCGCTACTGCACAAGTCTCCAAGAGGAAGAGACTTGTGACACTTGGAGAGAAAGACAAGGGCAAGGAGCCAGCCCCAGAAGAAATTGCTGAATGCCGGATCGAGCGAGATCTGAAGAAGGGCAAGGCTTCGGCTCCACTAGAGCCCAAGAAAAGGAAGCCCACAGTGAAGATACCGGCGAAGAGAGCCGTAGGCCCTATAATCAAGGAGAAAGGAAAAGCCAAACCCATTGGTCCCTTGGAAGTGCACACTCCCAAGAGGAATCCCAACAGGAAGCGTGAAATAGCTCTTCCATGGAAAGGGAGCCGAGAAAGCAAGAAGGCTCCGGACGGACAAGGTATACAAGTATGAAAGGAGCACCGCCGACCCTCGGTTTTGGTGTGACTTTAATTGTGATTATTACCGTCTTGTCTACCAAAGCATGAAGAAGCCTGTGATTGAAGCACAATGGGTAGACTGGGAGTACATGGCCAAGAAGCAACATTCTGCTTTTGATGCGATCATTGAAGCAGTTGAGCACCATGTGCTCAAGAAGATCATGGGATTCAAGTACAACTGGAACATTGAAGTCATCCTGCAGTTTTATTCCACCATCTACTTCGCCACCTCTGGTGATAGACGGATCATATGGATGACGCATGGCGAGCAACTCTCAGTCACATTTGAGGAGTTTGCGAAGATTCTAGGTCTTGAGGCTCACCTGGATCATGAGATAATCATCTCTAACCTCAAGGCTGTAGACCGAGATGAGCTGGCCTACATGTATCCGAGTCATGTTCAGTATGATGCCGGTCATGCTCGTAATATCAAGCCTTTCTACAACATTCTGAACAGGATCCTGAGGCGGACAATAGCACCAAAGGATGGTGATGCAGGGGTGATACAAGACAACCTGAGGCACCTGCTACTTCTTATTGATGGGGAGGAGAAGTTCAATCTCGTCGATTACATCTTCGACGACATTTTCAACATCCCGCATACCCCCAACCGTGCTTGCGGGTATGCCCCCTACATCATGTATCTCATTGAGAAGGTGTCGGGTGTGACCTTCGTCAAGGATGTGACTCATCGCCCGCTCCATCCTCAGACGCCTCCTACAGTACCGCCTCCTCCGCGCCAGAAGAATGCGGAGCCTCCCTCTCACTCGGCAATGCCAGCTCTCCCCCTGTGGCGCCTCCTTCCCCGCCTCCGCCTCAATCCATGAACGTTTTCTTCAAGTGGTTCAAGGTGATCTTCACCTCCCGCCGAAAGCAGGAGATTCGGAACCAGAGGGCACACAAGCGCCAAGAGAAGTACCTCAAGGCGGTGTGTGACAAGCTAGAGGTTCCTATGTCCTCTCTGGAGGCGAGCGACGGGGAGATCACTCCATCTCCCAACTTCACCGCCGACGAGCTCGCCCAGCTCCAAGAGGACAGGAGCTCTTCCTGGGCAGCTCCTTCGGCTCGTGCCTCCGACGATGACGACGACGACCACGAGGTCCCGGAGGCCACGGAGAGTGACTCCGACGCTGAGGCCGATGATAGTGAGGACGGCGACGACTAGGTGGATAGGGTTCGTAGTTCCCTTCTTCTTTTCCTTTTTGGTGTCTTGATGCCAAAGGGGGAGAGTTAGATGGGAGTTATACGGGGGAGAGTTAGAAAGGAGGGTAATTAGGTGTAACCCTTTATTTTGGATCCTTGGACATGTTGCACTTCTTACTGTAATATTTATGTCATGTCAGATATTTAAATTTGTACAAGACTATGTTTTGAATGTTTAATATCAATATGATGCTTTGAATGTCTATCTTTTAATCATATTCATATTTATTATGTATTGTCACAAATTGTTGAGCAAAACACGTAGGCACCCCACCATAATGTGTGTGTGTATGAAGGACTTCCTCAATCTCTTTGATGATGCATTCATTTAGGGGGAGTCACTCATACATTTGCCCGTTATGAAAACCAAATTTATACTCTTATATGTGAAGACTTAATGTGTTGTCATCAATCACCAAAAAGGGGGAGATTGAAAGTGCATCTAGGATCCCCGTGGGTTTTGGATGATTGATGACGACAATTATGTGACTAATGAGCTGATATTAAGCACAGGTGTGGACTCAAGTGGAAACACAATCCCTCAAAAAGGAAAATGATGAAAACGGCGATGTCAACTCGAAAAGGAGAAACTAGGGTTTCTAGTGTGTCGAGTCTAGACTAGCCAAATATATGTGAGGGTGTGTGTGTAAACTGCATTGAGATCAAGTTGGAAGCTCAAAGTGGTTTAGAGATCAAACCTATTGAGAGAAGAGAGTTGAAAGCAGTCTGGCAGGAGTGGCCAGACTAGTCCGCTCCTGGCTGGCCAAGTCTGTTTTCAGCCGGACCAGAAGGGTATGACTGAGTTCAGACTAGTCCGTAGTGGGATGGACTAGTCCAAGTAGTCGTGAAGTGGGTTTTGGGGACTAAGTCCCAAAACCACGAACTTGTCCGTTTTGGTCTGGACCAAGAGGTCCTGACTGAGATCGGACTAGTCCGCCTTGAGGCCGGACTAGTTCGGGTTTGAGAGAAGTCGGTGCTTCAGCGACTAAGTCTGTGTAGGCCGGACTAGTCTGCCTTGGGGGCTAGACTAGTCCGTGGTCTCCAGACTAGTCCTTTTTCACATGGAACAAAAGGTTCTGTGTGAGATCGGACTAGTCCGTTGTTGAAGTGATCGTTTGAATTTGAAGTTTGGCAGGTAGTGTGACGATTGCCGCGCAGTGCGATAGTTGTCAGGGACGTCAGTGGTCCCTTAGGACGGACTAGTCCACCCATCTGCTGAAGTCAGCAGTATGGGCTGGGAACCTCTATAAATAGAGGACCCCTGGGTTCATTTGAACCAACCTTTGAGCAAGTTGAAACCCTAGCGCCGCCTCAGCAACCTTGAGCCTCCAAAAAGCCTCCTTCTTGCCTACATTCCCTCTAAAACTAATTCTTGTGTGGATTAGGGTTTAGTGAGGTGAAGAAGAGGAAGAACACAGCTCTTTGGCTCTCGGTTTGATCTCTTGCACTCTGTAAATCTTTGTGATCTGTGGCTTGAGTTGATCTTGGTGATTTGAGATTGTATTTGTGATGGGAGCCTCAGATTGTGAGAAGCCCCAACGAATCTTGTATTCACCCCTTTGTGATAGTTGAAGAACCAAGTTAGGCCCGTGTGGTAAACTTGGTGAGGGAAGGGTTGTTGAACCCGGTCCTTCGTGGACTCCTCAACGGGTATGTAGGTTCCTTCGTGGGATCGAAACTCTTGAAAAAATCCTTGTGTCCCTTGTGTACTTCACTTTCACTTATTGCTCATTGCTTCTAGGGTTAGTCTTATCGTTTTTTTTCATCACTTTTGTTTCATCGTGATCCTTATCTTCATACTTGCCATATAACGTGTTAAGGTTCACTAAGTCATTCTAACACACTTTGCATCACAAGAATCGAACTAAAACTTGTTAGAAATTCTTTTTAGGCTTTTCCCCGTAGGTGGAACGGACTAGTCCGCCCCTGGACCGGACTAGTCCGCCCCCTGAGTATTAATCTTGTTTTATTAAGTTATTTCAGGTCGATTAGCCTATTCACCCCCCCCTCTAGGCAACTTTCAAAGTCCTTTCCTTCCGGAAAGTGGGAGACCTGACTGGGTAGTTATCTGGGTGGACCATCATAGTTAGGGTTTTAGAGGTTGAACACCAGACATTGATGCTGAGATAGTTGTGCATTAGGAATCACCATTTGTCTCATAGATAGGGTTTTAGAGGTTGAACACCGGACTAGTCCGGTCCATGTACGGACAAGTCTGGTCAACCGGACTAGTCCGTGCCTGTATACCGGACTAGTCCGATTTTTTTGAACTCAACACTAACTTCTTAATTCCTCAATGCAATTCCTTGTCATCTATTCTCATCAATACCTTGTGAAATCCATTCCCAGGACAATGTCGAGCACCAACAAAGAAATCTCTGATTCCGAGGCTGAGATGGACCACGAAGCGGTGCTTTGGTCCTCGACGTGCCAAAGCAAGAAGCCCCAAGAGCGCCCGTCCGAGCAGGCTACTTCTCCTCCCCAGGTTCGACGGAAAGTGCTCACAAAGAAGCCTGCCTCCAAGGCTTCTGCTAGAGGAGGCCCTAGCTCAGCAAGTGCCCGTCAAGCCAAGGGCAAGGGCAAAGGGATTGCAACGGGCTCGATTGGCCCCCTAAAGTTGTTAGCTCCAAGGGAAGGGGCCCGAGATCCCGCAGAGGAAAGATTCAATGACAAGGGCAGTGACACGGCTGCAAAGTTCCGAAATGTGGATTGTTACGGCCGTCCCAAGCAAGCTGCTGATGGGAGCTTTTGGAGTAACTTCCATGCAGACTTTTACAAGTCTGTATATCTTCCGATGAAGACCCCCGTGGTGCGCAGCTAATGGATCGATTGGGCGCATTTTGAGAAGAAGGTCTGCTCACCTTTGTGGAGGTAGTAGAGGCTATTGACAGGCATTGCTTGGAGAACCTCTTTGCCTTCTGGAACAATTGGAATGATGAATTCATAGCCCAATTTTATGCCACTTGTCACTTTGCCAGTGATGAGGAAGAAAGGGTGACTTGGATGACCATGGATCCAAGTACACCATCACTTATGAAGAGTTTGCAAGATTGCTGCATCTTGACACCTCGAGCAATGACAATTTGATCATCCACAACATTGGTGTCAATGAGAAGGACAGGATGAAGTTTCTCTATGAACCCAACTCCAAGTTCAATCCTCCTTCTACTAATAATATGAAGCCTTTCTCTGTGGTGCTGAACAGAGTCCTAAGGAAGACCATTGCCCCGAAGGATGGGGATGCAGGAAGTGTGCAGGGGTAACTCAGGACCTTGAGGAAGGTCATTAGCAAAGACAAGAAGTTTGACGTCTTTGACTATATTTGGAACGACATGGTGAACATCTCCTGCACGCCGAACAGATCCTGTGGCTATGCACCTTACCTCATGTTTATTATCGAGAAGGTCACAGGAATAGAATTTGTGAAGGATGTGGAGCACCTCCCCTTGAGGCCCCAGAAGCCTCAACGGCCAAGTGTTCAAGCTGCTCCTTCTCCTGCTTCCAGTGCAGAGGCTCCGGCGAGGGCTAGTGAAGTTGCTAGGGCTGCTCCCGCCACTAGGTCTCCTCCTCAAAAGGGGTCCCCAAGTGGCATCTTGAAGTATCTATCAGCCATCTTCGCCTCTTGCAAAAAGGCTGAAGTAAAAGCCCACAAGCTGAACAAGAGTAGAAAGGCCAACATGAGATATGTCAAAGAGAATGTGAAGCAAATTTGCTAGATGCTGGAGATCGAGCCCTTTGGATCTCCAGTCATTTCAGATGATTCTGATTCTGACTTCACTGAGCTCGGGCCCTAGACTCCCTCCGAGCTTGCCTATTTTGGCATTGGGGACTCGAGTGTTTCCGTTCCTCCTCCTCCTCCTCATCAGCCCGAGAATGAAGATGAAGACGATGAGAGGACCGACAGCGAGACTTGAAGTCCTTAGGTCCCTCCTCTCCTTCTTTTTGGTGTCTTGATGCCAAAGGGGAAGAGATTGAGGGGGAGTCTTAGAGTGTTAGGCTTTAGTTGTATGATGCGAGGAGAGCTCTCTCTTTTTGTGTCTTTTGTCTATTTGTGGGTTGTAAGACTTATAATATGCTCTTTTAGTACTATTGGTCCTGTGATGCAATGTTTTGAACTGTTTGTAAAGATATTGATAAAATATGTGATTTTGCTCTAAGAATGGCATATCTGATTGTTGTTAACATGTTGATGTCAATTATGTCATTCTCATCATGATTATTGTTTCTATACACTTAGTTCTGCATCCCACCATAGAGAGTGCACATATGGATCATGTTTTCATTGCTTAATGTGTTTTAAACTCATATGTGCACACTTTATGAAAATCTCAACTTTTTATCATATTTTGTGAAATCTCAATTGGTTGTCATCAATCACCAAAAAGGGGGAGATTGAAAGTGCATTTAGGAATCCCTAGTGGGTTTTGGATGATTTATGACAAGCAAATGATATCCTAACCACGTTGTTGAGATGAGCACATGTTCTAATAATAAAATGAGCAAAGTGCCAAAAAGAAAGGAGAACGAGGAGTAATGCGAAAAAGGGCTCAAGAAACAAGTGTAGTAGATCATTGTGTATGGAGTGTGTTAAGGAAACACACCCCAAGAGCTCAAGCACAAATAATCTCACACATTGCACATATTTATACAGGACCAGACTAGTCCGATTGACCCCGGACTAGTCTGATATCTTTCTGCACAAGATCGGACAAGTCCTCACAATGCGGACTTGTCCTCAAAGTCCAGTTTTTCAATTACCAGACTAGTCGGATATCAGCACGGACTAGTCCGATATCTCTCTGACTAGAATCGGACTAGTCCTCCCCAGTGCAGACTAGTCCCCCAAACACTTCACAAGTTGCACAAAATTAGACAAGTCCGATCACACACCGGACTAGTCCGATATCTTTCTTATGTCAATCGGACAAGTCCAATATTAGCACGGACTAGTCTGAAAACCCTCTAACCTAAATCGAACAAGTCCTCCAAGTGCAGACTTGTTCCCCAAATTCACATAGGGTTTCACTTATTCGGACAAGTCCGAGATCCATCGGACTAGTCCGAATATTTCCAGAACCAAAATCGGACAAGTCCACTCTCAGCCGGACAAGTCCGATATTTCGGGACACCTAGGGTTTGCTACACACAGCACACCGGACTAGTCCGGTGTCCACCACGGACTAGTCCAATCTTTCCAAACCCTAACGGTAACTTTTGGGAACCCCATATGAATAGGTGTACACGGCCCATCTTTCAACACTCTCGACCCCCTGCACCGTCATACCTCCCAAGAGTCTAGAAAACACCTCTCTCCACGAATTCCAACACAAGAAAGATCAATCCCTTGAGGATACACATTGAATCATTGGAGATACACAGTTCATCACTCATTGAGCACTTGGTTTGATTCCCTAACACACTCCTGTGGTTTTCATTGTGATCTTAAGAGTGTGTTCTTGGTGATGTTCATATTGTAATCTTGGGGAGCCATCAACGTGTGAGAAGGCCCCTTGAATTTGGTTATTTCCCCTTTGTGATTAGTGAAGAGGATTGGCCACCATGGCGATCCGACGAGGGTAGGGTTGGAGAAGACCCGATCCTTTTGTGGACCCCTCAACGTGGATGTAGGTTGCCTCTGTGGGAACTGAACCACGGGATAAAGTACTTGTGTTCTTTCTTTGCACCCATTGTTCTTACACTTGATATATATCTGGGGTTTCAACCAATCTTACTCACTTTACATTGAAACATTGAATATAAGATTAACTTATGGTACTCCTAGTTTATAGTTTTGTAATACTTCAATTACAAGTATATTTCCGCTGCATACATCCTAGGATCAAGATAATCGATCCAATTTGATAAACCTAGTCGGTACACACTGGAATAGTCCGCACTCGGCCGGACTAGTCCGATATCTTGAGATTTGATCTGGTTGTTAAGTGTTGCAGGTTCTGACGGAAAATAAAAAAGGCCTATTCACCCCCCTCTAGGCCACATTCACTGGTTCATGAGTCTTCCTCTTGACTCCATCAACAGTTGGGCGGAGCTGTGCCACCAATTCACCGCCAACATTGGGAGCTCCTACACCCGACCTGGCACCGAGTTGGATCTGTTCGCTGTGCAACAAAAATCGGGAGAGTCGCTGCAATCATTCATCTAGCAATTTTCTCAGGTATGGAACACAATCCCTTCTATCTCCAATGCTTCCATCGTCATCGCCTTTCGACAGGGGGTTAGAGATAAGAAGATGCTGGAGAACCTGGCAACGAAAGAAGTCAGCAGCGTCACAGAGCCCTTCAGCCTAGCCGACAAATGTGCTAGAGCTGCGGAGGGCCGAGAGATGCACTCCAAACCAGCTCCAGAGGCTGGTAAAAACTCCTCCAAGAATGAAGCCGCTGCCTCTGGCAGTGGAAAAAGGAAGGAAAAGTCCAACGGCAAGAAGAATCTATCGGCCAGTATGCCTACTGCTGCTGCAGCTGCAGCTCCAGGTGGTGCAACACCCGGTTCTGAAAATGAACCAAGTGAACTCATATGTGTGCCCAGGACGTTCAACACACATACACGAGTGCATTCACAAAAGGATATACAGAAAAGATTAATTAACCACTTTTATTACAGAATTCAGAATATCCTCGAATACAAGCACTAATGAATATTAATGACAAGTTTCAACTAATGCAGTGAAAATAAACTAAACAAGCAAACTAAACATCTAGGTACCATAAGCAATAGGGTGGCGCAGCTCCAATCAACACCACAGGCAAAGCTGACAGTAGACACGGTCTAGAACTCCGCATTATTATCGTTAAACTCCCAATCCTGACCTGCAAATGTGGGAGGGATTACAAGGGTGAGTACATGTCGTACTCAGCATGTGTGGAAAGTATGACATGTAGCTGATACAAATGACGACAATAATAATGTCTAAGTGCTGAAAAGTACATTAAAACATTTGAAAAGCAATATATTATATGTATATGAAATAAACCCATCATAAGCCATGTAGTTATCATAATACCAGTCCATATTCCATATCCATCATCATATACCAATATCCATATTCAATACCAGAATTTAATTCATAACCATCCATAACCATAATACCAACCATAACCATCCCAAATACCATCCCAATACTGAGTTCCCTCTAATCATGGAAGTTGTTCAGGTGCTCATAATCGGGAGCACGACTATCAAGATAGTTTTATTTGACACTCTGCAGAGGTTGTACCGCTTTACCCACGTGTATGGCCAAGAGATCAGAAAATAGCCTTTACAAAAGGATTACTAGCCTATTTAGACCCCACTGAGGTTTCACCGGTGGTGATGCCTCCAACTGAGCACATCTTCAACCAAGGACCCCCTCTTGTGCCATTCAGATCCCAGGGTAGTCCCACCAATCATAAACAAACCCAATCCGACTGCCCCTTCCCTGAGCATCCTTAATGGTCCAAATAACACTAGCAAAGCCCTAATTAATTAGCTACACCGCACCCATACTTGGCCTCGTGATGGCACTGTAGTCCTGACTTATTCTCGCATGAACCGGTCCTTATATCTAAAGCAAGCAAACCACCGTAACATCCAACCCATCCACATACAAGGCTTGCTTATGTCACCCATTACCATATCATATTAGCCAGTTCATGGTAATCATAATCTCATAAATGCATAATTAAGTTAACTGGTATAGTTGTGGTCCCATCCCAATTAATTAAGCGAAGCAAAAGGGTAAAAAGCCCATCCCGACTCTCTACCATAATTCCGAAGTGACAAGGTGTGACGCCCAGTTCCGAAAACTGAACCAAGCTAACGCATATGTGTGCCAAGGATGTTCAAGACACATACACGAGTGCAATCACAAAAGAGTATACAAAAAATTACCACAGAACAAGATTAATTATCAAATTTTATTACACAAACCATATTATCCTCGAATACAAGATCTAATGAATATTAATGACAAGTTCAACTAATGCAGCAGAAATAAACTAATTAAGCAACTAAGCAAACTAAGCAAAAGGGATAGCGCAGCTCCATGCAACACCACAGGCAAAGCTGACGGTAGACACGGCCTAGAACTCCGCATTATCACCATTAAACTCACAACCCTGACCTGCAACTGTTGGGGGGGGGGATTGAAAGAGTGAGTACGTATGATACTAAGCAAGTGTGGAAAGTATGACATGTGGCTGATTCAAATGACGAATGTAATAATGGCTAAGTGCTGAAAAGTACAGTAAAACATTTGAAAAAGCAATGTATCATATTTATGTGAAGTAAACCCATCATAAACCATGTAACCATAATAATACCAGTCCATAATTCACCATTACCAATAACCATAATCAATGTCATAAACCATAATTCCAGATTTCACCAGTTGCCAATAACCATATTCAAAACCAGAATTTAAATCCCTAACCATCCATAACCATTACCAAACCATAACCATCCCAATTACCAATTTCCCTCTAATCATGTAGGTCATCCAGGTGCTCATAACCGGGAGCACGACTATCATGATAGTTTTAATACTCTGCAGAGTTTGTACCACTTTACCCACGTGTTTGTGATTTCATCACCCGTCAGCGACTAAAGAACCTCCCTCACGCCAATTACACTTCCTTTGGTGTATGGCCAAGAGATCACAAAATAGCCTTTACAAAGGGATTACTAGTCTATTCAGACCCCACTGAGGTTTCACCGGTGGCGATGTCTCCAACTGAGAACATCTTCAACCAAGGGCCCCCTCTTGAGCCATTCGGATCCCAGGGTAGTCCCACCAATCCTCAACAAACCCAATCCGACTACCCCTTCACCGAGCATCCACAATGGTCCAAACAGCACTAGCAAAGCCCTAATTAATCAGCTACGCCGCACCCATACTTGGCCTCGTGGTGGCACTGTAGTCCTGGCCTATCCTCGCATGAACCGGTCCTTAGATCTAAATCAAGCAAACCACCATAACATCCAACCCATCCACATACCAGGCTTGCTTAGATCACCCATTACCATATCATATTGACCAGTTCACATTAACCAGAATATCATTCATGCATAATTAAATGTGTACTGTTGTTTGTCATCCCAATTAATTAAGCGAAGCAAAAAGGTAAAAACCCTTCCCGACTCTCTACCATATATTCCAGGTGACAAGGGTGGTTAAACAAATCTAGTAAACTTCCTACCATAGGATTCCCATCAATTTGACACAAGCATGCAATTTGCAAACAAAACATTTATTTTAAAAACAGGATCAATATGCTTCAAGGACACTTGCCTTGCTCCGACGGATAGGGTTGCTCAAGCGCTTCGAAGTCTTGGTTCTCGAAATCCTTGTACACGACCTCTTGAGAACTTCCCTCTACTCGTGATCACACATACAAGAAAATACATACAAATCAACACGATGCATACATATTAATCAATATGCGATGATATGCATGCATGCAAAGTTCAATAATTAATTAACTACAGTTGTTTATTAATAAGATGCAACTAGTTCATACGTGTTCATATGAGGATTAATGCTGTTGAAAATAAATTTATGGTGCAAATGAAATCAATTTATGTCTATCAGATCTAATACGTCGCTAAAATTCGCATCGGGAACGAATCCTACCGTAGATGTGACGGCTTCGAAGATCGCGGGACGAAGGTGACGCGTAGATGAAGTAGATGCGCAGGGTCCTCCGGCGGAACGACGACGGCGACGACGATCTCCGGCGGATGACAGCACCCTCCTCTTTTTCTTCCTCTTCCTCCTCTTTTTTTCCTCTCCTTTCTTCCCTGGCGACGGCTCTGGTCTCCTCTGTTCTTTTCCTAGGGCGGCTAGGGTTTTCTGGTGGCGGCTAGTTTTCTCTGGCGTCGAAAAACATGAAGCCTCGATGGGTTTTATACCCGGTGCGGCTAGGGCACGCGACACCTAGGGCCGGCGCATGCTGCGGGGCGAGCGGGCACGAGCGCATCGCGTGGCGCGCGCATGACGCGGGAGGCCGGGGGCAGTCAACGCGCGTGCGTGAGGGTTGGCTGGCGGGAGTGCGCGTGGGCGCGTGGCGGCGGGGTCGCCAGGGCGAGCACGGTCGGGCGGCGCGCGTGGGCGTGCGGGAGACTCGGGCGTCGGTGCGGTGTGGCACGGCCGGGCGCACGGGCGATGCACGGATCGCACGAGAGCGCGCGCGGGAGGGCGTGTAAGTGCATCTAGGATATCCCTTGTGGGTTTTGGCTAATTGATGACAAACATATGAGATCCTAATGAAACTACTGAGATGATTGCAGGACAAACAAGTGAGACATATCGGTGCACACAAAAAGGTGAAAAATGAAACGTTGTTCAAAGAGAGATACTTTGATGAAGCTCGGAAGACCAAAATTGATTTGAATGTATAGGGAGTGTATGAAAGACACACTCCAAGAGCTCACAACTTTGCGCGAGGATAAGGGATTAAAATTAACATAACTTTCACAAAGCATCGGACTAGTCCGATCATGGACCGGACTAGTCCGTTCACCTTTCTAGAATCACACTCACAAGGAGACCGGACTAGTCCGTGCATCCACCGGACTAGTCCGTTGATGTTTCTGGAGTCTCTCATACTGAGGGACCGGACTAGTCCGATCATGGACCGGACTAGTCCGTTGAACATTCTGTAAACTCCCTTTTGTGGAGATCGGACTAGTCCGCGGACTAGTTCGATGAACTTTCTGGAGTCATCTTTACACAGTACCGGACTAGTCCGAGGATGGACCGGACTAGTCCGGCAGACATTCTGGACCTCAAAACATGTTGAGACCGGACAAGTCCGGACTTGCACCGGACTAGTCCGGTGTTAGGGTTTTTCAATGGCTAGCTTTTGGAAACCCTATAAATAGATGATCCACGACTTTCCCATAAAGAGACATGTCGAATATTGAAAAAGGAGCAAACCCTAGCGCCGCCACTCAGTCCCAAGAGCCCAAAACACATCTCCCCACACATCTAAAGTTCAAAAAGAGTGAAATCAATTGAACACTTGGATTCGGGATTGGGAGATCGTCATTCTTTCATCGCGAGCTCTTGGGGTTTGATCTTTCTACACTCATACTCTGCATTGTAATACTTTTGAGTGTATTTGATCACTTGTTCATTGTAATTTTCGTGGGAGCCCTCAACGTGTGAGGTTGCCCCACAAACTTGGTGATTACCTGTGATAGTGGAATCAAGTCGGCCTTCGTGATGACTTGAGGAGGAAAAGGGTTGGAGACCCGACTCCGTGTGAGCTTCCTCAACGAGGACGTAGATCTCGTTGTGAGATCAAACCTCAGGAAAAATTCTTGTGTCTCGTGTCTCATTTACTTTAAATTTTGTTCATTAGATCACTTAAGTGCTAAACATTAGCTTAAGGCAATTTGAAGTTACACCTGCATTCTTAGATTAATTTCAAGTATAAATATCAGTTGTTCTTAATTCCGCTGCTAAAGAAATTTAATTTCTCAATTAACATTTGATCAACACACATACTTCTTGCACACCGGACTAGTCCGCCCACGCAACCGGACTAGTCCGGCCAACCAAGTTTTTGACTATTCTATTAAGTGTGCAGGAAATTCAAAAGGCCTATTCACCCCCCCTCTAGGCCACATTCAATTGGTATCAGAGCTTGGTTCTCCACCAACGAGACTCACATCTCGGAGAGATCAATGGCCTCTGAGAAGAACAACGATATCTCGAAGATGAACATTAATGAGGAGGAACAAGAAACTAAGGCTTTTGATGTGCTGAAAGAGAGCCCACACGATGATGAAGAAGTGCGACAATTGAAGGCACTCCTGAGAAAGAAACTGCTAGGACAAAAGGGAAAAGAAGAAGAGAAGACGACGGGGAGTGGTCATCATGACTACTCCCGACAGCCTTACAACTACAACCGTCTCAACTCCAACAATTATTATCTTTCCATTCCCATGGGAAAACCTCCACAGTTTGACGGAAGCGACTATACAATGTGAAGTACAACATGAAGATGCATCTAATATCCCTAAATCCTAGCCTATGGCACATCGTCTGCACTGGCATAGATATCCCGGACACAGATGAAGAACTCACCCCAGAACAAGAACAAGAGATTCATAGAAATGCACAAGCCGTCGCCGTGATCACATCATCATTAAGCAGAGAAGAATTCACCAAGATTGATGGCTTAGAAAGTGCAAAGGAAATCTAGGATACACTTAAGACGGCTCACGAAGGAAATAGATCAGTTCGTGAAGCAAAAATCGAAATGCTTGAAGGATAGTTGGGGAGGTTCGCTACTGAAGAAGGCGAATCACCTCAAGACATGTACAACCGAATGAAGGCAATCATCAACAAGTTACGTGCCTATGTAAGTAAGAAATGGACGGATCATGAGGTAGTCAAGAGAATGATTAGAGCCTTCATGCCAAGAAATGTCACACTTTGCTCAATGATTAGAGAAAGCCCTAGTTTCCACAAATTGACCCCCGATGAGCTGTTGGGGAAGATCATAAACCATGAGATGATGGAGAAAGAGGCAAAATACGTCAAAGACTTGGCCGAACTCACTTCCTCCAAAAGGAAAGAGGTCGCTCTCAAAGCTACATGCCGACCCAAACTCAAAGAAGCTCGTGGAGATCAAGACGATGGGCACACAAGTGACGAGGGCACCGATCTTGATGATGAGGAGATGGTACTCTTTATCAAGAAGTTCAAGCGAATGATGAAAAGAAGACACGGCAACAACTCAAATGAAGGCAAAAGCAAGGACAAAGGAAAATCCAAGTCTCGACGCACTTGCTACAACTGCGGAGAGTATGGTCACTTCATGATGGACTGCCCCTATGAAGAAAACAAAAAGAAGAAGGAAACAAGATCTCAAGAAAAGAAAAATTTCAGAAAAAGAAGGCAAAACAATCAAGCTCACATTGGCAAGGAGTGGGACTCAAACGATGAGTCCTCCTCCGATGAAGAAGAAGAGATGGCCACTATTGCAATCAAGAAACCTACTATGAAGGCCACACTCTTTCCAAACATGGGAGGACGGGACCTGAACAACCACACTTGCCTTATGGCTAAGGAAGGCAAGAAAAATGTACGGCTCACTCCTCCCACACTAAACTCCTCTATTGATGACTTTGACAGCTCTAGCGATAACGAAGAAATGTTTAGAGGACTAAGTAAAATTGCTCTAAAGAAAATGGAAATGTTGTCGAACGAAATTTTTGAGAAGGAAGAACTTCTTGATTGACAAGAAGATATGCTCATCCATGAAAGGAAGAGATATCAAGAAGTTGAGAAACTTCTCGAGCATGAAAGAGAGAAGAACAAGTCGCTTGAAGTTGAGCTAGCCTTGAGTAAGGAAACTTACTCAAAGCTAAAAGACTCACATATTGCAATCAAGGAAGAACTTGCTAACTTGTCAAAGGTTAACAAGATCCTTGAGGTGCAAGTTGAGTCGCTCAAGCAAAGTGACTCTTCTTCCTCCAAGAGCTCTTCCTCCAAAGATATGAGTTCGACAACAATCGAGACTTGCACTTGCTCCAGTAAGAAGAATACTATTTCTAATACATCAACTTCTTGTAATATGCATGCCCCCCCAAGCGGCATCTTTGATAAGGGGAAGATCAAATATGCACGCAGTGCATATATGGTCACTAGACCTCCCAATGTCAAAGATGGCCTTGGTTTTGATAAGAACAAACACATGGCTATTCTAATCACGCTAAGAATAGAATTGTCTTTGTCAAAGAGAAATCTCATGAATCTGAACCTCAAATGTTGTTTCACACATTTAATGCTTCTTATGTTCTTATGAAGGCCAAAAGTGGAAGAGTCGTTGCCAAATATACAGGGCCACGCCACAAGAACTTGAAAACTTGTGTGTGGGTGCCTAAGACTCTTGTGACTAACCTGAAAGGACCCAAGCAAGCTTGGGTACCTAAAACCAAGGAATGATTTTTTTTTGCAGGCTTACTCCTCCGGCGGAACAAAATGGGTACTTGATAGCGGATGCACGAATCACATGACCGGAGAGAGAGGTATGTTTGTGGAGTACGAGTACAACAAGGATCCAGGTGAAGGCATATACTTCGGAGACAATAGCCAAGGAAAGGTCCTTGGTAGCGGTAACATTGAAATTTCCTCTCAACATACCTTATCAAATGTTCTACATGTAGATTCTCTAGATTATAACCTTTTGTCAATATCCCAACTATGCGACAAAGGTTACAACTGTTTATTCACTAATGAGGGTGTGACAGTTTTTAGAAGAAGCGATGGCTCGATTGCATTCAAGGGAATGTTGAAGGGCAAGCTCTATCTTGTTGACTTCAACAAAGATAAAGCCGAACTCAACACTTGCTTGGTTGCTAAAACCAACATGGGATGGCTATGGCATAGACAGCTAGCCCATGTTGGGATGAGAAATCTGCAGAAACTTCTAAAATGTGGTCACATCCGTGGTCTTAAGGATGTGGTTTTTGAAAAGGACAGGCTGTGCAGCGCTTGTCAAGCAGGAAAACAAGTCGGAGCACCACACCCCGCCAAGAACATGATGACTACCGCGAGACCGATGGAACTTCTCCACATGGATCTTTTTGGTCCAGTTTCGTACATCAGCATCGGCGGTAACAAATATGGTTTAGTAATTGTTGATGATTTTTCTAGATTTACCTAGGTGTTTTTCTTGTATGATAAATCAGAAACTCAGGGGATCCTCAAGAAGTTCTTAAAAAGAGCTCAGAGTGAATTCTCATCAACCATAAAGAACATCAGAAGTGACAACGGGACAGAGTTCAAGAATATCCAAGTTGAAGAGTTTCTTGATGAAGAAGGGATAAAGCATGAATTCTCAGCACCCTACTCCCCTCAACAAAATGGAGTGGCAGAAAGGAAGAACAGAACATTGATCGAAATGGCCAGAACTATGCTGGATGAATACAAGACATCAGATCAATTTTGGGCAGAAGCGGTGAACACCGCCTGCCATGCCACTAATCGACTATACCTCCATCGACTACTGAAGAAAACTCCATATGAGCTCCTTACCGGTAAAAAGCCAAATTTTTCTTATTTTAAAGTTTTTGGTTGCAAATGTTTTATTCTGAACAAGAAACAGAGGGCCTCGAAGTTCGCTTCGAAGTCCGATGAAGGATTCTTGCTCGGTTATGAATCGAATGCCTACGCCTATCGTGTCTTCAACAAGGTGTCCGGCCATGTTGAAGTAGCACGTGACGTAGTGTTCGATGAATCTAACGTCTCACAAGTGGAGCAAGTTGACAAGTGTGTGCTATATGATGAGGAAGCTCCATATGAAGCACTGAAGAAAATGGGACTTGGTGATATCTTAGCACAAGAGCAAACATTCGACCCAAATGCACAAGATGAACCTCAACACGGAAGCAATGATCAAGGGGGATCCCTTGCACAAGATCAAGAGGAGGAAGATCAAGAAGAGCAGGACCATCATGGAAGCAACGATCAAGGGGGAGACAATGTACATGAAGAACAAGTAACTACACAAGTTCCACACCCAAGAGTACACCAGAGCGTGCAAAGAGACCACCCTGTCGACAACATCATTGGAGATATTGCAAAGGGAGTAACTACTAGATCTCGAGTTGCAAATTTTTGTGAATCCTACTCTTTTGTGTCTTTTCTGGAACCATACAGGGTAGAAGAAGCCTTAGGGGATCCAGACTGGGTGATTGCAATGCAAGAGGAGCTGAACAACTTTAAGAGAAATGAAGTATGGGAGCTAGTGGAGAGACCAAAGGCGAACATAGTCGGAACTAAATGGGTCTTTCGGAACAAGCAAGATGAACATGGAGTAGTAACAAGAAATAAGGCAAGACTGGTGGCCAAAGGTTATTCTCAGGTCGAAGGTTTGGACTTCGATGAAACTTTTGCTCCTGTAGCTAGACTTGAGTCCATTCGTATTTTATTGGCATATGCTACTCACCATAATTTTAAGCTGTATCAAATGGACGTCAAAAGCGCTTTCTTAAACGGCCCAATCAAGGAGGAAGTTTATGTGGAGCGGCCACCAGGATTCGAAGACCCGAAGTATCCCAAACCATGTCTACAAACTGCGTAAGGCTCTCTATGGCCTCAAACAAGCTCCTCGAGCTTGGTATGAGTGCCTTAGAGATTTTCTAATTCAGAATGGATTCAAAATTGGTAAAGCTGACTATACACTTTTCACTAAACATTGTGATGATCATTTATTTGTGTGTCAAATTTACATTGATGATATTATCTTTGGATCAACTAACAAATCCTTCTATGAAGATTTTAGCAAAATTATGACAGATAGGTTCGAGATATCAATGATGGGCGAATTAAAGTTCTTCTTGGGATTCCAAGTCAAGCAACTAAGAGAAGGTACATTTATAAGCCAAACAAAATATACACAAGACATTCTCAAGAAATTCAATATGGACAAAGCCAAGCCCATCAAGACACCCATGGCCACAAATGGACATCTCGACCTCAATGAAGACGATCCAAATGTAGATCAAAAGGTATATCGGTCCATGATTGGCTCTTTACTTTATTTATGTGCATCTAGGCCAGATATTATGCTTAGTGTTTGCTTGTGTGCAAGGTTTCAAGCTGCACCTAAAGAGTGTCATTTAGTTGCTGTAAAAAGAATCCTAAGGTACCTTGTGCACACACCCACCTTGGGCCTTTGGTATCCCAAAGGATCCAAATTTAACCTGATAGGATATTCCGATGCCGACTATGCAGGATGCAAAGTCGATAGAAAGAGCACGTCAGGGACTTGTCAGTTTCTTGGTAGGTCCCTGGTATCTTGGTCATCTAAAAAGCAAAACTCCATTGCCCTTTCAACAGCAGAAGCAGAATATATTGCAGCCGGTAGCTGTTGCGCCCAATTACTTTGGATGCGGCAAACACTTAGGGACTACGGCTACAATCTTAACAATATCCCACTTCTATGTGACAATGAAAGTGCTATAAAAATTGCACACAACCCAGTAGAGCACTCAAGAACTAAGCACATAGATATCCGTCATCATTTTCTTAGAGATCATTCATTAAAAGGTGACATTACTATTTCACATGTCAGAACTAAAAAACAACTTGCGTACATTTTTACCAAACCATTGGATGAGAAAAGGTTTTGTGAACTTAGGAATGAACTTAATATTCTTGACTCTCGAAATGTGGCTTGAAACGTTGCACATCTGGTTGATACTTCAAAAGTTGCATTTTATTGCTAAAACTGCCCTTCACCTCTTTTTCTCCTAAGAAAACTACTTTTAATGAAGAAATCTTGAAATTTATGACCATGTTTTTGTGTGGATTGCTTTCTGGTCATAAACACCAAGATTATTTGCAAAACTTGTCCTTGGATCACTATTAGTTATCTTCAAATACTTAGGTTGTCAAGGATCACCGGACTAGTCAGGTTTGTCACCGGACTAGTCCGGATAATCCCTCTTCCTAGGGTTTTTAGGGACACTGGACTAGTCCGCCCCCAGACCGGACTAGTCCGGTCGGCTGTCTATATAAGCAGCTGGCCCGTTTCAAATCTCCCTCCACTTGACCTAAAACCCTCTCCTCTCAAACCCTAGCCCCCAAAAGGTGATTTTCGAGTTGAGCCCTCAAAATCCAAGCTCTCTCCGTGGGAAACTCTCCCCTCGACGAGTTGGTACTCCTCTCCAAACTCATCCGAACAGATTTGCGCTCCTTCGACGCGAATCCTCAAATCTCGGTAAAATTCTCCCCAAAGTCAAACTCTCAACTTTTCTAGTTCTAGTTTATTTCCCTTGATTCCAAGGAAATACATTAGCTTCATAGATGTATTCCTTTCACCTTCATGCTCATTTGCACCCCTAGATAGAAGTTGTGATTCAAGTTTTGTTAGGGTTCTTGTGCCAGGCCGGACTAGTCCGGCTCCTAGGTACGGACTAGTCTGGTACCCCGGACAAGTCCGCACTCTGAAACCGGACAAGTCCGGTCTCTGACACTTGAGTCCTAGTATCACCTTCATTTTCAGTTCATCTTCATCTAAATCATGAACTCCTTGTTAGGCACGATGTCTTCAAGCTCAGATGACAGCTCCTTCCATGTTGATGAAGAAGTTGAGCACGAAAAAGTGCAAAGAGCCAAGGAGAGGTACATGAAGAAAAGGCATGATGTGAATGTGCACTCTCCACCCTCCGACAACAACTTGCCCAAGAAAAGGAGGGTAGTGGTGAAGAAGGCCCAAGGAAAGGCCGGTGAGAGTTCCTAAGGGCCAAAGAGGACTCTCAACAAAGGGAAAGGACTTGCTAGTGGTCCCATTGGACCCTTGAAAATGAAGAACCCAAGTCACCGCAACCGGCAGCGCTCAAGCAAGGATTTCACTGGGAAAGGGGGTGAGCTTGCCGACAGCTTCAGGCACGTCAACGTGTATGCTCAGCCTCGGAAATGCTCAGACCCAAGATTTTGGAGCAACTTCCATGCCGACTACTATGAGCATGTGTAAATGAAGATGAAGAATCCCGTTGTGAAGAGTCAATGGGTGAACATCGGGTACATGCGGTCAATGAAGTATCCTGCTTTTCGTGAGGTGGTTGAGGCCCTGGAAAGGCACGGACTGAAAGAACTATTTTCCTTTGAAAATGACTGGAACAATGAGGTGATCGCCCAATTCTACTCTACCCTCTACTTTGCTCGGGGTGATGGAGACAGTCTTACTTGGATGACCCATGGATCCAAGTATAATGTCACTTATGATGAGTTGGCAAGGATTCTCCACCTTGAGCATACCTTGGATCATGATCTAGTCATCCACAACATGCAACCCCTGGAGAAGGATGAGCTCAAATTTCTATATGACACAAGGATGCCATATGTTGCTCCCAGTATCAAGTACTTGAAGCCCTTCTATGTGGTCCTCAACAGAATTTTGAGGAAGACAATAGCCCCAAAGGATGGAGATGCGGGGACTATTCAAGGGACCTTGAGGACCCTAATGAAGGTCATTGGTGGGAGGAGACCATTCAATGTCTTTGAATACATCTAAAATGACATTGTGAACATATCAATCACTCCAAACAGATCTTGCGGGTATGCCCCGTACATCATGTACATGATTGAGAAGGTGACTGGACTTGAGTTCGTCAAGGATGTTCACCATACGGGGATGAAGCCACAAAAGCCTACGGAGTACACTCTACCTTCGGCCCCTGATGCACCTCCCTCCCCTGAGACTGAGAGAAGGACTAAACAGGCTCGGGATGTGAATGCACCTAGATCCTCAGATGCTCCTCCTAGCTCTGCAGCTGCTCGTGAACCCTCCGGTGGTGTGCTCAAAATGCTCACCTCCATCATTGCCTACTGCCACAAGATTGAAGTCAGGCAAAAGAAGCATCAACAATATGTCAATGCCAACATCAAAGCTATATGCGATAAGCTGGAGATTGAGCCGGTGGGATCCCCGCCTGCCTTCGAGGACTCCGAGGAAGAGTCCGCTCTGGCAAATGATGATGATGGTGGTGAAGATGAGGACCGGACTAAAACGGAGGAAGAGAGTGGCGATGAGTGATTTCCCTCATTTTTTCCCTTTTTGGTGCCTTGATGCCAAAGGGGGAGAGATTGAGACTAGGAGAGATTAAGACTACTAGTTTAAGAGTAGTTGGTGTCTTTATGTTTTTGTGATCAAGGACATGTGTACTTAATTTTAAAACCTTGTAATGCACTATTCCGTCTCTTATGTGTGATGCTTATTGTTGCTTGGATGATTATCTTTATACTCATTGTTGATTATCTTTACTACATCACACCCTATTGATTACACACTTGTTAGGCACCCCACCATAAGGTGTGTGCATATGTGAGAAGCTTTTTGTGGACTTATCATTATTCTCATATGTGGACACCTTATGAAAATCAAGATTTTACTCTCAATTGTGATATCTCAAATGGTTGTCATCAATCACCAAAAAGGGGGAGATTGTAAGTGCATCTAGGATATCCCTTGTGGGTTTTGGCTAATTGATGACAAACATATGAGATCCTAATGAAACTACTGAGATGATTGCAGGACAACAAGTGAGACATATCGGTGCACACAAAAAGGTGAAAAATGAAGTGTTGTTCAAAGAGAGATACTTTGATGAAGCTCGGAAGACCAAAATAGATTTGAATGTATAGGGAGTATATGAAAGACACACTCCAAGAGCTCACAACTTTGCGCGAGGATAAGGGATTAAAATTAACATAACTTTCACAAAGCACCGGACTAGTCCGATCATGGACCGGACTAGTCCGTTCACCTTTCTGGAATCACACTCACAAGGAGACCGGACTAGTCCCTGCATCCACAGGACTAGTCCGTTGATGTTTCTGGAGTCTCTCATACTGAGGGACCGGACTAGTCCGATCATGGACCGGACTAGTCCGTTGAACTTTCTGTAAACTCCCTTTTGTGGAGATCGGACTAGTCCGATGAACTTTCTGGAGACATCTTTACACAGTACCGGACTAGTCCGAGGTTGGATCGGACTAGTCCGGCAGACTTTCTGGTCCTCAAAACATGTTGAGACCGGACAAGTCCCGACTAGTCCGGTGTTAGGGTTTTTCAACGGCTAGCTTTTGGAAACCCTATAAATAGATGATCCACGACTTTCCCATAAAGAGACACGTCGAATATTGAAAAAGGAGCAAACCCTAGCGCCGCCACTCAGTCCCAAGAGCCCAAAACACATCTCCCCACACATCTAAAGTTCAAAAAGAGTGAAATCAATTGAACACTTGGATTCGGGATTGGGAGATCGTCGTTCTTTCATCGCGAGCTCTTGGGATTTGATCTTTCTACACTCATACTCTGCATTGTAATACTTTTGAGTGTATTTGATCACTTGTTCATTGTACACTCAATAAATCCATTGTGCTTTCTCAACCAGTCCATACCAAGTATAATGTCCAATCCTTGAGAATCCAAAACAATGAGGTTGGTGGAGAAGTATACCCCCTTATTTCAAGGCTTACTTTTGGACATACTATATTTGTCCTCATGTTTCCTCCAGGAGAATTAACCAATAGAGTAAACTTCATATAAGAGATAGGCAAACTATACTGGGCAACATATTTCGATGCAATGAATGAATGTGATGCCCCAGAATCAAACAACATAGTTGCGGGGTTGGAGTTGGCGAGGAACATACCAATGACCACGTCATCCGCTTATTGAGCATCCTCCGTAGAGACATGGTTCACGTTGCCACGAGCAAAATTTTGTTGTCCCCGGTTTCCTTGCGGCTGTCCTCCATTGGGTCTTGGGTTTTGCCTCGGCGCATTGCCTCCTTGACCAAGGCCTGACTTAGGACATTGATGTGCAAAGTGTCTAGCTTCTCCACAAGTATAGCACTTCTTAACTCCATCAGAATTATTGGGGCGAGCTTGGTTTTGAACATGTGCTCCAGGAAAATTAGCACGAGGTGCAAAAGGCATTGGAGGCTTAGGTGCTTGCATAACGGGGCGCTGCTGCACAAACTGAGCTGGGTGCGGCGCAAATCCAGGGCGTTGATCAGGCGCAAAGAGCTGAAGTATGGCGCATTAGGAGGCGCAAAGCGAGGGCGCACATTACTTCCTTGTTGCCGTCCTTGATATGGCATTTTCCTCTTGTTGTCTTGTTCCATCTCACGGACCTTGTTCTCAACCACAATTGCTTTGTCCACAAGCTTCTAAAAGTTGGCATAATCATAGTTGAGCAATTGCACTTGGATCTCATTATTCAAGCCTCTCATGAACAAATATTGCTTCTGGCTGTCCCGGCTCACATCCTCAGGGGCATACCTTGAAAGTTGAGTGAATTTATTGAGATATTCACTCACGCTTGATCTTCCTTACCTTAAGTTCTGAAATTATTGCCTCTTCAAAACCATAACACCTTCCGACACATAATGAGAATTGAAGCTCTCTTTGAATTCGGCTCAAGTAGTTCTCTCTTGGTTCTCATGAGCATTGCATAAGGAATCCCACCAATCCGCAGCTGCTCCAACTAGTTGATGAGAAGCGAAAAGCACTCTCTCCCGGTCACTGCATTGGACAATAGCTAGCTTCTTCTCCACGGACTTGAGCCAATCATCCGCATCCATAGGGTCAGCAGCATGAGCAAAGGTTGGCGGCCTAGTCCTCATAAACTCTCCCAACCGGTTATGAGGAGGTGGGGATGGCGGTGGAGACACGTGGGGCTGATTGTTGTTTTTGCCAGCCTGCAGCTGTCCCATAGTTGCTATTATGGTCTGCATGAGCTAGTTTTTCACAGCCAAAAGCTGCTCAATATTGATAGCTCCATGAGCAGGTCCTTGTCCATTGTTGTTCTGGGGTACTCCATTGTTCTCCTCTTCATCATTGACATCCCTCTAGTTGCGAATCCTCACCATCTGAAGAAAAGCAATAGGTAAGAATTAGAAAACCGTCCCCAACTATACGCATCAAGGGATATGAAACTAAACAACTCACTAGCCTAGGTGGACTTGGCAATGCTAAAGCATCTCAAAATCCTCTATTAAGCACACAAGCAACCAACATATATAGCAAGAAGCACACCAAGCAAGAACACATCGATTCCTGAGTGTTTCTATGTGCCCTAAAGTGTCCATCGTCCTATGGTCAACCTGTGACTCTGATACCAATTTGTGACACCCAGTTCCGAAAATGAACCAAGTGAACGCATATGTGTGCCCAGGACGTTCAACACGCATACACGAGTGCATTCAGAAAAGGATATACAGAGAATTACCACAAGACAAGATTAATTAATCACTTTTATTAAAGAATTCAGAATATCCTCGAATACAAGCACTAATGAATATTAATGACAAGTTTCAACTAATGCAGCGGAAATAAACTAATCAACACCACAGGCAAAGCTGACGGTAGACACAGCCTAGAACCCCGCATTATCATCGTTAAACTCCCAATCCTGACCAGCAACTGTTGGGGGGATTGCAAGGGTGAGTACATGTCGTACTCAACAAGTGAGGAAAGTATGACATGTAGTTGATACAAATGACGACAATAATAACGGCTAAGTGATGAAAAGTACATTAAAACATTTGAAAAGCAATATATTATATGTATATGAAATAAACCCATCATAAGCCATGTAGTTATCATAATACCAGTCCATATTCCATATCCATCATCATATACCAATATCCGTATTCAATACCAGAATTTAATTCATAAACATCGGTAACCATAATACCAACCATAACCATCCCAAATACCATCCCAATACCGAGCTCCCTCTAATCATGGAAGTTGTCCAGGTGCTCATAACCGGGAGCACGGCTATCATGATAGTTTCATTTGACACTCTGCAGAGGTTGTACCGCTTTACCCACGTGTTTGTGATTTCATCACCCATCGACGACTAACGAAAACCTTTATTATGCCAAAACACTACCATAGTATGGCCAAGAGATCACAAAATAGCCTTTACAAAAGGATTACTAGCCTATTTAGACCCCACTGAGGTTTCACCGATGGCGATGCCTCCAACTGAGCACATCTTCAACCAAGGGCCCCCTCTTGTGCCATTCAGATCCTAGGGTAGTCCCACCAATCATCAACAATCCCAATCCGACTACCCCTTCCCCGAGCATCCTTAATGGTCCAAATAACACTAGCAAAGCCCTAATTAATCAGCTGCGCCGCACCCATACTTGGCCTCGTGGTGGCACTGTAGTCCTGGCTTATTTCGCATGAACCGGTCCTTAGATCTAAAGCAATCAAACCACCGTAACATCCAACCCATCCACATACCAGACTTGCTTAGATCACCCATTACCATATCATATTAACCAGTTAATGTTAATCATAATCTCATAAATTCATAATAAAGTTAACTGGTATAGTTGTGGTCCCATCGCAATTAATAAAGCGAAGCAAAAAGGTAAAAAGCCCATCCTGACTCTCTACCATAATTTCCAGGTGACAAGGGTGGTCAAACAATGCTAGTAAACTTCCTATCATAAGATTCCCATCAAATTGACACAAGCATGCAGTTTGCAAACAAAACTTTTATTTTAAAAACAGGATCAATATGCTTCAAGGACACTTGCCTTGCTCTTGCGGTTGGTTAGGGTCAAAACCTTCAAACTCTTGGTGTTGTAGATCCTCCGTGGCACATTCTAGCGCAAATTACTCAATATGACATGACATGCATGATTAATGCAAATGCAAGGTAGAATTTGTTAATAGATTGCATTTAATGATCACTAACTAGTTCTAATAGCTTTTAACACGTTTATGCAGGTTTGGATGTGATTAGATCTATTTTTAGAATTAATTCAACAGAAATTAATCAGGAAAATCGGACTAGTCTGCTAGGGACCGAACAAGTCCGCACTTTACGAGATCAGCAGATTAGGGTTTTCTAGATCGATGTGAATTTGAAGATTAGGGGTCGAATTCATGTAAGGAAAAGAAAATAGAAGGTATACCAGGTGTTTAGAACTCCAATGAATCAAGGATCTTGGAGACGACACTTGGATCTTGATGATCTAGGGTTGGTGATGTACTTGGAGATGAATTAGTGCTGAAGAACGAATCTTGATGGAGATCTTGATCCTCTTTTGTTTCCTCCTCTTCTTCTTCTTGCTTGGGATCTCCTTCTTCCTCCTTGATGGCGTCTCTCCACGAACTAGTGTTTGGATGGGGTGGAAAAGTGGCAAATAGATGTCAAGCCAAGGGGTGGGGTTGTTTATATAGAGGCAGAGGCTAGGGTTAGATGGATTTCGATTTTGAGAGGAGTGGAGGCCGGTTTAAAGTCCCACATGGGCTCTAAATGAGTTAGGCACGACGTCCCTAGGCCCACTTAACGTAAATCCCAAGAAATAAGTCGTGAAACAAAATATCAACTCGAAGTCGCAAAATATCAGACAAGTCTGAAAAGGACCGGACTAGTCCGAAGTTGTCTAGAGAGAAATCGAACATCTTTGGCAAAAAATCGGACAAGTCCGACTTTAGTCAGAGAGGAAAACAGACAAGTCCACTGGAACACCGGACTAGTCCAGACAAGTCCAGGGACTTAGCAAATTTTCAAGGATTCTTGGAACACCGAACGAGTCCGCATAAGACTGGACAAGTCCGAAAGTGTCCAGCGACAAAAACGGTCTAGTCAACAGCAAAAACGGACAAGTCCGATCGAGGTCGGAGAAAAATCGGACTAGTCTGTACTTTCCAGAATTTTAAGTGCGGTTTTGTTCTAAATCAATTTTAAACTTATTCCTCTTTATGTGGATTAATTCTAAACATGTATATGAATATATGTAGGGTATGATGCATGAAAATGAGGGTGTTACAGGTGGCCGGGGACCACGCCCCAAAAACATCCTCGACCATCGCCAGAGGACGGCAACGATCCAAAGATGTGGTGTTTGATACACGAGACGGACAAACACAATATTGAAGATTGACTCGAGGTCTAAAACCTTTTTCAGCGCTTCAACAAGCGCCGAGAAGAAGCTCCTCTCCACCAGCGGGAAGGAAAGCAGAAAGTCAACAAAACTCTGACTGATCTGGAGCTAGGCTTCCAGGACCCCAAGAAGGTCCTAAAGGCTGTGTACAACACCGTTGATGAAGATTCTGACATCTCCGACAACGAGCATCGGAAGACTCTCCATACAATATTTGGAGGGTCCTGGGATATCACTTCCCCCCGCATCCTCAAGACTATGCATCGGGAGATGGCTGCCACAACTCCCATTGCTAAGGCAGAACCTCATCAGAAGTGGATGAACACTCCCATCACTTTTGATGCTTCGGACTACCCAATGAATATGTTTGGAGCTGGTCAACTACCGTTGATGGTTTCTCCTACCTTCAATAACGTACAACTCTACCATGTCTTGGTGGATGGAGGGGCGTCACTCAACCTCCTCAGCTATGAAGCATTCATGAAGATCCAGCTCTGAGTCCTGGACCTTCACCCCTCACATCCCTTCTTTGTGGTAGATCTGGGAGCTATCTCTCCTCTCGGGTCAATTACACTCCAAGTGACCTTCAGAACTCGAGAGAACTACAGGATCGAGAAGCTGGTCTTTGACATAGCACACATCAGTCTACCCTTTAACGTCATCCTTGGCAGGCCAACCATGTATAGATTTATGACCACAACTCACTACAGCTATTTAGTGTTGAAGATGTTGACACCTTCAAGCATTCTATGGATCCGTGGAGATCGCACTGCGGGAGTCACCGCGTTGGAAGAACTCCACGCACTTGCAATAGCGCAGGAGGAAGCATATGGAAGGAGCAAGTTGCTCAACCTCCAAGCTTTCGCCATCAAGGCTCAACCTCTGCACCATGCATGCAACCAAGCGGCAACACTGAAATTCCTGTCAAAGTCGTCCAAATCGGTTCCGAAGCGGCCCAGACCACCCGTATATCAGGAGGTCTAGACAACAAATTGGAACTCGCACTCATCACCTTCCTCCATGCGAATGTCGACGTGTTTGCATGGCAACCATCACAGATGTCTCGGATGCCTATGGAGGTGATTGATCACACCCTAAAGATATATCTTGACGCACGACCAATAC
Source organism: Tuctoria greenei (assembly GCA_036927565.1). NCBI lineage: Eukaryota > Viridiplantae > Streptophyta > Magnoliopsida > Poales > Poaceae > Tuctoria > Tuctoria greenei. The sequence goes on from JAYESD010000006.1 coordinate 179,308,477, forward strand.
ACCAGAAGACCCGAAAGCAATCAGTCAAGCGAAAAACTTCATCAGACAAGAAATCAAAGAGCTGCTTGAAGCTAGTTTCATCTGGGAGGTTCATCATCCACGATGGCTGGCAAACCCAGTTGTTGTACCCAAGGCCGGCGGGAAGCTTCAGATGTGTATCGACTACACCACCTTGAATAAGGCATGTCCAAAAGACCCATTTGCACTACCTAGGATAGACCAGATAGTGGATTCCATTTCTAGGTGCGAACTATTATGTTTTCTAGATGAATACTCTGGATATCATCAGATCCAAATGTCTAGGGAAGATGAAGAGCATACTGCCTTCATAACAGTAGATGGGTTGTATTGTTATACTGCCATGCCTTTCGGTCTAAAAAATGCTGCTTCAACTTTTGTGCGAGCCATGCACAAAACATTTGGGGAGCTCATAAGGGACCTGGTGGAGGTCCACGTCGATGACATTGTCGTGAAGGTGATGAACAAGGAGTCACTCCTTGACAACTTGCAAGCCGTCTTCGACAAGCTGCGTATAACATGCACCAAGCTATACCCGGACAAATGTGTCTTCGAGGTTAGCTCCGGGAAGCTCCATGGATTCTTGGTGACTCACCGAGGAATTGAGGCAAACCCGGCGAAGATCAAGGCTATTGAAGACATGTGGCTCCCAACCCGCATCAAAGATGTCCATACGCTAACTAGATGTCTAGCTGCGCTCAGCCGGTTCATCTTGAGACTGGCAGAACGGGCGCTTCCTTTCCTCAAGTTATTGAGGAAGTTCGGAATATTCCATTGATCTGAAGAAGTAGAAAAGGCGTTCCAAGAGCTCAAGAAGGTCCTCACCACACTACCAATCCTGGTAGCTTCGAACCCTGGTGAGCCTCTTTTGCTTTACATTTCGGCAACTAAAGAGGTTGTCAGCATGGTCCTAGTTGCAGAAAGACTGGAGCTAACTACAGTTCAGGATTCAAACCTATTCGGGAGGGTCCAGAGCTACCTGAAGGCGAGTCTGGGTCCCAGCCCCAGGCGCGGATCCTCAAGGCAAGCTGCCATAGGATCAATCTCTCTCATCTGAGGGAATTATTATGGCTGGAGAAGAAGTTCTGGACCCATCCAGGAGGGTCTAGGGAGCTCAAGAAGAAGGTTCGGACCCCTCCGGGAGGTTCCAGGTTGATGAAGAAGGAGCTTCGGGCCCTTACGGGAAGGTCCGCACAGTCCAGCGACCAGTGTACTTCATCAGTGAGGTACTACATGATGCCAAGACTCAGTAACTTGAGGTGCATAAGTTGCTCTACGAGTTCTTATTGCCTCAAGGAAGCTTCGTCACTACTTCCAAGCCCACAAAATATCAGTGGTAACTTCTTATCCACTACGTGCTATATTGCATACCCCAACTCTACGGGAAATATTGCAAAGTGGACAGCGGAGCTGGTAGAGTTTGATCTTGAATTCTTGCCTCGACATGCTATCAAGAGTTAGGCATTGGCTGACTTTGTGGCGGAGTGGACTTCTTCTTCATCAAATCCAGGGGGCCATAGTGAGCGGAGGCTGGAACCCAAGGTCTCGGACTTCACCGAGCCTCACTGGACTCTCTACTTCGACGGCTCCATGCAGAAGCAGGGGGCAGAGCTGGAATCCTTCTCCTCGCTCCGACCGGGGAGAAGGTCAAGTACATGGTACACCTTGCCTTCAAGGCAACCAACAACATGGCAGAGTATGAAGCTCTCATCTACGAGCTCAAGATGGTGCTATCATATGGCGTCAAGCAGTTGTTGGTGAAGAGTGACTCGCAACTCATCATCAAGTAAGTCAAAGGTGAATGCAGTTGCAACAACTCTCAACTCGCTGCTTACCTCCTTGAAGTCCAGAAGCTGCAAAAGGACTTCGACGTACTGGACCTCTACCATGTCCAGCGTCTCAACAATGCTGAAGCTGATGAACTCTCCACGAAAGCTTCAACTGGAGCTCAAGCTTCCGACAGAGTTTTTGTTAGGAGATTGTCAAAACCCATCACTCAGCCTGCCGAACTGGGCGAGACCAGCACTCAAAGGCTGGCGGTCCCAATGGCCCTGTTACCATGGCATCCACCAAGGGTCATAGGTGCTGCAAGGAGCTCCAAACAACCCAGCGCGCAAAATCCGAAGGCTCAAGTTAGCTCTGATGAATGGATATCAGAGATCTAGAGCTACTTGAAAGACAACATCCTTCCTGAAGACGGTGCTTCCGCTGACCGAATCGTCAGATTGGCTAAAAGATACACGCTGGTAGAAGGGGATCTCTAACGGCGTGGTGCCAACGACGTTTTAATGCAGTGCGTTGCCCAGGAAGAATCCCGTGAGCTCCCCGCGTAAATACATGGAGGCGAGCTGGTAAAAAAGTGTGAAGCATGCCAGTTCCATGCAAAACAAATTCACACGCCGGCTCAGTCACTGCAAATGATACCTCCTACATGGCCATTTGCTATGTGGGGGATGGACATTTTGGGACCTTTCCCAAAAGCCGTCAGAGGATACAGGTTCCCGTACGTCGCCATCAACAAGTTCACCAAGTGGTCAGAAGCTACCCAGTTGTGACAATCAACAAACAATCTTCTATCAAGTTCTTGAAGTCCATAGTCTGCAGATTTTGAGTTTTGAACAGAGTCATAACTGACAACGGAACCCAATCCACAAGTGCAGCATTCCAAGAATATTGCGAAAACCTCGGCATACAAGTCATCTACGCATCAGTAGCTCACCCGGCAAGCAATGGCCAAGCCGAGAGAGAAAATGCTGAGATACTGAAAGGACTCAAGACGCGCACATATGAGCGCCTGAAGAAACACGGAGCCAACTGGATAGAGGAGCTTCCGTCAGCACTATGGGCGAGCAGGACAACATCTAACCAGTCAACTGGAGAGACACCCTTCTTCCTGGTGTACGGAGTTGAAGCGGTCCTTCCTCCGAAGATCACCATGGGGTCACTCTGGGTCTGGACCTTCGACGAAGCTGCGTAGGACAAGCTCCAGCGCGAAGACCTTGACCTCATTGACGAGGGAAGGTGCCAAGCAGTTGTTCAGAATGCACGATATCGCAAGCGCTGCGGTGCTATCACCAAAGGCATGTGTGCAACCGACACCTTGAGGAAGGCAATCTAGTGCTGCAGAGAATACTAACTCTTGAAGGGATGAACAAACTGTCCCTCAGCTAGGAAGGCCCTTTCGAGTGATCAAAGCATCCTGTCCCAGATGCGTTCGCTTGGCAACAGAGGATGAGACTCCGCTTCCCAATGCATGGAACATCGAGCACCTCTGTAAGTTTTATGCTTAGTTTCACGGAGATGAGTTTGTAATTACACATATTGTAAATTATAGAGTCTATGAACAGAGTCGGGTAGGTCCTCAAGGAGAACATCTGGACCCCCTCCGGGAGGGTTCAGACAGTTCAAGCATACTTATCTTGGTCATTGTACTGTAAAAGTAGCTTATCTACCCTGGTTAGAACAAGATGAATAGCACACTTGGCATGGTTTTGTACCCTAAGTTGGTGCTTGTCTCCCCTGTAATTCAGACATATAATGAAAGACATTGTTGTGTGAAAACAGACTCCACGTGCATTAATTTTGTACAGGCTCGTTTCTTTTATCTTTTCCTTCTTGTCTATTACAATATTGTGCAATTCTTTTTGAGATTTAGTTTAAGTTATTCATATGATATACAAGTTATATTGTTGATCTTTTTCAGATCTCAGCTTTCCTAGATGGTCTACTCACCTGAACACCAAAGCTAATGACGAGTCCGAAGTGTGCTATCAACTTAGATTAGTCAAGCACCCTAAGTACGCCACTCCAACTATATTCCGGCAGGCCTCAGTAGGGCGGGTCTGGAAGGAATTCGGATCTGAAGAGATTATATCGATATAATTGTTATTATGTTGAGTTCCTTTGGATCTAAAATTCAAATAAGAACAGTAAATCACAAACAAGTTATAGATGAGAGGACAAATTTTACTGTTTTTCTTGTCTTTGATATGCAGGACAAATGAAAAAAATCATTGCGATGGTGGTCGATGCCAGAGCTGCTAAGCTCCGACAACCCTCAGGGGGCCTGACATCAACATTTTGATACATTGAAAGTGGGTTTCATTGGAGCTATCAAGTTCCAACAACTCCCATAGGGACTAGCCGTCAACGTGAAGAATTAATGATGATCTAAACGAAGATGGTGGAGAAATCACTCTGAGGGGGTCTGCTATCGACGTATTAAATGTTGACAGTGGACACTGTCGAAGCCAGGAAGCTCCGACGATCCCAGGGGGGCCGCCGTTGATGCTCTACGTGTTGACAGTGGGCACCATCAAAGCCATGAAGCTCCGACAAACCCCAGGGGGCTCGCTGTTGATGCTCTACGTGTTAACAGTGGGTGCTGACGAAACTACAAAGCTCCGACAACCCCCAGGGGGCCTGCTGTCGACGCTCTATGTGTTGGCAGTGGGCGCTGTCGGACCTACGAAGCTTCAACAACCCCCAGGGAGCCTTCCATCGACACTCTACGTATTGGCAATGGGCGCTGTCAAAGCTACAAAGCTTCGACAACCCCCAGGGGGCACGCCGTCGACGCTCTACGAGTTGGTAGTGGGCACCGTCAGACCTAAGAAGCTTCGACAACCCCCAGGGGGCCTGCCGTCGATGCTCTACGTGTTGTGTAACACCCTAAATTTTCGCATCCTGCATAGCATACATGATCATGCATTTGTGGGATGAAAGAAAAATAATAAAACATAAAAGATGGAGTATATATATACAAGTGTATGTAGCAAAAGAAGAAATAGAAAATAATAATTATAGCCTAAAACCTGTAATAGGGAATAAGTATAATAATAATAATAATAATAAAAAGTAAAATAATAAAATATAAATAGTAAAATATATAATAATAATAATATAAAAAGAATAAAAAATAAATAAATAATAAAATAAAAAGAAAATATATATATATAAAGAAAATAATAATAATATAAATAATAAATAAATAATATAAAAAAAAGAAAAAGAAAAAAACCTGCCGGCCAGGCCGCCGACCGGCCCAGCCGGCAACGCCCCAACCGCCGCCCGCCTCGGTCGCCCGCCTCGGCCCCCGCGCCGCCGTAGGCCCCCGCACACCCCCCCACGCGCCCGGGATTCCCGCCCAGCCCCTGCCTCCACGCACCACGCCCCGCCCGGGCCCCACCTCCCATGCTGGCCCCGCCGCCCTGGCCGCCCGCACCGCCGCTTGGCGCCACGCGCCTCCCGCGTCACCCGCTCCCGGCCGCTCGCCCACGCGCCCCGATGCCCCGCAGCGCGTGACCCCGGCCGCGCTGGGCCCCGCACACCCGACGCCACGCAGCCCACGCCGCATCTGGCTGGCCTCGCACCGCGTGCCGAGCCCCAGCGCGCGTTCCGCGACCGTGCAGCGCCGGCCCTAGCGCCCTACCGCTCGCGCCTATAAAAAGAACGCAGCCTCCCTAGGGTTCCTGATCCCAGAAAAAAAAACCATCGCCGCCATCCCAGAAAGCCACGCCGCCAGAGACGCCCAGGGAGGAGCCCTAGCCGCCAGTAGGGAGAAGAAATAGAGGAGACCAGAGGCTGCGCCCAGGGGAAAAAGGGAAGGAAAAAGAGGGGAAGGAGAGGAAGAAAAAGAGGAGGGCCCCACCGTTCACCGGAGATCGTCGCCGTCGTCGTGCCGCCGAGGGACTACTGCGCCATCCACTTCGTCTACGCATCGCATTTGTTCCGCGACCGTCAAGCCGTCAGATCTACGGTAGGATTCGTTCCCGATGCGAATTTTAGCGATCATACTGAATCTAATAGGCGTAATTTGATTTTAGTTGCACCATAATTTTATTTTCAGCAGCATTAATTCACCTTAAAACCCCCGTAAACCCATATGAACACGTATGAACTAGTTGCATCTAATTAATAGACAACCGTAGTTAATTAATTATTGTACCTTGCATGCATGCATATCATCGCATGTTGATTAATGTGTGTGCATCACGTTGACTTGTATATATTTTCTTGTATGTGTGATCACGAGTAGAGGGTAGTGCTCAAGAGGTCATGTACGAGGATTTTCAAAATCAAGACTTTGGAGCGCTTGAGCAACCCCATCCGTCGGAGCAAGGCAGGTGTCCTTGAAGCATATTGATCCTGTTTTAAAATAAATGTTTTGTTTGTAAAACTGCATGCTGTGTCAATTTGATGGGAATCCTATGGTAGGAAGTTTACTAGATTTGCTAAACCACCCTTGTCACTTGGAATTTATGGTAGAGAGTCGGGAAGGGTTTTTACCTTTTTGCTTCGCTTAATTAATTGGGATGGAAAAACCAACACTACACATCTAATTATGTATTAATGATATTATGGTTAATGTGAACTGGTCGATACGGTATGGTGATGGGTGATCTAAGCAAGCTTGGTATGTGGATGGGTTGGATGTTATGGTGGTTTGCTTGCTTTAGATCTAAGGACCGGTTTATGCGAGAATATGCCAGGACTACAGTGCCACCACGAGGCCAAGTATGGGTGCGGCATAGCTGATTAATTAGGGCTTTGCTAGTGCTGTTTGGACCATTGTGGATGCTCGGGGAAGGGGTAGTCGGATTGGGTTTGTTGATGATTGGCGGGACTACCCTAGGATCCGAATGGCTCAAGAGGGGGCCCTTGGTTGAAGATGTGCTCAGTTAGAGGCATCGCCACCGGTGAAACCTCAGTGGGGTCTAAATAGGCTAGTAATCCCTTTGTAAAGGCTATTTTGTGATCTCTTGGCCACACACCAACGGAAGTGTGTAATGTGACCGACGGGTCATGGGCATAAGGGAGGTTCTTAGTCGCCGAAAGGTGATGAAATCACGAACACGTAGGTAAAGAGGTACAAACTCTGCAGAGTGTTAAATAAAACTATCATGATAGCCGTGCTCCCGGTTATGAGCACCTGGACAACTTCCACGATTAGAGGGAAATTGGGATTTGGGATGGTTATGGTCTGGTAATGGTTATGGTTTGGTAATGGTTACGGTTGATATTATGATTAGGGTTACGGTTATGAGATGGAATTATGGTTTATGACATCGATTATGGTTATTGGTAATGGTGAATTATGGACTGGTATTATTATGGTTACATGGTTAACGATGGGTTTACTTACACATAAATATAATATATTGCTTTTCAAATGTTTTACTGAACTTTTCAGCACTTAGCCATTACTATTGTCGTCATTTGAATCAGCCACATGTCATACTTTTCCACACTTGCTGAGTGCGACATGTACTCACTCTTGCAATCCCCCCCCCCCCAACAGTTGCAGGTCAGAATTGTGAGTTTAATGGCGATAATGCGGAGTTCTAGGCCGTGTCTACCGTCAGCTTTGCCTGTGGTGTTGCATGGAGCTGCGCTATCCCTTTTGCTTAGTTTGCTTAGTTGCTTAATTAGTTTATTTCCGCTGCATTAGTTGAACTTATCATTAATATTCATTAGAGCTTGTATTCGAGGATTTAATGAATTATGTAATAAGAGTACTTATTTAATAATTTGAGCTGTGGTAATTATCTTTTTATCATTTGTGAATCACTCGTGTATGTGTGTTGAACATCCTGGGCACACATATGCGTTAGCTTGGTTCATTTTCGGAACCGGGCGTCACATGTTGGTAGTGGGTGCCATCGAAGCTACGAAGCTTCAAACACCCCCAGGGGCCCGCCGTCAATGATCTACGTGTTTGCAGTGGGCGCCGTCGGACCTACGGAGCTCCTACAACTCCCAGGGGGGCCGCCGTCGACGCTGTACGTGTTGGCAGTGGGCACCGTCGGACCTACGAAGCTTCGACAACTCCCAGGGGGCTACCCGTCGACCTAACAAAGGGTCGCTGGAGATGTTGGAGATAAACCTCGAAACTCGGAGCTATTGATTTGGCTACAAGCAAGGAGTGAAGTCATTAAGACAGTGTCAGATCCTTTTGGTACATGTTTGCAATCAAAATAGTGTCCATCTACCAGGGGGCCAACAATATAAAGGACAATGCATTGAAGACACACACAAAGTGAAATTCATTCATTCAAAAGATTAGATTTCATTGATTCAAAATGAGGATTACAAGTGAGGGCAGAAGAAAATAAGATCTAATTACTGGAGGTCCTATGGAAAAATGAGGCAACTTTCTGGGAAGTTGTTGACGTTTCTTACATCATAGCTCATCTCTAGTAAGAGATGAGATCCGCAAGCACACGGAAACTGTCGTGTTGCATTTCACCAAAGAGTATTCCCAAGGGTATCGTATTTATCCCAAAGGAAGGCGGTGAAGTAAAGTAAACACTACCCTTATGATCAAGGTATAGGGTACTAAGTGTTTATCAGAACAGGGGTAAGATGGTAATAAGGGTAGTGTGACACACACCTAAGCAATCTACTCCAGGGTTAATGTTGTCCTAGTGAGGGTTAGACTACGAGATGGAGGTACTCCTGCTATGATCTAATTACTCATATACATATCCTAATAAAGTACACATGAATATGCTAATGGTCAATACTAGGGCTTAGTGGTCCAACATATCGGGCATGGGCTTACCCTGGTGTGCCAGGCGACTTCCGCCAAGAGCCTACGTCATAGCCGAACGTGGAGGATTACAATGGACGGATAGGGTTGTCACCACCTACCGCCTACCTCTACAACCCGTGGACTACAATGCATCCAATGCTACTTAACTATCAAACCACCACACTTGCATGCTAAGTCAATAACTTAAGAGTTGCAATGTAATATTCATCCTAGGGCAATGACTAACTTAATCATCGTTGAACCAATGTTGGATCCAAGCACTAACATATTCATATTAACTTAATCATATTATTACCTAATTAGACTATAGATGTGGTGTATGATGTTTATGATAACATGGTAATGGCATTATGTCTAGATCATAACAACATGTACACCTAGCACATACATGGACTCCACAACCAAACAAGGAATGCTTTGCCCAAGTATATAAGTAAATAGAGACTAATATTATTATTAATATTATTATAAATCACAAAGTCACAAATACAAGAAAAGATACATGAGACATACCTTTCCCAATTTGGACTTGGGACTAGAGGCTCCTCTCTATAGCCTAACCTCCACTGAGGACTTGGAGAACTAATGTATACAAGGAGTGAATGCTCCAGTGGTGTTTGTTGAAGCGAGGGGTGAGGGTTCCTATTAATAGCTTGGAGAAGGGTTAGTTCCAACCACCAAAAGCGCGCGAATCAATCACCCATGACCTCTTCGAGCCGGGAGGAGCCAACACGTGGCGTTTGATTGAGTTTGGCGCCAGGAACTAGTCGGCCGACTAGGGGGGTCGATCGACCTGGTCCTGGCTCCAAACGGCTAGTTCTTCCTCCAGGTGACTGAGAGGTGGGTCCCATTCCATGATATGGGTGCTACACCATTGGATGGCCTCGAATACTTTTGTTTGTGGGCCATTTGATTTATGTGGTGCCACGTGTCGATGCTTGATTGCCTGGGATGATATTTTATAGGTTATATCCCCTTGTTTCACTTCAATTTTGTATAAAATACCTGCATGCACCATTTTCTCCAAGTACAAGTGGAAATTGGTTAGAAAGAAAGGTGATGTGTGCAAGAAATGATATTTCCTTCACATAATTAAGTTATATTGATAGGTGAAATTGGTATATAACAGCCGTCAACAACAACTTCTTGAATGCTGGCCCTGGCAGTATCTTCTTCTTCTTCTTCATCAATAATGGGTCCTTCAGCTACTGGATCTAGAGACATATGGGGGTCCTGACTTTTGAAACACATCAGCACATATTCAACGATGTTTTTGTCCAAAGATTTCCCCTTCGTCTCTAGTTGGTCAACGATGATGTCACCCATTGTGTCTAGCTTGTTGCTGGTAGAGCTCAATGCCACCAGCGCCTTGTCCAGCTCTGGCTCCGGGTCAGCTGGACGTACTGGACTGAAACCAAGTAGTACCAAAGCTTTGTTAGCATGCCCCAGGAAGTCCCAAACTTGCTGGGACTCAGCCACCCTCAAGTTCCTAAGTTCCTCCAGTGACCTTCTGGTAGTCGCATGATCCGAACCTTCCTGGGCGATGTTCTTGACCTCTTTAGCATGTTGCTGAATACTTTTAGCCATCTGCTTTTCACGGTCAGCAAGCTCCGTTTCCCGGAGGTGATTGCGGTTCTAATGATTTGCCAGATCTTTCTCCCCGCACATCACTTTCTCCTCTCTAGTGGAGACTTCAATCTCTCTCCTGGAGAGTTCCTATCTCACCTGCCAAATCTTCTCCTCTTCTTGCTTGCACCGCTGTTCAAACTTTTTGGTGCGGTCAGCCAAGCTCTGCTCCCCCGGAGATAGCCTTTGGGCGAGCTCTTCCTCTCTCTTCAGGAGGTCCTCCTGCTTCTCCAGGAGATTTTTCTCCCTCTCGTCAAGGGCCTCCCAGTGTTTGAGAAGTACTTCATTTAATTCATTGAGGTTGTCCTAATGGTCGTCAGCAGCCTCGTTGGTCTCCCTAGCATGCTCAAAAATCTCTCGAGTCTCCTGGTCAAGAGCTTTGATGGCAGCCTCCCGCTCATTCAGCAAGCTGTCCATCAGCGCTAATCGAGCCTTCTCCTTGGCCACCCATTCCTTCTGGTTAGCCAGCCTTGACTGTGTCAGCTTAGTCTCAAAGTAAAGTCTGCTGCGCCAAAGCCTTAAGGTGTTGCGCTCTTCTTCGACAGCTTTTCTTTCGTGGTCAAAGGTGAGCTGGACCTAATGGAGAAAAGAGCAGGCATTGTCTATGGATAGCGCCAAAGGAATTGGCTACAGATCAGCTCAGATCTCTTCCACTGGTTCAAGCGGGTCTTCAAAGCCGACTCAGGGGTCCCAAGGCGCGAGCTCCCTCTCCAACAACTCCACATCGGTTGGGCCGATCGACGGAAGTTCCTCCACATCTACAGTACTTGGAGCTGACGTGGAAGGTTCCCCTGCAAAATTTTCTATTGTCGACTCAGCGAGGGCAGGTCTCGCAGCCGCCTCTTCTGGGTTCTCCGGCTCGGACATGGACATCTATGAGGGAACCATCTCCGGAGAAAGCATTGCGGCTTCGTATGGAGCCCCCTCCACCTTCGGCTCAGGTGTCGGGACTTCAATTTCCTCTAGCTCGGGTGCCGGAGCTTCAAATTATTCTGTGTGACACCCGGTTCCAAAAATGAACCAAGTGAACGCATATGTGTGCCCAGGACGTTCAACACGTATACACGAGTGCATCACAAACGATATACAGAAAATTACCATAGAACAAGATTAATTAACCAATTTTATTGCACAAACCATATGATCCTCGAATACAAACTCTATTGAATATTAATAACAAGTTCAACTAATGCTGCGGAAAAACTAATTAAGCGAACTAAGCAGCTAAGCAATAAGCAATAGGGTATAGCGCAGCTCCAATCAACACCACAGACTAGCTGACAGTAGACACATCCTAGAACTCCGCATTATCACCATTAAACTCCCAATCCTGACCAGCAACTGTTGGGGTGGGGGATTGCAAGTGTGAGTACATGTCGTACTCAGCAAGTGTGGAAAGTATGACATGTTGATGTTTCAAATGACAAATATAATAATGGTTGAGTTCTGAAAAGTACATTAAAACATTTGAAAAGCAATATATTATATGTATGTGAAATAAACCCATCATAAACCATAAGTAATATCATAGTACTAGTCCATATTCCATATCCATCATAATATACCAATATCCATATTCAATACTAGAATTCAATTCATAACCATCCATAACCATAATACCAACCATAACCATCCCAAATACCATCCCAATACTGAGTTCCTCTAATCATGTGAGGGTTCAGGTTGCTCATAACCAGGAGCATGACTATCATGATAGTTTTAGACACACTCTGCAGAGGTTGTACAACTTTACCCACGTGTTTGTGATTTCATCACCTTTCGATGACTATAGAATCTCAATTATGCCGTCTCACACTTCCTTAGGTGTGTGGCCAAGAGATCACAAAATAGCCTTTACAAAGGGATTACTACCCTATTTAAACCCCACTGAGGTTTCACCGGTGGCTATGTATCCAACTGAGCACATCTTCAACCAAGGGTCCCCTCTTGAGCTATTCGGATCCCAGGATAGTCCCACCAATCATCAACAAACCCAATCTGACTACCCCTTCCTCGAGCATCCTTAATGGTCAAAATAGCACTGGCAAAGCGCTAATTAATCAGCTACGCCGCACCCATACTTGGCCTCGTGGTGGCATTCTAAATTCTGGATGGTCGCTCCAGGAACCGGTCCTTAGATCTAAAGCAAGCAAAACCACCATAACATCCAACCCATCCACATACCAGGCTGGCTTAGATCACCCATTACCATACCATATTAACCAGTTCAATTTAACCATAATCTTATAAACACATAATTAAGTGGTATAGTTGTTTTCCCATCCCAGTTGATTAAGCGAAGCAAAAGGTAAAAAGCCCTTCCCGACTCTCTACCATATATTACAGGTGACAAGGGTGGTCAACAAAACTATTAAACTTCCTACCATAGGATTTCCCTATCAAATTGACACAAGCATGCAGTTTGCAAACAAAACATTTATTTTAAAACAAGATCAATATGCTTCAAGGACACTTGCCTTGCTCTTGCAGTTGATTAGGGTCAAAGTCTTCAAACTCTTGGTGCTGCATATCCTCCGCGGCAATCTCTAGAGCAAATCCATCTAATCTGCACAACAAACATACAAGACAAGAAACACAATCAAAGAGTCCACAAATATTACTCAATATGACATGACATGCATGATTGATGCAAATGCAAGGTAGAACTTGTTAATGGGTTACTTTTAATGATCACTAGCTAGTTCTAATAGCTTTTAACAAGTTTATACAAGTTTGGAGTTGATTATATCAAGTTTTAGAATTAATTCAACACAATTTACTCAGGAAAATCGGACTAGTCTGCAGAAGGCCAGACTAGTCCGCACTTCGCAGAACTAGCGAACTAGGGTTTTCTAGATCGACGTAAATTTGGAGATTAGGGGTCAAATTCTCGTAAGGAAAAGAGAATAGAAGGTATACCAGGTGTTTAGAACTCTAATGAATCAAGAAACTTGGAGGTAACACTTGGATCTTGGGGATCTAGGGTTGATGATGAACATGGAGATGAATTGGTGATGAAGAACGAAACTTGGTGGAGATCTTGATCCTTTTTCATTTCCTCCACTCTTCTTCTTGCTTGGGATCTCCTCCTCCCTCCTTGATGGTGGCTCTACACGAACTAGGGTTTGGGTGGGGTGGAAAAGTGGCAAATAGATGTCAAGCCAAGGAGTGGGGTTGTTTATATAGAGGTGGCGACAAGGGTTAGATGGAATTCGAGTTTGAGAGGAGTAGAGGCCGGTTTAGAGTCCCACGTGGGTTCTAAACACTACAAGGATTCCGACCTGTTGCAACGATTGTACTGCAACGAATACTAAATTGTTGCAGTAAGCTTGGCTTTTTGCCACGATTCACAAGTTCGTGGCACTAGGATCTATCACCACGGAACACAATCATTGTATTAGAATCTGTTGCCATGAATCACTAGTTCGTGGCGTCAGGATGCTAATGCAACAGACCATAATCGTTGCATTAGGATCTATTGTCACGAATTACTGGTTCGTGGCGTTACAGGATCTATCGCCACGGACCACAATCGTTGCATTAGGATTTGTTGCCACGAACTACTGGTTCGTGGCATTGCAAATTTATTGCCACGGAACACAATTGTTGCATTAGGATCTGTTGCCCCGAATTACTGGTTCTTGGCATTATAGCTTTATTGCCACAAAACATAGTCGTTGCATTAGGATCTGTTGCCACGAATCAGCAAACATTTGCATTTGGACCGTAATGCAACGAAAAAGAATCGTTGCATTAGGATGTGTTGCCACGATACTCTGGTTCGTGGCGTTAATATCAATGGCCATGGACCCCAATCGTAGCAATTAGGATGTGTGGCCACGATTCACTTTTTCGTGGCGTCAGGATGCTAATGCAATGAAACACAATCGTTGCATTAGGATCTGTTGTCACGAATCACTAGTTCGTGGTGTCAGGATGCTAATGCCACGGAACACAGTCGTTGCATTAGGATCTATTGCCACGAATTACTGGTTCGTGGCGTTACAGGATCTATCGCCACGCACCACAATCAATGCATTAGGATCTGTTGCCATGAATTACTGGTTCGTGGCGTTACAGGATCTATCGCCACGGACCACAATCGTTGCATTAGGATCTGTTGCCATGAATTACTAGTTCGTGGCGTTACAACTTTATTGCCACGGAACACAATCGTTGCATTAGGATCTGTTGCCACGAATTACTGGTTCATGGTGTTACAGCTTTATTGCCACGGAACAGAGTCGTTGCATTAGGATCTATAGTCACGCATCAGCAAACAGTTGCATTTGGACCATAATGCAACGAAATAGAATCGTTGCATTAGGATGTGTTGCCACGATACTCTGGTTCATGGCGTTACAGCTTTATTGCCACTTAACACAATCGTTGCATTAGGATCTGTTGCCACGAATTACTGGTTCATGGCGTTACAACTTTATTGCCACGGAACACAGTTGTTGCATTAGGATCTGTTGCCACGAATCAGCAAACAGTTGCATTTGGACCGTAATGCAACGAAACATAATCGTTGCATTAGGATGTGTTTCCACGATACTCTGGTTCGTGGCGTTAGTATCAATGGCCACAGACCCAAATCGTAGCAATTAGGATGTGTGGCCACGATTCACTTTTTCGTGGCGTCAGGATGCTAATGCAACGAAACACAATTGTTCCATTGGGATGTCTTGCCACAATTCACTGGTTTGTGGCGTTAGGATGCTAATGCAATAGACCACAATCGTTGCATTAGGATCTGTTGCCACGAATTACTGGTTCGTGGCATTACAGGATCTATCGCCACGGAACACAATCGTTGCATTAGGATGTGTTGCCACGATACTCTAGTTCGTGGCGTTAGTATCAATGGCCACGGACCCCAATCGTAGCAATTAGGATGTGTGGCCACGATTCACTTTTTCGTGGCGTCAGGATACTAATGCAACAAAACACAATCATTGCATTAGGATGTCTTGCCACGATTCACTGGTTCGTGGCGTTAGGATCTATCGCCACGGGACCACAATTGTTGCATTCGGATGGAGCTACATGAAGTTTCAAGCGAGGACACGGCTTGTATACTCCCATTCAGTGCTTCTATGCGTGCTCCTACTTAAGTGTCATGACTTTATTGGCCCTTTCATTTCCTAACATAATGTCTGATTTAACTTCAACCAATTAGATGATGACACATAAGCGCGGAGTACGCATGGAAGCACAAACGGGAGCATCGAAGTTGCATCCCCAGATGGTTGCCATGTACGTTCACGCTCCAATTCTTACAGCCAAGGGTGCACTGCACGGTTCCTGCGACTGTACCACCCTGCCCTGATGATTGCCACGTACGTGAGCACACCGAATCTTGTAGGGCGCACGGGCACACACGAACTCCACGTCCGAACTTTGCTCAGCGATCTGAATAACTCGTCGCTCAGCATGCACGATCGATCATCATGCACACGAATAATATTATGAAATTTTCAACTTTGATGATTCAATAATCTCAATCAAGTTTCATCCAACCTACCAACGAAAAATTGGATCGTCCAGTCTATCCAACCAAACGTTAATTTGGATGATCCAAGACATAAAGAAATGGATGATCTTCCAATCGAACTTCGATGTCAAACCAAATGCAATTGATGACTGAGCACTTTGTCACATGTCACTAGAGTGTACGCACAAGTGACAAATACACGTCCTCAACACCGGGTTTAGGGTGCATCGTGGACTAACCACATGACCTGACCAAACACTCACATAATTACCATACACCTGCAAGAGCAACCATCTGGCCGCATCCACCAACGCATCCCGACCCTGCGAAAGGATGACGAGCAGCGGCAGGTGAACTTGTTGCAGCGGCGGCGCAATGGAAAACGGTGGCAGCGGACGGTGATGTACCTGGATGTTGGCATAGTCGACCTCGCACATCTTCCGCGAGTCGTTCACCTTCCGCGGTGAGCTGAACTACACTGGCAAGAACTCCTCGGTTTCGCAGTCGAAGCATAACTTGGAGAAATGGGCCACCAACGCATCCCGACCCTGTGAAAGGATGACGAGCAGCGGCAGGTGAACACCATGCAGCAGCGGTGCAATGGAAAACGGTAACAGCGGACGGTGACGTACCTGGATGTTGGCGTAGTCGACCTCACACATCTTCCGCGAGTCGTTCACCTTCCAACGGAAGCCATGCAGGTGCTTCGTCCACAACCAGAACGTCGCATCTGGCGATGTGACGTTGACAAAGCAGTAGCCCTTGTTGGCCTCGGACCTTGGCAAATGCAACAAACAAGGTTAAGTATCAATCAGTAAACGATCGGAGCTTGATTAGTATAATCATATATTTCAAAGCATAGGCGTGGTACTTGAAGTCAAATGGAACGTGAATAAAATCGTAAAACCGACTTGAAGTGGCCAACTGCAATTTTTGCGTCCTCCTCAGCGCAGTGCTGATCAATGATGTTCATTACTTTTTGCCTCTTGACGACTCAGTGCTGGACTAAAGACGCTGATGATCTGCAACATACTCAACGATGTAAAACATCAGGTATTAACGCATCAACAAATATGAGGGGGAGAATACCAACACGCAGATTTAAAAGTATGTTGCGGATCATCAGCGTCCTCAGACCAGAAGCAGGGTAGAAGCGGCGCCGTGGCCGCTGCAAACTCGAGAACGGATGAGGATAAGGCTCATTGCCAACATATCGAGGGGATGGAAGCTACACAACCGCTATGGGCGATGAGCCTTCCCCTCGATCCGTTCTCGAGTCAGGGGCGGGCCGGCGGTGGGGGTGCAAGGGCGGTGGGCCAGCGGCAGAGCCGGGGGCGCGGCGGCGGGGGCAAGGCAGGCGATGTTGTGCAGCAGGGCCGCAGAAAATTTATTTCTGCCCGCCTAGGCCCAAAGCCGGGCCTGCCTTTAAGACCATCCGCAGTGGTTCACGGTAAAGCGGTGATGGGAAGCGGAGTGGTTCTAATTGAATTCAAAGATGCGCATGCGGGATGCATAACCTCTGCAGTACTACAGGTGCAGTAACAATCACTGACATGTGGGCCCCACAGATAGCCGGACCCACATGTCAGTGACTGTTACTGCACCTGTAGTACCGCAGGTGATTTCAACGCATGCGCTGCGCGCGTCTAAGGCGCCTCGGTGACTGGCGCGCACGTAAGCTCGGTGCGCCCGGTCGCATCAGCCGCCTGTACAAATGGCTACGGCTTGAACGAAGGACGAAACCTTATGCGGCAAACAGCAACGTATAATACTTCCTCCGCCCCAACTCAACTCTATTTCTGTTTTGGTCGAACTAATTACCTTTGACAAATGATTTATATGGAATTTATTAACTTCAATAACATGTAGTACTAGATTGTATATTATGGAAATATTTTCATGATGAATCTAAAATTACAATTCTTGTATTATTAAAACAGATCAAAATTGCGTAAATATGAAAGATAGATTTGATGAAACCTAAGACTTCCCTTTGAAAAAGTTGTATACTTTACATTAGTTTTACATATGTAATATGCACATAGGATATATCAATAAATAGTTTTGCAAAAAAAACATGCAGGAGAAATATGTATATCCCATATATATGCTACTACTACGTAAACTAGGGGTGGGCAAATAAACCGAGACCGAAAAACTGAAACCGATAATACCGAGACCGGAACTGAAAAGACCGAAATATCAGAATTCGGGTACTATTCGGGTGGCAAATATAAATAACTGAAAAATAAATGTCGGGTTCGGACGGATGAATTCATTGTGGAGCTACATGTCACGTACTTAATTATACTAAAAATCATCATCTTCGCTGTCGTCCCCCCACAATGGAGCTACATGACCATCATTGGTATATGTATCATCGTTGTCGTCGTCGTCTTCATTTTCTGATGCAACTCCATCTACCTCAAACCGATCACCTGACGTTGTCATTATAAGAGTGGAAGCATCACCGCTGGCTCCCTCAATGTCATTCCTAGCCCATGCGGTCGTATCCTCGTTATTGATATCATCAGTAAGCAGATCATCATGAAATGTCTCAGCCTCCATCGTCTCAGTCACATTATTTTCACTGTCTCCAGGGGGCATGGCAAAAAGGTTTTGTGGCTTCATTTTAACAATTGTAGCCCATTTAGGATGCTTCACACTTGGAACATAAAAAACTGATTCTGCTTGGGTGGCTAGAATGTAAGGCTCATACTGGAATCAAAACAGAATAGTGTCAACATCTATCATTCTGTATTGATCCTTTTTGTAGCCTCTGCTTTGGTTCTGACTGCTTCCAAAAGGCCGATCGAACCATTTACACTGAAATAACAGAACCTCTTGATTTTTTTCAAAATCAACAGCAATGATTTTCTTGATTACTCCAAACCAATCATGATCAGTGCCCCGAACAACAATACCACTGTTTTGGTTCCGTAAATCTTTTTCCACATCTGCAGTTCGAAAGAAGAAGCCATTGATGAATAACCAACTAAAAAAATGTGCCCGATGATCAAGTCCTCTAGATAATGCATACAGATAATCGGTTGCTTTGCCTTCTTTGTGTAATGTCGTAATCTGTACACATTAGTATAACAGGGGTTATCGATGACAAACCAATTTCAGAACACATATTTGTTCAATATTTCATCAAAGTGCAAACTTGCATGTACTTACTCATTTCTAAAACCAATCAACAAACTCATCTCTATGGCGTTTATCAACATCACGAGAATGAATCTTTTTCAGTTCTTCAATATGCTCACTGAAAAGGGTACAAAATTAAATTAGCCATCTACAGTAAGCCATATATATAGTATACAACATCTGAGTTATACGTTATTACTTGATCCATGGAGCGCCTCTTCAATGTTAGTAATAAGATAATGCCTGATGTTATGTAGTTCCACCATAGTAAGTTGGTCCCATTTATACTCTTTTTTAGAATTATCAACTTCTGTAAATATGTTAGAATTATCAACAGAAGGTTCATTTGTAGCTACAGCTTCATGATGTTCTGGCCTATTACGCTTGGTGCTGATGTTATCCAAAAACTAACTACAAAAAGTCATACACTCTTCGGCAATATATCCCTCAGCTATAGAACCCTCCGTGTGAGCTTTGTTACGTACATGCCTCTTCAATGTACCAAGGTACCTCTCAATTGGATACATCCATCTGTAAGAAACAGGTCCACCCAACCGTGCTTCTTCGGCAAGATGGGTTGGAAGATCTACCATGATATCAAAGAAAGCGGGAGGAAACAACATCTCAAGCTTACAAATTGTTTCAGGAATTTGTTTGCTCATCTTGTCCAAATCTGGTTCCGCCAATTCTTTAGAACAAATTCCAGAAAAGAATGTGCTAAACTCAATTAAAGGTGCAACAACCTTTTCAGGCAATATGTTACGTATTGCAATAGGAAGGGGCTTCTGAAATATAATATGGCAGTCATGAGTTTTTGGACCCGATACCTTACATGCTTTTATGTCCACACATCTCTTGATGTTTGAGGCTTAACCATCGGGCACCTTCACATTCCCCAAAAACTTGCACAAGGTGGTCTTCTCATCTTTGCCCAAAGTATATAATGCTGGTGGGAATGTGTAGTTACTCTTTATGAACTTTGGATGTTGATCTGGCCGTATACCCATATCCTTCATATCAAGACGAGCTTGTAGACTATCTTTTGTTGTACCATCCATAGCAAGCAATGTCCCCAATATGCTATAACAAATGTTTTTCTCAATGTGCATGACATCCAAGTTATGCCTTATTAGCAATGTCTTCCAATAAGGGAGGTCAAAAAATATACTTTTCTTCTTCCAATTATACCATCTATTTTCTCTTATTATTCGTCAGTCCAAAACTCACTTGATCAAAACACTCGTATTGTTGGAGTACTTCATCACCCGAGAGTGATGTTGGAGCCTCTCTATTCTCTGCCTTGTTGTTGAGAAAACCTTTCTTTCGACGCCATCTGTGATCCTGAGGTAGGAAACGACGATGACCAATGTAACAATGCTTTCGTCCATATTTCAGCCAGAAGGTGTCAGTGTTTATATGGCAGTATGGACATGCTAGCTTCCCTTTTGTGCTCCATCCACATAGCATTGCATATGCTGGAAAATCATTTATTGTCCACAATAAAGAAGCTCGCAAGACAAATGTCTCTTTCTTTAAACTGTCATGTGTTTCAACACCATCAGACCATAATTTCAGTAGCTCATCAATCAAAGGCTGCAGATACACATCAATGTTGTTTCCAGGTGTCTTTGGCCCAGGAATTATCATTGACATCACCCAATAAGACTGCTTCATACACAACCAAGGTGGTAGATTATAAGGGATTATAATCACACGCCATGTACTGTAAGAAACATTCATTACTCCAAAAGGATTGAAACCATCAGATGCTAGCCCAAGTCTTATGTTGCGAGGATCAGATGAGAAATTTGGGTGAATGCTATCAAAATGCTTCGATGCTTTCGAATCGGCGGGATGGCGTAATATTCCATTATTAGCACGACCTTCTTTGTGCCAGCGCATGTTTGATGCCGTTGATTCTCCCATATAAAACCTTTGTAGACGGGGAATAAGAGGTAAGTAATGTAGAATCTTGCGTGCTACAAGCTTCTTGGATTTTCCACAAGGTAAAGCCTCTCTTGCATCCTCAGCAGTACTATTTTTCCATCTTAATTCACCACATTTTGGGCAACTATTCAGCAGAGAATAGTCCTTCCGGAATAACACAGTCATTAACACATGCATCGATCTTTTGGTAGTCCAGCCCGAGGTCACGAACAACCTTCTGAAGTTTATCATGTGTATTAGGAATGCAGTGGCCCTTTGGAAGCTCAAATGAGAATAGTTCAAGTAAAATCTCACAAGCTACTTTGCTCATACCAGTTAAACAGTTTATCTGGTAGAACCTAACAATGTAGGATAATTGGGTCAGCTACAAACAACCTGGATACAACTCCTTTTTGGCATTAGTTAATAAGTCATAGAATTTCATTGCATCCCCAGTTGGCTCCTGCTGGTTTATAGCATTTTCTTGATCATCAACATCTGCTAAGTACCACCATGATCAGTGCCTCTAAGTAGACTGGACAACATATTTTGCATAGCACCATCATCAGAAATTATCTCCTCATTATTTGCTGATTCCTCAACAATATTTTCCTGAACTCGTATTTCTCCATGGTGTATCCAACAAGTATAATCCAATAACATCCCATTTCTGAGCAGGTGTAAATGAACTCCCTTGCGTGTCTTGTGGCAAATATTACGACATCTCGTGCAAGGACAAGGCATAGTTCCTCCTTCACGAGTGCCCTGAAATGCAAAATTTAAAAATGACTTCATTCCATCCTGCCACTCCCTCGTATGCCCGTCTTTTCCCATCCATGTCTTATCTTCTGACATTGCTTCCTACAATTCAATCAGCCATCAGCCTATCCGTAAGAGGATAGATGTACAAGAACTCATTATGCGAGCAATTGTACCTAGCTGTTGTTACTCCACGCGCTACGGTCGGCGGATTCTCCTACAAGCATGGCGGCCGGCGGATGCTCCTCCAAGTGTGGCGGCCGGCGGTTGGTCCTCCAAGCTTGGCGGCCGGCGGATGCTCCTACAAGAGTGGCGGCCGGCAGATGCTCCTACAAGCGTGGTGGCCGGTGGATGCTCCTCCAAGCTTGGCGGCCGGCGGATGCTCCTCCAAGCGTAGCGGCCGGCGGATGCTCCTCCAAGCGTGGCGGCCGGCGGATGCTCCTCCAAGCGTGGCGGCTGGCGGATGCTCCTCCAAGCGTGGCGGCCCGCGGTTGCTCCTACAAGCGTGGCGGCCGGCGGATGCTCCTACAATCGTGGTGGCCGGCGGATGCTCCTACAAGTGCGTTGTGGAGAGGGGGCCGACATTGCGGGTTGAAGGGTACCGTAATAAAATATTATTTTCGTTTCTTATTTTCCTTCTTCATTCGGCGTAACAAAAATTTCCCGCCGCGGGGAGGCAGGCAGGCAGGACGAAAAAGCTGGGCCGCTTGTTATTTGTGGGCTGAAACTGCGCTGATTCACTTTATATTCAAGCTGGGCCTTCGCGCATTCATGATGCTTGCACAGAGCCGAAGGCCTCGAAAGGTCCGGTCCTATCATCGAATTTTCATGAGATCCTCAAGGGACGCTGCTTTCGATGTTTGGCCTCTTCATCCTCGCCTTCTTAAACCACCCCCCCCCCCCCGCCCCCTATTGCTTCTAGGCTCATGTTCTCGACTGATTCCCATCCATGCTCCCGTGTGTTGCCTGATAAGTCCTTTGCCCTTGTTGTCGTAGCGCCACGCCTCGCAACCATGTTATACGCGAGCAGGTACCTGCAGGCTCACTGTCCCTTCGCCTTGTGAAGGGCAATGCACAGTGGTCAACAACCGCATTATGACGACGGAGTTTATCCGTTTGCGCCGCCAAGCAGCTGTTCTGGGACCAAGAGGAGGTCGCAGCGAGGCGACGCACATGGAGATCACCCTGGCCATCCATCACCAACTTGAAATCCCGCATTGGTCTTTCACCCTGTCCACGTTTGGGGATGGTGAGTTCCTGGTGCGGTTCACCCGTGATAACTATCGGGAGCTCGCCATCGAGATGGCAATCATCTCCATGCCGGATGATAACCACTACTTCCGGCCATGGATCTTTGGCGTCAGTGTGCCGATCGTCGGGTGGTTCTTCCATGTGCAGGTTGTCATCGAGAACCTCCCTCTGCATGTCTGGTCTGTGGAGGGCATCAGACAGGTTCTGGGTGACGTCTTCCTCTTTGATCACTTTGATGCTTCCACTTACCACCAGGAGCGTGCTGACCTGTGCACGGTCATTGGGTGGATGAAAGACCCAAGCCTCCTGCCTCGGGCCAAAATGGCCACCTTCTTTGCAGGAAGTGATGGCCGGACTGGGAGTGACGGCGGGCCGCCGGCGGAACCTTTCAACCATGTCGCCGCCGGTCCACCCCAACTCCCCAGCCTCCTCGTCATTAGGCGACTCTTCTGACGGACACTCCTCGGTGTCCTCGAACTCTTCGGGGGACACCTTCCCGCGGCTGAAGAGATTCTACTGGTGGCGTGGGGAAGTGGATGAGGCAGATAAGCAACTCTTTTAGTATGGCTACCAAAGTGTCCTAGCTCATGTGTTACGTTTCCTATGGAAACTAAAAATCCTTTACAAATCCTATCCTTCAAAGGGAGCCTATGTTTGAGAGGATTACAACTGGATTAATTTCCGTGAAAAGATTTCCTGTTTAACATTTCGGTTGTCCTTCCTTTTTTTCAAACATTTTATTCCTCGTATTGTCTTCACTTTTTTCTTTCCAGTCCTAGCTACCAGCCTGTTGCATTTTCCTGTTACTACTACTTTACAGACCGCTTTGCGGGCCCTGCTGCGAGCAATCTCCTGGCAACTCCACCAGTTTGGGGACAAGGAGGGTTTGGCGATCGGAAAATTCAAACTAATTTTGCACATATAGTACATCCATGAACAAGAACACCAAGTACATTTAACTTAAAAACATTACTCCCTCCGCCCCAAAATTCTTGTCCCTTTCGATGGAGGGAGTATCTCCGTCCCAAAATACTTGTCGCTTTGGATGGAGGGAGTATATTACAAACACAAGAAAAGATAAACGACAACTAAAACCATGAAACAAAAAACTACAACTAAAAACATGAAACGAAAAACTACAACTAAAAACATGAAAAGAAAACACCTAAATACTACTCTACTCAGCCTCCACCTCCTCCTCCTCGGGTGGGTCCTCGGGCTCCTAACCCTCCTCTAGCGCCTCGGGCTCCGGCGACGGAAGGTGACCCAGACTCAAGGCTGCCGCCACGATGAGGTTGCGACGACCCGCAATGCCGAGCTCGGCCGCCATCGTCTCCCAGAGGGAGTCGAGACGAGAGGCCACGTGTGAGAGGCCGAAGACGTAGTGGTCCATGGTGTCCATTCCAGTACTTTGTGGAAGGGTACCGAGCCCAAGGCATTCCATGGAGTGAGATGTATCCGTAAATACATCCCGGGCCATGTTGAACAGGAGGGTATCCTTCACGCGCGGTGGCGAGGGGGGGTCCAGCCGCGGCCGCTTACCGGCGGCCGGGTCCCTCGCCGGGCACGGTGGCGGAGGGTTGCTCGAGCTCGAAAGCATTTGCTGTATACTAGCCGCGGCTAGGTTTTGTGGAGAGAAGAGAGAATGTTGGAACGGTTGTGCAGAAAAGATGATGGCGCGGGTGACCATCTTATACTCCCTCCGTCCCAAGTGAACTCCATTTTTAGGATTCAAACCGCACATTAGTCAACACATAAAATTACCCTAACACCCTTCATCAATACATATCCTCCCACTTTCCATTCAATGCCAGCAAGTTGCTATGGCAACAAAGGACAATAGCTGAAAATGTGCAGAGCACACAACTGACATGACCATACAGTGAAAGTAAAGTTGAGTTGGGACAAAAAAATTGGCTAGAAATAACTGCCCACACACCACCATCCCTCTTCTCTACGCGTACTAAAAATCACCGGGCGTCTCATTGTCTTCTCCGCACGTACTAATAAAGAGTAGTAAGACGACACACCATCCTCTACTCCACCACACACACCATCCTCCTCTCCGCGCATACTCTTCCTCTCCTTGCCGCATGATATTGCGAACCTGATCGTGGGGTGGGTCACCGCAACCTCCACCCAGCCCATGGACGACCTCTCCAGTCTGCGCGCCACCTGCAAGGCCATGCACGCGGCTCGCCGTGATACCGCCGTCGGCAGGTGCGTGGCACTGGAGCGGGAGAGCAGCTGGGAGTGGTTCCAACGACATGGGAACGGGAGCTACGACGCCCTTGTGGAGCGCCTGGCCAATGTGGGCAACCCTCATGCATGCTATGTCATCGGGTTCGACCTCGTCTTCAACTACGACCGCGCGCAGGCGCAGCGGGGCACCCAGTTCCTTGCCCGGGCGGCCGCGAACGACCACAAGGTGGCGTCCTACGTCCTCGCCATGCTCCACAACGGCGCCAACCGCGGGGACCACGACACCCTCGAGTATATCTGGTAGGTCGAAGGCGAGGCCCACGTCGGCGACAACGCGGTCGGGTCTGTCGCGATGAAGAGGACCAACACGGAGTGATGCCGGTGTCGGAATCAAGCCATGCAGAGGCTCGACGTTTTCGTGAGCTGGAGGTTATTGCGTAGGCCTCCTCCAGGACCACCGTCGGTGGCTCTGCCCGACATTGACGATTATGTTTGCTGCTGCCCAACAGGGGGGAACCAGGGGCCTGCCCGCTGCAGCCGCGCGAGGGTGGTACGAGTGGACCGTCTTCTGTACTGAGAACTGTAGGATTGAGCGCGAGTATGACCTGTTCTGCCATAATGTGTTGTACTCTATGGGTTATATTCCCTCCATTCCCTTTTGGATGCGCTACCCCTAGTTCTCTCAATGCCAATGAAATGTGAACAAAGGGAGTACTGTATATAAAATAGACTTGTATAAGGCATGTTGATGTGTTTCTCCTATATATGCATGCTCGTCTCTGATGAATGTTGCACTTGTTGTGTTTCCCCTATGCGCGCTCGTCTGTTGTTTAGCCCCGTTTGCATCAAAGGAAACTCACGGGGCAGTTTAAAGGAATGGATTCCTTTGGAAGTGACACATGTGCTTTAAAAAATCTAGGTTCTATAAATTTTGGCTTCACTAATAATAAAGTTGTATAAATTGCTACTTCTATACAGGTTCGTAATTAAGTACTACTAGATATAAACACAGTGATATAAACAAGGATTAAAATAAAGCATACGCATAAAATCTCTTCAACCAGCAACACAGTGATATAAACAAGGATTAAATACTAGATATAAACATCGACGGAACCAAACAATAGTGTTCAACGTACCATTCCAGGCAACAAACTAATTAATTTGACAGTACTAGCTCTTACATAATCAAAAAACACAAAATAAACTAATCGGCACATATAGTCCGCACCACATCTCTTCAAGCAGCACCTTCAGTCCGTCAGCTAGCTCCATGCATCGTCCTGCACCACCACCTTGCTTGGGTCTACCTCCATGCATCCTGCATCATGACAACCTTGCTTGGACCACCGTCATTGTTTTCAGCAGTGATTAGTTTATGGCATCATCAAATCTGGAGTAATTTTTCTAGATCATTTGGGGCCAAAAAAATAGTTAACACGCTATATATGAGGAGAAATATTAGGATATTATATGCTACCTGAGCCGTGGACAACATATCCGACCCTTCATTATTCTGGTCGCCAGGATCATTCTGCCCAAAGTCATCTGGGGCAGTAGGCGAAGGACCTTGATCATCAGGATAAGGACCAGGCAAGACTGGTCCGTGGTAAGGGTGGGGGTTGCCATTGAAAGGCGGTGGGTCCTCCTCATCACTGGTCCACAAAATCAAGACCTAGGACGTAAACTAGTACAGCCCATGAACGTCCTTCCCCGCCGACTTCGTTGCCTCTCCTGAGAACAAGGCTTCGAGGGATGTCAAGTGGATTATCCACCATCACCAGCAGAATGACCCTAGTCGGGTTTGGATCATTTTCATCCCAATGAAGCATCTGGCCAAAACTGGAGCAGGTTTGTTCAATAAACCTTCACTCCTATAGATCCAGAGGATAACCAAGTAGCAAAATCCAACACCTTCTAGTAAACTGAGCACGACACATATTAAGACTTGCCTCATCATGTTTTTCAAATCTGAACTCTCGATTCCCGACCACGTGGGGATTTGCTAGGACCAAAGCATCTCTCTCCAGTTCATTTCTTAACTTGTAGTACATGCCAATCCCATGGGGATGTGCACCGTAAGTAACTACGTGCATTCTTGCCTGATCTTGGATGTACACTGCTATCTGGTCCATAAATTCATTACGCTGGGCAGGAGTTAGTACCTCATTTGTGATCGCAACCGCATATTCTTCATTTCTCTTCGCGATTTCGCCAGATATGTGGCACACGCTTCTGGTCCTTCTCAAAGGACAACCATCTTCTGGGATCATCAGCCGTGGACAAAACCGACTGGGGTCGTTGGAGAAGTTTGCCATTAATGAGCGACAAGCGGCGAAGAAACAAATCTGCTTGAGAGAAACAAAGGGTGTACTACTAGTATTTGGAGGTTGCGGTTTCTTGGGAGTCTCCGGAGTACTCCTATATTATAAAGCGAAATAACATGGAACCGCCGCACATCCCCTGTAGTACTGCAGGTGCAGTAGCAGGGGCTGACATGTGGGTCCTATGGACATTGTAATGATGACACCGCGTATAGGGGTAACATCCGGCATGTTCCAGTCCATGCAATAATTAGATCGCGAGTCTCGCGACTATTCAGATTTTTGCAGGAAAACAACATGAGAAAACGTGAAAAGAAAAAATATCAGAAAAATAAGAGAAACACAACATCACGACTGGGGATGTTTTTCGATTCACACACGAAGTGGGTTAAAGGTTAAAACATGGCGTCGTTAATGGAGATGTTTTTCGATAAAAGGAGAATTTTTCGATAATACATCAGACACATTTTTCATGAACATAAAAGACATATTACATTAACATACTACCAACACATATATTACAAACAAGAGTAAAGAAAACATGGACGAAAAATATGTAGAAACAAGAACAAAACTACTCCTAATCCTATTCTACTCGGAGGCCTCGTCCACCTCCGCCGTTGCGCGTGCCGCGGCCGACGCATCCTCTGGCGGCTCCGCCTCTGCCTCCAACGGCTGCGGCGACTCCTCTTCCATCTCCATACTGAGCATACAGGTGACACTGTGCAGAATCTTCTAGCGGCCCTGTACCCCAGCACCTCCGTGATCGTCTTGTGGAGGGCGTCGAGACGAGCGGCCACAAAGCTTAACTCGAACAAGTAGTAGTCAGCGGAGTCCATGCTGGGGAGCTGGGGAAGCCTCCCAAGACCCAGACGGCGACAGATGAGAGATGTACTGTTAAATACATCCTGCAACATTGTGTCCAGCACTCTTGCATGTTCAACGGCGGAGGACACGTCGTCTTCGACATCTTTAATTCGGCGCGTTAATTCGTCTATTCAGGCGGTAAAGAGGCGGACAGTCTCCTGTAACCAGTCGGGCTGAGGAGATGCGGGCGCCGCCATCAGTTCCACCGGCATTGCTGGCAGCGATGGAAACGGAGAAGGAGGTTCGAAGGACGTCGATGGCCTAGAGCACTTCGACGCGGGGCTACCCATTTGTGTGGCGACGGAGGTGCAGAGAAAGAGCAAGAGGTGGTCGACGGTGGTGGGGGGAGAAGTTTGGAGGCTAGGATCTAAGGCGCGGTGCGGCGGAGAAGCAAGAGAACGGTGAACCTTTATAGCGGGTCGTCGTCTAATAGCGGGAGTGTGGTGAGGGGTCCCCGTCTCCAGGCGTCGGTTTTTCACAGGCGGTTTGTAACTTTATCTCAGGCGGGTTTTACTTACCAACCGCCTGATAAGATATTTAACAAGAAGAAGTAAATATCTTCACAGGTGGTTGGTACTTAATAACCGTCTGAGAAGATGTTTATCTCAGACGGGTATTACTTACCAACCGGCTGAGATAATGTATGATAATGTTCTTCAGTTTCCTTATCTCTTGATTCTTTTTTATTTAGATTCCAATATAAATACTGAAACATGTTTAGATTCAGCAAATTGTGTCCAAATTCGATGATTCTTTCTTCTACATTTGTATAAAATTAACATCTACCACCTGAACAAAATATTTTAAAACTTGTATAGCTGACATTGTAATGTTTTGGTAAATATCAAATTAATTTCTACTCACATATTATTCACATTTGTGTATCTCATAAAAAAAGATCCTTCACTCAAATTTGTTTGTATGAACATATTTGTATCATTTATACATGTATGAATTTTGTTAAATTTTTTAAAAGCATTCCAACATGTCAAACTTCGAATTATCCATCATTCTAACTAAATGCTCATATACATATGAGGCATTCATCAAATTATGAACACACAATGATTCAAAAAAATTTAAAAAAATCTGAAAAAATTCATAGAGGTTGGTATGATGAGTAAAAATGTCCACTTAAAAAATAAATGAAAAAGGCATTATTCATCAAGATAGAAAAATAAAAAATAGCATTTGTTGTATGTTTTTTATGTTATGACCAATTTCAAAAGATTTATGAAGTGAAATTTAATGGTAACCTTTACTTATCAATAATATTACAAGAAAGTGGAATTTTGCCTTTTTAAAGGACCCACATTTAATCAAGAATATTAATTAAGAAGAAGTAAATATTTTCACAGACGGTTGGTACTTAATAACCGCGTGAGAAGATGTTTATCTCAGTCGGGTATTACTTACCAACCGCCTGAGATAATGCCTGATACTGTTCTTCAGTTTCCTTATCCCTTGCTTCTTTTTTATTTTGATTCCAATATAAATACTCAAACATGTTTAGATTCTGCAAATTGTGTCCAAATTCGATGATTCTTTTTTCTACATTTGTATAAAATTAACATCTACCATCTGAACAAAATATTTTAAAACTTGTATAGCTGACATTGTAATGTTCTGGTAAATATCAAATTAATTTCTACTCACATATTATTCACATTTGTGTATCTCATAAAAAAAGATCATTCACTCAAATTTGTTTGTATGAACATATTTGTATCATTTATATATGTATTAATTTTGTTAATTTTTTTGAAATCATTCCAACATGTCAAACTTCGAATTATCCATCATTCTAACTAAATGCTCATATACATATGAGGCATTCATCAAATTATGAACACACATTGATTCAAAAAAATTTAAAAAAATCCGAAAAAATTCATAGAGGTTGGTATGATGAGTAAAAATGTCCATTGAAAAAATAAATGAATTATACATTATATTCATCAAGACAGAAAAATGAAAAATAGCATTTGTTGTATGTTTTTTATGTTCTGACCAATTTCAAAAGATTTATGAAGTGAAATTTAATGGTAACCTTTACTTATCAATAATAGTACAAGAAAGTGGAATTTTGCCTTTTTAAAGGACCCACATTTAACTAAGAATATTAATTAAGAAGAAGTAAATATTTTCACAGACGGTTGGTACTTAATAACCGCCTGAGAAGATATTTATCTCAGTCGGGTATTACTTACCAACCGTCAGAGATAATGCCCGATACTGTTCTTCAGTTTCCTTATCACTTGCTTCTTTTTATTTAGATTCTAATATAAATACTCAAACATATTTAGATTCTGCAAATTGTGTCCAAATTCAATGATTCTTTCTTCTACATTTGTATAAAATTAACATCTACCACCTTAATAAAATATTTTAAAACTTGTATAGCTGACATTGTAATGTTTTGGTAAATATCAAATTAATTTCTACTCACATATTATTCACATTTGTGTATCTCATAAAAAAAGATCCTTCACTCAAATTTGTTTGTATGAACATATTTGTATCATTTATATATGTATGAATTTTGTTAATTTTTTAAAAGCATTCCAACATGTCAAACTTCAAATTATCCATCATTCTAACTAAATGCTCATATACATATGAGGCATTCATCAAATTATGAACACACATTGATTCAAAAAATTCTTAAAAAATATGAAAAAATTCATAGAGGTTGATATGATGAGTAAAAATGTCCACTGAAAAAATAAATGAAAAAGGCATTATATTCATCAGGATAGAAAAATGAAAAATAGCATTTGTTGTATGTTTTCTATGCTGTGACCAATTTCAAAAGATTTATGAAGTGAAATTTAATGGTAACCTTTACTTATCAATAATATTACAAGAAGTGGAATTTTGCGTTTTTAAAGGACCCACATTTAATCAAGAATATTAATTAAGAAGAAGTAAATATTTTCACATGCGGTTGGTACTTAATAACTGCCTGAGAAGATGTTTATCCTAGGCGGGTATTACTTACCAACCGCCGGAGATAATGCCCGATACTGTTCTTCAGTTCCCTTATCCCTTGCTTCTTTTTTATTTAGATTCCAATATAAATACTCAAACATGTTTAGATTCTGCAAATTGTGTCCAAATTCGATGATTCTTTCTTCTACATTTGTATAAAATTAACATCTACCACCTGAACAAAATATTTTAAAACTTGTATAGCTGACATTGTAATGTTTTGATAAATATCAAATTAATTTCTACTCACATATTATTCACATTTGTGTATCTCATAAAAAAGATCCTTCACTCAAATTTGTTTGTATGAACATATTTGTCTCATTTATACATGTATGAATTTTGTTAATTTTTTTAAAAGCATTCCAACATGTCAAACTTCGAATTATCCATCATTCTAACTAAATGCTCATATACATATGAGGCATTCGTCAAATTATGAACACACATTGATTCAAAAAAATTTAAAAAAATCTGAAAAAATTCATAGAGGTTGGTATGATGAGTAAAAATGTCCACTGAAAAAATAAATGAAAAAGGCATTATATTCATCAAGATAGAAAAATAAAAAATAGCATTTGTTGTATGTTTTTTATGTTCTGACCAATTTCAAAAGATTTATGAAGTGAAATTTAATGGTAACCTTTACTTATCAATAATATTACATGAAAGTGGAATTTTGCCTTTTTATAGGACCCACATTTAATTAAGAATATTAATTAAGAAGAAGTAAATATTTTCACAGACGGTTGGTACTTAATAACCGCCTGAGAAGATGTTTATCTCAGTCGGGTATTACTTACCAACCGCCTGAGATAATGCCCGATACTGTTCTTCAGTTTCCTTATCCCTTGCTTCTTTTTTATTTTGATTCCAATATAAATACTCAAACATGTTTAGATTCTGCAAATTGTGTCCAAATTCGATGATTCTTTCTTCTACATTTGTATAAATTTAACATCTACCATCTGAACAAAATATTTTAAAACTTGTTTAGCTGACATTGTAATGCTCTAGTAAATATCAAATTAATTTCTACTCACATATTATTCACATTTGTGTATCTCATAAAAAAAGATCCTTCACTCAAATTTGTTTGTATGAACATATTTGTATCATTTATACATGTATTAATTTTGTTAATTTTTTTTGAAATCATTCCAACATGTCAAACTTCGAATTATCCATCATTCTAACTAAATGCTCATATACATATGAGGCATTCATCAAATTATGAACACACATTGATTCAAAAATATTTAAAAAAAATCTGAAAAATTCATAGAGGTTGGTATGATGAGTAAAAATGTCCACTGAAAAAATAAATGAATTAGACATTATATTCATCAAGACAGAAAAATGAAAAATAGCATTTGTTTTATGTTTTTTATGTTCTGACCAATTTCAAAAGATTTATGAAGTGAAATTTAATGGTAACCTTTAGTTATCAATAATATTACAAGAAAGTGGAATTTTGCCTTTTTAAAGGACCCACATTTAATTAAGAATATTAATTAAGAAGAAGTAAATATTTTCACAGACAGTTGGTACTTAATAACTTCTTGAGAAGATATTTATCTCAGTCGGGTATTACTTACAAACCGCCAGAGATAATGCCCGATACTGTTCTTCAGTTTCCTTATCACTTGCTTCTTTTTTATTTAGATTCCAATATAAATACTCAAACATGTTTAGATTCTGCAAATTGTGTCCAAATTCAATGATTCTTTCTTCTACATTTGTATAAAATTAACATCTACCACCTGAATAAAATATTTTAAAACTTGTATAGCTGATATTGTAATATTTTGGTAAATATCAAATTAATTTCTACTCACATATTATTCACATTTGTGTATCTCATAAAAAAAGATCCTTCACTCAAATTTGTTTGTATGAACATATTTGTATCATTTATATATGTATGAATTTTGTTAATTTTTTAAAAGCATTCCAACATGTCAAACTTCAAATTATCCATCATTCTAACTAAATGCTCATATACATATGAGACATTCATCAAATTATGAACACACATTGATTCAAAAAATTCTTAAAAAATATGAAAAAATTCATAGAGGTTGGTATGATGAGTAAAAATGTCCACTGAAAAAATAAATGAAAAAGGCATTATATTCATCAGGATATAAAAATGAAAAATAGCATTTGTTGTATGTTTTTTATGTTCTGACCAATTTCAAAAGATTTATGAAGTGAAATTTAGTGGTAACCTTTACTTATCAATAATATTACAAGAAGTGGAATTTTGCGTTTTTAAGGGACCCACATTTAATCAAGAATATTAATTAAGAAGAAGTAAATATTTTCACACGCGGTTGGTACTTAATAACCGCGTGCGAAGATGTTTATCCTAGGCGGGTATTACTTACCAACCGCCAGAGATAATGCCCGATACTGTTCTCAGTTTCCTTAATCCTTTCTTCTTTTTTATTTAGATTCCAATATAAATACTCAAACATGTTTAGATTCTGCAAATTGTGTCCAAATTCGATGATTCTTTCTTCTACATTGTATAAAATTAACATCTACCACCTGAATAAAATATTTTAAAACTTGTATAGCTGACATTGTAATATTTTGGTAAATATCGAATTAATTTCTACTCGCATATTATTCACATTTGTGTATCTCATAAAAAAGAAGATCCTCCACTCAAATTTGTTTGTATGAACATATTTGTATCATTTATACATGTATGAATTTTGTTAATTTTTTTTAAAAGCATTCCAACATGTCAAACTTCAAATATCCATCATTCTAACTAAATACTCATATACATATGAGGCATTCATCAAATTATGAACACACGTTGATTCAAAAAAATTTAAAAAATCTGAAAAAATTCATAGAGGTTGGTATGATGAGTAAAAATGTCCACTGATAAAATTAATGAAAAAGGCATTATATTAATAAAGATATAAAAATGAAAAATAGAATTTGTTGTATTTTTTTATGTTATGACCAATTTCAAAAGATTTATGAAGTGAAATTTAATGGTAACCTTTACTTATCAATAATATTACAAGAAAGTGGAATTTTGCCTTTTTAAAGGACCCACATTTAATCAAGAATATTAATTAAGAAGAAGTAGATATTTTCACAGACGGTTGGTACTTAATAACCGCGTGAGAAGATGTTTATCTCAGTCGGGTATTACTTACCAACCGTCTGAGATAATGCCTGATACTGTTCTTCAGTTTCCT
The DNA here is from genome assembly GCA_036927565.1 of Tuctoria greenei. Taxonomy (NCBI): domain Eukaryota; kingdom Viridiplantae; phylum Streptophyta; class Magnoliopsida; order Poales; family Poaceae; genus Tuctoria; species Tuctoria greenei. Next base: position 179,342,866 of record JAYESD010000006.1, read on the forward strand.
TATCCCTTGCTTCTTTTTTATTTTGATTCCAATATAAATACTCAAACATGTTTAGATTCTGCAAATTGTGTCCCAATTCGATGATTCTTTTTTCTACATTTGTATAAAATTAACATCTACCATCTGAACAAAATATTTTAAAACTTGTATAGCTGACATTGTAATGTTCTGGTAAATATCAAATTAATTTCTACTCACATATTATTCACATTTGTGTATTTCATAAAAAAAGATCATTCACTCAAATTTGTTTGTATGAACATATTTGTATCATTTATATATGTATTAATTTTGTTAATTTTTTTGAAATCATTCCAACATGTCAAACTTCGAATTATCCATCATTCTAACTAAATGCTCATATACATATGAGGCATTCATCAAATTATGAACACACATTGATTCAAAAAAATTTAAAAAAATCCGAAAAAATTCATAGAGGTTGGTATGATGAGTAAAAATGTCCATTGAAAAAATAAATGAATTAGACATTATATTCATCAAGATAGAAAAATTAAAAATAGCATTTGTTGTATGTTTTTTATGTTCTGACCAATTTCAAAAGATTTATGAAGTGAAATTTAATGGTAACCTTTACTTATCAATAATATTACAAGAAAGTGGAATTTTGCTTTTTTAAAGGACCCACATTTAATCAAGAATATTAATTAAGAAGAAGTAAATATTTTCACAGACGGTTGGTACTTAATGACCGCCGGAGAAGATGTTTATCTCAGTCGGGTATTACTTACCAACCGCCAGAGATAATGCCCGATACTGTTCTTCAGTTTCCTTATCCCTTGCTTCTTTTTTATTTAGATTCCAATATAAATACTCAAACATGTTTGGATTCTGCAAATTGTGTCCAAATTCTATGATTCTTTCTTCTACATTTGTATAAAATTAACATCTACCACCTGAACAAATTATTTTAAAACTTGTATAGCTGACATTGTAATGTCTTGGTAAATATCAAATTAATTTCTACTCACATATTATTCACATTTGTGTATCTCATAAAAAAAAAGATCCTTCACTCAAATTTGTTTGTGTGAACATATTTGTATCATTTATACATGTATGAATTTTGTTAATTTTTTAAAAGCATTCTAACATGTCAAACTTCAAATTATCCATCATTCTAACTAAATGCTCATATACATATGATGCATTCATCAAATTATGAATACACATTGATTCAAAAAAATTTAAAAAAATCTGAAAAAATTCATAGAGGTTAGTATGATGAGTAAAAATGTCCACTGAAAAAATAAATGAAAAAGGCATTATATTCATCAAGATAGAAAAATGAAAAATAGCATTTGTTGTATGTTTTTTATGTTCTCACTAATTTCAAAAGATTTATAAAGTGAAATTTAATGGTAACCTTTACTTATCAATAATATTAAAAGATAGTAGAATTTTGCCTTTTTAAAGGACCCACATTTAATCAAGAATATTAATTAAGAAGAAGTAAATATTTTCCCAGGCGGTTGGTACTTAATAACCGCCTAAGAAGATGTTTATCTTAGGCGGGTATTACTTACCAACCGCCGGAGATAATGCCCGATACTGTTCTTCAGTTTCCTTATCTCTTGCTTCTTTTTTATTTAGATTCCAATATAAATACTCAAACATGTTTATATTCTGCAAATTGTGTCCAAATTCTATGATTCTTTCTTCTACATTAGTATAAAATTAACATCTACCACCTGAACAAAATATTTTAAAACTTGTATAGCTGACACTGTAATGTTTTGGTAAATATCAAATTAATTCTACTCACATATTATTCACATTTGTGTATCTCATAAAAAAAGATCCTTCACTCAAATTTGTTTGTATGAACATATTTTATCATTTATACATGTATTAATTTTGTTAATTTTTTTAAATCATTCCAACATGTCAAACTTCGAATTATCCATCATTCTAACTAAATGCTCATATACATATGAGGCATTCATCAAATTATGAACACACATTGATTTAAAAAAATTTAAAAAAATCTGAAAAAATTCATAGAGGTTGGTATGATGAGTAAAAATGTCGACTGAAAAAATAAATGAATTAGACATTATATTCATCAAGACAGAAAAATGAAAAATAGCATTTGTTGTATGTTTTTTATGTTCTGACCAATTTCAAAAGATTTATGAAGTGATATTTAATGGTAACCTTTACTTATCAATAATATTACAAGAAAGTGGAATTTTGCCTTTTTAAAGGACCCACATTTAATCAAGAATATTAATTAAGAAGAAGTAAATAATTTCACAGATGGTTGGTACTTAATAACCACCTGAAAAGATATTTATCTCAGTCGGGTATTACTTACCAACCGCCAGAGATAATGCCCGATACTGTTCTTCAGTTTCCTTATCCCTTGCTTCTTTTTTATTTAGATTCCAATATAAATACTCAAACATGTTTGGATTCTGCAAATTGTGTCCAAATTCGATGATTCTTTCTTCTACATTTGTATACAATTAACATCTACCACGTGAACAAAATATTTTAAAACTTGTATAGCTGACATTGTAATGTTTTGGTAAATATCAAATTAATTTCTACTCACATATTATTCACATTTGTGTATCTCATAAAAAAAGATCCTTCACTCAAATTTGTTTGTATGAACATATTTGTATCATTTATACATGTATGAATTTTGTTAATTTTTTAAAAGCATTCCAACATGTCAAACTTCAAATTATCCATCATTCTAACTAAATGCTCATATACATATGAGGCATTCATCAAATTATGAATACACATTGATTCAAAAAAATTTAAGAAAATATGAAAAAATTCATAGAGGTTGGTATGATGAGTAAAATGTCCACTGAAAAAATAAATGAAAAAGGCATTATATTCATCAAGATAGAAAAATGAAAAATTGCATTTGTTGTATGTTTTTTATGTTCTAACTAATTTTAAAAGATTTATAAAGTGAAATTTAATGGTAACCTTTAATTATCAATAATATTAAAAGATAGTGGAATTTTGCCTTTTTAAAGGACCCACATTTAATCAAGAATATTAATTAAGAAGAAGTAAATATCATCATAGGCGGTTGGTACTTAATAACCTCCTGAGAAGATGTTTATCTTAGGTGGGTATTACTTACCAACCGCCTGAGATAATCTTCTTCTCAGACGAGTTTGAATTACCAACCGCCTGAGATAATTATCTTATGATACCCGAGTCTGAGGAGCACGATGAACGCACTACACATTCAATCATTCACACTGTTGAAGAACACACAAGATACTCATTCATTAACAATATTCAATCACACATCTCACAAAAGAACACACAAGATACACAATATTTACACAATAACACACAAGAACACACAAGATACACAAGTAATATTCAATCACATAGATGAACAAAGATACATTTCATTCATTAACAATATTTACAAAATAGAAGCAACTAAAAACAACAAAGAAAAACTAATCAAATCCTACTCCTCCTCCTACTCCTCTTCCTCCTCCTCCTCCTCCTCCTCCTCCTCCTCCTCCTCCTCCTCCTCCTCCTCCGGTGGCGACTCTGGCACCGATGCAATAGGAGAGAGGGCCGGTTGCACTGGCTGCACCGGCTGCACCGACAGTGCAACCTCGAGGTTGCTAGCCATCGCCTCTACCAGCGTTCTGCGGCCCTCGGGGCCAAGAACCTGGGCCATCATCACGAACAGAATGTCGAGATGATCAGCCACCCCCGTGAGGGCGTAGAGGTAGTGCCCGATGGTACCCATTCCAGGATACTCTGGAAGGGTACCCAGCCCCAAGGCACTCATGGTGCGAGACGTATTGTTGTACGCCTCTCGCGCCATGAGGAGGCGCTGCTGGGTGTTGATCCTCTCGGGGGAGCTGCAACATGGTTTCTTGCAAGGTGGCTCCCTCGGAGGGCTTGGCGGTGGAAGGTCGGCCATTGTGGTGTTGGGTCATCGGAGCGGAGGAAGACGAAGAAAAGAAGAGGATTCAAAGTGAGCGACGCGCTTGTGGAGAACTAACGGGTATTAGCGCGTCTTTAAGGCCGCGCGGAGTGAAAGATGGAGCGGTTGGTTTACCGCGCATTAAAAGGTCGTGCCTCTGGGAAAAGAAAGGTCGCGCACGGTCGTCGACACGTCTTCATAGACGGTTGGTGAGGGGTCTTTGTGTAGGCGTTCATCAAATTATGAACACACATTGATTCAAAAAAATATCAATGTAGTAAATATCTTATCAGGCGGTTGGTAAGTAAAACCCGCCTGATGTAACCGTCTTCTTTGGCGGTCGGTACTTAAAATCCATCTAAGAAAATTGGAGTTTATATATACCCCTCAGCAGCGTAAGAAAAACCTAACCCGCGCGAAACAGTTAGACGCTGTTAGGCTGCCAAAATTTTGTTTGCTGCCAAGTGTTCGCCCTCGTCACTTCCAGGTACGCCACCGAGCATCGCCGTCACCGCCGAGCTTCGCCCTCATCACTTCCAGGTACCCCCTCATCGCTGAAAAAGAGTGTCTCTTCTCGCCTGCAGCTACCTCGCCTCGCCTCACCTCACCATCCAAATCCAAGTGCCACACTTTGCGATTCTTGATACTAGAAAAAGGCTGAGGATTTGCTTTTTGTCCCTTGCTTGATCAGTTATAGGTCCGGAGCAAGGCGCCGCCTAGTAAACCTCAAGAACGTGGTTGCCACTCTAAACGAAGCTAGCCTATTTAGAATAAGAAGATAAAATTGCCATTGCTGGTGAGAAACTTTAACATGCTTGTCACCCTCGCAATGTATAGGAACCTTTTGGTCAGTCGCCTTAAACCCTAGAATGCCTTATCAAATCCTAGAATGCTTCCATCTTTTTCTTCATGCAACACTTCATGTAGAGTTAATATGTCATTTATTAGATTTTTTGTCTTATTAGTTCTAGCATGGAAAGCCCTAAAAAGACTGGTCCTGGTAGTAACAATAAAGAAGACAATATGGAGTTTACTGACTCCAGCAGTTTAGGCTCCTATCACAGTCCATCAGATCCTTTTCCAAATATAAAAATTCAAAATACTTCAGTGGATCTAGACCCGGAATATGATCCCGCCGACGAGGTATGGATCACCAATCTTAACTTCAGCAGTTCAAGTTAATGTTGGTTGTCAAGTATACGAAGTCTTATAATTTTTTTCTACCTAGATTAGTCGCGAAGACAATGAGGTGACATCGGCTCCTAAAACCGTGGAAGGTTCTCCAATGGATGAATCCTCAACTTCACTCAAGCGGAAACGAGGGCAACGAGGTCCCAATAAGGGTCCATTGGACCGCATCATGTACATAACAAGGGTCGGTCCAGGTGAGCTTCCCCAAGAACCACTGGATTCAGTTATCAAGTACCGTAATGCATGCGGTTTTCTTGTTAGAGAAGTTGTGCCGATCACAACCGAGAATTGGAGGAAATTACGCGAGCAGACCAAGAATGAGTTGTGGGAAAGGATAAAGAAACAATTCAAGTTCCCAAAAGGCACAGAAGAAGCTGTAAAGAAAGCAACATTGGTCTCTTGCGGCAAGAAGTTTCGATGCTGGAAGAGTGAAATGAATGCTTATGTTAAGGCCGATAAGGTCCCTAGCCCGAGGAAGATGGGAAAAATCACACAAGCTCAGTGGCAAGCGTTTGTTCATCAAAAGAGCACACCTGATGCTAAAGCTCTAAGTGCAACTAGGTCAGAGCTTGCAAAAAAGAACAAATACCATCATCACTTAGGGTCTGCCAGATATGCCCCCAAAGTCCAGAAATGGAATAAGATATTAGACGAAATTACCAGTAGGGGCAATCCTCACCCATTAGAAGGGTGCGATGAGCGAACTCAATGCTGGGTCTTTGCTCGGTCAGGTTTGACCAGCGAGGGCAAACTTGAAAAGCCCGACTCTCTGAATGAAGTAGAGGATAAAATGAAAGAAGTAATTGAAAAGCAACAGAAGGGTCTCTTCAAGCCAAAGAGGGAAAATGACCAACTTACCGCTATCTCAGGAAACCCTGAACACAGCGGACGGGTTCGAGCGGTCTCTTCTCAAATGTCTTGGCTAGATGGTTTTCCTAAAGATAAAGACACATATAGAAGATGTGAGAAGTTTAAGAAAACACTTGATGAAACGATTGCTCAAAAGTTCAAAGAAAATATGCAAGAAATAATGGAACAACTTAGACAATCGGGACAATTAGTGGCACCGAGTACAGTGATGGTTCCGGTGCAAAAGGAGCAATTAATATCTCCAACTGCCTACCCTAGCAGCGTTGGTTCTGTGCCAGGCTCAGGGTCAACCCATAAGTTCCCTGTCGATGATATTGCTAACGACAAATCTTGTCGTCTTCTTGTCTCGATAGGAAGAGCAGGGAACAAAACCAAACAGGTTGCCACTGCTATGGCAAAGCCTGATCGTGACTTCAACGGGAATCCACTTCCGTTGTATTATGCTGTGGTGCAAGTTCTTCAGATCATTGATAATGATTATAAAGATTATGAAATAGACCACGTCACACCTGAGGGGATCGTGACTCTGGGGCAGGCTATCAACCAATTAATCCTTTGGCACCAACGCGATATCGTGTTGGACGATGAGCCAATTTCTAGCCCCGTCGCATCTCCAAATACTGCAACCCCATCTTCTAAGGCGAAATTGCATGAAGATCCACTCCCAATCTAGGAAGATCCACTCCCCCTATGTCTCAGTAAGGATGATATCCAAGAGCAACAAGTTGGACAACAGCTTCAAGCAGTACCAGAGCAAGCTATTGCTAGTAAAGAGCAACCAGTTGAGCATCAACTTGAAGTAGTGCTAGAGCCAACTGCTGGGAGTAAAGAGTAATCAGTTGAACAACAGGTTCAACAACAAGTCAGTGTCCAAATTCCGACGACTACTCCTCGATCATCAGTGCCTATCAAAGTTACCTCATACGAAAATAAGAAACCTTCATCAGAAGTGTCAAAATATTTGGTAACTATGAAGGAAAAAATTATAAAATCAAGTGCATCTCGTTCTTCTCATGAGCCATCATTAGGAGATATCGAGGAGTGGGAAGAAGACAGTGTCATGTATAATTGGCGGACGGCTTTAGTTAAACCAGGAGTTCCAATATACAAGCTTGAGGATGTTCCTCCTGAAATTGAGAATGGGAAGCCGTTCATGACATTCGTACAACTTAGCAAACAACCCGTCCAGCTCAGAAGAATGCATGAGTGGTACATCCTTGCTAGCACAAAATATGGTCTTAATTGTGTCACATTTCATATTCCAAAAGAAGCATTCTAGAGCACTGAAGTGGACAGACGAGTCATTTTATTTGAAGAGTTGCGTGCCCTTTTCCATCGGGGCATGCTCGAAATCAACCTGCTGCTCGTCTGGTGCTTGTAAGTGCTCTAATATTTTGTATTTGCTTTTCTTACTACACGCATACGCATTTCATGAGATTATAACAATTATGGACATCTTCAATAGGATGCAATACATGGATAATGAAAAGTTGGGGCGCAAGACAGGTATCCTTGACCCTACAAGGATTGCAAAGGTGCTATTCGACGTCTAGGCAGATCGAGACTCAGCACAGTTCAAACACATGAAAAAAAAGATTTTGAAAAATCAATCGCAAAACTTAAGAAGGATAAAAGGACAGAAGTTGCAGCTTACATAGGACATGCGATGTTTAACTTTGTTAGAGACGGCAAGGACCCCGTAAAGGCTCCGTACCACTTCGAGTAAGTTTGACACATGACATTTAAATAGCAATTATTGGTAATTGTTAACACGTGTGTTAACATAATGATCTCCATCAAGCCAATGCAGGGGATGACAACAGTCTTGGACTCGGCCGATTTCTCACCAGATCATTACAAAGATTTCCTTTCCATTTTGAAATTGTATCTTTATTCAATAATTTTAATTTACGCACATTTAGAATGTGTTGACAAGTTTTATATGACATTTCTTGTATTACAGCGCTTGGCGGTTTTACGCGGAACCGCTTGGCGGTGAGATACCTTCCAATATGAATGCATTGGACATTAAAACGTATTATGCTTGTCCGAAGCAGCCTGCTGGGAGTGTCTTATGCGGTTATTATGTATGCGAGCATCTTCGGACCGCAGGCGTATATAGAGTGAATCGTGAGGATGTAAGTTATCCTTAATGTCGATACCTTATTTTCTTACTTTTGTGTTTCACTTTCATTGTAACTAGCATAGTTTAATACTTATATTCTCTGCTGTTCAATATTACCAGAAACATTATTTTCATATTTTGATTCCAACTTCAAAATTCAATTGCTCATAGTACAACTGCTCCAGAAATACCAAATAAATTCTTGTATACTCTCACTTTGATCTATACTTTGAGATTGTTCAAACCAATACATTCTAAACCTTATTATGTGTTATATTGCAGCACACGAAGAATCTGAACGAAGAATGGCCGGTTTGTAGAAGTATTCCTAGTGGAGGAGCCGACAGGATTGCTGCTGAACTCTGTCAATTCATTCGTCACGAAATTTTGCACAAAAGAGGGGAGTTCTTTGATGAGGATGGTGTAGCAGCTGATGTGCCAGAACTTTGCGACTATGCCAATAAAAACAGTTTTTAGTGAAAACTTGTAAACTTTGAGATAAATTGTATCTGTAACTTGTACATATGTATATTGTTTTAGTGAAATTGACTTCTGTGATGATAATATTGTTGACTTTTGTTCTGTGATGATATTATTGATTTTTGTTCTGTGATTATATTGAATTGACCTGGAAATTAGAAATAATAGCAGTAGTACTGCATAGGTTATACTTTATCACAGGCGGTTATTAACCAACGGCTAGGCATGTCTATGAAAAACAATTATCACAGACGGCTAGATACAAGTAAAGAATCATCTGTGATAACCTAATTATCTCAAGCGGTTACTGTTATGGTAGAAACCGGCTGCAGTAAAAGGTCTTCACAGGCGACTTGATGTAGGTAAACATCTGTCTGTGATAACACCATTATCACAGGCCGTTAGTTATGCTGCAAGACCCGCCTCTGATAAGACAATTATCACAGGCAGATATATATGCTGCACGGTCCCAACGGCTCGACGCATCCCATCGGCATAAGAGAAAATTAACACGTGTACGCCACACGTCCGACTATGCGAGCATGAATGCTTTGTCGTGATCATGTATGATGGTCGAACATGCATGCATGCTTTTGAAAGAGAGCCAGTGAGGTCTCCATCATGTTTCATGCATGATTGATCACTTGTTGATGAGGATTTGTGATGTTGATTTTCTTGTTTCATGATGATATTTCTCTTGTTTTGTAATGTTCTATGTTACTGAACTCAATGTTGTTCGTCTATTCCATATGTTATTTTCTTCTCTGTCCGTTGTCTAATGAACTACGTACTCAGTATTTGTGTTCTATGTTTAACATGCATGTGCAAGACCTCGATCCACCATTATGTTAAATTGATGGTGTTATACGAGTGTTTTCTCTTTTTGTTGAAAAAACGATCGTCATATTTATTACTTGTACATTATTAATATACATTAGTAAAATAAAGAATTAATGTATAAATAAATATTATCATATGAAATATCAACATGGATGGTCCAATCCAACCTACGAAACAAAAAATTTTTGATTGTCGTACATCCAATGAAACATCAACTAGCATGGATCGAGATCCAGTATACAAAAACATTGATGATCCTATCGAATCCAACTTTGACAACAAAAAAACGCACATACGCGACGGTTGTTCATTAACAGAGAATACAAATATATAGAGCTGATAGTTCATTAAATAACAGACAGGAAACAAAATAACAGATGGAACAGAGGAACAATGATATTGAGTTCATTAACATAAAACAATAGTACTACAAAACAAGAAAAACAACATCACGAAACATGAAAACCAACATCACAGATCCTTTCTTCCTCCTCGCGCCGAGGGCGCGCGCCCAACATCGCCATGGCGGGGCTCGCCGGAGATCTCGCCGCTGGCCTTTCCAGTGCGCCAGGTAACTGACGCGCCGCACGAGGTCTGCGGAGAAGTTAAGATGCCGTGGTGCAGGGATGCGTGTGCAACGTTCCACATGGATATAAGAGAGATGGAAGGATCTCTAAAGATCATCTTCCACAGTGGTTTAATTGCGCCGCACGAGGTCTGCAAGGAGTTCAATGCGCAGGAAACGAACCGATCCCTCGTCTACTCCGCACAGACCATATATAAGGCTCGTCGTCGGTTATGTACAAGTACAGAACTTTTGCACTCCTTTCTTCTTCTTCCATCGTTCCACCTCCTAACCCAGCACCGACGAACTACCACAGCCATGGCCAACCTTCCGCCTCCTTGCCCGCCGAGGCAGCCACCCTGCAAGCGGATATGCTGCAGCTCCCCCGAGAGGGTGAACGACGACCAGCGCCTCATTATGGCGCGAGAGGCGTACAACAGTACATCTCAGGCATTGGACGCCTTGGGTCTTGGTATTTCCGGGAATGGATACCACCGGCCGCTACCTCTACGCCCTCACGGGTGTGGCCGATCGCCTGGACATCTTGTCCGGGACGATGGCCTAGGAGCTCGGCGCCGAGGGTCATAGTGCCCTGGTGGCGGCGATGGAGAGGAACTTCCGTCGCGGCAGGGTTCCACCGCTGGTGCAGCCGAAGCCACCGGTGCAGCCGGAGTAATCAGCTCAGCCAGAGCAGTCGGCCCACTCTCCTGTTGCATCGTCACCGGAGGAGGAGGAGGAGGAGCGGGAGGAGGAGGAGGAGGACGACGACGACGACGACGATGATGACGACAACGACGATGATGATGATGACGATGATGACGACGGCAACGATGACGGTGACCACCACCACCACGACGACGACGACGATGATGAGGAGGAGGAGGAGGACCGCTTGTCGTGGTTTGAGAAGTTGTGGGAGAGGGTGGAGGAGGCGAGGCCGACAGAGTAGTTTTAGGAGTTCTTGTAGATATTTATTTTGTAGTTTTAGGAGTTCTTGTACATGTTTATCTTCAATTCTGTTCTTGTACATATTTCTTGTGTTTTGTAATATATATGTGTTCATTCGTGTCAATGAATACTGGTGTGTTAGAATTTCTGGATTTCAATCAAGTGAATGTGCTCTAAGTTTAGTGATGTGTTAATCTATCACATGTGAGTCGAGCAAATTGGACAAAAACAAAAGATATTAGGGTTTGAAGCTCGTCTCTATTTGTAATTGCAAAGCTAAAGAATACAAACAATGAATTTAAGCGCGTCTTGCATCACTTTGTGATCGATGGACATCCGATCTGTCGCCCATCGTTGTCTCCTATTTGGGTTTCTTACATAGTGTAATTGGTTGATCATGTTTGCGGTCTGTGCATGTTAGACATAGCTAGAATTAATTAAAACACCTCGGTCATGTTTAACAACACTAACATGCATGCATATATATATATATACCTCAAACAGTACATGACGATTTTTCAACAAAAAGAGAAAACACACATATAACATCATGAAACAGGATCGTGAATCGAGGTCGCACATGCATGTTGAACATAGAACAGAAATAGTATTAGACAACAGACAGAGAAGAAAAGAACATATGGAACAGGTGCTAAGGATTAGTCCCACCATGGAAAGTTGAGGATCGTGCACCAACGTTATAAGGCATGGCGCACAGTTGCAGTTAAAAATAGGAATGAAAGTAATGCGTGCAGGACTAGGCCCATGTTCGCTGCAAGGCGTCCGCCGGCACAGACGCGCGGTCACGAAGTTGGCTTAGGCGTGTACGGAAGGATTTTTTTATATAATGAAAAAATTGTTTTTCCCCGCGTGTAAATTTACTCCTAATGGGACGCGTCGAGCCGTTGGGACCGAGAGGATGCAAACCGTGGTTTCGAGGAAACCGGGGCCATCGACCGGTTCATAATTAAGCGCGGTTTCCTTTGGCGTCTGATCATCTCGACACGCCCGCTTAGACGATGACCCTCTATAAAGGCTCACCGTCCTCTTGCTTCTCCGCCGCACCACTCCTTAGATCCTAGCCTCTAAACTTCTCCCCCGCCACCGTCGACCACCTCTTGCTCTTTCTCTACACCTCCGTCGCCACACAAATGGGTAGCCCCGCGCCGAAGCGCTCTAGGCCATAGACGTCCTCCGAACCTCCTTCTCCGTTTCCATCGCCGTCGGCAATGCCAGTGGAACTGATGGCGGGGCCCGCATCTCCGCCCGCGACGCCTGCACTTCCTCATCCCGGGTTGGTTGAGCAGACTCTCAGACTCCTCACCCACCGCATCGACAAACTCGATCGGCGCCTTACGGTGGCCACCGGCGCCAATTCCGCCGTCGCTCATAGCGCACTAGCGCTCAACGCAGTGGTGCAGAAGGTCTTTTCTGACACAGATCGCTCGTGTCGCCGTCTGGGTCTTGGGACCCTTCCCCTCCACACAAGCATGGACACCGCGGGCCACTACTGCTATGGGTTGATGACTGTGGTCGGTCGTTTCGACACCCTCCACGAGATGATCGTGGAGGTTGCTGGGGTAGAGGGCCTCCTGAAGATTAAGCACCGCGTCGCCGGGAAGCTTCAGACTATGACGGAGGTTGAGGAGTATGAGGCGGCTTGGGCAGCGGCGGCAGCGGAGGAGGCAGAGCAGGAGGCGTCTCTTGAGGCGGAGGTGGACGCGACTATGGAGGAGGCGGCAGCGGCGGAGGAGGTGCAGGAGGAGGCGGATGCGGAGGCGGCAGCAGCAGCGGAGGAGGAGGAGGAGGAGGCGGCACCAGCGGCGGAGGCGGAGGAGGCGGCAGCGGCGAAGGAGGAGGACGTGGTTTTCTCCCAGTAGAGTAGTATTAGGAGTAGTTTATCTATTTTGTGATCTCTGAGTAGAGTAGTATTAGGTGTAGTTTATCTTGTTCTTGCTGTCTACTACGTGTTTTTCTATTACTTGTTTGTTAATGAAATATGTCTTTATGTTCATGAACAATGTGTTCTATATATGCAATATCGAAGAACTTCTTTTATCGAAAACATCTCCTATATGTTTCTAACTTGGGACCGTCTATATTTCTTGTGGCTGAATGAATGAAATCCGGTAAACATTATCCTTACAAGTAATAGAACTAACAACAAACATGATGCGTAATTAACTTGATTAGGAAATTACGTCATCTAAATTGCTAACTAGTCCATCGCCTGATGCAACAGGTGCATGAAAAGTACTTTATCTATTGTAACTAATATCCGATGACATTGTTGATATATATATCATATGTACCTGTGATACTCGTATCACAGGCAGCTTTGGATCGACGGCCTGAAGATTAGACATCAAAGGGGATGTTTTTTCTTTGTAGTAGCAGTATATACTCTGTATATGTTATCATTTCATTGCGACGAATGTTATATATAAAATGTTGATTGTTTACCTTTTACTAGACCATGGATTTGCCGTCCTCCTTTCGTGGACTTGGGTGTTCTGTATTTGCATGTCGTTTGCATTGGCACAATGATACATTTGGTGATTCATATTTTTGTTCGTATTTTTTTTGGAATGTCCCACTACCACATGACTGCTTTTACATCTCCATGAAAACAATGATGAACGGCAGGTAGCGGTCCCTCGAAAAAATTTTCGTTCTTCTTGGCGCGCACAATTGAGATTTTCACAATTGAAACTTCACTCCGTGCGCCCAAAATTCCAGTCCCGCCCATTTGTAGCTAGCCACGACGAATATAAATGTGCGTCTCCCTCTAATCCCGCAGTGGCTTCCGTTCTCGGCACACATGTTCTCCTCCTAGTGTTGTGTTCCAAACTTGCATTCCTAAGAAATTCCCGTGTGAGTGGTGGTGGTGACTGTGGGTACAACGCCGAGCGACCAAGTTTGAGGGGCTCTACCGAACCTCTTCGTCGTCGACCCCGCCCTGCAACATCCCAGACTCCTGTTTTGTGCTACGTAAGTTCTACACGATCCATGCCATCTTTTTATAGAGCTACTCCCTCCTTATCGCTTTAGTTGTCATCCCAACAGCTGCATCCAGTTCATTCCTAGTTGTCGTCCCAACTCCTTATATGCTCTTATGTTTCATGAATGTCTAGTATAAATTCTGATTAATGATGCAATCGTGCAATCAACTATCCTCAATCGTTAGATCTGCATCCTACAGTCGATACATATTTTTATTTTACCCTAGCATCTGATTGCATTCTACTTTTTTCCATATATAAAATACACTACACCTCTGCCCCGAAATAAATGTCGCTCCGACAGTTTATGGTAGTGTATTTCTAGTACATTTCCATGTCAGGAAAGATAACTATTAAAAACCGCATGTACTATGTAATTTCTTGATTTAGAAGTAAATGACGCCAGGGTTAACTTATCAACCACTCCCAATGTTGTACTCTCATTCCCGTGTTCCAAACTTGTATTCCTAAGATTTTCAGTTCCCACGGTTTATACACGTTTTTCTTGTTTTTCTTTCTCGGATTGTATGGTTTTTTTTCCTACTCCTTCATTTCTAATTCCTCCATTCAAAACTAACATTTTCAGTTCATAGCAACCACACCGCCCGATCTAAAATACACATCCTCATGTAATCTGACGTTATCACTGTTACTTACTATATATACTCTTTACTTTAGGAACAAGACACCAAACCGTCATGTCGTCTACAAGTAATCGTGATGGGCAACAAGCACCTGGTATAACTATAAATGTGTTTACTATCAAAATAAACATATTTATAACACGTTAATTCCTTTGCATCGTATGCAGAGAATATTGCAGCACCTGATGCTCAGGAACACCGAGATTCATCATCCCATGCTAGTACTACGAGTATAAATATGTACCGGGCTCTACTAAATAATTTAGCATTACGATTGTAGTTTCCTAGTCCCAGTTAACAGTTAATCAGTATATGTGATGGCGTGATTTATTGATGCCTACACACGCACGATGGGATCTCTCGCCGCCGGCCACTCCGGCACCGGCGACCACACCCTGCTGCTGCTCACTTCAGTGTCCTCCCCGACGCGTCTCCCTCCACCATCGCCACGTCCCATCCTTCGCGTGTCATGATGACCCCGCCACCCGCAAACCCCTGTCGCCGCTGGTCACTCCGGCACCGGCCAGCGCCCACGCCCTGCTGGTGAGTATATGTGATGGCGTGCTTTATTGATGCCTACACGCGCACGCTGGGCTCTCTCGCCGCCGCCACTCCGGCACCGGCGACCACACCCTGCTGCTGCTCACTTCAGTGTCCTTAGAAATGCATCTCCCTCTACCATCGCCACGTCCCATCCTTCGCGTGTTATGATGACCATGCCGCCTGCAAACCCATGTCGCCGCCGGTCACTCCGGCACCGGCTGGCGCCCACGCCCTGCTGGTGGTCACTTCACTATCCTCCCCGACGCGTCTCCCTCCATCTCCACGTCCCATCGTTCGTGTGCCATGATGACCCCGCCGCCCGCAAACCCCTGGCTATCACTGCGTACCTACATGCTATGCCCTATATGACATGGCATACCCTGGAAAAAATAGTCCAATATCATTAACCTCTGTCCACTAAGAAATGTTAGTATCATAGAGTTTAGAGATGCATGTACATGAGGGTTCATTTCTGCTTACATGATCTCACTTCCGTTTTTTACACTGCCAAATGCGTTGCTGATGTCTGGTAATTAATGCAAGATTATATTCATGTATCCATTCTAGTAGCACTTTAGGGCGAGATGCTAACATGCAGAGCAAAATATCAGTATGCAATCCACCTAAATTTAATTTCTAGATCCGCCACACTGTCCTCCTAGCCTCGAGACTTGCTTCGGGGTGATATCAATGGACGCAGATCACCTGACTTATACGTTTTTACTGCATGCGATGCAGTAAAGATCCAATGGAATCACACTGTTGGATCTTTACTGCATCGCCTGCAGTAAAAATGTAAGTCACGTGAGATCACCGGTGTGATCTGGATGTCGATCCTCTGACTTAAATGTGGTCACTGCACTGCCAGACCGAACCCTAGCTTTGTTAAACGTCGCAAGCTACCCGCCTCATCTGTCATGCATCCTCTACCTGCTAATACCGCTGACGTCCATGACTCGCCCTACCACCAATTCGCCTCGAGACGCGCGCCTGCTAATGTCGGTCAGACCGAACCGGCAGTACTGCAGAGGATGAGCACCCGGTGAACCCTCTCTTTCTCTAGGATCGCCAGCTACTGTCTTGCCTGCTTCGCAGTTGGACTGAAAATTCTCTACAGTACTACGGGTGCTGTAGCGCCACTGATTATTGCCTGATGCCTGATTGTAGGGTATGAAAAACAACAAAGAAGTCAACAAGTCGATGCATCACCCAATATGGAGCAAAATGTTGTTGCGACGCGGTGTTCCCACGCTCGTATTCGCCGCACTCGTCCTGAAGATGGTAAAACATCAAACTTCTTCTTCTTTCAAACTATTTGTACATGATACTAGGCCTGGTCAGTTGCTAATTTGCTTTAAACGTTTACTATTTAAATGACACTAACAGAAGGAAAGAAGTTTGGAAGAGGGGTGGCTAAAGGACTTAAGGTTGCTAAATTGCGCTATCTAGCATCTGCAAATAGAACGAATGATCAGAATCGGAAGCTACAAATTTAGTGGTCTGATAGGTTGGGTGCTGTGGTTGGTCCTAATCAGCGGCACTTTGTCGATGATGTGGTTATTACAACAAAAAAATCCACCCCTCGCTGGTGTAAGGAAGTGGGCAGAGGTTGGCGATACTTCGAAGAGCGATATAGTGAGAGACATTCTGGTTAGTGTTGTGACACCCCACATAAGTATTTTTTTCTAGCGACCTCCATCTTGTACGTTTATAACAGTGTGATATACAATGTACAGAATGCCTAGGATTTGGAGGACACAGATGATACCGGAAGGAAAATATTGAAGATTGCTGGTGAGCGCTACAAGGGGTGGCGATCAACATTGCATGACAAAACAAGCTTGTTGACGTAGCAGATTCCGATTTGTTGGCGCTTATGGATTATTTTGGGTCTGAGCGATTCAAGGTCAGCTAGCTTTCTAATACCTTCATATCCTACAAAAACTATTTGATAACACCCTTTCGTGAAATTAATTCTTAAAATTGCAGTCAATAAGTAGAACCAATTCATGAAATCGAAGTACTCAAAAGACAAAACACTTGCTTTGGTCAAAATCCTACGCCCAACATAGTTACGAGAAGGTATGAAAATTAAATCATGCTTTTACTTTGCACTGCAATCATTCAATTAAATTTTACTTGTATTTGATGTAGCGAGACCCAGAGACCAGAAAAGAACCCGATGACATAGAACTGTGGGAGGCAAACCATGTGAAGAATGGTCAATGGGCAAACGAGCAGGCAAAAGTTGTACATGTGAGAAACACTTCAAACAGTCCCCATTTAAATAAATATTTGCAATGTACATGTGACTTTTCTTTTTGTATATAGACCCAGGCACGTGCCCGAATCAACATCAAGGAAGCTGAGCTGGGAGTCCCAATCCTAGATGAGGAAAGAAACAACATCTTCCAGCTTACTTATATATCTGCAACCGGTTCTGGAGGATCACAGTTTTAGGGGCGTGGTTATATGGCTAAACCTAATGTTTCCGAAAGACTGCGTATCCAGATGTCTGACCAGCTCGGCCAGCAAATTTGATCCTTGCAAAATAGAAATGAAGACCTCAGCTCTCAGGTGTAAGAGTTGGAAGGAAGAAATGATGATATGACCTCCCAGATGGATGGCTTCGTCCAGGCAAATGAACAGCTCAACCAGGAAGTCCGGGCTTTACATGATCAGATGGCAGCCAATTCTGCACGGCAAGAAAAGGAGCTAGCAGACATGCGCAGAATGATGGAGAGCTTGCAAAATCAACAACGGCTAGCAGCAACTCCACAAAAGGCTCTTGCTCACACCAAGTCGAATCTGGATGTTCAAGAAACTATTCCTAATACTACAACTCGTCGCGGTGCTATTTTAATGGGTGCAATGTTGCAACCTGAAAAAAACTGTAAATAACATCGTCTTGCAACGACGCAAGGGTCCTTGAGCGTTGCATCAATTGCTGGATGTTTGTTCTTTAGTCGACAGACGTGTCGTGTGCGAATAAATTGATTCTGTTGCCACTAATTTTCAAACCTGGTGCATTAGGATTCTAGTGCCGCTAATTATAAAACATGGCATTAACAGATTATTGCGACAAAAATAAACTGTTGCAATAGGAAGCTAGCTATTGCCACAAATTATAAAACGTTGCACTACAAACATTTGGCTACGACCAAAAAAGCGTTGCACTAGACTGCTATTGCCACCACCAAGAGAACTTCGCATTACGACCCTGTTGCAACAGATTTGAATATGGTGCATTACAAACCTATTACCACACATCAGAAATCGTTGCAATACAATACTGTTGTCACGGTTTTGAAATCGTTGCAATACCGTACTATTCGCCATGAATGTGAAATCGTTGCATTACCGTATTATTGGCCACGACTGTGAAATCGTCGCAATACCATATTATTCGCCACGAGTGTGAAATCGTCGCGATATCGTACTATTCGCCACGGAAGTGAAATCGTTGCAACACCGTAGTATTCGCCACGAATGTGAAAACGTCGCGATACGATATTATTCGCCACGAGTGTGAAATCGTCGCGATACCGTACTATTCGCCGCGGATGTGAAAAAATCGCTATACCATATTATTCGCCACAAGTGTGAAATCGTCGCGATACCGTAGTATTCGCCACGGATGTGAAATCGTTGCAACACCATACTATTCACCTCGAATGTAAAAACGTTGCCATACTGTATTATTCGCTACGGATGTGAAATCATTGCAACACCGTACTATTCGCCGCGAATGTGAAAACGTCGCGATACCATACTATTCGCCACGAGTATGAAATCGTCACGATACCATACTTATCACCACAGATGTCAAATCGTCACAAATAACATACTATTTGTTGCAATACGTTAAATCGTCGCAATACGTTAAACCGTTGCAATACCATACTATTTGCCACGAACGTGGAGTCGTTGCAATACCATACTTTTTGCCACGAACGTGGCATCGTTGCAACACTGTTATTTTCATTGCAATACGTTAAATCATCGCAATACGTTAAACCGTTGCAATACCATACTATTTGCCATAAACGTGGAGTCGTTGCAATACCATACTTTTTGCCACGAACGTGGCATCGTTGCAATACCGTTATTTTCGTTGCAATATGTTAATTCGTCGCAATACGTTAAACCGTTGCAATACTATACTATTTGCCACGAACGTGGAGTCGTTGCAATACCATACTTTTTGCCACGAACGTGGCATCGTTGCAACACCGTTATTTTCATTGCAATACGTTAAATCGTCGCAATACGTTAAACCATTGCAATACCATACTATTTGCCACGAACGTGCAGTCGTTGCAATACCATACTTTTTTCCACGAATGTGACATCATTGCAACACCGATATTTTCGTCGCAATATATTAAATCGTGGCAATATGTTAAACCGTTGCAATACCATACTATTTGCAACGAACGTGGAGTCGTCGCAATACCATACTATTTGCCACGGATGTCAAGTCGTCGCAATAACCTATTGCCACGGCTGTTATCGCCACGAGTCGGAAAAACTATCGCGATGTTCTATTTCGTTGCGACAACATCCTATCGCGACGAATTTCGACCTATTGCAATGATTTTTTTCGTCGCAATAAACCGGAATCCTGGTAGTGAAAAGAGTTAGGCACGACGTCCCTAGGCCCACTTAATGTGAAACCCAAGAAACATGTCGTAAAACAAAAGATCAATTCAGAGTTGCGAAATATCAGACACGTCTGGAAAGGACCGGACTAGTCCGAAAATGTACAGAGAGAAAATCGGACAAGTCTGGCCTAAAATCGGACAAGTCCGACTTTAGTCAAAGAGGAAATCGGACAAGTCCGTTGGGACACCAGACTAGTCCGGACAAGTCCAGGGACTTAGCAAATTTTCAAGGTTCTTGGAATATCGGACTAGTCCGCACAAAATAGGACAAGTCCGAAAGTTTCCAGAGGCAAAATTGGACTAGTCCGCAGAAAAAATGGACAAGTCCGTTTTTAGTTAGAGAGAAATCGGACTAGTCCTCACTAAAATCGGACTAGTTCGCACTTTTTAGCATTTTAAGTGCGGTTTTGTTCCAAATCAATTTTAAATGCTCCAAATCAATTTTAAACTCGTTCCTCTTTATGTGGGTTAATTTTAAAATGTATATGAATGTATGTACGGCATGATGCATAAAAATGAGGGTGTTACATTCTGGCTCAGGTGTCAAAGCTTTAACTACTTCTGGCTCTAGAGCCAGAGCTTCGATTACCTCCAGCTCAGGTGCCGGAGCTTCTGCCGCCTCTGGCTCCGATGCCGGAGCTTCAACCGCCAGCTTTGAAACCACCGGCGCTTCATAACAAATCTATCCCTCGTGTTCCGGCGCTGCGACGGGCGCTTTTGGCGTTGTCACTGGATCCAGATCCACGGTAGCTAGCCCCGTAGCTGTCGTGTCATCAGCCACCACTTGGGGGGGGGCACTGGGAGCAAAGAAGGAGCCTCTGCCTGCACAGCCTCAGATGCTGCAACAAGCGCTGAAGCTTCAACTTTCTTCTTCGACATTCTAGAAGCAAAAATAAAAAAAATTCAAAATAGGGAAATAATAAAAACAGCAACTCAAGGTGAGAAGACAATGCTTACCTTGGGAGGCTTCTGCCCCAATCACCGCAAAACTTCTTCTTTTGAGGTCCGAGGTCAGAGTCGATCGAACCTGGTGAGGCAGAAAACCCAGACCTCGGGTGGGAGCTTGTCGCAGCGGTCAACGTCTCCTCAGCCAGGACCTCCCTCGACTGGGAGAACCCTCCGGACTAGGAGCCCATAGCCGGCACTGGGGTCGAGGTCGACTTGCTGGAGCTAGCGCGCCGCAAGGATGACTGCATCGAAGGAGGCATGGCCGAAGCTCTGCTTGGTCGGAGGGAGAAGCTGCTGGAGATGGAGCCGACCTGAGGGAGCTCCCATCAACATGTCTCATCTTCCTCTTCCGACTGGAAGATTTGGCCGACTCCTTGCCCTTGCCCTTGCCGACATCATCAACCTTCTGGCTTGGAGAGGTGGGAGCCACCCTATCTGAAGCTCCAGGAATTGCAACCCCGGAGGTCTTGTGTTTCTCCACCAAGCTAAGGTCGTCCAGCTCCGGCATCCCCCTTCTGAGCTCCCTCCTGACCTCAAGAACCATGTTCAGAGGGAGGAAGCCTACCAGCGGGGTCAAGGTGTTTTGGGAGATACCTCCATGTTGAAACTTCTGGAGACAAAGCTTCAAAGCCTCATCATCCAAGTTGGTCCGAAGACCACTCTCGATCCAGTTGTGGTCCATCTCGCTATTGAAAGCCCAAGCGGGCCGCTCCCTTGTCCTCAACGGAGCCCACCTGTTCACCAGGAAGTTGCCGAAGACCATATGAGGGGTCAATCCACCCTCCATGAATTGCTGGATCCTTGTCAGGATGGGCTTGTATGCTTCGGACAACTCCAGAACTGCATTCCAGGCGTCGGTGTCGACATTGGGGAGGCTCTTGGGAAACTCCTACCCGTCGTGTAGCTCCACAGTGATGATCACCCAGTCCTTCTTCTAGTTGTCCCACTTCCCATAGGGGAAGGTCCTCAAGTACATGAAGGGGCAGTTCTTGCGCTTCATGAAGTAGTAGAAGCCAATCAACTCGCTTCCCTTCCCTGTGGTGTGGACCATGAAGAAGTTCTGGAAGAGCTCGATGCACGGTGGCACACCCACCCACACCCCGCAAAAGTGGACAAAGGTCGCCACTAGCAAGAAGAGTGGGGCCCGAGGTGATGAAGCTGGTGTCTGTAGAAATCCAGCAGCATCACCAAGAAGCTTGAGAAGGGCGAGATCAAACCCACCATGGCATACACCGAGAAGTAGACGATCTCTCTGGTGCGCTCCTTCTTGAAGGGAAGCTTGTCGAAGCAGATCGCGTTGTTGAAGGAGTTGCTAGACCATCCCATGTAGGTTCGGACCCTCGACAGATCTTCGTCGCTCTTGATCTTGCTGCGGGGAAGACCCAACTCCATCGCGGTAAAGTGGAGCAAAAGTTGGGAAGGCTATGCAAAGGTGGAGAGGCTCTGAGTGCAAGTTCGAATGAAAGTGTAAAGAGTCCTCAAACTGTGCAGGCTTTCCTTCTTAAGTAAGCCTCCGCAATGCTTGGATGGAAACTGCATTGGGATTAAGATTTCATTTCAAAAGATTACCCCATCAATGACAAATGGGCTCAGGCCTACTACGACAAAAAAGTCAAAGTTATCACACCAGGTGAACCATTGTCATGTTGGGAAGTTGGAAGCCCGAGGGTGGCGGCCTAACAAGGCACTCGGAACTGATACGATTTTTTTATTGGAAACCGGCGACCTTCAAATGTGTGAGATCTGCACGTCAGGATCCCACCTGCCGCGTCAAAAAGAGCCACATGGCGATGGTTTAACTGCAGACTGTCGCCCCAACAGCCCATGAAAAGACCTTTGAAGCTGCAGCGCGAGAATCGAAGATGGACCCACCTCTAGCAGAATAACTCCACCTAAAGAGTTTCTCCCAGACGTAGGCCCGAGGGCCACCGTTGGTACCCTGCGTACCAGGTACCGCATGATACAACAAGTAAATTCACGGAGTTCCACCTATTTGAGTTGAAGACCTCCAAAGGCTACACGTGTCGCACAGCACTGGACCCGGTTCCCTCGCTCGGGTAGGTCCAACACTACCACGTGTAACGGAAGGCTGGACATAACTCCCTATATAGGGAAGCTCCGGTCATGCCACGTGTCCAGTGGCCCCAGACCTAACCCCCAGTAGAGGGAAGCTTCGGTGCTACCACATGTATAGCAGCTCCGGACATGCCTCCGCACAGAGGGAAGCTCCAGAGCTGCCACATGTCGAGCCTCCGGACCTAAACCTGCAACGGGAAGACTACCAGATCTCCAATGGAGCGGACATTCAAGGGGCAGGTAAAGCAGCCGTTACAAGGCCGGATTACGTGTCATTAATGCCATGTTAATGACACACGATCAGAGGACTATTAATACCAGTAACGCCACCATTAAGGCACTTTATCACCCTATTAATTGCACTTAATACATGCAGATCCTGTATAGGTGATTGAATACTGCCAGAGCCACCTGTCGGGCGAGGCTAACATTGTAACGGCTAGTCCTTGGACTATAAAAGGATTGCGTCGCACGAACAGTGAGAAGTAAGCTCATACGTACACAAGGATACACACACTCATACAATCAACAACCATCCCATGGAGTAGGGTATTACGCTCAGGCGGCCCGAACCACATAAAAACTCTCGTGTCACAGTCTCACTCTTGATCTTACACGCGCCCCAACCAAATATGAACCTTCGTGGACTACACTTTGGTAGTACCGGGGGAAGTGTCGAAGCAACACTTCGACACACACGTTCTTTGGATTCGATACCCTTGGGACTACTCTTAAGGGGAAGTTCTACACGATAGTTTTCGTGCGCTTGCAGATTTTTATCTATGATGTAAGAAACGTCAACAAGCATTTCTGGCGCCGTTGCCAGGGAACGATTGATGTTAATGTTCGAACCTTGTTCACCCTCGTATCTATCTTCTTATCTTATATTTCCTATTCTTACCACCACCACATATATGGAGCAGCCCACCATTCTTTCTTATTCTACCCAAAAGGGCAAGTTCTATGAGCCACCGCCTTCAACGGAACCTATCTGATCTACCAGCTATGAACTTCACCCTAGCTTTATAGCCATGGTTTGGGAACAATCCTTCTTAGGAACGGATTGTGAAAACCCTTACCACCATCTACGATTGTGTTGATGCCTTCTAATCAAGGATATGACACAAAAAACTCTCAAATGGTGTTGTTTCCTTTTTCCCTTCAGGAAAAAGCCAGACAATGGTATGACCACAACGTTGGGAAGACAAACGAAAATAGGAATGAATTACAAGACAGATTTTGTCTTGCTTTCTTTCCAATTGCCCGAATTGTTTCCTTGCAGAAGGAAGTACTATGCTTCCAGCAGATGGAGAAGGAATCCATAGGTGCAGCTTGGGATAGATATTCTCTTTTGAGAAATTCTATCCCAAATTTGTCCATTCCTGATCTGTTGCTTTTGCAACACTTCTATATGGGATCAAACAAAGAGTCTGCCCTACATCTTGACATTACGACTGAAGGATCTTTCCTCCATAAGACACCGGAAGAAGTCAAGGATCTTGTAGACCGAATTCTAGAAATTTTTTCCTTCATTATGGGCCTTAATGAGCATCCCCAAGAGGAATTAGTGTCAAGAACCGAGGATAAATCCATGAACAAGGAAGAACCTATCTCTTGCTAGTCTCAAACCTTGCCGGAGGAATCCTCTCTCGATCCAGAAACTACGAGGGAAGAAGAAATTCAACCTTCGGAGTTTCCCTTCTACATTGAGGAAGAGATATTTGAAGATTTTTGAAATACCTCAAAGTACTGTTGCCATAGGAAACCATCATTGCCATTAATTCTACCTGCCCCTCCTGATGGAGTGTTCGTCCAATGGATAGTCAAGGAGTTAACATCTATCTTAAGCAGGGAATGGACTGCAAAAGTTGAACAATCACTCGAAATCCTTCGGATGACCTCACCTTTTGGCAACCATTATATGCTTCATTATAGGGACACCAATGAGGGTCATATACAACCCCACTATTGGAGCAAATCTCATTTCCGATTCTTGTTCTCTCTCCATTCTGGGCAATGTGCCGTTGGCACCAACATGTAAATCCTTCCGAGATTCTTTCGGAAACATCCTTGAATGATGTGGGGTTTTGCAACAGGTGTATGTAAGACACAAAGATATTGAGGCAATCCTTGATTTCCATATGTTCAAAATTCAAGATTTCGACATTATGATTGAGATTCCCGTTGAGAAATTTCTCATGGAAATTCCCTTGGAAGGAAACCTCAATGTCAAGCTTGGAGGGAGAAAGTTCTCTATTCGTATCCGGTGTTCCAAGAACACATCCGTAGAATCTCCCATCCAAGATGAACCATTAGAGGAGGTTAGAACTCTTCAATTCTTAGCACCCCTTGAAATTGAAGGAGAGGAAGATTTCATCCAAGAGGAGGATGAATTTCAGGAGGCAATTTAATTGCTAAAAGAAGAGATCTTCCCAAAACATCCTATTGAGCTAAAAATACTACCTCCAGGCTACGTTATGCCTTTCTAAATGGTGATTTGGAAGCCCCTGTCATCATAAGTGAGAAGCTTTTAGATGATGAGACACTCATACTCATTGCCATGTTAGAAAAGCACAGGGCTGTTTTTCGCTATTCACTAGAGGATCTCAAGGGGATTAGTCCAGCATTATGCACCCATCACATTCCTATTGACCCCGAAAGTGTCCCCTCAAGGAAACCTCATAGGCGATTGAATAATGCGATGCGGAAAGTTGTCAAGAAGGAAGTCTTGAACTTCTGCGTGCCGGGATTATCTACCCTGTTCCTCATAGTGAATGGGTCAGCCCAGTTCAATTAGTGCCTAAGAAGGGAGGTATGACGGTCGTTAAAAATGAGAAGAATGAATTAATTCCTCAACGAACCATCACAGGTTGGAGGATGTGCATTGAATACTGAAAACTTAACAAGGCTACAAGGAAGGATCATTTTCCACTACCCTTCATCGATGAGATGTTAGAGCGGTTGGCAAAACACTGCTACTTTTGTTTCCTTGATGGGTATTCGGGTTATCATCAAATGCCAATCCATCCCAATGATCAAAGTAAGACCACATTCACATGTCGCTACGGAACTTATGCCTACCGGCGTATGTCCTTTGGACTGTGTAGTGCTCCTGCCTCTTTTCAAAGATGCATGATGTCTATCTTTTCCGACATGATTGAGGAGATCATGGAAGTTTTGATGGACAATTTCTCTGTCTATTGGAAAACTTTTGATCATTGTGTGGAAAACATAGACAAGGTCTTACAAAGATGCCAAGAGAAGGAACTTTTACTTAATTGGGAAAAGTGCCATTTCATGGTCCGTGAAGGCATCGTTCTTGGACACTTAGTGCTTGAGAAAGGGATAGAGGTGGACAAAGCAAAGATTGAAGTCATTGAAAAACTTCCACCTCCTATCAATGTGAAGGGAATCCACAACTTTTTAGGTCATGAGGGGTTCTATCGGTGATTCATCAAAGATTTCTCAAAAGTCGCTAGACCCCTCACTAACCTACTAGATAAGGAAGCTCCCTTTGATTTCGATGATGAATGCTTAAATCATTTGATACACTCAAAAAGGCACTCATCTTAGCTCTAATCATCCAAGCTCCTGATTGGACACTGCCATTTGAAATCATGTGTGATGCTAGTGATTTTGCTGTTGGTGCGGTCCTAGGCCAAACCAAAGATAAAAAGCATCATGCAATAGCCTACGCTAGCAAAATTCTGACAGGAGCTCAACTCAATTATGCCACAACTGAAAAAGAGCTCTTGGCTCTAGTTCTTGCTATCGATAAGTTTAGGTCCTATTTGGATGGAGCTAAGGTCATAGTCTATACAGACCATGCTTCCTTGAAGTACTTGCTCACCAAAAAGGATGCTAAACCAAGGCTGATCCGATGGATTCTTCTACTCCAAGAGTTTGACTTAGAAATCAAGGATAAGAAAGGAGTTGAGAATTCCGTGGCAGATCATCTCTCGTGTATGGAAGTCACTCAAACCATGGACATACCTATAAATGACTTCCTACGAGATGATATGCTTCTCAAGGTGACCGACTCTCACCCTTGGTATGCGGATATCGTGAACTTCATTGCCACAGGATATGTACCACCAGGAGAAAACAAAAAGAAACTCATCTATGAGAGTCATAGACACCTTTGGGATGACCCATACCTCTATCGAGTATGTGTTGATGGCCTTCTTAGAAGATGTGTCCCATCAATCGAAGGCACCAGGATTATTGAGAATGCCATGCTAGGCCCTATGGTGGCCATTATGGTGTTTACCGTACCCAGGCAAAGATCTGGAAAGATGGATTCTATTGGCCTTCTATGTATGAAGATACAAAAGAATTCATTCAGATATGTTGGAAATGCCAAAAGTATGGAGGAATCTCCGCTCGCAATGTGATGCCCCTAACATATAATCTCCAAGTGAAATTATTTGATGTGTGGGGTATTGATTTCATGGGACCTTTCCCTAGGTCCTATGATTGCGAGTATATCCTGGTGGCTGTAGATTACGTGTCAAAATGAGTAGAGGATTTGCTTTGCAAAAATGCTGATTCCAAGCAAGCTAGGAAAATGTTCCATGAGATCATTTTCCCACACTTTGGCACTCCCCATATGGTCATAAGTGATGGAGGGTCTCATTTCATAGATAAGACCTTTCAAAACTTTTTGAGGGAGCTTGGTGTCCAGCATAATATTGCTACCCCATACCACCCTAAAACAAGTTGTCAAGCAGAAACATCCAATAAGAAAATTAAGAGATTCTACAAAAGACATTCTTGGAAATGGGAATGAGATGGAAGCATAATCTACCCTATGCATTGTGGTTATACAATACTGCCTACAAAACCCCCATCGGCATGTCTTCTTTCCAACTTGTCTATGGGAAGACTTGTCATCTTCCTGTAGAATTGGAGCATAGAGCCTATTGGACCATCAAGCAATGGAACATGGACCTTCACGAACAGGAAAACACCGAATGAAGCAACTTTCTGAGTTGGAAGAATAGAGAGATAAGGCTACCAAAGTGCCAAAATCTACAAGGAAACCAAAAGATGGCACGATAATAGGATTACCCCTAAAGAGTTCAAACCTGGAAATAATGTTCTACTCTTCAACTCTAGGGTTAAACTCTTTGGACATGGAAAGCTTAGAAGTAAATGGGAAGGACCCTTCACTGTAGTAGAAACCTCATCCCATGGAGCAATCACACTCCAAGGTGATGATGATCAGCTATTTAAAGTGAATATGCACCGACTCAAATTATTTCTTGAATCCCAGGAGGAGCAGGCAGAAAAAGAAATTGACGTGATAAATCTAATTGATTTTTCACATTGTTTCTTTAAATTTTGTCTAAATTCTATGCGTCCTATTAATGGGGCCATCAAATTAATCATCCATGGGGCCCATTGAGCCAACCCATGAAAACCTAGCCCGAACGGAGCCAGGAAGGGTTCAGCTGAACCCTAGGGTCGGCCAACTCCTCCCTTGCGCCGTCGGCATTCTGTTTTCTCGTGTGGACTCTCCCGATGTATCCCAACAAGACTGTCGATGCTATCGTACTTACCCCGCTTATTTATTGACTGGAACAGAGAGGGGAACCTTGCACCATCCAGAAAAATCCATCTCCTGTTCCTCTCATCCAAGGCATGGCCGACAAGAAAATTGTGCCTCATGCCTCCTCTAGCTCAATCTTCAACCTGAGCGGAGACATCGCGCTGGCCAATAACAAGTCCACCCTCGCTTTGGAGTATGTCATGGCTTCAGATGTCGTAACTCTCGCCATGATCCGGCCACCGACGACGAATCCGTGTGGGCGTAGAACCACGCCTCGTGGTGCTGCACGGTCTCTCTCCCTTGGAAGGATGCCCATGAAGTCGACGACACCTGCACGTCGTCCGACTACGGCTGGCCTTAAGTCAGTCAATACCCGTCTTTTTCCTGAAAAAGTCGAGTCTCTCCCAAAGTTGCAGCCTGGCAAGGAGTTAATGTACACTCTGAAGACCAAGGACGGTCACATAGTGAGCCACCACTACAAGCCACCTACGCATACCTCGCCTGAGCGTGTGGGAGGTCGCTTCATTATCCACGGGGTGCGCAAGCCTGAAGGAGGCCATGCAAAAGTCTTTTTCAAGCAAGTGAATAATTTGGTGATGGATGAATCGATGGACTCGTGATCCTCAAAGATTAGGCATCAACTCTCGCCACCTGCCATCAGAGGGCCACCTAGACAATTTGAGGATAGCGATGGGAAATCTCCTCGTGCCCCTGAACTGGCGCAGCTTTCTAAAGAGTTAGCTTCTCTCCATTTCGATAACAAGAAGCTATCGGACTTAGTTGCTGAAGGGCACATAGAGAAGGCGGAACTGAAGGATGAGCTCATATACCTCAAGGAGGAGATTGATGGTGTTCACCGTGGCATGAGCGCGAAGCTGCGGCACGTATGCAATGTCGTCGGGAAGCCCGACATCTACAACGCTCCATAGTTTAGATGTGCCGACCGCATAGGATGCTTAATAGTTTAGTTTAGTTTTATTCCAACCTTTTATTCATTAAATTTAGATGGAATAATGTAAGCACCCCAATATTTTGAGTTCAATAAAGTAAACATACCGGTTCATCTAACCCGGTAAAGTTACATCTTTAGTTTATTTTTGTGAATAAAGAATTCGGGAAACAAGTGTGGGGGAGGCACCCCAAATTAGCGAAATCCCGAAATGCAAAAAAATAGTGTTGCATCCGGAAACACGTCGCAACCGAACATACGACTCGACACGTCAAAGAAGAGCAACAAAGAGGCTAGAAGGGTGTCCGCCGAACCCCCCTGGTCGGGACCTAGTGTGGGCCCCATGACTCCGTTTTGCTTCTCAGCTTGGATCTCCTACCCCTGAATATGCATGCTACGTTACTGTTTGAGTTGATTTAATATTTATTACTAAATATTTGAAAGCAATGCAACTCAACAATTAAAATTTAAAACTTGGTAGTCAAAATTTGCTTAAAGTAAAAATTTGAATACTTATTTCGATTTATTGCCTTGTTTATAATTCCCACAAATAAAATAGGACCAACACGTCTACTAAGTATTTGACTAGTGTGATATGGTAAGTGAGTTATTCGAGGAGATATCTCCTTACTTGAAATTGATTTTGATGTTTGAACAATTTGGAGTCTTGAACTTTGCCTGATTCTCTCATTGGAAATTTAAATATCCACCACGGCCATATGATACAAATTCTTGAAAACCACATGCATATGCCACTTTGTCTTTTCATTAAACTTTGTCAAACTCGTGACCCAATTGAGTGACATGCATGAACTTTTGACTTAGAAACTCTTGTGCACCCTATTCATGCAAAATATCTCACATTGATATTTTGCATCTACCATCCATCCATCCAAATATAGAAACTCCATACATTTTGGTCATCAAAATCTCTCTAAGAAATAAAAAAGAGTAGAAGACATGGCTATGAAAAAAAAGAGGGAGAAGCATCTACTCTTCAAAAGAGGAAGTATGCCAAAAAAAAGAGAAGAAGAAAAGAAAGTAGCCATGTTTCATCCTTAAAGAGAGAAAACTATGGAGTCCACATTCACCCATTCCATTCATGTGCACAAGGATTTTCTTTGTCAATTTGTTTGTTGCATAAGTCTCTCATAGGATCAAGTTTTTTACTTAATAATATGTGAACTGCAATGTGTGACACATTTATCCCTACCAAGCTCCAGATATAGCCATATTTAGTATATGGACAAAATTGGCACAACATGCCAAGGTGAGGATCAAAACACTTTGAGAGATTTGAGATTCCAAATGAGAGATAATGGCAATTGTTTCTTTGACTTTCCGAATATAGCAATTCGTCAGATCATTTCGGCAGGGAAAGAACCAAGAGAACTACATTCCAACCATACCACTCTTCAAACACCAAAGATTTATGTGGTAGCCACATTCAATAAAAGGGAATTCATGAATTGAGGTATGAGTTGAAATATCTAGTATTCTCTTTTTCTAACTTATAACAAAGTTATGAAAACACCTTAGTTCTTTTTCTTGCCTTCGCTCGAGGACGAACTAAGAACTAAGTGTGGGGGAGTTTGTTGACGGTCCTTAAGTGCCATATTTGGACCGTCAATTCACCTCATAATTTGCACAAAAGAGAAACACAACATAGTGGTAGGGTTAAAAACTAATCAATTCCACAAGTGTTGATGTTTATTTGTATGCAAGTGAATTTAGACCCAAAATACCAAGACATGCAGAGAGTAATCCATAAAATTGGATTTCGACGAATCAGGCGACACCACATGTCATAACATGGATCAAATGGCCCACAAACAGAAGTATTTGAGGCCATATAACGGTGTAGCACCCATATCAAGGGATGGGACCTACCTGGCAGAGACCTGGAGAAAGCACAGCCCCAACAAAGCTGTGACCAGGTCAACCGACCTCCCTAGTCGACCGACTAGGGAGTGGTGCCAAACCCGATCAAATGACATGTGTTGGCTCCTTCCAGCTTGAAGAACTCAGTGGTGATTGATTCACGCACATTTTATGGCGGGAACCGACCCTTCTCCCCCTATAAATAGAACCCCACGCCTCACTTCACACACACACCAAAAGTTGAGAATAGAATACCACTCCTAAGATTTAGAGTAGTCCTAGAGGCTGCCAAGTAGAAGAAGAGTGTGGTGAAGAGTTTAGGAGAAGGAGGCTTGGGCTTGTCAAGTCCCTCTTCTACACTTGTACCCCTACAAAGGTGTTATTCAAATCAAGTAAGCCCTTTGTGAATTCATTTCAAGTTTGATTCTCAATTCATAGTAGTTTACACAAGTAGTTACTTCTGGGTTCATTGCTTTAATTTATTAGAGGCTCTAGTTGTAGCTTTGTGTTTGAAACAACTAGAGTTGTGATTTAAAACGCAAGTGTGGTGCTTAGGTTAGAAATCACCAGTGAATATCTTGTAGACCCATAGATTGAAGAGGTGGAAAGTAGGTGGTGACAACCCTATCTGTCCTTAGTAATCCTCCATGTTCGGCTCTGCCATAGGCTCTTGGCGGGAGTCGTCCTAGTGTCGCTTGGGGTAAACCCGTGCCCGAAGCAAGCAGCTACCACAAATTCCTCTGAATTAGAATCAATACTTTGAATTCCTCTCTCTTCCTTGCCTACAAAACAACTTTGTGTCCTTTGGTGGATTAGTTCATAAAATTAGCACACCCGTTCTTTGGATTCGATACCCTTGGGAACACTCTTAAGGGGAAGTGGTACATGACAGTTTTGTGCACTTGCGGATTTTTATCTGTGACGTAAGAAACATCAACAAACACCAAAAAGGAAAAGTGGAAGGAAGTCATACAATCTAATCATTGTCGTGCTGCTCATTGTCGCTCTCCGTAGCCTCTGAATCTTCAATGTCTTCATTTTGATCTTCATCTTTGGAGGTTGCAGCCTTGGAGTTTCCATTGTCCTGGAAATGAGCGAGTTCATCGGTGGTGAACTCGGGAAAAGGAGTAAATGTTCCATCACTCTCCGCGGCGGGAGACATGGGAACCTCAAGCTTGTCGCACATCGCCTTGAGGTACTTCCCTTGGCGAAGCTCCATGCGATGAGTCTGAACTTCCACTTTCCGACAAGAGGCGAAACGTGCCTTGAAGCACTTGAAGAAGCCGGTTTCAGACTATGATAAAGAGGAGGAGGTGGAGAAGTCACGGGACGAGAGGAGGAGGAGGCATTAGAATCGACATTCTTCCTGCTTGGTGCAACAGGCTCGAGGGGAGGAAGTCGATGATGGAGCCTCCAGTGACTAACATCCTTCTTGAACTTCAGCCTAGATACCTTCTCGATTAGATACATGACATATGGTGCATAGCCACACGAGCGGTCAGGGGTGTGTGAGATGTTGAAGATGTCATCAAAGATATACTCCACAATGTTGAATCGGGCATCCCCATTAATGAGCATCATCAAATGCCTCAAATTTCCTTGAATGATACCCGCATCTCCATCCTTGGTGGACTATTGTCTTCCTTAGAACATGGTTGAGTCGACTATAGAAAGGCTTGATGTTCCTTATGTGCCCAGCCTCATAAACTGCATGGCTTGGATACATGTAATCCAAATCATCCCTATCAACAGCCTTTAGATTTGAAATGATGATCTCGTTGTCAATATGATCCTCCAAGCCATGAATTTGGGCAAACTCCCAATATGTAACCGAGTATTGTTGACCATTAGTGAGCCAAGTGATCCTCCAATCTCCTTGCCTATGGAAGTAGACTGTGGTGTAGAATTGCACAATAACTTCAATGTTCCAATTATACTTAAATATGAGATCCTTGAGTCCATGGCGCTCTACGGCCTCAATCACCGCACTGAATGCAGCGTGGTTCTTCTGCACCATGTAATCCCAATCAATCTATTGAGCATCGGTCCCAGTAGTTTTCTTGGTCATATAGACTGTTCGATAGTAATCACAATGGAAGTCACACCAAAACCGAGGGTCGGCGGTGTGCTTATGGTACTTATAGTAGTCATCCATCCTCAATCTCTGAGCCTTTTCTGCTCCTTTACCTTTGAATGGATTAGCTTCACCAGTGGTTTGTCGATTTGGATTCCTAGAAGGAGAGGACATTTTTAAAGGGCCAATGGGTTGTGAGGACCACTTTTTACCATTTTCTCTTATAGTGACACCAACTTGCTCCTTGCTTGTAGGCTTATTGAGAACTGGTGTTCTCTTCTTTGGCGGTTCATTCGCCGGTGCCTTGCCTTTGTATTTTGCATCTCTAGCCGCTTGAGTTCTTTTTTCTCACCCATGGTCACAAGCCTCTTCTTCCTTGGGGCTTGTTCGGCTGCAGCTGAGTTATGAGCCTCTCACTGTTTTTTCTTCTCCCACCTTGGCTCGGACCTCGACTTAAGGAGAGCTATAGCAAGATCTCGTTCCACACGAGCACAGCGATATGTTTCTTGCCTTGCTGCCTCGTGCACGAGATCGGATTGAGGCGAGTCGTTGGGGTTCGACATCGTCCCTGAGAAGAGATAAACAAGAGAGTATATGAGTCCATGGAAGTGGAATATTGTGTTATAATTCACAAGAACAATATAAGTTAGGGTTTTCACTATGAACCACAGACTTTTCCGCCCATGGGCCGGACTAGTCCGCATGAGACGGACTTGTCCGCCAGCCAGCCGGGCTAGTCCGGTGAACACAGTAATAACCCTATCTTGATGATTTTTTTGTAAAAACTATGGATCAGGCACAATATTCTTGGGAAGGATCAAAATGACATATAGAACAACTTTTGTGAAGAGGTTTCTATCAAAATACCTAAAACATTTGAATTTTGAAGGATTTGGAGTTAGGTCAAGAATACCTCTTCAAATCTGTAGGATCGAAGAGCACGTGAAAATCTACCAGAGGGGGGGGTGAATGGTAGATTTAAAAATCTTACGCAGCGGAAACAATTAAACCCCAATCCCTTCGGCAGAAAAACGATCTGTTAAAGAAATCGTGTGTGAGACTAATCTAAATGTGTTTCACCATGACAAAAGTGATGGATATCAGAGAGAATCAAGTCACGAAGACAACACAAAAGGAATCACTCAAATCCGTCGAGAAAAACTCAAGCTATGATCGAAAGATCAAACAATAGTCAATCTGCCCTACCCGAGAAAAAACAGTTTTGGAATGCTGCAAAGAAACTCGTGTAGATCATAGACCACAAATCCAATGACCGTGAAATTTTGAGAGATGATAGATAATAAAGTTGTGAAGACAACCCAGAAAGAATCACGTCAATTGGATCTGTAAAACTCTAGTTATGATAAAACCACCGACGAAAGGTAGTGCTGTCCAGAAACTCGACGAGTAAAACTTGTCTGGAACAAGTTGGACGAACAAGGCACAAAAGTTCCTTCAAACTACGAATTTTATTCAATAGAACGTAAGAGGAACAGCCCCAAAGTCGTGCACCACGAGCTCTGGGCTCCCTTGCTTATATAACCAGCCTTTAGGCCAACCCAATATCAACTAGGACTCCAATCCTACTCAGATCACGAATCGTAACTTTCCATAACTGCTCAAGATTCTTCTATATGCAGATATAAGCAATCTTAAGACTTCCAAACACCTTAGGAATGTATCCCACATTCCTAAACAACTCAAATTCGAGACCCACACGAAATCCTATCATAACCAACTCAAATCTTTCCATATTTGAGTCAAACCCGACTCAGCCGCAGCCTGAGTCCATAACCTAGTCGGTTGGACCTTTCCGACCAATTCTTTCTGTCCACATCTCTTTATCACGTCCCGGAACCATTTATCCACGTCCATGCACTCCTTGCACACGTGCAAACATCTTCCAATGACGTCCACGATACCTTTATATGCATTGTTCTTGATTCAATCATGCTGCGCAACCTCCTGATCAGCTCAACCACAATTCCTCCTGAATTTGGTTGTTGGAACCTCATCTCCTCCCTGAGACTAGTCCAATGGATCCTGTCACCAGCCATGACTTGAACTCAAGCAACACCTGCACATGAATAAACAACCAATCCATACGAGCCCAAGTCCTTGACTTGACTCAAGTTAGTTCCGAACACAACACCTTACGTGAGAGCCTCACATAAGCATGTTGCAAAACCACAGTAACACGATATCATCCATATCAACCAAAACGCACCAAAAACTTAGTAAAAGAATACTAAGCAAACTTTCCAACAATGTAAAGAAAGTACGAAACATTGCAAATGAAAAGCAGAAGCACTACGGTCAAGTTCTGGACCTTGCCAGAGCAACCCGGACCTTGAGCTGGAGCTAACAAAAGCTAGTAGAACCTAGCGCCGGAGCTTACCAAAACTAGTACAGCCAAGCTACCGCCGGAGCTTACCAAAACTAGTAGATCCTAGCACCGGAGCTTACCATAAAGTACGTTGGAGCTTAGCAAAAGCATTCCGGAGCTATCAAATATATGCCGGAACTATCAAAGACATGCCGGAGCTAAAGATAAAGCTCACCGGAGCTAACCAAAGCTAGTCGGACCTTACCAAGAAGTCGGACCTAGCTTCGAACATAGCCAAAGCTACCCAAAACAAGCCGGACCTACCGTCGGACCTTGCTATAGCTTGGAGCTAGAGTCGGACCTTGATAAAAAGGTGTTTTGGTGATATTCGAAACTTTTATCATCAAAGCCAAGTATATTCACTACTAGCCAATGTATTCAACACATATAGGTCTCACAATCTCCCCCTTAATGAATGCATTGGCAACACCATTTAAAATCCGAACATTGGCGTATTCTCATTAAAAGTTTTGAAGAAAATTTCTCCCCCTTTGTAAATCAAAAGTAAAATGAGAAGAAAAAATTATCCCATATTATCTCTCCCCCTTTATTATCTCTCCTTATGCACATATTTTCTTTCTCTTCATGCTTATCTCTCCCCCTTTGACAATGTATTCAGCAAGTCATGAGCATGTAAACAAATTATGTCTCCCTCTTTAGTTGTTATGAGCATATTATAACATATACATATAAACAAAGCTCATCCAAGTCATACTATCAAGTACTTTACATTATCACATCAATGAAATACATAAAGTAGTGTAAGCCATGCTAGAGATCATATGTAATTTTCAATTTAAGCAAGTCATGATCTCACCAACTTAACTATTTCAAAACCTGAAAGCATGACACTAGTTGCTGCATTTTATTATTTTTTAAAGAATAAATTTAGATCATATGATATTTTCAAGAGATTATATGCGCATCTGCCTTATTCTAACCAACCAAGCCAAGCCTATGTCATTTGACAATCAGAAGCTTAAGGACATGGTTTTAGTCATACACAACTTCTTCCAAGTTCATATCTAAGTGCAATGATAAGCTATCTCAAAAGAAGAAGTGCGATGCATGCATATTCTCTTGATATTTTCTCAATTTATATTTGTTCATAAAAACTTAACATGTGAGTTGATTACTTGATTAATTCTTTGTGATTAAAAGCACTTGTGAACATGTAACAAGTTCAAAACAGCAAGAAAGTTCGACCATGACCAGATTTAGTGTAAGTAATTATTCCAATTACTAGGCATGGCAAAAACTACAAAATGTATAACACGAGTAATGTAGTAAGAACTTTTAGCATGTAAAAGAATCACAAAGTCATATATGTATGAAATACTATGTCATATTATTTTAATTTTAGATTCACACATAGATTTCCCAAGTTTCAAAACTCCCCCTCAATTTAAGCCATGAGGATGAATAACCCCTATTTCACTACGAATGTAACAAAAACGAGTGAAATCCAAAGGTTTTGTAAAAATGTCAGCCAATTGTTGTTCGGTATCTACATGGTGAAGCACAATGTTTCCTTTTTCAACGTTATCTCGGAGAGAGTGATACCGAATATCAATGTGCATAGTTCTAGAATGTTGCACGGGGTTTTTGGCAATGCAAATAGCACTAGTGTTATCACAAAACAGTGGAACACTATCTAGATCAACCCCATAGTCCTTAAGTGTTTGAACAATCCAAAGAGTTTGTGAGCAAGCACTAGCAGCAGCTACATATTCAGATTCGGCTGTGGATTGTGCAACTGAATTTTGTTTTCTAGAGGACCAAGCAACAAGAGAATTACCAAGAAAATGACAAGCACCAGAAGTACTTTTCCTATCAATCCTACAACCCCCAAAATCAGCATCCGAAAAAGCTTTCAAAGTAACGGTTGAGGAAGAAGGAAGAAAAATGCCAAATTCTTGGGTTCCATGTAAGTACCTGAGAATCCTTTTGACGGCTTGACGATGTGAAACACGTGGGGAAGCTTGAAACCGTGCACAAAGACATACGCTGAATTGTACCTCTGGTCTTGATGCCGTGAGGTACAAAAGTGATCCGATCATGCTTCTATATTCTTTTTAATCCACGGGTTCACCATCTTCATCAAGTTCAAGTGTTGTTGCTGTTCCCATTGGTGTCCGAAGAGGCTTGCTTTTTTCCATGTTGAAGTGCCTTAGGAGGTCTTTGGTATACTTTGTTTGATGCACAAAGGTACTCATTTCAAATTCGGAACTCATCATTGCTGAAAACTTGGACACAAGATCATGAGAAGCACAACCAAAGATAATATCATCCACATACACTTGAACGAATAATGAGTCATTGCCATGTTTAAGCACAAAAAGAGTTTTATCAACCTTGCCCATGGTAAACCCCTTTTCATGTAAGAATGTTTTTAACCTATCATACCGTGCTCTAGGGGCTTGTTTGAGACCGTATAAGGCTTTGGACGGTTTGTAAACATGATTAGGAAAATCTGGGTTTTCAAAACCCTGTGGTTGTTTGACATAAACCTCCTCATCTATGTAGCCATTATGAAAAGCACTTTTAACATCCATTTGATATAGCTTAAAACATTTAGATGCTGCAAAAGCTAACAAAATTCTTATGGCTTCTAATCTAGCGATAGGAGCAAAAGTTTCATCAAAATCTAGACCTTCAACTTGAGTGAAACCTTGAGCAACCAACCTAGCCTTATTCCCAACCACAACCCCATCCTCACTTTGTTTATTTTTAAATACCCATTTAGTTCCAATTAAAGTGTGACCTTGAGGTGGAGTTACAAGTTTCCAAACATTATTTCTTTCAAAATTTTCTAACTCTTCTTGCATGGCAATAATCCAAGATTCATTAGTGAGTGTGTGTGATATATCTTTGGGTTCATAAGAAGCAACAAAAGCAGAATGAGCATAATAGTTTGGATCACAAAACCTGGACCGTGTGACTCGTTCGTGCAAGCTTCCAATCATCTGTTGTGGGGGATGATCTTTGTAAAAACGTAGGGGAACAAATGTCTCACAAGCTTCTTCTTCATTAGGTTCATCGTAGATTGATGAGCCTGTGACTTGTGGACGATCAGGACCAACATAGGTGATAGTCGGAGCTTGTTCAATGTGCGGAGCTGGACACTTTTCAACTTCAGAACTACCAGGCAGTATCACCGGCTCTTCTTCATCTTCGAAAATACCCCCCCCCCCCCCCCCCCCCCCCCCCCCCGAGGATACGGATCTGGTCCTGCAACACCGGAGCTAGTACCTGGGCTAGCTTCCTCAAAAGACACTTCACAAGTCTCCACAATTTTGTTAGTGTCAAGTAAAAGCACACGGTAGCCTCTAGTATGAGATGGATAACCAAGAAACATGCCATCAATGCATCTAGGTTCAAATTTATCAAGATTACCATGTTTCTTAACAAAGCATTTGCAACCAAAGACCCGAAAGTGTGTAACACTAGGCCTATGTCCAAACCGAAGCTCATATGGTGTTTTACCTAGTTTAGCACGCAAGAAAACACGATTTGAGACATAACAAGCGGTTGCTAACGCATCAGCCCAAAATTTCCTAGGAGTTTGATATTCATCAAGCATAGTCCTAGCAATCTCAACTAAGGTTCTGTTCTTTCTTTCTACAACACCGTTTTGTTGAGGTACATATGGGGAAGAAAGTTGATGATCTATTCCATTTTTAGCACAAAAGTGATCAAAAGATTGATTTTTAAATTCAGATCCGTTATCACTTCTAATTGTCTTTAAAGATCCTGGGTGATCAATTGATAATCTAAGAAATAAAGTCCTAAAGTGACTAAAAGCTTCATTCTTAGATGCCATAACGTAAACCCAAGAGTATCTAGAATAATCATCAACAATAACAAGAACATACCATTTACCTCCGAAGCATTGAACACGTGAAGGTCCTACGGTGTCAAGATGCAAAAGTTGGCATGGTTCAGTTGTCATGATCATTGTGAGAGGAGTATGTGAACCTGCAACCATCTTAGCATGTCTACAAGAAGAGCACACAATTTCTTTGTCCCCTTTAAGCTTAGGCAGCCGACGTATGCGATCAAGAGCACTAACACGCGTTAGGTGATCAAAGCCTACGTGACCAAGTATACGATGCCAAAAATATAAGTCCTTTGAATCATTAGCAACCAGACACCTATGCTTAGAGGAAGACATATCAAAATCAGCTTTAAAAACTCTTCCAAACCGAGACATGTTAAAAATAAGCTCACTATTTGAACCTACAACTTTGCAGCAGTTTTTATTGAAAATAATTTCTAAATTTTCATCTAGCAATTGTGCAACAGAAAGCAAGTTGTATTTCAAATTTTTGACAAGTGCCACATCCTTCAAAGTGTAGTGATCATTTACTCTAACCGAACCCTTAGCAATTATAGGAGTTGAAGAATTATCGGCAAAAGTAACATTCTCTACACATGACACAAAAGAGAGGGAGGAGAACCAATCTTTGTTACCGGTCATATGGCGTGAGCAACCTGAATCCACAATCCAAATGTTCTCCTTCCTCAAACGTGTATCCTACATAGAAGCACAATACGTCGATGACTCAATACTGGGGTTAGTCAAAAGGCATTTAGGAATCCAGTACTAAGTCACGCGACGTGCAGCAGGAAAAACACGCGAAAGCTGACACAAAATAGCAGGTTTATGAGTCAAAGATTGAGGTTTTCTGTTCTTAACAATTGATTTAGAAGTTGTTACTTGTTTAGAGTGAAAACCAGTAGCTCCGGAGGTAAAAGCAGAAGGTCCGGAGGCAAAAACTAAAGCTTTGGAGGGAACAACAGAAGATCCAGGAGCTCTCAGAACTACCGGAGCTGCCTTTGTAGATTTCTTGCCAAAAGTTCCGGAAGCTACCTTTTCAAATTTCTGACTCACTAAAGCAGGTTGTGTTTTTCTAATTGCATGAAAGTTATGAGATCTAGCAACCATTCTTTCCCTTTTTTGTTGTTTAGCTAGTCTATAACAAAAATCTATGACATGACCATCTCTACCACAGAAGGTACAATGAAATTTAACTTTGTGTTCATGTCTAGATGAGCAAGCAATATTTTTATTTGAAACCGAATGAGACAACACTCCTGCAGATTTGAAAACCACTCCTTTTTGTTTAGGAACTGTTTGAATCAAACCACTTCCTAATGACTTCACAATTTTAGGTGGATGTGCCTTAGCATGAGCATGAGAATCAAAACCTAAACCAGTTTTATCATTGCAAGACTTGGAAGAATTCAGCAGCAAGTTTAGGTTCTTATTCCCATTACAAAACCGATCTAATGTCCTATGCATGTCATCAAGTTTATTGGACAGATCAAGGCAATTTTCACATGAAGTTTTTCCTTTTAGTTTGCAATTGGAACAAAATTTAACTTCATGAGAACGTAAAGCATTGTTCAATATAGAAATTTCATTCATAGCATCTTGCAGTTTTTTATCAAGATCATCACAACTAGAACAATGCAAATCAATAGTAGAACAGCTAGCATCTTTCAAGTTTTTATCATTAAGTGCAGCAAGCTCTTTGTTCTTTTCAATTTCTTCATCAAGTCTATCTAGAGTGGAGGAGTGTGCACTTCTTAATGTGGACAATTGTTCATAGATTAAGTCACATGAGGGACATGCATCATCACTAGGAATCAAAGTTTTTAAACAGTTAATTTCAGATTCTAGTGATTCAATTTTAGCAGCATTAACCCTAAGCTTTTTGTCCATTTTCTTGACAATAATAGTTGCACGAGAAATAGCATCACACATTTCATTGCAGGTAGAACATACATCATCGTCTTCACTGTTGTGTTCTGCATCCTCCTGACTTGATCTTGATCTTGTTATGCCCGCCATGAAGCATAAGTTGGCCAGATCGTCATCATCTTCATCACTTTCAAAGTCTACATCACTTGAACTAAGTTCTTGAAGTGCGGTGATGAAGCTGTTAATCATCTTGCATCCTATGGTACCCTTCTTTTTCTTTTTGTTGGAATTTCCAGAGGAGGTCCGTACCTTGCTTTGTTTTTCTTCCCGGGTGGTCGGACCTGAAAGGTTAGGGCATTCTGTACGAAAGTGTCCTGTTTTACCACATTCAAAACAGCGTTGAGGTCCGGAGCTTCCACTCCTTCTAGTTCTCACATTTTGCAATGCTTTTGAGAATCTAGTAGAGATGAGTGCCAACTCCTCTTCTGGAAATTCTTCGATCTGCTCCACGGTTAGTGAGGACAACAAAGCAAGAGTATTGCAAGATGATGATTGGCCGAAGCTGGACATATCACGTTGTGAAACAAATGCAATAGACTTATTCGGGTTCTTACATGCTAGAATGTCAATTTCATGAGTTTTTAGTTTAGAATAGAGTACATCTAATGTAAGAGAACTCATGACAGTAGATTCACGAATAGATGTTACTTTCATCTCCCAAATTGACATGTCTAATGCACTAAGAAGTTGCCTAGCATTCTCAGCATCAGAAAAATTAACATTGACACTACGTAAGTTGCTGAGAATTTTATTGAAACGAGCAAAGAGGTCATCGATAGACTCACCTGGTTGCATCTCAAAACGCATATATTCATTTTTGAACATATCTTGTTTTACCTCCTTGATTGTGTTGGAGCCTTCATGATAATCACAGATAGCTCTCCAAACATCGTATGCTGATCGGAGGTGCGCGACACGATCAAAGTCGATTTGAGTGAGTCCTTGGATGATCAAGTTTCGGGTTTTGTTGTTGTTGTCGACATCCCGTAGGTTTGTGGCCATGACTTGATCATTGGGTGGTACTACATAAGGCTTATACACCTTCTCCCATATTGCAAAGCCTTGTGCCTGGATGAAAGCCTCCATGCGTGCCTTCCAAACCTGGAAATCAATACCAGCAAACACACAAGGTTTGGCGGAGTACTTCTCCATGATGATTAGTCAAAAACATGTGAAAATCTCAAAGATTAGAGCACTGTGGCTCTGATACCAATTGTAGGATCGAAGAGCACGTGAAAATCTACCATAGGGGGGTGAATGGTAGATTTAAAAATCTTACGCAACGGAAACAATTAAACCTCAATCCCTTCGGCAGAAAAACGATATGTTAAAGAAATCGTGTGTGAGACTAATCTAAATGTGTTTCACCATGAAAAAAGTGATGGATATCAGAGAGAATCAAGTCACGAAGACAACACAGATGGAATCACTCAAATCCGTCGAGAAAAACTCAAGCTATGATCGAAAGATCAAACAATAGTCAATCTGCCCTATCCGAGAAAAAAAACAGTTCTGGAATGCTGCAAAGAAACTCGTGTAGATCATAGACCACAAATCCAATGACCGTGAAATTTTTACATATGACAGATAATAAAGTTGTGAAGACAAACCAAAAAGAATCACGTCAATTGGATCTGTAAAACTCGAGTTATGATAAAACCACCGACGAAAGGTAGTGCTGTCCAGAATTCGACCAGTAAAACTTGTCTGGAACAAGTCAGACGAACAAGGCACAAAAGTTCCTTCAAACTACGAATTTTATTCAATATAACATAAGAGGAACAGCCCCAAAGTCGTGCACCACGAGATCTGGGCTCCCTTGCTTATATAACCAGCCCTTAGGCCAACCCAATATCAACTAGGACTCCAATCCTACTCAGATCACGAATCGTAACTTTCAATAACTGCTCAAGATTCTTCTATACGCAGATAGAAGCAATCTTAAGACTTCCAAACACCTTAGGAACTTATCCCACATTCCTAAACAACTCAAATTCGTGACCCACACGAAATCCTATCATAACCAACTCAAATCTTTCCATATTTGAGTCAAACCCGACTCAGCCGCAGCCTGAGTCCATAACCTAGTCAGTTGGGCCTTTCCTACCAATTCTTTACGTCCGCATCTCTTTATCACGTCTCGGAACCATGTAGCCACGTCCATGCACTCC
This sequence comes from Tuctoria greenei, assembly GCA_036927565.1. Taxonomy (NCBI): domain Eukaryota; kingdom Viridiplantae; phylum Streptophyta; class Magnoliopsida; order Poales; family Poaceae; genus Tuctoria; species Tuctoria greenei. The sequence goes on from JAYESD010000006.1 coordinate 179,386,484, forward strand.
TTCAACACGTGCAAACATCTTCCAATGACGTCCACGATACCTTCATATGCATTGTTCTTGATTCAAGCATGCTGCGCAACCTCCTGATCAGCTCAACCACAATTCCTCCTGAATTTGGTTAATGGAACCTCATCTCCTCCCTGAGACTAGTCCAATGGATCCCATCACCAGCCATGACTTGAACTCAAGCAACACCTGCACATGAATAAACAACCAATCCATACGAGCCCAAGTCCTTGACTTCACTCAAGTTAGTTCCGAACACAACACCTTACGTGAGAACCTTACATAAGCATGTTGCAAAACCACAGTAACACGATATCATCCATATCAACCAAAACGCACCAAAAACTTAGTAAAAGAATACTAAGCAAACTTTCCAACAATGTAAAGCAAGTACGAAACATTGCAAATGAAAAGTAGAAGCACTACAGTCAAGTTCCGGACCTTGCCAGAGCAACCCGGACCTTGAGCCGGAGCTAACAAAAGCAAGTAGAACCTAGCGCCGGAGCTTACCAAAACTAGTACAACAAAGCTCCCGCCAGAGCGTACCAAAACTAGTAGATCCTAGCACCGGAGCTTACCATAAAGTACGTCGGAGCTTAGCAAAAGCATTACGGAGCTATCAAATATATGCCGGAACTATCAAAGACATGCCGGAGCTAAAGATAAAGCTCGCCGGAGCTAACCAAAGCTAGTCGGACCTTACCAAGAAGTCGGACCTAGCTTCGAACATAGCCGGAGCTACCCAAAACAAGCGGGACCTACCGTCGGACCTTGCTATAGCTCGGAGCTAGAGTCAGACCTTGATAAAAAGGTGTTTTGGTGATATTCGAAACTTTTATCATCAAAGCCAAGTATATTCACTACTAGCCAATGTATTCAGCACATATAGGTCTTACAAAATCGATGAAATGTGGATGAAGAATCGTCTGAGGATGTGCGGGGAAGAGTTTCCTCACACCTTGGGGCTTGAATCCACGGATTGGAATCGATTTTTGGTGGATGGAATAAAAAATCGCCAATTTGGGGGCACGATTTCGGTGTTTGAAAAGAGAGTGTGTATGAAAGTGAACAGTCGGGGATCCCCCTAAGGAGGTTAAGTCCTCAGAGGTTGGATTAGTCTGGTTGCAGACCCGAACTTGGTCCCGACTACTCAAAGGGGTTGGACTCGTCCGAACCAGGGACAGACTAGTCCGTTTGGTACTTGTCCGTCAAAACTCGGGGAAGCTGGACTCCGGAATTGTCTTGCAAGAAGGCAAACTAGTTCGGTCCAAAGGTTGAAAATACATATATATTTGGGTTTCCATGAGAGATTTGATCCTTTTGGACAAGTTTTCATAAAAGATCTTTGCAAATATGGTCAGTAAGCAATCAACAACCAAACAATGACCATTATTTACAAAGATTCAATAATTTCAAATAGTTTTGTAGAAAATTGAGGGGGATGAGTTTTTTGCAAGCATGCATAAATTTTGAATTAAATACAAGTAACAATCAGATGTACAAGATTCAAGCCACATTTTTAGAATATAAGATATTGAGATCACTCCTAAGTTCACAAAATTTTTTCTCATCAAGGGCTTGGTGAAGATATCGGCCAATTGTTTTTCGATTCTCACATGGTAAATAACTATGTCTCTTTTTATGTAGTCATCTCTCAAGAAATGATGGCGGGTATCAATGTGCTTGGTCCTTGAATGTTCAACTGGATTGTGGGCTATTTTTATGGCACTCTCATTGTCACATAGAAGAGGGATATGGTGCAAGTTTGTGCCATAGTCCCTAAGACTTTGCCGCATCCAAAGAAGTTGTGCACAATAACTTCTGGATGCAACATACCCTGCTTCGACTATGGAGAGAGTAAAGGATTTTATTTCTTTAAGGACCAAGATACTAGGGACCTACCCAAGAGTTAGCAAGTCCCAAAATTATTCTTTCTATGGACTTTGCACCCCGCATAATGCACATTAAAATATCCAATGATATTAAACTTGTGGCCCTTGGGTAACCAAAGTCCTAGGCTTGGTGTGCGAACCAAATATCAAAGAATTCTCTTCACGACGATCAAATGACACACCTTGGGAGAAGCTTGGAATCGAGAACACATACACACACTTAGCATTATATCGGGCCTAGATGCAAATAAGTAAAGCAATGAACCAATCATGGAACAATAGACCTTTTGGTCCACACTTGGACCATCTTCATTAAGATCGAGGTGCCCATTGGTTCCCTGGAGTCTTGATGGGTTTTGCTTTGTCCATGTCAAACTTCTTGAGTATGTCTTGCATGTACTTCATTTGACTTATGAACGTGCCTTCCTTGTGTTGCTTCACTTGAAATCCTAGGAGGAACTTCAACTCCCCCATCATGGACATCTCAAACCTTTCGGTCATTATCTTTGAAAACTCATCACAAAAAGTTTTGCTAGTAAAACTAAATATAATGTCATCGACATATATTTGGCAAACAAATAAATCATCATTGAAATGCTTAATGAAGAGACTATAGTCAGCCTTCCCAATTTTGAAACCATTTTGAGTTAGAAAGTTTATAAGGCACTCATACCAAGCTCTAGGAGCTTGTTTGAGGCCATAGAGAGCCTTACGCAATTTGTAGACATGGTTTGGGAAGTCTTGATATTCAAAGCCGGGGGATTGCTCCACATACACTTTTTCTTTAATTGGACCATTGAGAAATGCACTTGTCAAAGTGTTCCAACGACACTTTCCACGGTACTACTAAGAAGTAACCCACAAAGGTTCGTATTTAGGAAGGGATCAAAATCAAGATCCAAGAAAAAGGTGACGCAGGGAATTTTATGCAATTCGAGCCACCTAAGCGTAATACCCTACTCCGCAGGGTGTTTGTGTATTGGATTGCTATGATAAATTATACTCGTGAGCTAGTATAAATGACATCGGCCTTGGATGGCTTTTGATCGCTTTTGTTCTACCGTGCAGCATAGTCCTTTTATATGCCAAAGACTGGCTGTTATAGTATGTGCCATGGCCCAACAGGTGGCCCCAGAAGCAATAACAACCCTATACATGATCAATGGGTGTTAAGGAGGTTAATATTGTGATAATGTGCCTTAATAGCAGCGTTATCGATCTTGATAGTCCTCTGATCGTGCGTCATTAATACAACTTTAACATCATGTTAACCAGGTCTTGTAACGACCAATTGATATCCGTTGAATGTCTGTGCTGTTGGAGATCCTGAAGTCTTCCCGTTATAGACATAGATCCGTACGTGTGACACGTGGCAGCTCTAGAGCTTCCCTCTGCAGGGAGGTAGGACCGGAGCTACTAGACACATGGCAGCACCAGAGCTTCCCTTGTTGGGGAGGCAGGTTCGGCAGCCTAGGACACGTGGCACCGTTGAAACCATCCTAAGGAGGGAGGCAGGTCCGGCACTGCGGGACACATGGAAAGGTCGGAGCCACTCTAAGGAGGGAGGCAGATCTAGCACAATGAGACACATGGCAATGCTTGAGCCACCCTAAGGGGGGAGGCAGATCCGGCACTACAAAACACGTGTTTTCTCTGAAAGTCCACAATACTGAGAGGTGGAACTCAACGCGTCTTATAGTATGAAGGGATATCTGGTATGCAGGGTATTGACAATAGCCCCCGAGCCCACCTCTGGTGAGATTGTGAGGTTTCGATGCCGCGGGTGGGGCCATTATCTCTCCCGTGGTGTTGCTTCAGTTTTCCTTTTGAGACACGCGACCCTTCTTGATTTGGTAGGTGAGATACATGACGTGCATATCTCACGCAATTGAAGGACAATGGTTCCCAATACAAGTTTTGTATTGGTTCTAGCGCAAGATTTGTAGTCCTGTCAGGCCGCTACCCTCGGGCTTCCAACTTCTCATCATGACAACGGTTTACCTTGTGTGACTTTTTTGGCAAAGTGGACTCAGGCCCCGTTGTCATTGATGAGGTAACTTTGTTGAGTGTGATTATGGTCTGGATGCAGTTGCCATCCAAGCATTGCAGAGGCTTAATAAAGGAAAAGACATTGCAAGGGGAGAAAACTCTTACGCTCCGATATGTTTTTGCTCATAGAGTTCTCCGCTTGAACCCTTGCATCGCACTCTCACTTTTGCTTCACTTTGCGCCGATGGAACTCGAACTTCCTCTTGGCAAGATTATGAGCGAGAGAGATCTTACAATAGTCCAAAAGCTGATGGGCTGGCAGAGCGACTCTGTCAACAATGCTATTCGCTGCGGCAAGCTCCCGTTCAAGAAGGATTCCCCCGGCAACATTGTCTACTTTTCCGCGTATGCTATGGTTGGGCTGGTTCCTCCAGTACCCAACTTCTTGCTGATGCTGCTTGAGTCATACGGGCTCCAACTCCATCATCTCGAACCTCATTCGATCTTGCTGGTGGCGATCTTCGTCCACTTCTACAAGATGTGGGTAAGCGTGCCACCCTGCGTGTCGCTGTTTTGGCCTTCTTCACACTCTGGGTGATAGACAAAGGTAACCACTTGTTGGGATGGCGTAGGAATCCCCCATACAAGTACATGAAGTCTGAAAGTGCATCTAGGATCCCCGTGGGTTTTGGATGATTGATGATGATAATTAAGTGACTAATGAGCTCAGTGATCTTAAGCACAGGTGTGGACTCAAGTGGAAACACAATCCCTCAAAAAGGACAAGGATGAAAACGGCGATGTCAACTCGAAAAGGAGAAACTAGGGTTTCTAGTGTGTCAAGTTTAGACTAGCCAAATATATGTGAGGGTGTGTGTGTAAAGTGCATTGACATCAAGTTGGAAGCTCAAAGCGGTTTAGAGATCAAACCTATTGAGAGAAGAGAGTTGAAAGCAGTCTGGCAGGAGTGGTTGGACTAGTCCGTGCAGGTGGCAGGACTAGTCCGCTCCTGGCTGGCCAAGTCCATTTTCAGCCGGACCAGAAGGGTCTGACTGAGTTTGGACTAGTCTGTAGTGGGACGTACTAGTCCGGGTAGTCGTGAAGTGGGTTTTGGGGACTAAGTCCCAAAACTACGGACTTGTCCATTTTGGTCTGGACCAAGAGGTCCTGACTAAGATCGGACTAGTCCGGATTTGAGAGAAGTCGATGCTTCAGCGACTAAGTCTGGGTAGGCCGGACTAGTCCGCCCTGGGGGCCAAACTTGTCCGTGGTCTCCAGACTAGTCCATTTTCACACGGAACAAAAGGTTTTGTGTGAGATTAGACAAATCCGGTGTGGGATGGACTAGTTTGTTGTTGAAGTGACCGTTTGAATTTGAAGTTTGACGGGTAGTGTGACGATTGCCATGCAGTGCGACAGTTGTCAGGGATGTCAGTGGTCCCCTAGGCCGGACTAGTCCGGGCTGTAGGCTGGACTAGTCCGCTCATCTGTTGAAGTCAGCAGTATGGGCTGGGAACCTCTATAAATAGAGGACCCCTAGGTTCATTTGAACCAACCTTTGAGCAAGTTGAAACCCTAGCGCTGCCTCAACAACCTTGAGCCTCCAAAAAGCCTCCTTGCCTACATTCCCTCTAAAACTAATTCTCGTGTGGATTAGGGTTTAGTGAGGTGAAGAAGAGGAAGAACACCGCTCTTTGGCTCTCGGTTTGATCTCTTGCACTCTGTAAATCTTTGTGATCTGTGGCTTGAGTTGATCTTGGTGATTTGAGATTGTATTTGTGGTGGGAGCCTCAGATTGTGAGAAGCCCCAACGAATCTTGTATTCACCCATTTGTGATAGTTGAAGAACCAAGTTAGGCCCGTGTGGTAAACTTGGTGAGGGAAGGGTTGTTGAACCCGGTCCTTCGTGGACTCCTGAACGGGGACGTAGGTTCCTTGTGTCCCTTGTGTACTTTGCTTTAACTTATTGCTCATTGCTTTTAGGGTTAGTCTTATCGTTTTGTTCATCACTTTTGTTTCGTCATGATCCTTAGCTTCATACTTTCCATATAACGTGTTAAGGTTCACTAAGTCATTCTAACACACTTTGCATCACAAGAATCGAACAAAAACTTGTTAGAAACCCTTTTTAGGCTTTTCCCTGTAGGTGGAACGAACTAGTCCGCCCCTGGACCAGACTAGTCTGCCCAATGAGTATTAATCTTGTTTTATTAAGTTATTTCAGGTCGATTAGCCTATTCACCCCCCTCTAGGCAACTTCCATTGGTATCAGAGCAGGACTCTCCCAAAAGAGTCTAACAACTCCGAGAGAAGATGGTCGGAGTGGGGTACAAAGAAGTCTTAACCAGTGAGGTCCAATCAACCCCAGAAGAGATTCTCTTCTATCAAGACAAATCAACGGATGACGAAGAGATTCGCTAGCTCAAGGCGAAACTTCGAGAGAAGTTGAAGATTCCCAAGGATGACACCTCAACCTCCACATCGAGTGGCACAATCAACTACAACCAACAAGGCTACAACTATGAACGCCTTGTCTCCAACAACCACTACCTTTCCATCCCATTGGAGAAGCCTCCCCAATTCGATGGAACCGACTACGGGATGTGGAATCACAACATGAAGATCCACCTTGTGTCACTCAACCCCTCACTATGGCAAATCGTGTTGACCGGGGTGCACATCCCAAAGAATGAAGAAGATATCACTCCGGAGTGAGCCGTGCTCCTTCACCGTAATGCCCAAGCGGCCGGAGTGATCATCTCATCTCTCTCAAGAGATGAGTTCAACCGAGTGGATGGACTTGAGGTGGCCAATGACATTTGGGACACTCTCAAGATGGCTCATGAAGGCAACTGAGTCGTGAGAGAAGGAAAGATTGAGCTCATTGAAGGAGAGCTCGGGAGGTTTGCCATTATGGATGGTGAATCTCTCCAAGAGATGTACAACCGCCTAAAGATACTCATCAACAAGAGTAGATCTTATGGCTGTACCAAGTGGACGGACCACGAGGTGGTGAAGAGGATGATTCGGCCATTCATGCCTAGAAACGTCTCTCTTTGCTCCATGATCTGAGAAAGCTCGGGGTTTGCCAAAATGAACCCGGAGGAGGTCCTTGGGAGGATCATGAACCACAAGATCAAGGAGAAGGAGGCGCTCTTCTACAATGACCTCCAAAGGTTCACCACCTCGAAGATGAAGGATGTTGCACTCAAAGCGACATCCTCCTCAAAAGAGCAAAATGAAGATGATGAGGAGAACCTTGAAACCAATGAGGAAGAGGCCTTCTTCATCAACAACTTCAATAGGATGATGAGGAGAAGAAAAGGAGGATACAAGCATGAGAGCAAGAGCAAAGAAAAGGCAAGGCCCAAAACCAAGAGGGCTTGCTACAACTGTGGCGAGTACGGGCACTTCATTTTAGATTGCCCACATGAAGATGGCAAGAAGAAGAAGGAGGGCAAGCCACAAGAGAAGAAGTTCTACAAGAAGAAGAGGCCCTCCGGTCATGCTCACATAGGCAAGGAGTGGGACTCTAACGATGAGTCCTCCTCATCCGAAGATGAGGAGAAGATGGCAACCATAGCCATTGGGAGGAGCTCCAAGGGAAGCAGCTCTTCCCCAATCTCTACGACCACAAGCCAACTTGCCCCATGGCAAAACAAGGAAGGAGAAAGGTTAATTCTAACTCATCCTCTTCCATATGCTCCCATGATGATTTTGATAGTGCTAGCGAAAATGAACACCTGTTTAAGGATATAAGTAAGAGCACATTGAGAAGAATGAAATTGCTTTCGAATGAGATTTTTGAGAAGGAGGAGCTCATAGATAGGCAAGAGGACATGCTTATCCAAGAAAAGGAAAGATGTAAAGAGCTCATTGAGCTCCTTGAGCTTGATAGAGAGAAGATCAAGGCATTAGAGCATGAACTTACTCTAAGCAAGAGAACATGCTCAAGTCTTGAGGAGACAACCATTGAGCTCAAGGACGAACTTGGCAACTTGTCAAAAGTTAACAAGACCCTTGAGACTCAAGTTGAGTCCCTTAGGACTAATGTAGCCTCTTCCTCCAAAAGCTTATCCTCCTCAAAGGTTGCATCCGAAGCAATCTCTACTTGCAAATGCTCTAACTTGATCCTTAAATTAAAGGATGAGCTTAAGCTATCTCAAGGCAAACAAGCACCTAAGGGTGGCATCTTTGACAAATATAAGGTGGTGTATGCACAAAGTGCATACACCAACACAAGACCTCCCAATGTCAAAGATGGTCTTGGTTATACTAGAGGTGGAAAACAAAATGCCAAAGACTCCAAGTATGGCAAAGACTTCATCGTCTTTGTCAAGGGAAGCTCATCCACAACTAAAATTGGCAAGAGCACTTCAACTAGCACTTACTTGTCTAAATCTGAACCGCATCCTCTATTTCATGATTTTGATGCATCATATGTTTTGATGAGGAACAGGTATGGCAAAGTATATGCTAGATATGTTGGGCCACTCCGCAAGAGCCTCAAGCCTTGCGTGTGGGTGCCCAAATGCCTTACCACTAATGTCAAAGGACCCAACTCCGCTTAGGTACCTAAAAGGAAGGCATAATCTTGTTTTGTAGGCGTACTCCTCCGGTGGATCCAAATGGGTGCTCGATAGTGGGTGCACAAATCACATGACCGGAGAGAGGAAGATGTTTGAGGAGTATGAGCAACATTATGATCCAAATGAAGGGATCCTCTTTGGGGACAATAGCCGAGGGAAGATCCTTGGCTCCGGTAAAATTGTCATCTCTCCCCAACACACTCTTTCTCACGTTTTGCATATTGATTCTCTAGACTATAACCTCTTGTCCATATCACAATTATGTGACAAGGGTTATAATTGTGTTTTCACTAATGAGGGTGTGAGCGTCCTGAGAAGGAGTGATAACTCAATCTCTTTTAAGGGTGTCCTCAAGGTAAAGCTTTATCTTGTGGATTTTGCCTTAAATAAAGCTCAACATGACACATGCTTAATGGCGAAAACCAACATGGGATGGCTTTGGCATAAATGGCTAGCCCATGTTGGGATGAGGAACTTACAAAAGCTTCTTAAGGGCGAGCACATCCATGGTTTGAATAATGTTGTCTTTGAAAAGGATAGGCCATGTAGTGCTTTCCAAGCAGGGAAGCAAGTGGGAGCTCAACACCCCTCCAAGAACATCATGACGACAACAAGATCGTTGGAGCTGCTACATATGGACCTTTTCAGGCCAATAACCTACATTAGCATTTGCGGTAACAAATATGGTCTTGTTATTCTTCACGATTTTTCTCGTTTCACTTGGGTGTTCTTCTTGCATGATAAGGGTGAAAGTCACGATGTCCTCAAGAGGTTCTTAAGAAGAGCTCAAAATGAGTTCGCCTCAAGAATCAAAGCTATAAGAAGCGACAATGGCACCGAGTTCAAGAACACTCAAGTGGAAGAATTCTTGGATGAGGAGGGCATCAAGCATGAATTTTCAGCTCCATACCCCCCTCAACAAAATGGGGTGGCGGAACGGAAGAATAGGACACTCATAGATATGTCAAGGACAATGCTTGATGAGTACAAGACATCGGATCAGTTTTGGGCAGAGACGGTTAACACCGCTTGCCACGCTGTCAACCGATTATACCTCCACCGCCTCCTCAAGAAGACTCCCTATGAGCTTCTAGTTGGTAAGAAACCCAATGTCTCTTACTTTTTTGTTTTTGGGAGCAAGTGCTATATTCTTAACAAGAAGCCTAGGACTTCGAAGTTTGCTTCAAAGTCCGATGAAGGTTTCTTGCTTGGTTATGACTCAAACACTCACGCCTACCGTGTCTTCAACAAAACCTCCAGAATTGTTGAAATAGCACGCGACGTGGTGTTTGATGAAACTAATGGCTCCCAAGTGGAGCAAGTTGATAAAAGTGTGCTAGATCAAGAAGACTCTCCACAAGAAGCTCTTAGGAGGATGGCACTTGGAGATGTTCGACCACAAGAACAACCTCAATGCTCAAGTGACCAACAACAAGATGATGCAAGTAATCCCCCACGCGATCAAGTTGAAGATGGACAAGTGGCACCTCAAAACCATCAAGAAGACGAAAGTCAAGGGGGAGGCATTCATCAAGGGGGAGATCAAGAAGAAGAAGAAGATGATGATGACTCAAGAGCTCAACCTCCACATCCTCGCGTGCATCAAAGTGTTCACCGAGATCACCCCGTTGACAACATACTACGAGATATTACTAATAGGGTAATCACACATTCTCGTGTTGCAAATTTTTGTGAACATTACTCCTTTGTCTCTTCTTTGGAGCCCCATAAGTTTGAATATGCCTTGAGAGACCCGGATTGGGTGGTGGCCATGCAAGAGGAGCTTAACAACTTTGAGAGGAACAAAGTTTGGGAGCTTGTCAAGCATCCACAAGCAAATGTTGTGGCCACAAAGTGGGTGTTCCACAACAAGCAAGATGAACATGGTGTTGTGACAAGGAACAAGGCACCACTTGTGGCCAAGGGGTACTCACAAGTCAAAGGTTTGGATTTTGATGAAACCTTTGCTCCCGTAGCTAGGCTAGAGTCAATTCGTATATTACTTGCCTTTGCTACTCACCATGATTTTAAGCTCTACCAAATGGACGTCAAGAGTGTGTTCCTAAATGGCCCAATCAAGGAGGAAGTCTTTGTGGAGTAACCACCGGGCTTCGAAGAGCACATCCGGGACATGCCAATTCTTGGGTAGATCCTTAGTGTCTTGGTCCTCTAAGAAACAAAATTACATTGCTCTTTCCACAGCCGAAGCGGAGTATGTCGCAGCCGGAAGTTGTTGTGCACAACTTCTTTGGATGAGACAAACTTTAAGTGATTATGGTATAAACTTGCGCCATATTCCTCTCCTATGTGACAATGAGAGCGCCATCAAAATAGCCCATAATCCGGTTGAGCATTCAAGGACCAAACACATAGACATTAGACACCACTTCTTGAGAGATCATTCCTTAAAGGGGGATATAGTGATTTCCCATGTGAGAACCAAGAACCAACTAGCCAACATATTCACCAAGCCCCTAGATGAGAAGCAATTTTGTGAGCTTAGGAGTGAGCTCAATATCTTAGATTCTCGAAATGTGGCTTGAAATATGCACATCTGAATGTTTACTTTTTGCCTTATTCAAAAGAATGCATGTGGTTGAAAAATTCATCTCTATCTCGATTTTCTTCAAAATATTTGAAAAACTAGTGACTTTGTGAGTTACGGCCATAGTTTGAATGTTGATTTCTTACTGACCATATTCATAAAGTTTTGTTGTGGCAATATGTCCAAAAGGATCAACTAGTGGATAAAACTCAAATATATATGTTTACAGCCTCCTTTGACCGGACTGGTCTAGGTCTGGTCCGCTGATCAGACTAGTCCGGCCCCTGGGGACTTAAACCCCCCAGGAGGCGGCCGACCCCTCCTCTTCTCTTTTGCTGTGTCTCTCTCTCCCACGCGCGCGAAACCACCCTCCTTTGGCGATTTTTGATTCCAACCACCAAAAATCGTTTCAAATTCATGCATTGGAAGCCCCAGAGGTGTGGAAAACTTTCCCCAATCACTCGCGATGCGATCCATCCCTGATTCCATCGTTGTCTCAAGATTTGAAGAGGTATCCCTCACTTTTCAAAATCTTGCCTCATTCTTGTTCATTGAGTTTTTGATAGATGCCTCTTCATTAAAGTTGCTTCTAGTGACCTTGTGATCATAGCCTAGGAATATTGCGACTTGATTCCAAATTTTCTCAAAAAACCATTAGAGTTAGGGTTTAACTTGTGTAAACCGGACTAGTTCGGTGCCAGGCGGACTAGTTCGCCCGGCGTACTAGTCTGCCCCTTGGCAGACAAGTCCGGTGTACACAGGTCAAACTCCAACTTTGGTTGTTTCTCGATATTTCTTTCGCATTATTCCGACTCCTTGACCTTCTATCTTATAACTTCTATTCTTTTCAGCTGAAATGGCCGCTCCTCGCTGTTCCGCTTCTCCCCCCACTGACCCCGAGTGTGAGGCGGAGCAGCTTCGCCTTGCCGAAGAACGGGCAAGAGCCGAGGTTGAGGCTCCCGAGAAGTTTCTCGAGCAGCATGAAAGGGCAAAAGCGGCCAAGAAGCAACAAGCAAGGGCATCATCTTTGGCCTATAACGAAGATGAAGCAATGGCTCGGGCCATTGAGGAGTCCTGCAAGGAACTCCGAAGAAGAAGAGAGAGGAGCGCGAGGCTCATAACTCTCAGGCCGCTACTGCACAGGTCTCCAAGAGGAAGAGACTTGTGACACTTGGAGAGAAAGACAAGGGCAAGGAGCCAGCCCCAGAAGAAATTGATGAATGCCGAATCGAGCGAGATCCGAAGAAGGGCAAGGCTCCGGATCCAGTAGAGCCCAAGAAAAGGAAGCCCACAGTGAAGATACCGGCGAAGAGAGCTGCATGCCCTATAATCAAGGAGAAAGGAAAAGCCAAACCCATTGGCCCCTTGGAAGTGCACACTCCCGAGAGGAACCCCAACAGGCAGCGTGAAATAGCTGCCAATGTCTTCCATGGAAAGGGAGCCGAGAAAGCAAGAAGGCTCCGAACGGACAAGGTATACAAGTATGAAAGGAGCACCGCCGACCCTCGGTTTTGGTGTGACTTTCATTGTGATTATTACCGTCTTGTCTACCAAAGCATGAAGAAGCCTGTGATTGAAGCACAATGGGTAGACTGGGAATACATGGCCAAGAAGCAACATTCTGCTTTTGATGCGATCATTGAAGCAGCTGAGCACCATGTGCTCAAGAAGATCATGGGATTCAAGTACGACTGGAACATTGAAGTCATCCTGCAGTTTTATTCCACCATCTACTTTGGCACCTCTAGTGATAGACGGATCATATGGATGATGCATGGCGAGCATCTTTCAGTCACATTTGAGGAGTTTGCCAAGATTCTAGGTCTTGAGGATCACCTGGATCATGAGATAATCATCTCTAACCTCAAGGCTGTAGACCGAGATGAGCTGGCCTACATGTATCCGAGTCATGTTCAGTATGATGTCGAGCATGCTCGTAATATCAATCCTTTCTACAACATTCTGAATAGGATCCTGAGGCGGACAATAGCACCAAAGGATGGTGATGCAGGGGTGATACAAGGCAACTTGAGGCACCTGCTACTTCTTATTGATGGGGAGGAGAAGTTCAATCTCGTCGATTACATCTTCGATGACATTTTCAACATCTCGCATACCCCCAACCGTGCTTGCGGGTATGCCCTCTACATCATGTATCTCATTGAGAAGGTGTCGGGCGTGACCTTCGTCAAGGATGTGACTCGTCGCCCGCTCCATCCTTAGAAGCCTCCTGCAGTACCGCCTCCTCCTCGCTGGAAGAATGCGGAGCCTCCCTCTCACTCGGCGATGCCAGCTCTCCCCCCCGTGGCGCATCCTTCCCCGCCTCCGTGTCAATCCATGAGCGCTTTCTTCAAGTGCTTCAAGGCGATCTTCACCTCCTACCGAAAGCAGGAGATTCGGAACCAGAGGGCACACAAGCGCCAAGAGAAGTACCTCAAGGCGGTTTGACAAGCTAGAGGTTCCTATGTCCTCTCTGAAGGCGAGCGATAGGGAGATCACTCCATCTCCAAACTTCACCGTCGACGAGCTCGCCCAGCTCCAGAGCTCTTCTCAGGCAGCTCCTTCGGCTCATGCCTCCGACAACGATGAAGATGACCACGAGGTCCCGGAGGCCACGGAGAGCGACTCCGACGCTGAGGCCGATGATAGTGAGGACGGCGATGACTAAGTGGATAGGGTCCGTAGTTCCCTTCTTCTTTTCCTTTTTGGTGTCTTGATGCCAAAGGGGGAGAGTTAGATGGGAGTTAGATGGGGGAGAGTTAGAAAGGAGGGTAATTAGGTGTAACCCTTTATTTTGGATCCTTGGACATGTTGCACTTCTTATTGTAATATTTATGTCATGTCAGATATTTAAATTTGTACAAGACTATGTTTTGAATGTTTAATATCAATATGATGCTTTGAATGTCTATCTTTTAATCATATTCATATTTATTATGTCTTGTCACAAATTGTTGAGCACAACACGTAGGCACCCCACCAAAATGTGTGTTTGTATGAAGGACTTCCTCAATCTCTTTAATGATGCATTCATTGAGGGGAAGTCACTCATACATTCGCCCGTTATGAAAACCAAATTCATACTCTTATATGTGGAGACTTAATGTGTTGTCATCAATTACCAAAAAGGTGGAGATTGAAAGTGCATCTAGGATCCCCGTGGGTTTTGGATGATTGATGACGACAATTAAGTGAATAATGAGCTCAGTGATCTTAAGCACAGGTGTGGACTCAAGTGGAAACACAATCCCTCAAAACGGAAAATGATGAAAACGGCGATGTCAACTCGTAATGGAGAAACTAGGGTTTCTAGTGTGTCGAGTCTAGACTAGCCAAATATATGTGAGGGTGTGTGTGTAAAGTGCATTGAGATCAAGTTTGGAGCTCAAAGCGGTTTAGAGATCAAACCTATTGAGAGAAGAGAGTTGAAAGCAGTCTGGTAGGAGTGGCCAGACTAGTCCGTGCAGGTGGCCGGACTAGTCCGCTCCCATCTGGCCAAGTCCATTTTCAGCCGGACTAGAAGGGTCTGACTGAGTCGGACTAGTCCGTAGTGGGACGGACTAGTCCGGGTAGTCGTGAAGTGGGTTTTGGGGGCTAATTCCCAAAACCACGGACTTGTCCGTTTTGGTCCGGACCAAGAGGTCCTGACTGAGATCGGACTAGTCCGCCTTGAGGCCGGACTAGTCCGGGTTTGAGAGAAGTCGGTGCTTCAGCGACTAAGTCTGGGTAGGCTGGACTAGTCCGCCCTGTGGGCCAGAATAGTCCGTGGTTTCCAGACTAGTCCTTTTTCACACGGAACAAAAGGTTCTGTGTGAGATCGGACTAGTCCGGTGTGGGCCGGACTAGTCCATTGGTGAAGTGACCATTTGAATTTGATGTTTGGTGGGTAGTGTGATGATTGCCGCACAGTGCGACAGTTGTCAGGGACGTCAGTGGTCCCCTAGGCCGGACTAGTCCGCCCATCTGCTAAAGTCAGTAGTATGGGCTGGGAACCTCTATAAATAGAGGACCCCTGGGTTCATTGGAACCAACCTTTGAGAAAGTTGAAACCCTAGCGCCGCCTCAGCAACCTTGAGCCTCCAAAAAGCCTCCTTCTTGCCTACATTCCCTCTAAAACTAATTCTTGTGTGGATTAGAGTTTAGTGAGGTGAAGAAGAGGAAGAACACCGCTCTTTGGCTCTCGGTTTGATCTATTGCACTTTGTAAGTCTTTGTGATCTATGGCTTTAGTTGATCTTGGTGATTTGAGATTGTATTTGTGGTGGGAGCCTCAGATTGTGAGAATCCCCAATGAATCTTGTATTCACCCCTTTGTGATAGTTGAAGAACCAAGTTAGGCCGTGTGGTAAACTTGGTGAGGGAAGGGTTGTTGAACCCGGTCCTTCGTGGACTACTCAACAGGGATGTAGGTTCCTTCGTGGGATCGAACCTCGGGAAAAAATCCTTGTGTCCCTTGTGTACTTCGCTTTCACTTATTGCTCATTGCTTCTAGGGTTAGTCTTATCGTTTTTGTTCATCACTTTTGTTTCATCGTGATCCTTAGCTTCATACTTGCCATATAACATGTTAAGGTTCAATAAGTCATTCTAACACACTTTGCATCACAAGAATCGAACTAAAACTTGTTAGAAACCCTTTTTAGGCTTTTCCTCGTAGGTGGAACGGACTAGTCCGCCCCTGGACCGGACTAGTCCGCCCCCTGAGTATTAATCTTGTTTTATTAAGTTATTTCAGGTCGATTAGCCTATTCACCCCCCTCTAGGCAACTTTCAAAGTCCTTTCCTTCCGAAAAGTGGGAGACCTGACTGGGTAGTTATCCGGGTGGACCATCACGACTGACTAAAGATGCCAGAAGGGTTCCCGACGATGGAGTCTGACTCCTGGAAGCAGCTCCCATAGATGACTGAAGAGCACAACCCCGTGCTATCAAGAACCGGGAACTTGGTCTACGGAGGATTGATGTCTCTGATGGTCCTCGACAACTTCCTAACTAACCTCTATGCTCCATCTGTCGTGCCTTCTACATCTGCGTTAGAGGTCGATGAGCTCCTGAAACTCAGAGCTATAGACGTTGAGCTATTGGAGTCCATGCTTGTTCCATGGGCCCTGACAACTATTCCGGAAGACATGGGGGAACCAGAGGAACCTCAGGCAGGTCCTGTGCCAATCCCCCTGGACATGAAGATTGATAACACCTGCTCAAGCCTTTGCCCAGTTCAGCTCGCCTTCGACTACGAGCGCAAGGCCCTGGAGGATGAGCGTGACAACCTAAGGCGTTGATGCAAACTGCTCTACTTGAAAACGAAGTTGATGTACTCTCGGCTAGCAGACCTAAGGGATTGGTTGGAGGCTGAGAAAGCTCAGCACACGCATCTGAAGAACGCGCTGGATGAAAGAGAGGCTACTATAAAAGCCCTTTATGACATGACTCAGAAGATCTACGAGCATGCCATGAAATTCAATGAATTTGTAGATGGTCGCTTGAAGAGTCTCAACGCTTTGAGGGAACAACTCCTCAAGCGACGAGATGAATTAGACAATAAGGAGGATGAGATCTAGATGAGAGATGCTGAGATCTCTCAGAACTTAGAGCGCGGTGAGCAGGACTTGGCTCACCGCATTAAGGAATTCAAGTCATGTTGTGATAGAGAAAATCACCAAGTATGGCTGCCAAGAGAAGGAGTTAGTAAGCGAGAAAGTGTCATCTCTGCCAGGGAAAACAAGGTGAAGGTTAAGGGGTGGGACCTTGCGGATAAGCAAGACCGCTTGAACCTCCGAGGGAAGCAAATCGCTGACCAAGAGAGGCAGCTGGCTAAATGGATTTAGCAGCATGCTAAAGAAGTCGAGTGGTTCTCGAAGGAGGGCTCTGCAGATCTATCATATGCAAGAAAGTCACTGAAGAGCTCCGGGGTCCCAGCGGGTTTGGGACTTCCTTGGGCGAGCAGAAAATGCTCTGACGCCACTGGGGTTCAGTTTGGTCCGACCGGTTGACCCGGAGCCAGAGATGGACAAAGCTTTAATGGCGCTCAACTCTGCTGGAGCTAAGCTGGATGCGCTAGAAGATGTGATCAGCGACTAGCTCGAGACTGAGGGAAGATCCTTGGCAAATAATGTCATAGAATATGTGTTGACATGCTTCTGAAGCCATATTCCCTCTATGCCTCTAGCTCCGGTGATTGATGGAGCATCGTCGTATAGGAAGAAGCTGCCAAGGCAAGCAACCAAGAAGCCGCTCGGAAGGTTGATGGGTACTACCAGCGGAACTACAGTAGCTAGAATCCTTCCCTATTGTACCTTCATCTTGTAAATCTCCAAATTTTGATGTGAATGAAATCCTTTTAAATTCCATTTTTGTCTTCAATGTTTCATTATCTTTATCTTGTTGGCCCCCTGGTAGATGTGGTCAATTGAGGACATCTACCATAAGGATTTTAGCAATGTCTTGAATTTTTTATAGCTCCGAACTCGTAACTAATGTGATAGCTCCGAGGTCCGGGTTCTGCATCTAAAATCTCCAAGGACCCTTTGCCACGTTCTTGACCTCGATGATAGGCCCCCTGGGAGTTGTCAGAGCCTTGTTGCTTCGACGGTACCCACTATCAATGTATGAAACATCAACAGTGAGCCCCCTGGGTGTTGTCGGAGATTAGTTGCTTTGAGGGTGCCCACTATCAATGTATGAAACGTCGATGACGGGCCCCCTGGGTGATGTTGGAGTTAGTTGCTTTGGCAGCATCCACCATCAGCGTGCAGATCACCGACAATTGTTATTTTTCCTGCACATTTGAGAAAAGAAAAGCAGTAAAATTCATCCTCTTGCCTATAGCTTATTTCTAGATTATTATCCTTCTTTGAATTTTAGATCCCAACAAACTCATTGTGACAATATAAGTATACTGAATAAACTTCCGTAGGTCCATACGCTTTTCGGACCCACCTTACTGAGACCGACCAGAATAGGTAGAGCGGCGTACTTAGGGTGCTGGACCAGCTTATGTCGATAGCACACTCCGGACCTATCATTGGCATTGGTTTTTAGGCGAGTAGGCCATCTAGCAATACTAGGATCCACTAGAAGATTATCAATAAAACTTATGTATATATCACATGAATCTTTAGGACTTTCAAGTGGATTGCACAACATCGCTATTGACTGGAAGGTAAAAGAAATTAAAATAATTAGCATGCGCAAAGTAAATGCACATAGAATTTGTTTTCATATAAATGTATTTCATTATAGGTCTGAATAATATAGGCAAGAACATACTTAAAGTACAAGACCAAGTTAAGTGTGCTATTCATCTTGGACCAACCTGACTCTGTTCATAGACTATATGAGATATATTTTATACAAATATAGACTCACCTCTGTGCTACTAAGTATAGAAGTTATGGAGATGCTCAATATTCCAAGGGTTGGGAAGTGGTATCCCATCATGTGTTGCCAAGTGAATGCATCCAGGGCGGGAAACTTTGGTAACTTGGAAGGGACCCTCCCAGCTAGGGGAAAGTTTGTCATCCCTTCTCGAGTAAGTATTCGCTATAGCAGAAGATCCCCTTCTTCCAACTGCCGATTGCGCACATGCCTTTGATGATAGCGCCAGAGCGCCTATCGTGTATTTCAGGCAGCTGCTTGGCACCTTTCCTCATCGACGAGGTCTAAGTCATCATGCCGGAGCTGGTCCTGCGTGGCTTCGTCATAGATCCAGACTCAGAGAGACCCCGTGGCAATTTCCGGAGGAATGACAGCTTCGGCTCTGTACAACATGAAGAAAGGTGTTTTTCCTGTTGCCCGACTGGGTGTTGTCCGGCTTGTGCACAATGCAGACGGAAGCTCTTCTATCCAGTTGGCACCATGCTTTTTCAAGCACTCATAAGTGCGCGTGTTTAGTCCCTTAAGAATTTCTGTGTTTGCTCTCTTGGCTTTGCCATTGATTGTTGGATGAGCTACTGATGCATAGCTGATAGCTATGCCAGGGTCATCGCAATACTCTTGGAACATTGCAATTGTGAATTGGGTTCTGTTGTCAGTGATCACTCCATTCAAAACTCCAAATTTACAGACAATGGACTTCAAGAACTTGATGGCAGATTGCATGTTGATTGTCACAATTGGAGTAGATTCCGACCATTTTGTGAACTTGTCGACAGCGCTGTATAAGAACCAGTACCCTCCGATAGCTTTTCGGAAAGGTCCTAAAATATCCATCCCCACACAGCAAATGGCCATTAGGGAGGAATCATTTGCAGTGACTACGCCGGTGCATGAATTTGCTTCGTGTGGAACTGGCATGCTTCACACTTCTTGACCAGCTCGACTGCATCCTGAAGTGTTGTAGGCCAGTAAAAACCATGCCAGAAGGCCTTACCGACTAGCGTGCGGGATGAATCATGATTCCCACACTCGCTTCCATGGATATCTGCGAGAAGTTTGAAGCCCTCTTCCCGAGAAATGAACCACATTAGAATGCCATTGGCACCACGTAGATAGAGATCCCCTTCTACGAACGTGTATATTGTAGCCAATCTGACAATTTGCTCAGCGGATACACCGTCTTCAGGAAGGATGTTTTCTTTCAAGCAGTCTCGGACCTCCGAAAACCATGCATCAGGACTAACTTCAGCTTCCGGATCTTGCGCGCTTGGTTGTTCGGAGCTTCCTGCAGCGCCTACGATCCTTGGTGGACGCCATGGTAACAAGGCCACCGGGATCGCCAGCTTCAGAGTGCTGGTCTCACCCCCATCACTTAATTTAGTGGGCTGAGAGACTGGTGATGGTAATCTCCTGACAAAAACTCTTTCGGGTACTAGAGCTCCAGTTGAAACCTTTGTCGAGAGGTTGTCAGCATGAGCGTTGTTGAGACACTCGGCATGGCAGAGGTACAAGACCTGGAAATCTTTCGGCAACTTCTAGACTTCAAGAAAATATGCATCATGTTGAGGGTTATTGCAACTACATTCACCTTTGACTTGTTTGATGATGAGCTGTGAATCTCCCTTCACCAGTAGCTGTTGTACACCAAACGATAGCATTGTCTTAAGTCCGAAGATGAGAGCTTCTTATTCTGCCATGTTGTTTGTCGCCTTGAAGTCAAGGCGTACCATGTACCTGACCTTCTCCCTGGTCAGAGCGAGGAGAAGGATTCCTGCTCTGGCCCCCTGCTTCTGCACGGAGCCATCAAAGTAGAGAGTTCAGTGAGGCTCAGTGAAGACTGGGACCTTAGGTTTTGGATTCTGTTCAGTGAGGCTCACTTGACTTGATGGAGAAGGTGTCCACTCCGCCATGAACTCATCCTACGCCTGACTCTTAATTGCATGTCGAGGCAGGAATTCGAGATCGAATTCTGCCAGCTCTGCAACCCACTTGGTGATACTTTCCATTGAATTGGGGTTATGCAAAATAGCACGCAGTGGATAAGATGTTACCACTAATATCTTATGGGCTTGGAAGCAATGATGTAGCTTCTTTAAGGCAATAAGAACTGTGTACAATAGCTTATGCACCTCAATGTACCGAGTCTTGGCATCATGAAGTACTTCACTAATGAAGTATATTGGCCGTTTGACAGTTTGGACCCTCCTAGACGGGTCCAAACTTTCTTCTTCATCCATCCAAATCCTCCTGGGGGGTCGGGATCTTCTTCTTGAGCGATAGATACTCTCTTGGATCAGAGAGGTTGATCCACAGGCATCTTGCCTCTAGGATCCGTGCCTGGGGCATGGGACCCAAACTCACCTTCAGGTAACTCTGGACCTTCTCGGAGGGGTCTAAGCTCCTGAGTTGAAGATGTCTCTGGTATTTCCGCAACCAGGACCATGCTGACAACTTCTGTAGTTGCATTGATGTAAAGCAGAAGAGGCTCATGAGGTTCTGGAGCAACCATGATTGGTAGTGTGGTGAGGAGCTGCTTGAGCTCTTGGAACGCCTTCTCTACTTCTTCAGACCAATGGAATGGCCCGGACTTCCTCAATAGTTCGAAGAAGGGAAGTGCTCGCTCTGCATCCTTGTAATGAACCGGATGAGCGAAGCTAAACATCCAGTATGCTTCTGGACAACCTTGATGCAGGTTGGAGGCCGCATTACTTTAACGACTTTAATTTTGGCCGGATTTGCTTCAATTCCTTGGTGGGTGACCAAGAAACGGAGAAGCTTTCCGGATTTATCCCCGAAGACACACTTGTCAGGGTTGATCTTCGTGCGCGTCAGGCCCAGCTTGTCAAAGACGGATCAAAGGTTGTCCAGTAGTGGGTCTTTGTTCTTCACTTTGACAATGATGTCATCAACGTAGACTTCCACTAGGTCCCGGATCAGCTCCCCAAAGGTTTTGTGTATAGCTCGCACATAGGTGTAGAGTGCATTTTTAAGACCATAAGGCATTGTTGTGTAACAATAGAGACCATCTATTGTAATAAAAGCAGTGTGCTCTTCATCTTCCTAAGACATTGAAATTTGATGGAAACCAGAGTATGCGTCTAAGAAACATAAAAGCTCACAGCCAGAGGTAGAATCCACTATTTGATCTATTCTTGGTAGTGGAAAGGGGTCTTTTGGACATGGCTTATTCAAAGTGGTGTAGTCGATGCACATCTAAATCTTCTCGCCGGCCTTTGGCATGACGACTTGGTTTGCCATCCATCACAGATGATGTACCTCCCGGGTGAATCTAGCATCAAGCAGCTTCTTGACTTCTTTTCGGATGAAGTTCTGTCACTCAAGAGATTGTTTTCGGGGCTTCTGTTGTATAAGTCGTGCATCGGGGTAGATTTTTAGACGATGCTCGATCAACTCCCTAGGGATTCCAGGCATTTGTGATAATTGCCATGCAAACACATCGACATTTTCCCAGAAGAAAATGACGAGCACGAGTTCCTATTTGTCACTTAGACATCCGATATACGAGTGGTCTGAGTAGCATAAGAACTGATTTGGATGACTTTGACGGGAATGTCGGTGCCGCCGCTTGGCTGCACACGAGGTGCAGTGGTTGAGCCGCGCTGGCGTGAACTCAGAGGTTACTGAGCAAACTGCTCCTACCTGGATTCAGCTTCTTGTGCTGCTGCGAGCACATGAAGCTTTTCCAGCGCAGTAACCCCAACACTGCGATCCCCTCGAATCTGGAGGATGCCTAATGGCGTTGGCATTTTAGATAGTAAGTAGCCATAGTGGGCCACTGCCATGAACCTATACAGGGCTAGCGTGTCTAGGATGGCGTTGAAGGGTAAGTTGATATGTGCCACATCAAATACTAGCTTCTCGGATCGGTAGTTCTCTGGTGTCCCGAAGGTCACTGGGAGAGTATCGGAGCCAAGAGGTGTTATAGCTCCCGGACCCACTCCAGAGAATGGGCGCGAGGGTCTCAGGTCCGAGAGGCTAAAGTTAGAGCTTTACAAAGGTTGCGAATCTAATCAGATTGAGAGCCGCACCACTATCCACCTAGACATGGAACAGCTGGATATTGTTGATAGTTGGGGAGACCATCAGGGGAAATTGTCCAGCTCCTACCATGTTCTTCGAACAGTCTGAAGCATCAAAGGTG
Organism: Tuctoria greenei; assembly: GCA_036927565.1. NCBI lineage: Eukaryota > Viridiplantae > Streptophyta > Magnoliopsida > Poales > Poaceae > Tuctoria > Tuctoria greenei. Next base: position 179,409,041 of record JAYESD010000006.1, read on the forward strand.
ATGGGAGTGTCGATCCACCTTTGATGGGGTTACGCCTTGGCAGTGGGAGCAGCAGCAGCAATCTCCCAACGCAAAGTTTTCACAATGCGTCGAGAGGTAATGTCCCAGGACCCTCCATACATCATATGGAGAGTCTTCTGATGTTCATTGTCGGAGTTGGTGTCAGAATCATCGATGGTGTTGTAGACCACCTTTAACGCCTTCTTGGCATCTTGGAAGCCTAGCTCCTGATCAGATGGAGCTTCGTCGACTTTTTATTTTCCTTCCCACTGGCGGAAAGATGTGTCATCTTGATGCTTGTTGTTGCGTTCAGCAAGCCTCTTGACCTCGCGACAGTCTTCAAGCTTGTGGGCCATAGACTTGTCGATCGGACACCACATCTTGTCACCATGTTCAGATGATGATCGAGGTTGCTTGTTGGGGCATGGCCCCCGACCACCAAATGTTGCAGCAGCGACAACTGTAGATGTGCTGACAAGTGACTTCTTCTTGCCACTTGACTTATTTTTCTTTTTGCCACTGCTATTGGTAGTAGCTCCAACTTTGGAGGTAGGCTGACCAGCATCCGCGACTGGTTTGTAGTGCATTTCATGGCCCTCCGTAGCTCTGGCACATTTGCCAGCCAGACTGAAGAGTTCAGTGACACTACTAACATCCTTGGTTGCCAACTTCTCCAGCATCTTTTTGTGTCGAACTCATTGTTGGAATGCAACAACGACAAAAGTGTTGGAGATAGAAGGGATGGTGTTCCGTACCTGAGAGAATCGCTGGATGAAGGATCGCAGTGACTCTCCCAACTTTGTTGTACAACAAAAAGGTCAAGCTCATCGTCAGGTCGGGTGTAGAAGCTCCCGAAGTTGGCGATGAACTGGCAACATAATCCCCCCAAACTATAGATGGAGTCAGGAGGTAGGTTCATAAACCAGGACCTAGCAGTTCCGGTCAAAGCCACTGGGAAGCAATTGGCCATAACAGCCTCATTCCCTCATGCTGCAAGAATAGTGGTGAAGCAGATTTGAAGAAATTCGACGGGGTTGACTGTCCCATCATAATGCTCTGGCAAATGAGGCTAGGACTTGGGTGGCCACTCCACCATGCGGAGATGTAAGGCAAGGGCTGAACAACTGCCTCCAACTCTCAGAGGAGAAGGGTTCTCACGAGCAAGTTGCCTCTCGTGACTACGCTCGATGTTGATGCGGCCATCTTGTCTCATGTACCAGTGGTCGAGCTCCGATCGGAGATCTTGAGTCGGTAGCCTCAACACCGTATGAGTATGGCGATCCCTTGAGGGTAGAGACATCACGTGATGAGAGGGCGCACGTCTTCTGAGCTGCAACACCATAGGGCTAAGTCTTTCAGACAAGATCCTGTTATGGGAAGGAGTCTTCCCTACATTGGGCAGACTCTGGTTGTTGAGAGTTGTGGCTGCTACTGCAACCAGATGCTCAACGTCAGCATGCCATTATTCCAGCACAACTGGACGAGCTCCCGGCGTTGGAGGATGCTGGAGGAGAGTCTGCACTGCATTCAGCGCATTCTCTAGGTTGTTGGTCGATTCTATGATCGACGTAAAGTCACCATTCTGATGTGCAGCAAGTGGTGCTGGTGGTTGGACGACATTAGCCTGGACGACATTGACCGGTTCTGAGCATTGGTGGGATTTCCTCCAACTGCTTGTGCAGTCGGTCCACTCGAAGCGGCAGTAGAGTTCACCATCTTGAATATCTTGAGAAGTGCTACCCCTACCCGGAGCGCCAAACGTAGCCCGTAGAGGTTCGTATTTAGGCAGGGAGCAAAATCAAGATCCAAGAAAGAGGTGACGCTAGGAAATTTAAGTGGTTCGGGCTGCCTGAGCATAATACCCTACTCCACGGGGTGTTTGTGTATTGGATTGCTATTAGCGAATATACTCGTGAGCTAGTCTGAAGGACATCGGCCTTGGATGGGTTTTGATCGCTTTTGTTATACCCTGCAGCGCAATCCTTTTATATGCCAAAGACTGGTTGTTACAGTATGTGGTGTGGCCCGACAGGTGGCCCCAGTTGCAATAACCATCCTATACACGATCAACTGGTGTTAAGGGTGGTTAATAGTGTGATAACGTGCCTTAATAGAAGCATTATCAGTCTTGATAGTCCGCTGATCATGCGTAATTAATACGACATTAACGACGCATTAAACAGGTCTTGATAGCCGTTGAATTTCCGCGCCGTTGGAGATCTCGAAGTCTTCCCATTGTAGACATAGATCTGGACGTGTGACGTGTGGCAGCTCTGGAGCTTCCCTCTACAGGGAGGTACGACCGGAGCTACTAGACACATGGCAGCACCGGAGCTTCGCTTGTTGGGGAGGCATGTCCGACACCCCGAGACATGTGACAGCGTTGGAGCCACCCTAAGGAGGGAGGTAGGTCCGAAACTACTGGACACGTGGCAGGGTCATAGCCACTCTAAAGAGGGAGGCAGAGCCGACACTACGGGACATGTGGTAGTGCTGGAGCCACCGTAAGGGGGAAGGCAAATCTGACACAGCGGTACACATGTTGTCTCCGGAAGTCCACAATACTGGGAGGTGGAACTCAACTCTTGACGTCCATTTGGCATAGCATAAAATCATGATGAGTAGCAAAGGCAAGTAATATGCAAATTGAGTCAAGCCTAGCTACAGGAGCAAAGGTTTCATCGAAATCCAAATCTTTGACTTGTGAGTACCCTTAGCCACAAGTCATGCTTTGTTCCTTGTAACCACCCCGTGCTCCTCTTTTTTGTTGTGGAAGACCCATTTAGTGCCTACAACATTTGCATTTCGCCTTTTCACGAGCTCCCATCCTTGATTTCGTTCAAAATTGTTGCTCTTCTTGCATGGCCATCACCCAATCCAAATCTCATAGTGCTTATTCAACCTTGTGAGGTTCCAAAGAAGAAACAAAAGAGTAATGTTCACAAAAACTTGCAACATGAGATCGAGTGGTTACCCCCTTGGAGATGTCTCCAAGGATGTTGTCAACGGGATGGTCCCGTTGAACACTTTGATGTACTCTTAGGTGTGGTGCTTGAGTTCTTGGAACTTCATCATTTTCTTCCTCATTTTCTTCGTCAACCCCTTGATCGATACCTCCATTTTCATATTTTTGAAGCTCATCTTGAGGGTCTTGAGCTTGATCTTTTGAGGAAGAGTTTACTTGATGTGCGGGATGGTCACTTGAGTCTTGAGGTTGTTGTTGTGGTCGAATGTCTCCAAGTGACATCCTTCCTATCACCACTTGTGGAGCTTCTTCTTGATCTAGCACATTACAATCAACTTGCTCTACTTGGGAGCCAATAGTCTCATCAAACACTACGTCACGTGCTACTTCAACAATTTTGGAAGATTTGTGGAACACACGATAGGCGTAAGTGTTTGAGTCATAACCACAAACCCTCGTCAGAGTTTGAAACGAACTTTGAATTCCTAGGCTTCTTGTTGAGAATATATCATTTGCTCCCAAAAACATGAAAATAGGAAATATTGGGTTTATTACCGATTAGGAACTCATAGGACATCTTCAATATGCGATGAAGGTACGACCAGTTTATGGCATGGCAAGCGGTGTTAACCGCTTCCGCCCAAAACCTGTTTGATGTCTTGTACTCATCAAGTATGGTTCTAGACATCTCAATGAGAGTCCTATTCTTTCTTTCGGCCACCCCATTTTGTTTAGACGAGTAGGGGGCCGAGAACTCATGCTTTATGCCTTCTTCATCTAAAAACTCTTCATCTTGAGTGTTCTTGGACTAGGTGCCGTTGTCACTCCTTATAGTCTTGATTCTCCATAAGAACTCCTTTTGAGCTCTCCTCAAGTATTTCTTAAGGCACCTTGAGTCTCGCTTTTATCATACAAAAAGAACACCCAAGTGAAATGTGAAAAAACATTAACAATTACAAGACCATATTTGTTTCCTCCAATGCTTATGTAGGCGATTAGACCGAAGAGGTCCATGTGTAGAAGCTTTGATGGTCTTGTTGTCGTCATGATGTTCTTGGATGGATGTTGAGCTCCAACTTGGTTTTCGGCTTGACATGTGCTACGTGGTCTATCCTTTCAGACACAACATTCTTTAAACCACATATGTGCTCGGCCTTTGGAAGTTTTTGCAAATTCCTCATCCCAACATGGGCTAGTCTTCTATGCCAAAGCCATCTTATGTTGGTTTTTGCCATTAAGCATGTGTCAAGTCGGGCTTTATCCACGAAGGAATCCACAAGATAGAGCTTTCCCTTGAGCACACCCTTAAAAGCAATTGAGTCATTGCTCCTTCTTGTCACAGTCAAACCCTCAATAGTAAAAAGACAATTATAACCTTTGGCACATAGTTGTGATATAGACAATATTATAATCACGTGCATCGACATGTAGAACATTGGAAAGAGTATGATTAGAGGATATAACAATTTTACCAGTGCCAAGGATTTTCCCTTGGCTATTGTCTCCAAAGTAGATTCCCTCGCTTGGATCTTCAATTTTCTCATAATCCACAAACATCTTCCTCTCTCCGGTCATATGATTTGTGCATCCACTATTAAGAACCCATTTTGTCCCACCAGAGGAGATGCCTACAAAATAGAGTTAACCCTTAGTTTTAGGTAACCAAGCGGTGTTGGGTCCTTTGATGTTTCTCAAGAGGCATTTGGGCACCCACACGTAAGGTTTTGGACTCTTGCCGAGTGGCCCAACATACCTAGCATAAGGCTTACCAAATTTGTTCCTAAATAGCACATATGAAGCATCAAAATCGTGGAACAATGGATGAGGTTTGTTTTTAGGCATGTTATGTGAAGTAGCAATGTTATTTCTTTTATTATTGTGGTATGAACCTTCTTTGACAAAAACAATCAAGTCTTTGCCATTCATGGGAGTTTTATCATTTTTCTTGTTCTCCCTAGAGAAGCCAAGACCATCCTTGATAAGAGGATGTCTTGTTTTTGTATATGCACTACGTGCATGGGCCATCTTATCCTTGTCAAAGATGCCACCTTTTAGTGCTTGCTTGTTTTGTTCCACTTTAAGCTCATCTTTTAGTTTTAGGATCAAGTTAGAGCACTTGCAAGCTTGAGTTGCTTCGGATATGATATTTGTGGAAGGTGGTATTTCAGAGGAAGAAGGTGCATTGACCTTGAGAGACTCCACTTGTATTTCAAGGATCCTGTTAACTTTTGTTAGGCTAACAAGTTCATCCTTTGCAAAATTATAGTGTTCTCAAGATTTGAGCATGTTTCCTTGCTCAAAGCGAGTTCACGCTCAAGTGCATTGCTTATTTCTCTTTCAAGCCCCAAGAGTTCCTCAAACTCTTAACATTTCTCCTTTTGTTGGATGAGCATGTCCTCTTAACGGTTTATGAGCCCTTCCTTCTCAAATATCTCATCCGATAACAACTTCAATCTTTTCAAGGTGCTCTTACTCATATCTTTAAGCATGTCTTCATTTTAACTACCACTATCAAAATTATCAAGTGAGGAAATTGAAGAAGATGGTTTAGATTTAACCTTCTTTCTTCTCTCCTTGGCCATGAGGCATGTTGGTCTTGAGCTCTCCAAGTTGGGGAAGAGTTTGTTCTTTGTGGTTGATCTCTTCATGGCAATTGTTGCCATCTTCTCTTCTTCTTCTTTGTCAGAGGATTCTTCATTTGAATCTCACGCCTTCCCAATTTGGGCTTATCCCGATTGCTTCTTCTACTTGAAGAATTTCTTCTCTTGGGACTTGTCCTCCTTCTGCTTATTGTTTTCTTCATGTGGGCAATCCATGATGAAGTGGTCATATTACCCACAACTGTAACAAGCCCTCTTTGCTCTTGTCTTGGACTTGTCCTTTTTCTTGCTATCATGATGGTAGCCCCCTTACTCCTTCTCATCATCCTCTCAAACTTATTGATGAAGAGCGCCTCTTCCTCATCGGTGTTGAGGCTCTCTTCATCACTTTCTTCTTGTTCTTGGGATCTTGATGATGTTGCCTTGAATGCAACATCTTTATTCTTTGAGTAGGTGAGCTTTTAGAGGTCATTGTAGAACATGGTCTCTCGCTCCATCATCTCATGGTTGATGATTCTCCCTAGAACTTCTTCCGAAATAATCTTGTAGAATCCCAGACTCTCACGAATCAAAGAGCAAAGAGCGACACTTCAAGCCATGAATGCTCGAATCATCCTCTTTTCCACTTCGTGGTCCGTCCATCGGGTGCATCCATAAGAAAGGCTATTGTTGATGAGCACCATGAGACGGTTGTACATGTCTTGGGGGTCTCACCATCCATGATGGTGAACCTCCCAAGTTCTCCTTCGATCATCTCGATCTTCACCTCCCTTATGACACGGTTGCTCTCATGCTCCGTCTTGAGCATATCCCATATGTCCTTGGCCTCCTCCAACCCATCAATTCGGTTGAACTCTTCTCGAGTCAAGGAGGAGGTGATCACTTCAACCGCTTGAGCATTGTGGTGGAGTAGGACAGCTTGCTCCGTGGTAACGTCATCCTCATTCTTGGGAAGATGAACACCTATTAAACAATTTTCCACAAGCTAGGGTTTAAGGAAATGAGGTGCATCTTCATGTTACCCTTCTACATAGTGTAATTATTTCCATCAAATTGGGGAGGTTTCTCCATGGGAATAGACAAATAACGATTGCTAGAAGTTAGACGATCATAATCGTAAGGATATCAGGAGTAGTCTTGTGAACAACTCCCATAGACGTCCTTTGTCTCATTGGTCTCCTTGGTCTCCTTCTTGGGAAGACCTAGCTTCTCATGAAATTGTGCTTTGAGTTGGTGGGCTTCTTCGTCATCATTTGGATCATCTTGAAGCACATCGACAATCTTCGTCATGTCATCTCTGTTTATATTTCGTACGCACTACTAACAATTTATTCCTAGCAAGGGTGCCAGAAATGCTTGTTAATAGTTTTTAGATTACAGATGTAAGTCCACAAGCGCACGGAATCTATCGATGTAGCATTTCCGCTTTTAGAGTATTCCCAAAGGGTGTCATTTATATTCTCCCAAAAAAAGGCTAGGTGGAAGCAAAGCAATCATCAAACAGATAGGATATGTTGGTCTAGGTAGGGTTCTAGCAAGGATGGATAAATGATAGTTGGAGGTAGTGTGACACACACAAGAGCATTCTATCCTAAGGGGGTAAATGAGGTAAAGAGGGACTAGACTAAGAGTTAGGTAGATACTCCTACTGTGCTTGTAATGTACATATACATAGCCTAAGTTAGTTACTAATGATCGTATCAATTATGAATTCTCATACTAAGTGGATTAACACATTGGGCACGGGTTTATCCCTAGCAATGCTAGGACGACTCTCGCCAAGATCCTGTGGCATAGCCGAACGTGGAGGATTACAAAGGACAGATAGGGTTGTCACCACCTATTGCCTACCTCTTCAATCTGTGGGTCTACGAGACATTCAACTCTACTCATCTATCCTAGCACCATGCTAGCATATTAAGTAATTACCTTAAGAGCCTAGGCACAATCCATCCTAATGCAATGAACTAAATCATCATTGAACCATTGTTAATTCATAGCATGAGTGATTCATATTAACATAATCATGTCATAGCTAATTAGACTATGGTGGGGGTTTGTAGTGTTTATGATGATATAATGAGAATGGCATAGCATGATCATAAATACTACTCCTACCACATATATGGAATCCACAATCAAACAAGAAATGCTTCATCCAAGTATATGAACAATAGAAGACTAAAAATAACATCTTGATTAAGAGCAAAGTCACAAGAACAAATAATAATATGAGAGTCATACCTTTCCCAATCAGGAATTGGGAAGAGACTCCTTCTACTCCTCTCCTACTTGGACTATGAACTAGAGGCTCTCCTTTCTACAACCTATACTCCTCTAAACCTATGGAGAGTAGTAAATACAATGGATGAATATGCAAGTGGTGTGTGTGTGAAGTGAGGGTAGGGTGTCCTATTTATAGGTGGAGAAGGTTCAGTTCCCGCCACCAAAAGGGCACAAATTAGTCACCATTGACTTCTTCAAGCCAGGAGGAGCCAACACGTGGCGATCGACCGAGTTTGGCGCTAGGACTAGGTTGGCCGACTAGGGGGGTCGGTCGACCTGCTCTTTGCACCATTTCTCGTGTCCTTTCTCTAGGTCACTGCCAGGTGGGTCCCATCCCATGATATGAGTGCTACACTGTTGGATGGCCTCGGATACTTCTGTTTGTGGGTGATTTGATCCGTGTGGTGCCACATGTCATCGCTTGATTGGTTGGGATGATATTTTATAGGATTGCTCCCCCTCTTTTACCTTATTTCCTGTAATAATTCCCTGCATGCACTATTTCCCCAAGGAAAAGTGGAAATAGTTTAAATAGAAAGGTCATGTGTGCAAGAAATGACAATTCCTTCACATAATTCAGTTATATTTACGGGTGAAATTTGTATATAACAACCGTCAACAAACTCCCCCAAGTTTATCCTTTTCTCATCTTGAGCAAAGTCAAGACTTTAGGTTGATGATCAAGAGTTGCTACAATGTTCTATACTTTCAAAAGTACCATGTACACAAAAAAATACTCTACCTAGTATTGCAAAAATTGGCATGATACTTCACCCAACTCAAGTCATTATGGGGCTTATGCCTCCTCCTATTCATGGTTGGTTGAGAGATATAACAGCAAATGGAGCACACATACCCTAGAAATCAAGTTCCACTCAAATTCCGGAGAGTTCAATTTATATTTTAAGTACCTCAATTTGATTCTCTCAGTCTCTCCTTTATGTGTAGTGGAAATATTTCCTCACCAAGGCATTGTGCCTACACTCATCCTACCTCTAAATAAGGCTTGTATGTGGAGCTTGGTATGGAATATAGTAGGCATATTTGCAACACATAATATTGCTAAGTCAAAGAAGCAAGCCTTAGGATCAATCAATTCAAAACAATTTGATTCAAGACTTGTGCATGTGTGATGGAATGGAGTGGATGTGATATTGAGATGGCTCCTTTTTGAATGGACTCTCTTATTTTACAGGGATAAAATATGGCTACTTTTCTCGCTCTTTTTTTCCTCATGCTTATGATGTAAGCATGCATTTTATTTTCTTTTTCTTTTTCTTGTAGCCATGTCTTCTACTCCGTTTTTGTGCAATAAATTCTAGAGAGAGTACTAAGAACGAAGGGTATGGAGTTTCTCTTTTTGTTGAGAAATGGTGGTATGATGGGAATTTTCTTACTTCTAGTGTAGAAGTGTAGCATGTGCAAGTGAAGTCTTGAATTCAAAAAGTAACGAATGAAATCCCACATAGGTCTATACTAGTTTGACAAAGCTCAATGTGAATACAAATAGCATATGCATAAGGTTTATCAATGTAATGTATCGTATGGCTTTGGTAGGTATTTCCAATCAAATGAGAGTAACTTAAATATTTTTAGAATTTTCTCTGGAAATCCAAGTTTCACCTGCAAACTAGGAATAGAAGCCCTATCCCTATATCATATCTCACAACAACTTAGAATGGATTAAGCTTGTGCTACCCACAATTTCCAAATCAAGGCAAAAGAAATTTTAGCCAATGAGAGCAATATGTTGGAGAGTAGTAAGTTGTAGACTAGGGACTTAGGAAAATTAAAATGGAGCAACTATTCATCATTTCATCTATGTGAATTCCAAGTCATTCTTACCACACATCTATTATTTCATTTGAAAACAAATCTATCCTACTTATTATTATTATTATTATTATTATTATTATTATTATTATTATTATTATTATTATTATTATTATTATTATTATTTAGGTTCCAAATAAGGAAAAAGTCTGTTTTACTCCCCTCAACTATCGCCTAGGTCCGAATAACCCTCCGAACTTTTTTTTGGTTCATTTTACTCCTAATCTTTTCTAATTGAGTGTGCTTTACACCATTAATCAGGATTCTAATCCTAACCTGCTGACGTGGACAGGAATTGATAGAGACTGTTATGAGGTGGAAGGAAAGTTGCCACCTAGGACGCCTGTTGAAGTGTTAATGCGACACTTACCCAGGATCTGCTAAGGAGCAGCCCACAGAGGTTCTTGTTCGGCGGGGCTTAGGCCTCAAACTAGTGTTCTAGCAGAAGAGTATGTGACACGGGGGTTTTTACATGGTTTGGGCCGCAAGGAGCGTAACACCATACTCCACGGTGGTTTGTATTACTAGTGAGTGTGTATGCGTGTGTGTGTGTATCGGGGATTCTGAGTCTGGTATTAGTAATGATGGGGGTCTAGGTCTTTTACAGACAAGGTCAAACGCCTTACAGGTGGGGTCTTGGGGCCTGACATGTGGTCCTGGGGCGATCTTACCCTAATGATCTAAGGCTTCTCGCATAGGCTTCCTCTGGATGTAGCTTTGATGACTAGCCGTCTTGCCACCTGAGTCATCGGACGCCCATGCATCATTGCTGACATTGGCAGGGGATGTCCCATCCAACTATCTCTGGCAACGTAAGCTACCCACTTGGCGGAGTGAGATAGGCCTGCGGTGTCTTCACTGCGATGCGATAGGTTGTAGCGGTACCTGTCATTAGGCGTGTGCTGCGCCATGCATCTGGGGAAGCCGCGTATCTTCAAGGCTTCACAGAGACAAGGCACACAACCTTCTTAGCTTCCTTACTATTCGTTCAGGGCAAGTGGACCGACCACACAGCAGCTGGGGAGCATACCGCCGTGGTGGAGGCCAGGTCCGTGTCGGGGTCACGTGGTAGCTCGGGAGCTCACCCCCGCGGGGGAGGTCAGGTCTCATCCTGCGGGCCACGTGGCAGCTCGGGTGCTCACCTCCGCGGGGGAGATTGGATCTTGATCTTCATGGGCCACGTGGCATCTTGAGAGCCCACCTCTGTGGAGGAGGTCGGGTCCCGCCCTGCTGGACACGTGGCTCCTTGGGAGCTCGTCACCGAGGTGGGGCTAAGATCCTTCTTCGGGATGTCTTCTGGGTACCCCGGAGAACCCATCTGAGGCTGGTAGGTCCGGATCTCCTGAACATGTGGTGCCCTCGGACCCTATCTCTGTTGGGAGGAAGGGTACCTAGGCGGCTCTAGCTTGTGCGCAAGGGTACCCGATATGCCGGGTACCGACAGTGGCCCCAGGGTCCACCTTGGGGGGAGGCGACGAGCCTGAGGTTGGAGCCTTATCCTGCTTTCCCGCACGGTCTTTTAATTTTGTCTTGATTAGTCGAAGCAGTGCGCTCCACTGGTGTTTTGACCATGCGTCCCTCTCTGGCTGAGGGGTTGTGGTGATGGGATCTTTGCTTGCTGCGACATTATCACGATGGTTCCCAAGGCGCCTGCTGCACTTCTGCTGCTTTCACTTCCGTCTTTACGGGAACCGCCGGGTTGCCTTCTTAGGCGAAGAACCGCCCGGGCTGATTTTCCTGACGGAGGACCTGGGCCCATTTGTCATGGACGCTGTGGTACAAGCCCTTGATTCGGAGCTCATTCAAATTTACACGGTACTCCCAAATTCCACTATGGTGCTTAGAAGGGGTACCTTTGTGCACGATGGAGTTTCCTTCCTCCCGCATGCCCCAAGTAGTCGAGCCTTCGTATTCCTCCTTGAGCATCTACCCACCCTTAAGGTTCTCGACCCCTCCCCCAATGGACTCTGCCCTGCCTCCTTCCCGGATGGAGGATGTCTCTCCCGTGAGGCAGCTTTTTGGCTGGGAGGACAAGGAGCGACGGGATCTGACCTGTCCAGACTCCTTGCCACTGGAGTTGTGGGGGAAGGAGATCGTCTTCTTCCAGGCATACGCATATTCCAGGTTTGTCCCTCCTGTTTCCTCTTTCCTGGTGACACTCCTGGAAGTCCTTGGGCCTCAGCTTCATCACCCGTCGCCAAACTCTCTGGTGGTGGCAGCGGTATTCTCACATTTATGTGAAATGTTCATCGGGGTGCATCCAAGTGTACCGGTGTTCTGGCAGTTCTTCGTGTTGAGGCAGACCAGAAAGAACAACAAACCCAACTTCCATGGCGGTTACTTCTTCCAACATCGGGCCAACAACCCCTTCAAGTACATCACACCACTCTCCTCGGCGATGTGGGCTGATTGGAGGAAGGACTGGGTGATCATACAAGTCGACGACCACGATCACCAGGTTATGCCCGCTAGATGGGCAATGATCAGGAAGGAGGCCTAGGAGGAGCGGCCGGAGTTGGAGCAATCCTAGACCCCAGTGATGGAGAGGATCCAATTCCTGGCAGATCATGGTCTGTCGGAGCTGAAGGTGATGGCGGATTTCATCTATCGACGCCTGGCCCCCCTTCAGCACCGTTGCCTGTGACACACTGTTCCGAAAATGAACCAAGTGAATGCATATGTGTGCCCAGGATGTTCAACACACATACAAAGTGCATTCACAAAATGTTATACAGAAAATTACCACATAACAAGATTAATTCACCACTTTTATTACACAATTCATAATATCCTCGAATACAAGCTCTATTGAATATTAATACAAGTTTCAACTAAAGCAGTGGAAATGAACTAAACTGAGCAAACTGAGCAAAAGTGATAAAGCGCAGCTCCAACACTCCACAGACAAAGCTAACGGTAGACACGACCTAGAACTCTGCATTATCATCGTTAAACTCCCAATTCTGACCTGCAACTGTTGGTGGGGGAATTGCAAGGGTGATTACATATAGTACTCAACAAGTTTCGAACGTATGACATGTAGCTAATTCAAATGACGAATATAATAATGACTAAGTGCTGAAAGTACATTAAAACATTTGAAAAGCAATAGATTACATGTATGCGAAGTAAACTCATTATAAACCATATAGTTATCATCGTACCAGTCCATATTCCATTACCATCATCCATGTACCAGATTTCACCATTACCAATAACCATATCCATTGCCGTAAACCATAATACAAAAACCAATACCATCCCAAAACCCATCCCAATACCAAGTTTCCCTCTAATCATGTGAGGGTCTAGGTTGCTCATAACTGGGAGCACGGCTATCATGATAGTTTTAAGACGCACTCTCCGGAGGTTGTACCACTTTACCCACGTGTTTGTGATTTCAGCACCTTTCGATGACTAGAACCTCTATTATGCCGTCTCACACTTCCGTCGTTGTGTGGCCAAGAGATCACAAAATAGCTTTTACAAAGAAATTACTAGCCTATTTAGACCCCACTGAGGTTTCACTGGTGGCGATGCCTCCAACTGAGCACATCTTCAACCAAGGGCCCCCTCTTGAGCCATTCGGATCCCAGGGTAGTCCCACCAATCATCAACAAAACCAATCCGACTACCCCTTCCCCGAGCATCCTTAATGGTCCAAATAGCAGTAGTAAAGCACAAAATAATTAGCTACGCCACACCACACCCATACATGGCCTCGTGGTGGCATTGTAAATCTTGGATGGTCGCTCCACAAACTGGTCCTTAAATCTAAAGCAAGCAAACCACCATAACATCCAACCCATCCACATACCCGGCTTGCTTAGATCACCCAATACCATATCATATTAACCAGTTCATATTAATCATAATCTCATTAATACATAATTAAGTTTAGAGGTATAGTTGTCTTCCCATCCCAATTAATCGGGTGAAGCAAAAAGGGTAGAAAGCCCATCCCAACTCTCTACCATAAATACCAGGTGACAACAGTGGTCAAACATATCTATTAAACTTCCAACCATAGGATTTCCCACCAAATTGACACAAGCATGCAATATGCAAATAAAACATTTATTTTAGAAACAGGATCAATATGCTTCAAGGACACTTGCCTTGCTCTTGGGGTTGGTTCAGGTCAAAGACTTCAAACTCTTGGTGTTGGAGATCCTCCACGGCACTCTCTAGCGCAAATCCGTCTAACCCGCACAATAAACATACAATACAAGAAACACAATCAATGAGTGCACAAATGTTACTCAATATGGCATGACATTCATGATCAATGCAAATGTGAAGAACACTAGTTAATAAGTTGTTAATGATGTTTAATAACTAGTTCTAACAGTTTTAAACAAGTTTATATAGGTTTGGATTTGATTTGAAACAATTAAGATTTACTTAAACAAGAATTATATTGCAAAATCGGACAAGTCCGCACGAGGCCGGACTAGTCTGCACTGCGCAGAAACAACAAACTAGGGTTTTCTAGATCGACATGAATTTGGAGATTCGGGGTTGAATTCACGTAAGGAAAAGAGAATAGAAGGTATACCAGGTGTTTAGAACTCCAATGAATCAAGGATCTTGGAGGCAACACTTGCATCTTGACAATCTAGGGTTGATGAAGATCTTGATGGTGGATTGTTGATGAAGAATGCGAGGTTGATGGAGATCTTGATCCTCTTTAATTTCCTCCTCTTCTTCGTCTTGATTGGGACCTCCTCCCTCCTTCCTGGCAGCTATCCATGGGCTAAGGTTTGGGTGTGGTGGAAAAATGGCAAATAGATGTCAAGCCAAGAGGTGGGGTCGTTTATATAGAGGTGGAGGCCAGGGTTAGATGGATTTCGAGTTTGAGATAAGTAGAGGGCAGTTTAGAGTCCCTCATGGGATCTAAAAGAGTTAGGCACGACGTCCCTAGGCCCACTTAACATAAAACCCAAGAAACAAGTCGTGAAACAAAAGATCAACTCAGAGTCGCGATTTATCGGACAAGTCCGAAAAGGGCCGGACTAGTCCGAAGTTGGACAGAGAGAAATCGGACAAGTCCAGACTAGATATCGGACAAGTCCAAACTTATCCAGAGGGGAAAACAAACAAGTCTGGCAAAAAATCAGACAAGTTCGACTTTAGTCAGAGGAAAAACGGACAAGTCCGCAGGAACACCGGACAAGTTCGGACAAGTCCTGGGAGTTAGCAAATTTTTCAAGGAATTGGGACACCGGACTAGTCCGCACAGGACCGGACAAGTCCGAAAGTGTCCAAATGGAAAACAGACTAGTCCGCAGAAAAACGGACAAGTCCGATGGAAGTCAGAGAGAAATTGGACTAGACCGCACCAAAATCAGACTAGTCCGCACTTTCGAGAATTCTTAAGTGCAGCATTGCTATCAATTCATTATTAACTTATTCCTTTTTATATGGATTAATGTTAGACATATTTAATGATGCATGCAGGACATGATGCATGAAAATGAGGGTGTTACAAACCTACCCCCCTTAAAATGAATCTCGCCCTCGAGATTCGACGCGGAAGAGAAGAGATAGGGAAATTCTTTCTTGAGATCGTCCTCCAACTCCCATGTTGCTTCCGATTTTGTGTGATGCTTCCATTGAACTTTGCACCATTTAATAACCTTGTTTCTTGTGACTCTCTCCTTGGTTTTCAAGATTTTGACCGGTTGCTCGGCATACGTCAAATCTTCCTCTAGTTCCAATTCTTCTATTAGCACTTGTTCTTCTGGTACTCTCAAGCACTTCTTGAGCTGGCAAACATGAAAGACATCGTGGACATCTAAAAGATGAGCTGGTATCTCCAATTTATACGCTACTTCTCTTTTGTCCAAAATCTTGAATGGCCCAATGTATCGAGGTGCTAGCTTGCCTCTTATGTTAAACCTCTTATGACCTCTCATTGGTGACACCTTGAGGTAAACAAAATCTCCTATTTCAAAGGCTAGTTTCCTTCTCCTATTGTCCGTGTAGCCTTTTTGCCTTGATTGAGCAGCCCTCAAGTGTTCACAAAATACCTGAACCTGTTTTTCAGCTTCTTGCAACATGTCAGGCCCGAATACTTGATTCTCCCCTGTCTCATTCCAGAACAAAGGTGTCCTACACTTTCTTCCATAGAGTGCTTCATAGGGTGACATCTTCAAACTTGCTTGGTAACTATTGTTGTATGAGAATTCTGCATATGGCAAGCACTTGTCCCAACTTCTTCCATGCTTCAAAGCACAAGCTCTTAACATGTCTTCTAAAAATTTGGTTGGTCCCCTCAGTTTGTCCATCTGTTTGAGGGTGATATGCTGAACTAAAAATTTAACCTTGTTCCCAATGCTTCATGCAATTTCTGTCGAAACCTGGTGGTAAATTGAGAACCTCTATATGAAACTATCCTCTTTGGAACTCCATGCAAGCATACTACTCTTCCCACATACAGTTCCGCCAATTTCTCTCCATTAAAGGTGTTCTTGACAGGAATAAAATGAGCTGATTTGGTCAATCGATCCACAATTACCCAAATTAAATTGTAACCAACTGAGTATGTGGCAATCCAACTATAAAGTCCATACCGATTTCTTCCCACTTCCATTCTGGAATCTGCAACGACTGCAACAGTCCCGCCGGTCTTTGATGCTCCGCCTTGACTCGTTGGCACACATCACACAACACTACATATTCCGCTATGTCCTTTTTCATGCTAGCCCACCAATAGCAAGTCTTCAAATCCTTGTACATCTTTGTGCATCCATGATGAATTGAGTATGGTGAGTCATTTGCCTCTTTTAATCTTGTCTCCCGAATATGCCTCACATTAGGCACGACAATCCGTTTTCCCAGCCATAAGGTACCATGTTCGTCTTCATCAAGTCTGAATTCTCTCCCCTCTTGGGTCCTTTCCTTGATCTCCTGAATCTCCTCATCATTTGTTTGACCCTCTCGAATTTCTTGCTCCAAAGTCGGGCTTAACTCCATCATCCCCATCTCGTTGATGAATCCGAGATTCAACCTTTCAAACTCCTTACATAACTCAGATGGCAATTCTTGAACTGTGAGTTGATTACTTACTCCTTTTCTACTCAAGGCATCGGCCACTACATTAGCTTTTCCCGGGTGATAGTTGATTCCCAAATCACAATCCTTGATGAGCTCCAACCATCTTCGTTGCCTCAAATTCAGATCCTTTTGCGTGAAAATATACTTACAACTCTTGTGAGCCGTGTAGATTTCACACCTATGTCCAAGGATATAGTGTCTCCAAATCTTCAATGCGTGTACCACGGCTGCAAGTTCCAAATCATGCATTGGGTAATTCTGCTCATGTTGCTTCAATTGTCTCGATGCATATGCAATCACTTGACCTTCTTGCATGAGCACACATCCAAGTCCTTGTCTTGATGCATCACAATAAATATCAAAACTTTTGCTCACATCCGACAGTATCAAGATTGGGGCTATTGTTAACCTTTTCTTCAACTCCTCAAAACTTTCTTAACAAGCTTGGGTTGTGACACCCGGTTCTGAAAATGAACCAATTGAACGCATATGTGTGCCCAGGAAAGTTGGCACGACGTGCATAAGGCATTGGGGGCCTAGGTGCTTGCATGACAGGGCGCTGCTGCACAAACTGAGTTGGGCGTGGTAAAAATCCAGGGTGTTGCACAGGAGCAGAGGAGCTGTAATACGGCGCATTGGGTGGTGTAAAGCGAGGGCGCACATTACTTCCTTGTTGCTGCCCTTGATATGGCGCCTTCCTCTTATTGTCTTGTTCCATCTCAAAGACCTTGTTCTCAACCACAATTGCTTTGTCCACAAGCTTCTAGAAGTTGGCATAATCACAACTCAACAATTGCACTTGGACTCATTATTCAAGCCTCTCATGAACAAGTATTGCTTCCGGGTGTCCTGGCTCACATCCTAAGGCGCATATCTTGAAAGTTGAGTGAATTTATTGAGATATTCACCCGCACTCGATCTTCCTTGCCTCAAGTTCTCAAATTCTTGTCTCTTCAAAATCATAACACCTTCCGGCACATAATGAGAACGAAAACTCTCTTTGAATTCTGCACAAGTTATCCTCTCCTGATTCTTATGAGCATTGCATAGCGAATCCCACCAACCCGCAACTGCTCCAACTAGATGATGCGAAGCAAAAAGCACTTTCTCCCTATCGCTACATTGGAAAATAGCAAGGTTCTCCACAGACTTCAGCCAATCATCCGCATCCATAGGGTCAGTGGCTTGAGCAGAGGTCAGCGGCCTAGTCCACATAAACTCTCCCAACCGGTTATGAGGAGGCGGGGGTGGCAGTGGAGGCATGTGGGGATGATTGTTGACGTTACCAGCTTGCAGCTGTCCCATAGTCTGTATCATGGTCTGCATGAGCTGGTTTTGCATAGCCAATAGCTGCTCAATATTAATAGCTCTTTGGGCAGGTCATTGTCCATTGTTGTTCTGAGGTGCTCCATGGTTCTCCTCCTCATCATTGCCATCCCTCTGGTTGCGAGTCCTCACCATCTGAAGAAAAGCAAGAGATAAGAATTTAGAAGACGTCCCAATTATATGCATCAAGAGATATGAATCTAAGCAACTAACTACTCTAGCCTACGTGGACAAGGCAATGCTAGAGCATCCCACAATCCTCTATTAAGCACACAAGCAAACAATTTATAGCAACAGCACACCAAACAAAAACACATCAGTTCCTGAGTGCTCCTATGTGATCTAAAGTGTCCATTCTATCTAGGTTGCGTCCTACAGTCAACCTGTGGCTCTGATACCAATTTGTGACATCCGGTTCTGAAAATGAACGAAGTGAATGCATATGTGTGCCCACGATGTTCAACACACATACACGAGTGCATTCACAAAAGAGTATATAGAAAATTACCTCAGAACAAGATTAATTAACAGATTTTATTACACAATTCATAATAGCCTCGAATACAAGCTCTAATGAATTATCAATGACAATTTCAACTAATGCAGCAGAAATAAACTAAATAAGCAACTAAGCAAACTAAGCAGCATAAGCAAAAAGGGATATATGCGCAGCTCCAATCAACACCACAGGAAAGCTGACGGTAGACACGACCTAGTACTCCGCATTATCACCATTAAACTCCTAATCCTGACCTGCAACTGTTGGGAGGGAATTGCAAGAGTGAGTACATGTCGTACCCAGCAAGTGTGGAAAGTCTGACATATTGCTGATACAAATGACGAATATAATAATGGCTGAGTGCTGAAAAGTACATTAAAACATTTGAAAATCAATATATCATATGTATGTGAATAAACCCATCATAAATCATAATTAAAAACTTAGTACGAGTCCATATTCCATATCCATCATCCATCATCTATATACCAGATTTCACCTTTACCATTAATCATATCCAATACAAAAAATTAATCCATAGCCATATTACCAACCATAACCATTACCAAACCATAATCATCCCCAAAACCATGTTCCCTCTAATCATGTAGCTCATCCGGGCGCTCATAACCGGGAGCACGGCTATCATGATAGTTTTATTAGACACTCTGCAGAGGTTGTACCGCTTTACCCACATGTTTGTGATTTCATCACCTGTCGGCGTCTAAAGAATCCTCCCTTACACCAATTACACTTCCTTTGTTGTATGGCCAAGAGATCACACAATAACCTTTACAAAGGGAATACTAGCCTATTTAGACCCCACTGAGGTTTCACTAGTGGTGATGCCTCCAACTGAGCACATCTTAAACCAAGGGCCCCCTTTTGAGCCATTCAGATCCCAGGGTAGTCCCACCAATCATCAACAAACCCAATCCGACTACCCCTTCCCTGAGCATCCTTAATGGTCCAAATAGCACTGGCAAAGCTCTAATTAATCAGCTACGCCGCACCCATACTTGGCCTCGTGGTGGCACTGTTGTCTTGGCATGTTCTCGCATGAACCGGTCCTTAGATCTAAAGCAAGAAACCACTATATCATCCAACCCATCCATATACCAGGCTTGCTTAGATCACCCATTACCATATCATATTAACCAGTTCATATTAACCGTAATCTCACTAATGCTTAATTAAATAGTATAGTTGTTTTCCCATCCCAAGTAATTAAGAATAGTAAAAAGGTAAAAAGCCCTTCCCGACTCTCTACCATAAATTCCAGGTGACAAGGATGGTTAAACAAATCTAGTAAACTTCCTACCATAGGATTCCCATCAAATTAACACAAGCATGCAATTTTGGAAATAAAACATTTATTTTAAAACAGGATCAATATGCTTCAAGGACACTTTCCTTGCTCTTGGGATTGGTTCGTGTAACACCCTCATTTTCATGCATCATACCCTGCATACATCCATATATATGTCTAACATTAATCCACATAAAAAGGAACAAGTTTAAAATCAATTTGGAACAAAATCGCACTTAAGAATTCTGGGAAGTGCGGACTAGTCCGATTTTGGTGCGGACTAGTCCGATTTCTCTCTGACCTCGATCGGACTTGTCCGATTTTTGCAGCGAACTTGTCTGCTTTTGCCTCTGGACACTTTCGGACTTCTCCGGCTTAGTGCGGACTAGTCTAGTGTTTCAATTCTTTGAAAAATTCGCTAAGTCCCTAGACTTGTCCAAACTAGTCCCGTCTTCCAGCTGACTTGTCCGTTTTCCTCTCTGACTAAATTCGGACTTGTCCGATTTTAGACCAGACTTGTCTGTTTTTCTCCTCTGGAGAAGTTCGGACTTGTCCGATGTTCAGAGCGGACTTGTCCGATTTCTTTCTGACTAACTTCGGACTTGTCCGACACTTTTAGGACTTGTCCGATATTTCGCGACACTGAGTTGATCTTTTTTTCACGACGTGTTTCTTGGGTTTTACGTTAAGTGGGCCTAGGGACATCGTGCCTAACTCTTTTAGAGCCCATGTGAGACTCTAAACCGAACTCTAGTCATCCCAAACTCGAATTCCATCTAACCCTAGCCTCCACCTCTATATAAACAATCCCAGCCCTTGGCTTGGCATCTATTTGCCACTTTTCCACCCCACCCAAACCCTAGTTCGTGGAGAGCCGCCGTCAAGGAGGGAGCAGGAGATCCCAAGTAAGAAGAAGAAGAGGAGGAAATTAAAGAGGATCAAGATCTCCATCAACTTCACATTCTTCATCAACAAATCACCATCAAGTTCTTCATCAACCCTAGATCGTCAAGATCAAAGTGTTACCTCCAAGATCTTTGATTCATTGGAGTTCTAGACACCCGGTATACCTTCTATTCTCTTTTCCTTACGTAAAT
The DNA here is from genome assembly GCA_036927565.1 of Tuctoria greenei. Lineage (NCBI taxonomy): Eukaryota > Viridiplantae > Streptophyta > Magnoliopsida > Poales > Poaceae > Tuctoria > Tuctoria greenei. The sequence goes on from JAYESD010000006.1 coordinate 179,430,015, forward strand.
TCAACCCCAAATATCTAAATCCACGTCGATCTAGAAAACCCTAATCTACTGTTCTCGTGCAATGCGGACTTGTCCGGTCCCTAGCGGACTAGTCTGATTTTCCTGGTTATTTTCTTTTGAATTAATTCTAAAATTTGATCAAATCAATGCTAAACCAGTGTAAACTTGTTAAAAACTATTAGAACTAGTTAGTGATCATTAAAAGCAACTGATTGACAAGTACCACCTTGCGTTTGCATCAATCATGCATGTCATGTTATATTGAGTAATAATTGTGCACTCCTCGATTTTTTTTCTTGTCTTTTATTTTTATTGTCCGGATTAGACGGATTGGCACTAGAGAGTGCTGCGGAGGATCTCTGCCATCAATTTTGAAGTCTTTACCCGAACCAATCCCAAGAGCAAGGCAAGTGTCCTTGAAGCATATTGATCCTGTTTTGAAATAAATGTCTTGTTTGCAAAACTGCATGCTTGTGGCAATTTGACGGGAATCCTATGATAGGAAGTTTACTAGCTTTGTTTGACCACCCTTGTCACCTAGAATACATGGTAGAGAGTCGGGATGGGATTTTTAACTTTTTGCTTCGCTTAATTAATTGGGATGGGAAAACAACTATACTATTTAATTATGCATTAATGAGATTATGATTAACATGAACTGGTTAATATGATATGGTAATGGGTGATATAAGCAAGCCTGGTATGTGGATGGGTTGGATGTTATGGTGGTTTGCTTGCTTTAGATCTAAGGACTGGTTCATGCGAGAATAAGCCAGGATTACAGTGCCACCACGAGGCCAAGTATGAGAGTGGCGTAACTGATTAATTAGGGCTTTGCTAGTGCCATTTGGACCATTAAGGATGCTCGGGGAAGGATTATTCGGATTGGGTTTGTTGATGATTGGTGGGACTACCATGGGATCTGAATGGCTCAAGAGGGGGCCCTTGGTTGAAGATGTGCTCAGTTGGAGGCATCGCCATCGGTGAAACCTCAGTGGGGTCTAAATAGGCTAGTAATCCCTTTGTAAAGGCTATTTTGTGATCTCTTGGCCGCACATCAATGGAAGTGTGAGACGGCATAATAGAGGTTCTAGTCACTGCAAGGTGATGAAATCACAAACATGTGGGTACAGTGGTACAGCCTCTGCAGAGTGTCTAATTAAACTATCATGATAGTCGTGCTCCCGGTTATGAGCACCTGGACAATTTCCATTATTAGAGGGAACTTGGTATTGGGATGGTTTTTGGGATGGTTATGGTTTTGTAACGGTTATGGCTGGTTATGAGCTAAATTTTTTATATTGATTATGGTTATTTGTAACGGTGAAATCTGGAATATGGGTGATGATAATGAATATGGACTGGTATCATGATGAGTATTATGATGATTACATGGTTTATGATGGGATTATTTCACATACATATATTATATTGCTTTTCAAATGTTTTTAATGTACTTTTCAGCACTTAGCCATTATTATTGTCGTCATTTGTATCAGCTAAATGTCATACTTTCCACACTTGCTGAGTACGACATGTACTCACTCTTGCAATCCCCCCCCCAATAGTTGTAGGTCAGGATTGGGAGTTTAACGATGATAGTGCGGAGTTCTAGGCCGTGTCTACCATCAGCTTGCTTGTGGTCTTGATTGGGGCTGCGCTACCCTATCGCTTATGCTGCCTAGCTATTTTGTTTGCTTAATTAGTTTATTTCCGCTGCATTAGTTGAACCTGTCATTAATAATCATTAGAGCTTGTATTTGAGGACATTATGAATTGTGTAATAAAATTACTTAATTAATCTTGTTCTGTTGTATTTTTCTATATATCCTTTTGAGAATGCACTTGTTTATGTGTGTTGAACGTCCTGGGCACATATATGCGTTCACTCGGTTCATTTTCGGAACCGGGTGTCACAATTGGTATCAAAGCCACAGGTTGACTGTAGGACGCACACTAGATAGAATGGACACATTAGAGCACATAGGAGCACTCAGGAATCGATGTGTTTTTGCTTGGTGTGTTGTTTGCTATATATTGTTGCTTGCGTGTTCAATAGAGGATTTTGGGATGCTTTAGCATTGCCATGTCTACCTAGGCTAGTATAGCTAGTTGTTTAGTTTCATATCCCTTGATGCATATAGTTGGGGACATTTCTAAATTCTTATCTCTTGCTTTTCTTCAGATGGTGGGGATTCGCAACCAGGGGGATGTCAATGATGAGGAGGAGAACAATGGAGCACCTCAAAAAAACAATGGACAAGGACCTGCTCATGGAGCTATCAACATTGAGAAGCTATTGGCTATGCAAAACCAGCTCATGCAAACCATGATACAAACTATGGGACAGCTGCAGGCTGGTAACATCAACAATCAGCCCCACATGCCTCCACCACCACTCCCACCTCCTCATAACCGATTGGGAGAGTTTATCAGGACTAGGCCGCCAACCTTTGCTCCAGCCGCTGACCCTATGGATGCTAATAATTGGTTTAAGTCCGTGGAGAAAAATCTAGCTATTGTCCAATACAGTGACCGGGAGAAAGTGCTTTTGACTTCTCATCAACTAGTTGGAGCAGCTGCAGATTGGTGGGATTCTTTATGCAATGCTCATGAGAACCAAGAGAGGATTGCTTGGGCAGAATTCAAGGAGATTATTCGTTCTCATTATGTGCCGGAAGGTGTTATGATCTTGAAGAGGCAAGAATTTTAGAACCTGAGGCAAGGAAGATTAAGTGTGAGTGAATATCTCAATAAGTTCACTCAACTTTCAAGGTATGTGCCGGAAGATGTTAGCCGGGACAGCCGGAAACAATACTTGTTCATGAGAGGCTTGAACAATGAGATCCAAGTGCAATTGCTCAATTGTGATTATGCCAACTTCCAGAAGCTTGTGGACAGAGCAATTGTGGTTGAGAACAAGGTCCGTGAGATGGAGCAAGACAAGAAGAGGAAGGCGCCATATCAAGGACAGCAACAAGGAAGCAATGTGCGCCCTCGCTTTGCACCACCTAATGTGCCTTATTTTGGCTCCTCTGCGCCCGCTCCTCGCTCCGGATATGCACCGCGCCAAACTCAGTTTGTGCAGCAGCGCCTTGTCATACAAGCACCTAGGCCTCCAATGCCCTATGCACCTCGAGCCAACTTTCCTGGTGCAAACGTTCAGAATCAAGTTCGTCCAAATTCTGGTGGAGTTAAGAAGTGCTATACATGTGGAGAAGCTGGACACTTTGCACATCAATGTCCTAAGTCAGGCCTTGGTCAAGGAAGCAATGCGCCGAGGCACAACCCAAGACCCAATGGAGGACAGTAGAATTTTGCTCGTGGCAACGTGAACCATGACTCTACGGATGATGCCCAACAAGCGGATGAAATGGTCATTGGTATATTCCTCGCTAACTCCAACCCCGCGACTATGTTGTTTGATTCTGGGGCATCACATTCATTCATTGCATCGAAATATGTTGCCCAGTATAGTTTGTTTATCTCTCATATGATGTTTACTCTATTGGTTAAGTCTCCTGGAGGAGAGATGTGGACAAATATAGTATTTCCAAAAGTAAGCCTTAGAATAAGGGGGGTAGACTTCTTTGCCAACCTCATTCTTTTGGATTCTCAAGGATTGGACATTATACTTGGTATTGACTGGTTGAGGAAGCACAATGGAGTTATTGAGTGTGCCATGAAGACGGTAAAGTTGACCAATGAAGAAGGGATCACTATAGAATTTGAGGCATCTCAAACCGCACCGAAGCGATTGGAGCTGATTCATATGGATGGTGCCGCAATTGAGGAGATTCCAGTGGTGTGTGAATTTTTGGATGTTTTTCCGGACGAGTTGCCAGGTATGCCACCTGATCGAGACATTGAGTTTGTTATTGATTTAATACCTGGAACTGTACCTATAGCTAAGACGCCATATAGGATGCCTCCTATCGAATTAGCGGAGCTCAAGAAGAAAATTCAAGAGCAACTAGAGAAGGGTTTTATTTGGCCCAGCTCTTCACCTTGGGGAGCGCCCATGCTGTTTGTGGACAAGAAGGATGGGTCACAAAGGATGTGTGTGGATTACCGAGCTCTCAACGAGGTAACAATAAAGAACAAGTACACCTTGCCACGCATAGAAGACTTGTTTGATCAGATGAAGGATTCTTGTGTCTTCTCTAAGATTGATTTGAGGTCGGGATACTTTCAAATGAAGATTAGACCATCGGACATACCCAAGACAGCTTTTAGGACACGGTATGGATCATATGAGTACACTATAATGTCCTTTGGATTGATCAATGCACCTACCTATTTTATGTACCTCATGAATAAGGTCTTCATTGTAGTGTTCGTTGATGACATTATGATCTACTCGAAGGATGAGAAGGAACATGAGGAACACTTGAGGCTTACATTGCAGAAATTGAGGGAGCATCGATTGTACGCCAAGTTTAACAAATGTCAGTTTTGGTTAAGGGAAGTGTCGTTTTTGGGTCATATCATTTCAGGAGGAGGATTTTTGGTTGACCCCATGTCGTTTTTGGGTCATATCATTTCAGGAGGAGGAGTTTTGGTTCACCCCAGAAAAGTGAGGGACATGTTAAAATGGGAACCCTCGCAAATTGCAAAGGAAATAAGGAGATTTCTTGGGATGGCTGGGTATTACCGTCGATTCATCAAGGACTTTTCCAAAATAGCCAAGTCAATGACGGAGTTGCTAATGAAGGGGAAAGCGTTTCAATGGACTCAAGCTTGTCAAGAGAGTTTTGAGGAACTGAAGAAGAGGTTAACAACAGCCCCAACCTTGATATTGCCAGATGTGAGCAAGAGTTTTGACATCTATTGTGACGCATCGAGACAAGGACTTGGATGTGTGCTTATGCAAGAAGGTCGAGTAGTTGCATATGCATCAAGACAATTGAAGAAACATGAGCAAAATTATCCAACGCATGATTTGGAACTTGTAGCCGTGGTACACGCATTGAAAATTTGGAGACACTATATCCTTGGACATAGGTGTGAAATCTATATGGATCATAAGAGTTTGAAGTACATTTTCACACAAACAGATTTGAATTTGAGGCAACAAAGATGGTTGGATCTTATCAAAGATTATGATTTGGGAATCAACTATCACCCAGGGAAGGCCAATGTAGTGGTCGATGCCTTGAGTAGAAAAGAAGTAAGTCATCAACTCGCGGTTCGAGAGCTGCCATCCGAGTTATGTAAGGAGTTTGAACGGTTGAATCTCGGATTCGTACATGAGATGGGGACAATGGAGTTAAATCCGACTTTGGAGCAAGAAATTCGAGAGGGCCAAACCAAGGATGAGGAAATCCAAGAGATCAAGGAAAGGACCCAAGAGGGAAGAGAATTCAGATTTGATGAGGATGAACAAGGTACTCTATGGCTTGGTAAGAGAATTGTCGTGCCTAATGTGAAGCATATTTAGAAGACAATACTAAAGGAGGCACATGACTCGCCATACTTGATTCACCCCGGTTGTACGAAGATGTACAAAGACTTGAGGACATGTTATTGGTGGGCTAGCATGAGGAAGGACATAGCCAAATATGTACGATTGTGTGATGTGTGCCAAGGAGTCAAGGCGGAACAGCAAAGGCCAGCCGAATTACTGCAGCCATTGAAGATTCCAGAATGGAAGTGGGAAGAAATTGGTACAGACTTTATAATTGGTCTATCGTGTACCCAGTCTGGGTATGACTCAATTTGGGTAATCGTGGATCGATTGACCAAGTCAGCTCATTTTGTTCCTGTCAAGACCAAGTATACAGCTGCGCAATTGGCCGAGATATACATGGAGCATATCGTGTGTCGACATGGAGTCCCGAAGAAGATAGTCTCAGATAGAGGTTCTCAATTTACCTCCAAATTTTGGCAGAAATTGCATGAAGCACTGGGAACAAGGTTGAATTTCAGTTCGGCATATCACCCTCGAACGGATGGACAAACCAAGAGGACCAATCAAATTTTGGAGGACATGTTAAGAGCTTGCGCTTTAAAGCATGGGAAAAGTTGGGACAAGAGCTTGCCATATGCAGAGTTTTCATATAACAATAGTTACCATGCAAGTTTGAAGATGTCACCTTATGAAGCGCTTTATGCAAGGAAGTGTAGGACACCCTTATTCTTGAATGAGACAGGAGAAACTCAAGTATTTGGACCCAATGTGTTGCAAGATGCTAAAAACCAAGTTCAGATCATTCGCAAAAACTTGAGGGCCGCTCAATCAAGGCAAAAGGGCTATGCATACAATAGGAGAAGGAAACTAGCCTTTGAAGTCAGAGACTTCATTTATCTCAAGGTGTCACCCATGCGAGGTCATAAGAGGTTTAACATAAGAGGCAAGCAAGCATCTTGCTATATTAACCCATTCAAGATTTTGGACAGAAGGGGAGAAGTAGCATATAAGTTGGAGATACCAACTCATCTTTCATATGTCCATGATGTATTTCATGTTTCCCAGCTCAAGAAGTGCTTGAGAGTACCGGAAGAACAAGTGCCAATTGTGACACCCGGTTCTGAAAATGAACCAAGTGAACGCATATGTGTGCCCGGGATGTTCAACACACATACACAAGTGCATTCACAAAAGGATATACAGAAAATTACCACAGAACAAGATTAATTAACCAAATTTTATTACACAATCCATATTATCCTCAAATACAAGTTCTAATGAATATTAATGAGAAGTTCAACTAATGCAGCAAAAATAAACTAAATAAGCAAACTAAACAGCTAGGCAGCATAAGCGATAGGGTAGCACAGCTCCAATCAACACCACAGGCAAAGCTGACGGTAGACACGGCCTAGAACTCCGCATTATCGCCATTAAACTGCCAATCCTGACCTGCAACTTTTGGGGGGGATTGCAAGAGTGAGTACATGTCGTACTCAGCAAGTGTGGAAAGTATGACATGTGGCTGATTCAAATGACGAATATAATAATGGCTAAGTGCTGAAAAGTACATTAAAACATTTGAAAAGCAATATATTACATGTATATGAAATAGACCCATCATAATCCATGTAGTTATCATAATACCAGTCCATATTCCATATCCATCATCATATACCAATATCCATATTCAATACTAGAATTCAATTCATAACCATCCATAACCATAATACCAACCATAACCATCCCAAATCCCAATTTTTCCTCTAATCATGTGAGGGTCCAGGTTGTTCATAACTGGGCACAGCTATCATGATAGTTTTAGACACACTCTGCAGAGGTTGTACTGCTTTACCCACGTGTTTGTGATTTTATAATCTTTTGATGACTATATAATCTCAATTATGCCGTCTCACACTTCCGTAGGTGTGTGGCCAAGAGATCACAAAAAAGCCTTTACAAAGGGATTACTAGCCTATTTAGACCCCACTAAGGTTTCACCGGTGGCGATGTCTCCAACTGAGCACATCTTCAACCAAGGACCCTCTCTTGATCCGTTCGGATCCCAGGGTAGTCCCACCAATCATCAACAAACCCAATCCGACTACCCCTTCCCTGAGCATCCTTAATGGTCCAAATAGCACTAGCAAAGCCCTAATTAATCAGCTATGCCACACCCATACTTGGCCTCGCGGTGGCACTGTAAATCTTGGATGGTCGCTCCACGAACCGGTCCTTAGATGTAAAGCAAGCAAAACCACCATAAAATCTACCCATCCACGTACCAAGCTTGCTTAGATCACCCATTACCATATCAGATTTAACCAGTTCATGTCAACCACAATCTCATTAATGCATAATTAAATTAAGTAGTGTAGTTGTTCCTCCATCCCAATTAATTAAGCGAAGCAAAAAGGTAAAAATCTAATCCCGACTCTCTACCATGTATTCCAGGTGACAAGGGTGGTTAAACAAATCTAGTAAACTTCCTATCATAGGATTTCCCATCAAATTGACACAAGCATGTAGTTTTCCAAACAAAACATTTATTTGAAAACAGGATCAATATGCTTCAAGGACACTTGCCTTGCTCTTGGGACTGATTCGGGTCAAAGCCTTCAAACTCTTGGTGCTGAAGATCCTCCACGGCACAATCTAGCGCAAATCCATCTAATCTGCACAATAAACATACAAACAAGAAACACAATCAAAGAGGCACAAATATTACTCAAGATGACATGATATGTATGATTAATGCAAATGAAAGGTGGATCTTGTTAATAGATTGCTTTTAATCATCACTAATTAGTTCTAATAGCTTTTAACAAGTTTTATACAGGTTTGGATGTGATTATATCTAATTTTAGAATTAATTCAACACAATTTAACCTGGAAAATCGGACTAGTCCGCTAGGGACCGGACAAGTCCGCACTTTACGAGATCAACAGATTAGGGTTTTTCCAGATCGACGTGAATCTGGAGATTAGGGTTTGAATTCAAGTAAGGAAAAGAGAATAGAAGGTATACCAGGTGTTTAGAACTCAAATGAAGCAAGGATCTTGGAGGCAACACTTGGATCTTGATGACCTTGGTGAAGAACTTGGAGATGATTTGGTGATGAAGAACGAAACTTGATGGAGATCTTGATCCTCTTTCGTTTCCTCCTCTTCTTCTTCTTCCTTGGGATCTCCTCCTCCCTCCTTGATGGTGGCTTTCCACGAACTAGGGTTTGGGTGGGGTGGAAAAGTGGCAAATAGATGTCAAGCCAAGGGGTGGGGTTGTTTATATAGAGGTGGAGGCTAGGGTTAGATGGATTTCGAGTTTGAGATGAGTAGAAGCCGGTTTAGAGTACCACATGGGCTCTAAAAGAGTTAGGCACGACAACCCTAGGCTCACATAACGTAAAATCCAAGAAACAAGTCCTAAAACAAAGGATAAATTTGTGGTCGCGAAATATCGGACAAGTACGAAAAGGACAGAACTTGTTCGAAGTTAGTCAAAAAGGAATCAGATGAGTCTGGCCAAAAATCGGACAAGTCTGACTTTAATCAGAGAAGAAAATGGACAAGTTCGCTGGAACACCAGACTAGTCCGCACAAGTCTAGGGACTTTGCAAAATTTCAAGGATTCTTGGAACACCAGACTAGTCTGCATAAGACCGGACAAGTTCGAAAGTGTCCAGAGGCAAAATTGGACTAGTCCGCAGCAAAAACGGACAAGTCTGATGGAGGTCAGAGAGAAATCAGACTAGTCCTCACCAAAATCGGACTAGTCCACACTTTCGAGAATTTTAAGTGCTGTTTTGTTCCAAATCAATTTTAAACTCATTCCTCTTTATGTGGATTAATGTTAAACATGTATATGAATGTATGTAGGGCATGATGCATGAAAATGATGGTGTTAAAAACCTACCACCCTTAAAATGAATCTCGCCCTCGAGATTCGACGCGAAAGAGAAGAGATAGGGAAATTCCTTCTTGAGATCATCCTCCAACTCCCATGCTGCTTCTTTTTCTGTGTGGTTCTTCAATTAAACTTTACACCTTCTAATAACCTTGTTCCTTGTGACTCTCTCTTTGGTTTCCAAAATTTTGACTGGTTGCTCGGCATAAGTCAAATCTGCCTCTAATTTCAATCCTTCCATTGGCACGTGTTCCTCCGGTACTCTCAAGCACTTCTTGACCTGGGAAAGATGAAAGACAACATGGACATCCAAAAGATGCGTTGGCATCTCCAACTTATACGCTACTTCTCCTCTTTTGTCCAAAATCTTGAATGGTCCAATGTAGCGAGGTGCTAGCTTGCCTCTTATGTTGAACCTCTTATGACCCCTCATCGGTGACACCTTGAGGTAAACAAAATCTCTCACTTCAAAGGCTAATTTCCTTCTCCTATTGTCCGCATAGCCTTTTTGTCTTGATTGGGCAGCCCTCAAGTTTTCACGAATTATTTGGACTTGCTTTTCGGCTTCATGGAACACATCCAGACCAAATACTTTAGTTTCTCCTGCCTCATTCCATGAAGCGCCCTACACTTCCTTCCATGAAGCGCTTCATATGGTGACATTTTCATGCTTGCTTGGTAACTATTGTTGTATGTAAATTCTGCATATGGCAAGCTCTTGTCCCAACTTTTCCCATGCTTTAAAGCACAAGCTCTTAACATGTCCTCCAAAATTTGATTGGTCCTCTCAGTTTATCCATTCGTTTGAGGGTGATATGCTGAACTGAAATTCAACCTCGTTCCCAAGGCATCATGCAATTTTTGCCAAAACTTGGAAGTGAATTGTGAACCTCTATCCGAGACTATCTTCTTCTGAACTCCATGCAAACATAAAATTCTTCCCATATACAGTTCCACCAATTTCTCTCCATTATAAGTAGTCTTGACGGGAATAAAGTGGGCTGACTTAGTTAACCGATCCACAATTACCCAAAGTGAGTCGTAACCAGACTGAGTACGTGGTAAACCAACTATGAAGTCCATACCGATCTCTTCCCACTTCCATTGTGGGATCTTCAATGGTTGCAATAATCTAGCTGGCCTTTGATGTTCCGCCTTGAGCCGTTTACACACATCACACAATGCTACATATTTAGCTATGTCCCTTTTCATGCTATCCCACCAATAGCAAGTCTTCAAGTCTTTGTACATCTTCGTACAACCAGGGTGAATTGAGTAAGGTGAGTCATGTGCCTCCTTTAATATCGTCTCCCAAATATGCTTCACATTAGGCACGACAATCCTTTTTCCCAGCCATAAGGTACCATGTTCATCCTCATCGAATCTGAACTTTCTCCCCTCTTGGGTCCTCTCCTTGATTTCATGAATTTCCTCATCCTTAGTTTGAACTTCCCAAATTTCTTGCTCCAATGTTGGGTTTAACTCCATCATCTCCATCCCATTTACAAATCCAAGGTTCAACGGTTCAAACTCCTTACATAACTTGGATCGTAGCTCTCGAACTGTGAGTTGATGACTTACTCCTTTCCTACTCAATGCATCAGCCACAACATTAGCCTTCCCTGGATGATAATTGATTCCCATGTCATAATCCTTGATGAGCTCCAACCATCTTCGTTCCCTCAAATTCAGATCCGTTTGTGTGAAAATATACTTCAAACTCTTATGATTCGTATAAATTTTACACCTATTTCCAAGAATATAGTGTCTCCAAATCTTCAATTCATGTACCACGGCTGCAAGTTCTGTAACACCCTAATTTTCATGCATCATGCCCTACATACACTCATATACGCAACAAGAGGAATAGGTTTAAAATTTATTCGGAGCATTTAAAATTAATAGGAACAAAACCGCACTTAAAATGCAGGAAAGTGCGGACTAGTCCGATTTTGCTGAGGACTAGTCCGATTTCTCTCTGGCTAAAAACGGAGTTGCCCGTTTTTGCTGCGGACTAGTCCGATTTTTGGCACTGGAAACTTTCGGACTTGTCCGATTTTGTGCGGACTAGTCGGATATTCCAAGAATCCTTGAAAATTTGCTAAGCCCTTGGACTTTTCCGGACTAGTCCGGTGTTCCAGCGGACTTGTCCGATTTTCTCTCTGTTTAAAGTCAGACTTGTCCGATTTTTGGCCAGACTTGTCCGATTTTCTCTCTGGACGACTTTGGACTAGTCCGGTCCTTTCCAGACTTGTCCGATATTTCGTGACTCCGAGTTGATCTTTTGTTTTACACCTTGTTTCTTGGGTTTCACGTTAAGTGGGCCTAGGGACGTCGTGCCTAACTCTTTTAGAGCCCATGTGGGACTCTAAACTTGCCTCTACTCATCTCAAACTCGAAATCCATCTAACCCTAGCCTCCACATCTATATAAACAACCCCACCCCTTGGCTTGACATCTATTTGCCACTTTTCCACCCACCCAAACCCTAGTTCATGGGGAGCCACCATCAAGGAGGGAGGAGAAGATCCCAAGCAAGAAGAAGAAGAGGAGGAAACGAAAGAGGATCAAGATCTCCACCAAGTTTCGTTCTTCACCACTAATTCATCCCCAAGTTCATCACCAACCCTAGATCACCAAGATCCAAGTGCTACCTCCAAGTTTCTTGATTCATTGGAGTCCTAAACACCTGGTATACCTTCTATTCTCTTTTCCTTACGTGAATTCATCCCCTAATCTCCAAATTCACGTCGATCTAGAAAACCCTAATCTGTTGATCTCGCAGTGTGTGGACTTGACTGGCCCCTAGCGGACTAGTCCGGTCTTCCTGGTTAAATTGCATCAAATTGATTCTAAAATTTGATCTAATCAACTCCAAACCTGTATAAACATGTTAAAAGCTATTAGAACTAGTTAGTGATCATTAAAGTCAATCTAGTAACAAGTTCTACCTTGCATTTGCATCGATCATGCCTGTCATGTCATATTGAGTAATATTTGTGCACTCTTTGATTGTGTTTTCTGTCTTGTATGTTTATTATGTGGATTAGACGGATTTGCGCTAGAGAGTGCCGTAGAGGATCTACAACACCAAGAGTTTGAAGGCTTTGACCCTAATCAACAGCAAGAGCAAGGCAAGTGTCCTCGAAGCATATTGATCCTGTTTTTAAAATAAATGTTCTGTTTACAAACTGCATGCTGTGTCAATTTGATGGGAATCCTATGATAGGAAGTTTACTAGCGTTGTTTGACCACCCTTGTTGCCTGAAATTTATGGTAGAGAATCGGGAAGGGCTTTTTACCTTTTTGCTTCGCTTGATTAATTGGGATGGGAAAACAACACTACACATTTCATTATGTATTAATGATATCCTGGTTAATGTGATCTGGTCGATACGGTATGGTAATGGGTGATCTAAGCAAGCCTGGTATGTGGATGGGTTGGATGTTATGTTGGTTTGCTTGCTTCTAAGGACCGGTTCATACAAGAATAAGCTAGGACTACAGTGCCACCACGAGGCCAAGTATGGGTGCGGCGTAGCTGATTAATTAGGGCTTTGCCAGTGCTATTTGGACCATTAAGGATGCTCTGGGAAGGGGTAGTCGGATTGGGTTTGTTGATGATTGGTGGGACTACCCTAGGATCCGAGTGGCTCAAGAGGGGGCCCTTGGTTGAAGATGTGCTCAGTTGGAGACATCGCCACCGGTGAAACCTCAGTGGGGTCTAAATAGACTAGTAATCCCTTTGTAAAAGCTATTTTGTGATATCTTGGCCACACACCTACGGAAGTGTGAGACGACATAATAGAGGTTCTTAGTCACTTAAAGGTGATGAAATCACAAACACGTGGGTAAAGTGGTACAAACTTTGCAGAGTGTGTCTAAAACTATCATGATAGCCGTGCTCCCGGTTATGAGCACCTAGACAACTTCCATGATTAGAGGGTGCTCGGTATTGGGATGGAATTTGGGATGGTTATGGTTTGGTAATGATTATGGATGGTTATGGATTTATTTCTGGTATTGAGTATGGTTATTGGCAATGGTGAAATCTGGAATTATTGATGATGGCAGTGAATTCAGTTTGGTATTATGATATTACTTATGATTATGATGGGTTTACTTCACATACATATAATATATGTTTTTTAAATGTTTTAATGTACTTTTCAGCACTTTGCCATTATTATTGTCGTCATTTGAATCAGCCACATGTCATACTTTCCACACTTGCTGAGTACGTTGTGTACTCACTCTTGCAATCCCCCCCAACAGTTGCAGGTCAAGATTGGGAGTTTAATGGTGATAATGCGGAATCCTAGGCCGTGTCTACCGTCAGCTTTACCTGTGGTGTTGATTGGAGCTGCGCTATCCCTTATGCTTAGTTTGCTTAGTCGCTTAGTTTGCTTAATTAGTTTATTTGCGCTGCATTAGTTGAACTTATCATTAATATTCAATAGAGGTTGTATTCGAGGATATTATGGTTTGTTTAGTAAAATTTGGTTAATTAATCTTGTTATGTGGTATTTCTGTATACTCTTTTGTGATTGCACTCGTGTATGTGTGATGAACATCCTGGGCACACATATGCGTTAGCTTGGTTCATTTTTTGGAACCTGGCGTCACAAGTTCCAAATCATGCGTTGGGTAATTCTGCTCATGTTTCTTCAATTGTCTTGATGCATAGGCGACCACTTGACCTTCTTCCATCAATACACATCAAAGTCCTTGCCTCGATGCGTCGTAATAAATATCGAAACTCTTGCTTACATCCGGCAATATGGGGTTGTAGTTAACCCCTTCTTCAACTCCTCAAAACTTTCTTGACAAGCTTGAGTCCAATGGAAAGCCTTTCCCTTCATTAGCAATTCTGTCATTGGCTTGGCTATATTGGAGAAGTCCTTGATGAACCGACGGTAATATCCAGCCATCCCAAGGAAACTCCTTATTTCCTTTACGTTTTGCGGGGGTTCCCATTTCAACACGTCCCTCACCTTTCCTGGGTCAACCAATACTCCTCCTCCCGAGATTATATGACCAAAAAACGACACCTATTTCAACCACAACTGACATTTGTTGAACTTGGCGTACAATCGATGCCCCCTCAATTTTTGCAATGTAAGCCTCAAGTGTTCCTCATGTTCCTTCTCATCCTTCGAGTAGATCATAATGTCATCAATGAACACCACGACAAATTTATCCAAGTACTCCATGAAAACCTTATTCATGAGGTACATAAAGTATGCAGGCGCATTTGTCAATCCAAAAGACATCACGGTGTACTCATAAGATCCATACCGTGTCCTAAAAGCTGTCTTGGGTATGTCCGATGGTCTAATCTTCATTTGAAAGTATCTCAAGCTCAAGTCAATCTTAGAGAAGACACAAGCACCCTTCATCTGATCAAACAAGTCTTCTATGCGTGGCAAGGTGTACATGTTCTTGATTGTTACCTCGTTGAGAGCTCGGTAATCTATGCACATACTTTGAGACCCATCCTTCTTGTCCACAAATAGAACGGGCGCTCCCCAAGGTGAAGAGCTGGGCCGAATGAAACCCTTCTCTAGTTGCTCTTGAATTTGTTTCTTGAGTTCCGCTAATTCCATAGGAGGCATCCTATACGGCCTCTTAGCTATAGGTGCAGTTCCAGGTATTAAATCAATAACAAACTCAATGTCTCGATCAGGTGGCATACCTGGCAAATCGTTTGCGAAAACATCCAAAAATTCACACACCACCGGAATCTCCTCAATTGCGGCACCGTCCATATGATTCAATTCCAATTGCTTTGGTGCGACTTGAGATGGTTCAAATTCTATGGTGATCTCTTCTTCATTGGTCAACTTCACCGTCTTCGTGGCACACTTAATAACTCCATTGTGCTTCCTCAACCAGTCCATACCAAGTATAATGTTGAAAGTGCATCTATGACTCCCTTGTGGATTTTAGATGATTTATGACAAGCAATTGGAATCCTAACCTCTTTGTTGAGACGAGTGCATGAATTTAATAGGAAAATGAGCAAAGTGCCAAAAAGAAGGAAGAGTGAGGAGCAAAGTGGAAATGAGATCAAGGAAGAAGAATAATAGATCATTGTGTATGGAGTGTGTTAAGAAAACACATATCAAGAGCTTAATCACAATTTGATATGCCCACGCCGACCAAACCATCAAGTATACCGACTACATCAAGCAAGATGGAACAATCATCTAGTCAAGCTGCACCAGCTCATGTTTTCGATGGACCAATTACTCGTAGCCGAGCTAAACAACTACAACAAGAGGTGCACGCACTACTTTGTGAAATTCCATTTAATAATGAGAATTATATACTTCCTAAATCGTACATGTTTCTATTACTCAGGTTCACCAAGGAGGATGACAAGGACACGCCAAGACTGAACCAGAGAGGAGAACTACGTCGAACCAGTTCGGTCTGGTAGAACTGTCATGAAGAAACAGTCATATCTCTTGATTCATAGAAGCTATGAAAGTCCATGAGTACTTGTTGGAAAGGTGTTGAAGTCAACTTTTTAATGCCACTAAGTGTCGAGTGCTTTAGAGCTCCCAGCTTGGCAGCCGAGTGCTTTTGTTGCAGACTGTTCAGAAGATCAATAGTCAGCCTGATATCCAAGTTTCCATGAGAAACTGTTTCACTATACAATATTTCGTGAAGCATGCTACACATTGTGTGAAAGTTTATCAAATTGTCTTTCCAACGCATCTGGTCCCATGTCTTTTGGATGTCCCTAGGTGGATTTATGATTAAAACACTGAAGACCACTCAAAAGGCCAGAAGACATGCGGGAAATTGATGACCATTGCATGAATGATCAAGCCAGTTGGCCTTCCACCTTCCCACGTGGATCTTTCAGTTCACATCTATTTTTAGACTAGTTGTTGGTATAAATACCCCTCTTTTGTAAGCCAAGAAGAACTTTTTGATGAATTAAGATTATTCCAGTGATATTTGCAGCCGAGCTACTTGAGGGTCTTACTCAACCCTTGTTCTTCCTTGTTCTTCTTGAACTTGTGGAGAGATCTCTCTGAGATCCACTAATTCATGCTCTGCGGGTTCCAGTACGACTGCCCCGTCTTGTGTGGATTAGCTCCAGTTGTGGTTCTGTGATCGTTCGGAGATCGAGTCGAAGTCTTCGCGGTTTCGGTGTCTCTCTCCCCGTTGCTTGGTCGCATCCAACCTTGGTCAGGTATAAAGCTAGTTATCTGTGCTGTTTCTATAGAAAGTCATCTTGTTTGTGAATCTCCTGTCGTGAAGATCGGGCCACCCTTCGCCGAACCAATTTTGATGCATATCATGTGGTAATCAGAGCTATCGTTGTCACGGTAGGTTCATTTTTTTAATCACCCACCCTCCCACCCTTTTTCAATCTGTTACAGTTTTCACCATCCACATATTCATTCCTGTGTTTATGTTTTACATATATTTGTTTGTCCTATAGTCCAAAGCCTAAAAAAAAATACCTATAGCCCTTTTGATGGTACTGTTATCTTGTGTTTGTGTTCTTCCAGTTGCTCGTCACCACCGTTTACCTATATCTTTTGTAATCAGCACCCCTGTTAGTGTAATAAAAAAAGAAAGCACAAGTGAAAAGATTCTGAAGAATTTTGTGTTACGGATTGGGTGTTGAAATTTTCAGTTTTCATATCCAAGTTGGTTGTAATCTTGATAGCAGCAAAAAAAATCTTTTGAGCACTTTTTTTTTTCACTTGATTGGCAGTACCGTAGCCCTCCTTGTTCAGCCACCTATAGCTCCATCAAAAACCTGAACCGGGACTTTCGATTTGTACTCCTTACGGCCTCTTTACCACCTCTGTTGAAGCTGTCACACCAGCACCATCACAGTTCTTGTGATCAGGCAAGAACTTGGCTAAGTCAGAGGTGAGATCGAGTGTGTCCACATATATATATATATATATATATACATATATATATATTTCTTTTTCTTTTTCTTGCTGCTCCTAACATGGCAGACTCAGATTCAATTGTTCATGGTGGACACCATGGTGATAGGGAACCCCCTGTCTCACGGGATGAGATGTGTCGCATGGCTGATTCACTCATGGAGGCCATGGGCGGGCTCCTCGATGAGCGTCTTCCCGCGGCTGGAGGGCGTCGAGCATGTCGTGATCAATAGGACCATCATCGAGAGGAGTCCGGCGATGAGAATTCTGGTTTCAGCCATGGATTCAATCGCTTCGGACATGGCCCTGACGGATCTGGTGGTGGTCGCCATGCTGATTTTAATAATTACCATGGTGGGCGTCGTGCACATAGGCGCAATGCTGATGGTCGCCATGTGCATTTTGAAGATGAAGAGTTTGAAGATCAAGATCATGAAGAAGGATCTCATGATAATGAAAATCCTTTCAGTCAAGAAGGCAGGTTTGATCGGTGTCATCATAGCCGGCCTGCTGATTTTGAAGAAAGGGAATACCATCATGGTCGACGTCCTCATGACAACCCAGATAACATCGCTCGTGTCAAATTGAGTATTCCAAAGTTTACTGGAAAGGAGAATCCTGATGAATTTCTTGAATGGGCTGAGCAGTGTGATCAAATATTTCGAGTACATAATCTTTTGGCTCAGCGACATGTGAATCTTGCTTCGGTGGAATTCTCTGGATACGCTCTCACTTGGTGGAACCAAGTGCAGGAGAATCAATGTGATTTGGGAAGTGGATATATCAATACATGGGAGGAGATGAAGCAAGTGATGAGAAGGCGATTCGTGCCATCTAGCTATCAGCGTGATCTCAGGAACCGGTTGCAAATGTTAAAGCAAGGGAAGAGATCAATTGATGGGTATTTCAAGGAGATGGAGCTGCTGTTGGTGCGGGCGGGAATAAGAGAAGATGCAGAGTCAACAATGGCAAGATTTCTAGGAGGTCTTAATGAAGAAATTTATGGTTTTGTGGAGATGTTTTCATATCGTACATTGCAGGATCTTGTTGATCAAGCTATGCGAACAGAGAAAAAGATTCAGCAAGAGTCACATGGAAAATCTTATGGTAGTTATTCTATTGCTGCCCCATGGCGCAAACAGCAGTCAAGTACTTCCTATGGTGGTGGACGATCTCAAGGGGCTGCAGTCAAGTCTTCTCAATCATTTGTTTCATCGAAGATGGCAGCCTCCACCGCGTCATCACCAACAACTCAGCAGCGACCCGCTGCAAGTTCAGCAGCCCACGGCAATGTCTCGGGAGCTACATCTTCTTCCCGAAGATGAGAAATTGTATGCCATAAATGCCACGACCATGGGCACATTGCTGCCCAATGCCCAAGCAAGAGAACCATGTTGTTGAATGAGAAAGGTGAATGGGAATCCGAGAGTGATCCGGAAGATGCTGGACAGATATGTGATGAAGAAATTGAGGAGGAAGGGAATGAGATCGAGCCTGAAGAAGGAGAACATAATTGCTTTATTTCTCTACGAGTGCTTAGTGTAACAGCAGAAAAGGAAGACAACGGGCAGTGACATAATTTGTTCCATACCCGTGGACTAATCAAAGATAAGGTGTGTTGCATCATCATTGATAATGGCAGCTGCAACAATATTGCTAGCCAAGAATTGGTGGACAGATTGGGACTGAAACCACGACGCCATCCAAGTCCATACAAGATGCAGTGGCTTAATGATTGTGTTGCGCTATGTGTCAGTCATACTGTGATTGTACCATTCTCTGTTGGTAAATACAATGATCATGTGGAGTGCGACGTGGTGCCTATGCAAGCCTGCCAGCTTTTGCTCGGTCGACCATGGCTATATGATCGTGATGTCCAAATTTTTGGAAGGACCAACAAGCTGTCTTTTGTGTACAAAG
The DNA here is from genome assembly GCA_036927565.1 of Tuctoria greenei. Lineage (NCBI taxonomy): Eukaryota > Viridiplantae > Streptophyta > Magnoliopsida > Poales > Poaceae > Tuctoria > Tuctoria greenei. The sequence continues at coordinate 179,449,171 of JAYESD010000006.1, forward strand.
GAGAGCAAATTTCCTTGCTTCTTTTGACACCGAAAGAAATTTTGAAGGATGATATTAGGAAGAAACAGCGCGAGAGCGAGTAACACTTGCGAGTGAGCCACAAAAATAGTAAGCAAGAGTGTCCACAGCCAAATCAAACCCCACAGCTGCAAGGAACCCAGAAATCGGGAAAAGAGGGTTTAGTAATGATGGCTAGGAAGGGGGATATCAAAGCATTGAGTGAACCCGATGCCATGTTCTTTGTACTTATGTACAAGGACACATTTCTTTCTACTAATGCCTTACCCTCTACCCTGCCGAGTACTCTTTTGAATGTCTTGCAGAAATATGAAGATGTCTTTCCGAACGAAGTACCACCAGGACTGCCACCTAAGAGAGGGATCGAGCATCAAATTGACTTGGTTCCTGGTGCGTCACTTCCGAACAGGGCTGCATACCGCACCAACCCAGAGGAGACAAAAGAAATTCAGCGACAACTGGAGGAATTGATGAAAAAAGGGTATGTACAGGAAAGTCTTTCCCCTTGTGTTGTCCCTGTTCTTTTAGTGCCTAAGAAAGATGGGTCTTGGAGACTATGTGTGGATTGCCGCGCAATTAACAACATCACAGTAAGATATAGGCATCCCATTCCTCGCTTAGATGATATGCTTGATGAACTTAGTGGTGCTAATTTTTTCACTAAAATTGATTTAAGAAGTGGCTATCATCAGATTCGTATAAAAGAAGGATATGAGTGGAAAATAGCCTTTAAAACAAAATTTGGATTGTATGAATGGTTAGTGATGCCCTTCGGTTTAACCAATGCACCTAGTACATTTATGCGATTAATGAATCATGTGCTTAGAACTTTAATTGGTAAGTTTGTTGTGGTTTATTTTGATGACATCCTAATCTATAGCAAGACTCTTGAAGAACATGTTGCACATATCCAGAGCATACTTGTTGTCCTGCGTAAACAAAAATTGTACGCTAACCTTGAGAAGTGCACCTTCTGCACCAACAAGGTAGTTTTGTTACTTCAGGACAAGGCGTGGAGGTGGATGTTGAGAAGGTCAAGGCTGTACACGAATGGAGGCCCCCACAGAACGTGAGCCAAGTGAGAAGCTTCCTTGGACTTGTTGGTTTCTACCGGCGCTTCGTGAAAGATTTCAGCACGATCGCTGCTCCAATCAATGAGCTGACCAAGAAAGACGTACCTTTCAAATGGGGAGAAGCACAACAAAAGGCTTTTGAAGAATTAAAGAGGAAGCTCACAACATCCCCAGTCCTTGCACTTCCAAATTTCAACAAGACATATGAAATTGAATGTGATGCAAGTGGAGTTGAGATTGGAGGCGTGCTGATGCAAGAAAAGAGACCAATCACATTCTTCAGTGAAAAGCTAAGTGGTCCGACTTGAAATTATTCAGTTTATGATAAAGAATTATATGCTCTCGTTCGGAGTTTGGAAACTTGGCAACACTACCTTTATCCTAAAGAATTTGTAATACATTCAAACCATGAATCATTGAAACATATTAAGGGACAACTAAAACTGAATTGAAACATATTAAGGGAGAACTAAAACTGAATAAACGACATGCTAAGTGGAGTGAATTTATTGAGTCCTTTCCTTATATTGTCAAATATAAGAAAGGTCAAGACAATATTGTAGCTGATGCTTTATCTGGACGTCATGCTTTGCTCACACAACTTGATGCTCAAATTCTTGGATTGGAAAGTATAAAGGAATTATATGCCACTAATTCGTACTTTGCTGAACCATATGCCAAGTGCCATAATGGCAAAGGATGGGAAAAGTATCATGTGCATGATGGATTTTTATTTCGCACTAACAAACTTTGTATTCCAGATTGCTCTGTTCGACTTTTACTCGTGCAAGAAGCTCATGCAGGTGGACTTATGGGCCATTTTGGAGCCAAGAAGACGGAGCAAGTCTGGCTGACCATTTCTTTTGGCCAAAAATGCGACGAGATGTAGAGAGACATGTTCTTCGCTGCGAAAACTGCCACAAAGCTAAGTCTCGTCTGAACCCTCATGGTTTATATACTCCCCTTCCTATTCCTAATGCACCTTGGGAGGATATTTCAATGGATTTTGTTCTTGGGTTACCACGGACCAAAGGGGGAAGGGATTCAATTTTTGTCGTGGTTGATCGTTTCAGCAAAATCGCACATTTTATTCCTTGCCACAAGAGCGACGATGCTTCCCGTATTGCAGAATTATTTTTCAGGGAAATCGTGCGACTACATGGAATGCCACGTACTATTGTGTCGGATCGTGACACCATGTTCTTGAGCTACATTTGGAAGACATTGTGGGGCAAACTTGGGACAATACTGTTGTTCTCCACAACATGTTTTCCGCAAACGGACGGCCAAACTGAAGTTGTGAATCGAACACTATCAATGTTGCTCCGAGCTGTCCTTAAGAAGAACCTGAAACTATGGGAAGAAAGATTGCCACATGTTGAGTTTACATACAATAGGGCAGTACACTCAACCACTAGATTTTGTCCATTTGAAATTGTATATGGATTCACACCCACTGCTCCCATAGATCTTTTGTCTTTACCCATGCAGGAACGTGTGAACTTCGATGCAAGCAAGCGAGCTGAATTTGTCAAGAACATTCATTATAGTGCTGGGGCCAATATTGAAAAGATGACCAAGAAGTATGAGAAGCACACTAACAAGGGTCGCAGGAAGGTGTTGTTCGAACCAGGGGACTTGGTTTGGGTGCACCTTCGAAAGGATCATTTTCCAGAGCTGTGCAAGAACAAGTTGCAACCCCGGGCTGACGGACCATTCAAAGTTCTGCGCAAGATCAACGACAACGCTTATGAAATTGATCTGCCAAGTACTTATGGTGTAAGTACCAGTTTCAATGTGTCCGACCTCTCTCCAATCTTTGGGTTGGAAGAGTCGAGGACAACTCTTTTTCAAGGGGGGGAGGATGATATGCCCACGCCGACCACACCATCAAGTATACCAACTACATCAAGCAAGATGGAACGATCATCAAGTCAAGCTGCACCAGCTCATGTTTTCGATGGACCAATTACTCGTAGCCGAGCTAAACAGCTACAACAAGAGGTGCACGCGCTACTTTGTGAAATGTCATTTATTAATTAGAATTATATACTTACTAAATCATACATGTTTCTATTACTCAGGTTCAACAAGGAGGATGATAAGGACACAACAAGACTGAACCAGAGAGGAGAACTACGTCGAACCAGTTCGGCCTGGCAGAACTGTCATGAAGAAACAGTCATATCTCTTGACTCATAGATGCTGTGAAGGTCCATGAGTACTTGTTGGAAAGGTGCTGAAGTCAAATTTTTAATGCCACTAAGTGTCGAGTGCTTTAGAGCTTCCAGCTTGGCAGCCGAGTGCTTTTGGTGCAGACTGTTCAGAAGATCAACAGTCAGCCTCATATCCATGTTTCCGTGAGAAACTGTATCACTCTACAATATTTCGTGAAGCATGCTACACATTGTGTGAAAGGTTATCAAATTATCTTTCCAACGCATCTTGTCCCATGTCTTTTGGATGTCCCTAGGTGGAGTTATGATTAAAACACTGAAGACCACTCAAAAGGCAAGAAGATATGCGGGAAATTGATGACTATTGCATGAATGATCAAGCCAGTTGGCCTTCCACCTTCCCACGTGCTTTTTTCAGTTCATATCTATTTTTAGACTAGTTGTTGGTATAAATACCCCTCTTTTGTAAGCAAAGAAGGACTTTTTGATGAATTAACACTATTCCAGTGATATTTGCAGCCGAGCTGCTTGAGCGTCTTACTCAACCCTTGTTCTTCTTGAACTGGTGGAGAGATCTCTCTGAGATCCACTAATTCGTGCTTTGCGGGTTCCAGTACGGCTGCCCCGTCTTGTGTGAATTAGCTCCGGTTGTGGTTTTGCGGTCGTTCAGAGATCAAGTCGAAGTCTTCGCGGTTTCGGTGTCTCTCTCCCCGTCGCTTGGTCACATCCAACCTTGGTCAGGTATAAAGCTAGTTATCCGTGCTGTTTCTACAGCAAGTTATCTTGTTCATCAACCTCCTGTCGTGAAGATCGGGCCACCCTTCGCCGAACCAATTTCGATGCATATCACAATTAAACACACATATTGTACAAAGTTACACAGGACCGGACTAGTCCGACTGACACCGGACTAGTCTGATATCCTTTCTGCACGAAATCGGACAAGTCCGATATCCATCGGACTAGTCCGATATCCTTTCTGACCAGAATCGGACTAGTCCTCCCCAGTGCGGACTAGTCCTCAAAACACTTCACAAGTAACACTAAATTGGACAAGTCCGATCACAACCGGACTAGTCCGATATTCTTTCTGATCCAAATCGGACAAGTCCGATGTTTGCACGGACTAGTCCGAAATACCCTCTGATCTGAATCAGACAAGTCCTCCAAGTGCGGACTTGTCATCCTATACACATAGGGTTTCACATGTCCGGACAAGTACGATGACTATCGGACTAGTCTGAAGATTTCCAGTAGCGAAATCGGACAAGTCCGCTCCTAGCCGGACTAGTCCGATATTTCAGAAAACATAGGGTTTGCTACACACAGCACACCGGACTAGTGCGATGACCACCACGGACTAGTCCGATCTTTCTGAACCCTAACGGTCACTTTTATAAACCCATATAAATAGAGTTGTACGGCCACATTTTACACACTCTCGAACCCCAACGCCGTCACACCTCCCAAGAGACTCAAAAACCACATCTCTCCACAAAATTAAGTGCAACAAAGACCAATCCTTTGAGGATTCACTCTAGTTCATTGGAGAGACACATTCAACACCACATTGAGCTCTTGGTTTGATTCTCTAACACACTCCTGCGATTTATTTGTAATTCTTGAGTGCGTTCTTGGTGGTATTTTGTGTTGTAATCCAAGGGAGCTCTCAACGTGTGACAAAGCCCCTTGAATTCGGTTATTCACTCCCTTGAGATAAGTGGAAGAGGATTGGCCTTCGTGGCGATCCGACGAGGGTAGGGTTGGAGAAGACCCGGTCCTTTTGTGGGCTCCTCAACGTGGATGTAGGTTGCCTTTGTGGGAACCGAACCACAGGGTAAATCTCTTGTGTTCTCTGTTGTGTTCATTGTTCTTACTTCATATCAATCTAGGGTTACAAATTGATCTTGATTACTTTACGTTGAAATATCAAGTATAAGTTTAAATCGTGATACAACCTGATTCATAACCTTGTGACACTTTGTCTAATCGTATACTTCCGCTGCATATATTGAAGAACAAAGTTAATCGGTCAAATCTAACCAATCTAGTCTGTATACAACGGACTAGTCCGCACTTTACTGGACTAGTCCGATTTCTCTGATATTAAACTGGTTGTTAAGTGTTGCAGGATCCGACAATTTTCAAAAAGACCTATTCACCCCCCCCTCTAGGCCACATTCAATTGGTATCAGAGCAGGTTCTTCAAGAAAGAGACTAATCGCTCGAAGGAGATCATGTCGGACATGAAGGACACCTACAAGATCAACAACCAAGAGAAGGTTGATGATGAAAAGAATCTCAAGGTCGAAAAGCTCCTCGAAGCCATTCAAGACTTCGAGGACAACGATGAGGAGACGCTGGAGCTTAAGGCGCTCCTAAGAAAGAAGACACTTTCCAAAGGGAAAGTAAAAGTGGAAGTGAAGAAGAAGGGGAGTAGTCACACCGACTACTCCCGATATCCTTTTAACAATTATCGTCTCAATTCCAATAGAAATCATTATTTATCTATCCCACATGGAAAAGCCCCACACTTCGATAGAAGTGATTACTCAATGTGGAGGCAAAACATGAAAATGCATCTAATTTTCCTCCATCCAAGTTTGTGGCATATTGTGTGCACAGGGATAGATATTCCGGACGACGACGAAGAGCTCACCCCCAGCCAAGAGCAGGCAATTCACCGAAATGCTCAAGCCGCGGCCGTAATTACCTCTTAACTCAGTCAGGACGAGTTCACCAAGGTGGATGGACCCGAAATTGCAAAGGAGATATGTGACACACTACAAACTGCACATGAAGGTGACTGACATGTGTGTGAAGCAAAAATCGAGATGATTGAAGGCGAGTTAGGAAGATTTGCAATTGAAGAAGACGAGTCACCCGAATACATGTACAATCGATTAAAGACACTCGTCAACAAGGTAAGATCATACGGAAGTAAGAAGTGGAATGACCACGAGGTGGTAAAGCTCATCCTTAGAGCTTTTATGCCTCACAACGTCACACTATGCTCCATGATTAGAGAAAGCCCCGGATACAAAAGGTTGACTCCGGTTGAACTGCTTGGAAAGATCATCAACTTTGAGATGATGGAAAAGCAAGCAAAACATGTCACGGAAATTGTCGATCTCACCTCGGCAAAGAAGAAAGGGGTTGCTTTGAAGTCCACTCTCAAGCCCCTATCCAATGAAGCTAGAGAAGCACAACTAGAGGAAGATAGTGACGACGAAAGCAATGAATTGGATAAAGAAGACATGATATTGTCCATGAAGAAATTCAAGAGAATAATGAAAAAGAGACAAGGTGCAAAGTCAAGCAAAGCAAAGTACAAGGAAAGAACGAAGCCAAAGTTGAGGCGGGCATGCTATAATTGTGGTGAGTATAATCACTTTATAGTTGACTGCCCATATGAGGATAACAAGAAGAAGACCAAAGAAGCCAAGCCTCAACCCAAGAAATTCTTCAAGAAGAAGAAACAAGCCGAACAAGCGCAAATCAGAAAGGAATGGGACTCAAATGACAAGTCCTCATCATCCGAAGAGGAAGAGATGGCTAGCATAGCCATCGAGAAGACATCCAAGAAGCCTACCCTTTTCCCCACACTTGGCGCATGGAAGGGAGATGGCACTTGCCTCATGGCAAAGGAAGGTAAAATCAAGGTAACCATTAAACCCTCTTCCGTGCATTCCTATTCTAGCGATGATGAACTCAATAGTGATAATGAGGACATGCTTATTGGACTAGATAGGAAAACTGCTACTAAAATGAAATTTTTGCTTGATCAACTTGTTGAGAAGGAGAGATTAATACATGGTCAAGAGGACATGATCGTCTCCCAAGAGGAGGAATATGTCGAACTTGACAAACTTCTAGAACTTGAAAAGGAACGAAGCAAGTCACTAGAGCTTGAGTTAGCTTCCAGCAAGGAAACCTGCTTGGAGCTAACTGACTCAAATGCCACCATCAAGGACCAACTTGCTGACCTGATCAAGGTCAACAAGATCCTTGAAGTGCAGGTTGAGTCAATCAAGCTAAGTGAACCTTCCTCCTCTTCATGTTCACCTTCTCAACTAACTAAAATAAATTTTGCTCATGCTTGCACATGTAAGAATAGTGACACCAGTTTGAAGGATAAGCCAACTTCTCCAAAGGAAAAACATCCTGCCCAAAGTGGCATATTTGACAAGGAGAAGATCAAATATGCACGTAGTGCATACTTGGTCAAAATACCTCCAAATGTCAAATATGGCATTGGTTATTCCTATGGTGAAAAGCAACGTGCTAGAAGCCATAAGAATAACAAGGAGAGGATTACCTTTGTAAAAGGAAGGCCCTCTCAAACTGGAAAGTCGTAGATTAAGACTGTAACTGCACAGGAACACCGGACTAGTCCTGTCGGTGTCCAGACAAGTCTGGTCCTTCAGAAAAGTCCAGCCCCCCAGACTAGTCCTGTACATAAACAACAACAGCTATTGTTTAAAACTTTTGATGCCTCCTATGTGTTAATGAGAAATAACTTTAGCAAGGTTTATGCTCATTATGTTGGGCCACGCCATGGGAACACCAAGTCTCATGTGTGGGTGCCCAAATGCATTGTAACTAACCTCCAAGGACCCAAGCAAGCTTGGGTACCTAAAACCAAGGCATGATTTGTTTTTGTAGGCATATTCCTCTGGTGGATCTAAATGGGTGCTAGACGGTGGCTGCACCAATCATATGACCGGGGAAAGAAAAATGTTCGTGGAATATGAAGAGAATGAGGACCCAAACGAGGGTATCTAATTTGGAGATAATAGTCAAGGAAGGGTGCTCGGTACCGGTAAAATTGCAATATCCTCCAAACACACACTTTCTCGTGTTTTACATGTTGAATCTCTAGATAATAACCTGTTGTGCATATCTCAATTATGCGAAAAAGGTTATAATTGCTTGTTCACTAACAAGGGTGTGACCATTTCTAGGAGGAGTGATGGTTCTGTTGCATTTAAGGGTATGTTAAAGGGAAATCTCTATCTTGTTGACTTCAACAAGGATAAAGCTGAACTTGACACATGCTTGATTGCAAAGACCAACATGGATTGGCTGTGGCATAGACGGCTAGCGCATGTTGGTATGAGGAACCTTCAAAAACTCCTCAAAGGCGATCACATCCGAGGTTTGAAGGATGTTGTATTTGAGAAAGACAGGCCCTGTAGCGCGTGTAAAGCCGGGAGGCAAGTTGGAGCACCTCACCTCGCCGAAAATGTCATGACTACAACAATACCACTCGAGCTTCTACACATGGACTTGTTTGGTCCAATAGCCTACATAAGCATCGGCGGTAACAAATATGGTTTAGTTGTCGTTGATGATTTTTCTCGCTTCACTTGGGTTTTCTTTTTGCATGATAAGTCAGAGACACAAGGAACACTCAAGAAGTTCTTCAAGCGAGCTCAAAACAAATTCTCATTGACAATCAAGAATATTCGAAGCGACAACGGCACGGAGTTCAAGAACACGCAAGTGGAGGAGTACCTTGATGACGAAGGCATAAAGCACAAATTTTCAGTGCCGTACTCCCCACAACAAAACGGAGTTGCCGAAGGAAAGAATCGAACACTCATAGAGATGGCAAGAACAATGCTTGATGAGTACAAGACATCGGATCGATTTTGGGCGGAAGCGATTAACACCGCTTGCCACGCCGTAAATCAACTCTATCTTCATGGACTACTCAAGAAGACATCATATGAGCTACTCACCGATAACAAACCAAATATTTCATATTTTCGTGTTTTCAGTTCTCCATGTTATATCTTGAACAAGAAGCCTAGGACTTCAAAGTTCTCTTCGAAGTCCGATGAAGGTTTCTTGCTTGGTTATGATTCGAACACTTACGCCTATCGTTTTTCCAACAAGACCTCCAGACTTATTGAAGTAGCACGTGACGTAGTGTTCGATGAGACTAATGGCTCCCATAAGGAGCAAGTTGATCAATGCGAACTAGGTAAAGAAGAAGCTCCTTGTCAAGCATTAAAAAGAATGGCTCTAGGTGAGGTTCGACCACAAGAGCCACCTCCACACGTACATGAGGAAGATGAACCACAAGAGGAGATCAACGATCAAGGGGGAGCTTCAACACAAGATCAACCACAAGGATACGAATATAATCAACAAGTCAAAGAAGGCAATGACTTAGGGGGAGAAGCAGATGATCATGAAGATACAACTCCTCAAGTGACACACCCAAGAGTACACCAATGCATCCAAAGGGATCACCCAATTGACAACATCATCAGTGACATCCAAAAGGGAGTAACCACTAGATCTCGCATAGCTAACTTTTGTGAACACTATTTGTTTGTATCCTTTTTGGAACCACGCAGGGTTGAAGATGCATTAAAGATCTGGACTTGGTGGTGGCAATGCAAGAAGAATTGAACAACTTCAAGCGGAACAAAGTGTGGGAACTTGTGGCAAGACCCAATGCAAACATCGTCGGCACCAAATGGGTCTTCCACAACAAACAAGATGAACACGGGGTGGTGACAAGGAACAAGGCACGACTTGTGGCCAAAGGGTATTCACAAGTCGAAGGTTTGGATTTTGATGAGACTTTTGCTCCAGTAGCTAGGCTTGAATCTATTAGAATATTACTTGCATATGCTACTCACCATGATTTCAAATTGTATCAAATGGATGTGAAAAGCGCCTTCCTCAATGGACTAATCAAGGAAGTGGTGTACGTGGAGCAACCACCCGGGTTTGATGACGAAGAGTTCCCCGACCACGTGTTTAAATTGCGTAAGGCTCTCTACGGCCTCAAACAAGCTCCTAGAGCTTGGTATGAGTGTCTTAGAGATTTCTTAATTGAAAATGGCTTTAAGATTGGCAAAGTAGATTATACACTGTTTACAAAGAATTTTGATGATGATATTTTTATTTGTCAAATTTATGTTGACGATATAATCTTTGGGTCAACTAACTAATCTTTTTGTGAAGAATTTAGTAAAATCATGACAGACAGGTTTGAAATGTCAATGATGGGAGAGTTAAAGTACTTATTGGGATTCCAAGTACGGCAACAGAAGGAAGGGACATTCCTAAGCCAAACCAAGTACACGCAGGACATACTCAAGAAGTTCGGCATGGACAAGGCGAAGCCCATAAAAACCCCCATGGCAACGAATGGCCACCTAGACCTCAAATGAAGATGGACCTAGCATCGACCAAAAGGTATATCGCTCCATGATTGGATCTCTACTCTATTTATGTGCATCTGGGCCATATATTATGTTGAGTGTATGTTTGTGTGCAAGATTTTCAAGCCAATCATAAGGAATGTCACTTGACAGCCGTAAAAAGTATCTTGAGATATTTAGTTCATACACCCAACCTTGGACTTTGGTACCCAAAAGGCTCAAAATTCAATCTCATTGGTTACTCCGATGCAGATTATGCCGGGTGCAAAGTAGATAGAAAAAACACTTCTGGTACATTCCAATTCCTAGGGAGATCCTTAGTTTCTTGGTCCTCCAAGAAACAAAATTCCATTGCCTTATCCACAGTCGAAGCAGAGTATGTTGCAGCCGGGAGTTGTTGTGCTCAACTCCTTTGGATGCGACAAACTCTAAGGGACTATGGTTACGATATGAACCATATTCGCCTCCTTTGTGACAATGAGAGTGCCATTAAAATTGCCCACAACCCAGTTGAGCACTCCAGAACTAAACACATAGACATAAGACATCACTTTTTGAGAGATCATGCCATGAAAGGAGACATAGCCATTTCACATGTCAACACTCAAAAGCAATTGGCCGACATATTCACCAAGCCACATGATGAAAAACATTTTTGTGAACTCCGAAATGAACTAAATATCCTTGACGCTCGGAGTGTGGCTTGAAATGTTGCATACATGTATGAATTCTTCAAATATGTTGATTGGATTGTGAAAATCATCTCTCTCATTTTTCTCCGAAAAAACAATGTCAATTACTAGATCTTGGTGAATTATGATCATTGCTTGATTGTTGTATGCTTACTGATCATATTCATCAAGATTATTTGATGTGTTTTGCCTCTCTTTTCTCTAAATATGTACCTTCAAATATATATGAATGGGCTAAAAATTCTTGCTTGGTGACCACGGACTAGTCCGTGGTTGCCCGGACTAGTCCGCCCATGCAGACTAGTCTGTAGAGTGCCGGTTAGGCCGGACTAGTCCGATAGACAATGGACTAGTCCGATATAGCCCTTGGAAAAGTTCGGACTAGTCCGGTCATCTCCGGACTTTTCCAATTTTTCGTGTCCATAACCCTAGCCGCCGCTAAACCCTAATTTCCTCACCTCCATTCTTGCCTCACGCGCTCTCTCTCTTCGTGCTCGAGCTCCCAAGGCGATTCCTTGCTCCCTCCACCAAAAAGCTTCGCATTTGGGCGGAAATCAAGCTTGTCCACTTGAGGATTGAAGCTAGCGGACTTGTCCAGCCTTCAACACCCTCATCTCCAAGTTTCAAGCAATTTTCGGTAATTTTCGCTCAAACCCTGGAAAATCCCAAATTTCTTCATTGTTGATCAAATAGCCTAGCATTCCTCGCTATATACATGCTCTCTTGATGTATTTCGTGTATTCTAAGGTCGTTGTGCATTAGAATTCACCATTTATCCAGTCTCATAGGTTTTTGAGGATGAACACCGGACTAGTCCGGTCCATGCACAGACAAGTCCGGTCCCCCGGACTAGTCCGTGCCTGTGCACCGGACAAGTCCGATGTTTCTGAACTCAAAACCTAATTCTTCAATTCCTCAATGCAATTCCTTGCTACCCGTTCACACCTTTGCCTTGTGTCATTCATTATCATTCATACCACTCATTCTCAGGTCATGTCGAGCTTCGACAATGATGTCTCTGACTTTGAGGCCGAGATGGACCACGAGGTGGCACCTCAGACCTCGACGGGTCTTGGCAAGAAGCGCCAAGAAAGACCGTCCGAGCCAGCTCAGTCTCCTCCACAGGCTCGGAGGAAGGTGCTAGCTAAGAAGCCAATCTCCAAGGCAGCTGCATCATCGAGTGGCCCTCGCCAAGCAAAGGGCAAGGGCAAAGGGATTGCTACGGGTCCGGGTGGCCCGTTGAAACTTCACGCTCCAAGGGAAGGGGTCCGGGACCCAAATGAAGAGAAGTTCAACGGGAAGGGCAGTGACTCGGCGGCCAAGTTTAGAAGCATCAATTGGTATGGCCGACCGGAGCAAGCAGCTGATGGAAGGTTCTAGTGCAACTTCCATGCTGATTTCTACAGATCGGGGTATCTCCCAATGAAGACACCAGTTGTGCGTAGTCAGTGGATTGACTGGGCACATTTTGAGAAGAAGGGTTGCTCACCATTCACTGATGTAGTGAGAGCCATTGAGAAGCATGGACTGAGAGATCTGTTTGCTTTCAGAAATAACTGGAATGATGAAGTGATTGCGCAGTTCTTTGCGACCTGTCACTTCGCAAGTGAGGATGAGGAGAGTGTCACTTGGATGACCCATGGATACAAGTACACCATTACTCAAGAAGATTTTGCTAACCTGCTTCACCTTGACACCACAAGATCTGATTGCTTGGTCATACACAACATTGGTGTCATTGACAAGGATAGGATGAAGTTCCTATATGAGACAAACTCAAAGTTCAACCCTCCTTCCACCAAAAACATGAAGCCATTCTTTGCGGTGTTGAACAGAGTGTTAAGGGAGACAATTGCTCCAAAGGATGGAGATGCTGGGAGTGTGCAAGGATACCTCCGGACTCTGATAAGGGTCATAAGAAGGACCGCCCATTTGATGTGGCGAAATACATTTGGAATGATATGGTGAACATATCTTGCACTCCCAACAGATCTTGCGGATATGCTCCTTACCTAATGTTTGTGATTGAGAAAGTCACCGGCATTGAGTTTGTGAAAGATGTGGAGCATCTCCCTTTGAGGCCTCAAATGCCTCAAAAGCTGAGTGTGCAGTTTGCTTCCTCGGCGGCCTCCAGTCCCGAGGCACCGGCAAGATCAAGAGAAGATGCTAGGGCTGCCCCTGCATCTAGTGCAGCCTCTCAAAAAGGTTCAGCCAGTGGAATTCTCAAGTACCTGGCTGCAATCTTTGCCTCCTGCAAAAAGGCCAAAGTGAAGGCCCATAAGCTCAACAATAAAAGAAAGGAGGACATGAAGTATATCAAGGAAAATGTCAAGCAAATTTGCCAAAAGCTGGAGATTGAGCCAATTGGGTCTCCAACAACCTCTGAAGACCCAAATTCTGATTTCACCGAGCTCGGGCCCTTGACCCCCTCTGAGCTTGCCTACTTTGGCGTTGGGGGCTCGAGTACCTCCGCACCTCCTCCTCCTCCTCATCATCAAGCTGAAAATGAAGATGATGAAGACGACGATGAGAGGACCGACAGCGAAGAGTTAAGATCCTAGGACCCTCCTCTCCTTCTTTTTGGTGTCTTGATGCCAAAGGGGGAGAGATTGAGGGGGAGTCTTAGTCTTAGCTTAGCTGCAGTTTGCGAGGAGAGAGCTCTATGCTTTGTTTTTAACTCTTTTGTGGCTTGTAATGTTTTAACAATGATCTTATGTTAATTATGGTTCTGTGATGCAATGACTTGATCCCTTGAGTAGTATTTATGAAAACTGTGATTTTCCTCTAGAATGACATATATGCTTGCTATTGGATAATTAATGTCAATTATGTCATTCTCAATGTTTCAGTGCACTTAGTTATGAATCCCACCATAAAGAATGGACATATGGACTATGCTTTCTCTACTTGATGTATTTTGGACTCATATGTGCGGCCTTTAGGAAAATCTCAATTTTTATCATATTTTGTGAAATCTCAATTGGTTGTCATCGATCACCAAAAAGGGGGAGATTGAAAGTGCATATAGGACTCCCTTGTGGGTTTTGGATGATTTAAGACAAGCAATTGGGATCCTAACCTCTTTGTTGAGATGAGTGCAGGATTTTAATATGTAAATGAGCAAAGTGCCAAAAAGAAGGAAGAGTGAGGAGCAAAGTGGAAATGAGCTCAAGGAAGAAGAATAGTAGATCATTGTGTATGGAGTGTGTTAAGAAAACACATACCAAGAGCTTAATCACAATTAAACACACACATTGCACAAAGTTACACAGGACCGGACTAGTCTGACAAACACCGGACTAGTCTGATATCCTTTCTGCACGAAATCAGACAAGTCTGATATCCATCGGACTAGTCCGATATCCTTTCTAACTAGAATCGGACTAGTCCTCCCCAGTGCGGACTAGTCCTCAAAACACTTCACAAGTCACACTAAATCGGACAAGTCCGATCACAACCGGACTAGTCCGATATTCTTTCTGATCCAAATCCGACAAGTCCGATGTTTGCACGGACTAGTCCAAAATACCCTCTGATCTGAATCGGACAAGTCCTCCAAGTGCGGACTTGTCATCCTATACACTTAGGGTTTCACATGTCCGGACAAGTTCGATGACTATCGGACTAGTCCGAAGATTTCCAGTAGCGAAATCGGACAAGTCCGCTCCTAGCCGGACTAGTCCGATATTTCGGAAAACTTAGGGTTTGCTACACACAGCACACCGGACTAGTCCGGTGACCACCACGGACTAGTCCGATCTTTTTGAACCCTAACAGTCACATTTAGAAACCCATATAAATAGAGTTGTACGACCACATTTTACACACTCTCGAACCCCAGCGCCGTCACACCTCCCAAGAGACTCAAAAAACACATCTCTCCACGAAATTAAGTGCAACAAAGATCAATCCTTTGAGGATTCACTCTAGTTCATTGGAGAGACACATTCAACACCACATTGAGCTCTTGGTTTAATTCTTTAACACACTCCTGCGATTTATTTGTAATTCTTGAGTGTGTTCTTGGTGGTATTTTGTGTTGTAATCCAAGGGAGCTCTTAACGTGTGAGAAAGCCCCTTGAATTCGGTTATTCACCCCCTTGAGATAAGTGGAAGAGGATTGGCCTTCGTGGCGATCTGACGAGGGTAGGGTTGGAGAAGACCTGGTCCTTTTGTGGGCTCCTCAACGTGGATGTAGGTTGCCTTTGTGGGAACCGAACCACGGGATAAATCTCTTGTGTTCTCTGTTGTGTTCATTGTTCTTACTTCATATCAACCTAGGGTTACAAATTGATCTTGATTACTTTACGTTGAAATATCAAGTATAAGTTTGAATCGTGATACAACCTGATTCATAACCTTGTGACACTTTGTCTAATTGTATACTTCCGCTGCATATATTGAAGAACAAAGTTAATCGGTCAAATCTAACCAATCTAGTCTGTATACACTGGACTAGTCCGCACTTTACCGGACTAGTCCGATTTCTCTGGTTTTGAACTGGTTGTTAAGTGTTGCAGGATCCGACAATTTTCAAAAAGGCCTATTCACCCCCCCCCCCCTCTAGGCCACATTCAAATGTCCAATCCTTTGGAGTCCAAAACAATGAAGTTGGTGGAGAAGTCTACCCCCTTATTCTAAGGCTTACTTTTGGACATACTATATTTGTCCTCATCTCTCCTCCAGGAGACTTAACCAATAGAGTAAACTTCATATGAGAGATAGGAAAACTATACTTGGCAACATATTTCGATGCAATGAATGAATGTGATGCTCCAGAATCAAATAACATAGTCGCAGGGTTGGAGTTCGCGAGAAACATACCAATGACCACGTCATCCGCTTGTTGAGCATCCTCCGTAGAGACATAGTTCACATTGCCACGAGCAAAATTTTGATGTCCCCGGTTCCCATGCGGCTGTCCTCCATTGGTTCTTGGGTTTTGCCTTGGCACATTGCTTTCTTGACCAAGGCCTAACTTAGGACATTGATGTGCCAAGTGTCCAGCTTCTCCACATGTATAGCACTTCTTAACTCCACCAGAATTTGGACGAACTTGATTGTGAACGTTTGCACCAGGAAAGTTGGCTCGAGGTTCATAAGGCATTGGAGGCCTAGGTGCTTGCATGATAGGGCACTACTGCACAAACTGAGTTGGGCGCGGTGCAAATCCAGGGTGATGAGTAGGTGCAAAAGAGCTGAAGTACGGCGCATTGGGCGGTGTGAAGCGAGGGTGAACATTACTTCCTTGTTGCTGTCCTTGATATGGCGCCTTCCTCTTGTTATCCTGTTCCATCTCACAAATCTTGTTCTCAACCACAATTGCTTTATCCACAAGCTTCTGAAAGTTGGCATAATCACAGTTGAACAATTGCACTTGTATTTCATTGTTCAAGCCACTCATGAACAAGTATTGTTTCTAGCTGTCCCAGGTCACATCCTCAGGCGCATACCTTGAGAGTTGAGTGAACTTATTGAGATATTCACTCACGCTTGATCTTCCTTGCCTTAAGTTCTCAAATTCTTGCCTCTTTAGAATCATAACACCTTCCGACACATAATGAGAACGGAAGCTCTCTTTGAATTTGGCCCAAGTAATTCTCTCTTGGTTCTCATGAGCATTGCAATAAGAATCCCACCAATCCGCAGCTGCTCCAACTAGTTGATGAGAAGTGAAAAGCACTTTCTCCAGGTCACTGCATTGGAAAATAGCTAGCTTCACTCGGACCTGAAGGAAGCTAGACGGCGCTCTTGATTGTATTTAGAATTGTGTTTGACCTAAAACTTTCTCGGGAACAGTAAGCCGCAATGAAGTTATAGATAGGAAATGGATTTTACTATTTTTCTTGACTTCAGTGTGCAGGAAAAATAAATAAGCTCCGACAACCTCTAGGCGGGTTGTGGTTAATGTTCAAACATTGACATCGAGCATCTCTGGAGCTACTCAGTTCTGGTAAAGCTAGGAGGCAAGTCGTCAATGTTAAAATGGTGGAAAGACTCTAAAGTGGAGTCTAACATTGACACAACACATGTTGACGGAGGTCACTGCTGGAGCTGCCAAAGCTTCGACACCCCAGAGGACTAACCATCGATGCTCCGGAGCTACTAAGCTCCAGTGATGGTCAATGCTGGAGCCACTAAGCTCCAACACCCACAGGGGGCCTACACTGTCAAAAACTTTGGACCTACATTCTACAAGTTCGAAGCACGCAAGTCTTCAACAACTATTACATCCTCTTGGTACATGTTCACAATCAAATTGTGTACATCTACTAGGGGGCCAAGCGAGACAAAGGTGTTGAAGACGAAAAATGAAATTCGAATTGACAAAAATTTGGATTTCATTCATCTAGAGACAAGAGATTACGAAATTGCAGAAGAAGAAGAGAGAGTACAAGCGGGAGCTATAGGGAGACGATCCTAGACCCTATGGAAGAACTGAGCGACCTTCTGGGCCACCTCCGACACGTTGGCTCGGGCGGCTTCACCCTCTCCTTCGATGGGACCTTCAAGCACCGGGTCCAAAGGGAATTGAGGGTCCCGGCTGGTGTAGCACGTCAGAACATACTCTGCGACGTTCTTCGCCAGGGAAGGACCCTCCATTTCCCATTGGTTCGCGATGACATCGCCCACCTTAGAGAGTTTGTTACCTGCTGAACCCAGCGCCTCCAACGCCTGGTCCAACTCTGGCTCCGGATCATCTGGACGCATGGGACTGAAGCCCATTGGCGTCAATGCATCGTTGGCATTGCCCAGGAAGTCCCAAACTTGTTGGGACTCCGCAGCCCTTGCACCACGCATGTCCGCCAAGGATCTTTTGGCCGCCGCAAGCTCCGAGCTCTCCCGAGCAAGACGCTCCACCTCTTTGGCATTCTGTTGAATTGTTTCAACAACATGCCTTTCAAGCTTGCTGAGCTCTTCCTCCCGGAGGTGGATCTCGTTCCGGCAGTTGACCAGATCTGTCTCCCGGCCCCGTGCTTTTGTCTCCCGGGCAGCGATGGCATTCTCCTGCTTTTAGAGTTCCTGTTCTTGCTCCCAGGCCTTCTTCTCCTCCTCCTTGCAACGCTCATCCAATTTCATGGTGCGTTCTTCAAGGCTCTTTTCAGCCAGAGCTGCCTTTTGGACAAGCTCCTCCTCCCTCTTCACGAGGTCGTCTCGCAGCTCCAGGAATTTCTGCTCTTCATCTTCGAGCCGTCTTTCCCGCGCTTCAAGAGCCTCCCGGCGCTTGATGAGACTATCGTGGATGGCGGTGAGCCTTTCCTGGTGATCATCTGCCGTGCTATTCGTAGCCTTGGCCTGCTCATAGATGGACCGGGACTGGTTGTCGAGGGTCCGCGTCACGCTTTCCCTCTCATCCAACAACTTTCCCCAGTACTCCAGGAGGACCTTCTCCCTTTGCACCCACTCCTTGTCATCAGCCAGCCTCGACTGTGGCAGCTTGGTCTCAAAATGGAGTCGTTTGCACCACCTCCTAAGGGTTTGGCGCTCCTCCTTGAGGGCCTTGTTGTCGTAATAGAAGGCCAATTGAACCTGGCGAAGGCTGGAGCAAGCGTTGTCGATAGACAATGATAGGGGGATCGGGTCCGGACCTGCCGGGGTCATCCCCGCTGGCTCCAGTGGATCTTAAGCAACAAAAATTGGGTCTCACTCTACGAGAGCGGTACCCTGAGCTTCCACAACACTAGGATCGTCCACCGGGATAGCCTCGACCACTGCCAAGTTGGTGCTTGCAGCAGAAGTTCCGACCTCCGGAATTGGTTTCCAAGGCCCAGCCGCCAGGTCTTCAACAACTGGCTCCTCAGGCGGGGGGCCAGCAGCTTCGTCACGGCACCCTGGCTCAAAAGAGGGCACCTCCGGGATCACCGCTTCCGAAGCGGGTGTTGAAGGTTCGGTCGGAGCAAAAACCACTCCTGGCTCTAGCGCAGGCGCTTCCTCCGCCTCTGGCTCAGGTGCTGGCACTTCAGCCATCATGGGCTCCAGCGCTGGCGCTTCAACCGCCATAGGCTCAGGCGCCGACACCTTCGCAGCAACTGGCTCGGACGCCGGAACCTCTTCAACAATCGGCTCCATAGCCGGAACTTCTGCGGCAACTGGCTCTGCCGCCAGAGCTTCCTCGACGACCAGCTCAAGTGCCGGAGCTTCATCAACACCCGGCTCTACTGCTGGGACCTCCTCAACCACCGGCTCGACTGTCGGGGCTTCAACAACATCCGGCTCTCGGGCCAGAATTGCAGCTTCCTCCGGCTCTACGGTCGGAGCGTCCGACATCACAACATCTAAGCCCGGAGCTTCAACCTCCGAGGCTGACGCTGCTGGTACATCTTGAGTCCCGTGGTCCGGCTCTACCACGGGAGCTTCTGGGGATGAGTCGTCCAAAACCACGATAGCCGGCGCCGAGGCTGCCGCAGCCTCTGCGACCTCTTGGGGCGATGCTGGAATCGGAGCCGGACCTTCAGCCTGCACAGCCTCAACTGCTGCTGCAGGGGCTGGAGCTTCAACCCTTTTCTTGGGCACGCTGTGGATGAAGGACGAAGAGACTCAAAATACAATTAACAATAAAACAATTGACTGAGGTAAAAAAATAAAAAATTACCTCGGAAGGCTTCAGCACCAGTTCCCGCGGAACCTCTTCTCCGGAGCTCCGGACTGGCCCCAGCCGACACTGGTGTGGTAGTCCCAGAGGGCGCTCTGGAGCTTGCTGTTGCTGTCGGTATTGCTCTGCTCGAGGCCCCCCTTGACCGGGAAGGACCTCCAGACCCAGAGCCCCCAGCTAGCCCTAGACCGGAGTCACCTGGACGGAGCTAGCACCCCGAGAAGAAACCGCTATTGGAGTAGACGCCGCCGTCATAGACCTCCCCCTCCGGGGAGAAGGAGACATCGTAGAAGAAGTATGCCTGGCCCTTCTGTCGGCATGTTTCCTCTTACGTCTTGAGGGCTCGCCAATTCCTTGCCCTTGCCGACGACTTTGGTTCTTTGTTTAGGGACGGGAACGTAGCCACCTTCCGGAGCTTCGGAGATTGCCAACCCGGTGGTCGAGCGCCTCTCAACGACACCAAGGTCATCAAGCACCGGCATCGTCCACCGGAGCTCCCTACTGAATTCTGCCACCATGTTCAATGGGAGGAAAGCTGGCAGCGGAGCCAAATCATCACCCTCGACGTCGATGCCGTGCTGGAATTTCTTCAGGTGGAACTCTAAAGTTACACCCTCCATGTTGGACTTCAAACTGATCACGATCTGGTCGTCGTCTAGCATACTGTTGAGGGCCCAAGACAACTTCTCCCTCCTCTTCAACAGAGCCCACCTATTGGTCAAGAAGTTGCAAAACACCACCTGTGGAGTCACCCCTCCTTCCACACATAGGCGGATCCTGGTCAGAGCAGGATCGAAAGTATCCGACAGCACCGAAGCTTCACTCCAAACTGCAGTGTCGATGCTGCGGAGGCCTTCCGGCAGCTCCAGCTTCTCGTGCTCCTCCACCCTGATTACAATCCAATCCTTCTTCTAGTCGCCAGATTTCCCAGAAGGGAACGACCGCAAGTACTTGTACAAGCACTTCTTGCGCTTCATAAAATAGTAGAAACCAAGGTACTCGTCGCTTCGACCTGTGGTTTGGACAGTGAAGAAGGTGCGGAAGATCTCAATGCAGGGGGGAATGCCCACCCACATTTCGCAGAAGTGGACAAATATGGACACCAGCAGAATGGAGCGGGGGCCAAGGTGGTAAAGCTGCAGACCATAGAAGTCTAGTAGCATCAAGAAGAAGGAGGAGAAAGGTGGGATCAGTCCCACCATGGCGTACGCGGAGAAGTACACCATGTCGCCGACGTGTTCCTTCTCAAACAGAAGCTTGCCGACGCGGACCAGGTGGTTGAAGATGTCAGGAGACCATCCCATGAGGGCCCGGACCTTCTTCAAATCGTCATCGGTCTTCCGTCGGCACTGGCAGAGACCCAACTCCATTGCGACACAGCGAGGTAGGAGAGGAAAGGCAAGCAAAAGTTTGGAAGATTTGAGCACAAGATCGATTGAAAAGCGTAAAGAACCCCAAGCGGTGTGTGCTTTCCTTCTTATGTAAGCCCTCGCAACGCCTGGATGGAAACCGCAGGGGAGTCGACGATACGGGTCAAAATTTTCACCCCGCCAATGACAAGGGGGCCCGGGGCCACCCCGACGATCAAGTCGAGGCTCTTACCCCAAGCGAACGGTTGTCATCATGACAGGCGGGAAACCCGAAGTCAGCGGCCTGATAGGGCGCGCGGAACCAATACGATTTTCGTATCGAGAACCGGCGACCTTCAATTGCGTGAGATCCGCACGCTAAGATCTCACCTGCCGCCTTCAAGATACGCCACACAGCGGAAGTTTAACTGTGAACTACCGCCAATGGCACAACCAAAGACCCTTGAAGACACGGTTCAGAAACCGAAGAATGGACCCACTTTCGGCGAAATGACTTCATACAAAAGGTCTGTCCCGGAGGTGAGTCCTGGGGGCCACTGTCGGTACCCTTCGTACCGGATACCCCTTGGGATTGCAAAGATCACAAGAAAACTCCATCAACCAGATTTGAAGACCTCCGAAGGCCCCACATGTTAGGCGTAACCGGACCTACTTCCCCGACATGGTTAGTCCCGGGGCCGCCACGTGTATCACAAGACCGGAGCTATCACCCACACCTGGGAAGCTCCGGTCAGAATACCAATATGGCACCCCCGGACCTAACCCCAGACAGAGGGAAGCTCCAGTACTGACACGTGTCCAATAGCACCGAACCTACTCGTCCACGACGTTGAGCTCCAGAGCTGCCACGTGGCAACCGCCGGACCTTCAACTTCAACTATTAGGCCGGTGGAACCCCCAACGGCTCCGGACCTTCAAGGATCAATCAAAAACTTCAAGACCCGATTAAGTGTCATTAATGCCATATTAGTGACACACGATTGGATGGTCCTTAATACTGGTAACGACACTGTTAAGGCCCGTTACCAGGCTATTAGGGATAATCAACTCTATTTATTATGTATCAAGCATGTGTAACCGCCGGGGCCACCTGTCGGGCCAGGCTAACGTTGTAACAACCAGTCCTTGTACTATAAAAGGACTGGTCGATGATACACAAAGGACGGTTCTAGACCACTGCTGAATACCCTGAGCTAGGCGAGCTTCTTCATATGGAGCTTCTTCTAGACTCACAAGCTTAATACATCACCAACACACCTCGTGGAGTAGGGTATTACGCTCAGGCGGCCCGAACCACGTAAATCCCTGTGTACACGTGTCTTTCACCTTCTTGAATCTCTGCGCGCCCATTACCGAACTATAACTCCTCGATCTACCAAAGGTAGTGTCGGGAGATCTGCCGGTTCCAATACAGACAGAACTAATCAACTCCAAACCTGTATAAACTTGTTAAAAGCAATTAGAACTAGTTAGTGATCATTAAAAGAAACTCATTAATAAGTTCCACCTTGCATTTGCATTAATCATGCAGGTCATGTCATATTGAGTAATGTTTGTGCACTCTTTGATTGTGTTTCTTGTCTTGTATGTTTATTGTGCGGATTAGACGGATTTGCACTAGAGAGTGCCGCGGAGGATCTACAGCACCAAGAGTTTGAAGGTTTTGACCCGGACCAATCCCAAGAGCAAGGGAAGTGTCCTTGAAGCATATTTATCATGTTTTGAAATAAATGTTTTATTTCCAAAACTGCATGCTTGTGTCAATTTGATGGGAATCATATGGTAGGAAGTTTACTAGATTTATTTAACCATCCTTGTCACCTGGAATTTATGGTAGAGAGTCGGGAAGGCCTTTTTACCTTTTTGCTATGCTTAATTACTTGGAATGGAAAACAATTATACTATTTAATTAATCATTAATTAGATTATGGTTAATATGAACTGGTTAATATGATATGGTAATGGGTGATCTAAGCAAGCGTGGTATGTGGATGGGTTGGATGATATGGTGGTCGCTTGCTTTAGATATAAGGACCGGTTCATGCGAGAATATGCCAAGACAATAGTGCCACCATGAGGCCATATATGGGTGCGGCATAATTGATTAATTAGGTCTTTGCCAGTGCTATTTGGACCATTAAGGATGCTTGGGGAAGGGGTAGTCAGATTGGGTTTTTTGATGATTGGTGGGACTACCCTAGGATCCGAATGGCTCAAGAGGGGTCCCTTGGTTGAAGAATGGCTCAGTTGGAGGCATCGCCACCGGTAAAACCTCAGTGGGGTCTAAATAGGCTAGTAATCCTTTTGTAAAGGCTATTTTGTGATCTCTTGGCCATACACCAAAGGAAGTGTAATTGGCGTAAGGGATTTCTTTAGTCGCCCACGGGTGATAAAATCACAAACACGTGGGTAAAGCGGTACAACCTCTGCAGAGTGTCTAATAAAACTATCATGATAGCCGTGCTCCTGGTTATGAGCGCTTGGATGACCTACATGATTAGTGGGAACTTGGTTTTGAGGATGGTTATGGTTGGTAATATGGCTATAGACTAATTTTTGGTATTGGATATGATTAATGGTAATGGTGAAATCTGGTATATGGATGATGGATATGGAATATGGACTGGTACTAAGTTTTCAATTATGGTTTATGATGGGTTTATTCACATACATATGATATGTTGCTTTTCAAATGTTTTAATGTACTTTTCAGCACTCAGCCATCATTTTTATCAGCTACATATCATACTTTCCATACTTGCTGAGTATGACATGTACTCACTCTTGCAATCCCCCCTCCAACAGTTGCAGTTCAGGATTGGGAGTTTAATGATGATAATGCGGAGTACTAGGCTGATGAGTAGGTTTAGGCCCGATCTTCCGAAAGGTATGTCGATTGGGATGGAGAACTCAACGTTGATGATCCGCGGCACTCGAGCGGTTCGAGTACCCCTGCAATCACTACACCACGGCTCCGTTGAGTATCAACCGTGCTGCACACGCTTGACCTCGCCAAGAAGGCTAATCCCTGCAAGTGCAGCCGAGAACATGAGCAAGAACGTCGAAGACACGATCAGGAAATCGCGAAGTTGGGGTCTCACAAACCGTAGAACGGCCATATTATTGATCTAAGAAAAACCCACCAAATATGACTGGTGGCTGCAGTATTTATAGGCTAGGGTTCGACCAAAACACGATTAGACGCGTCCCTAATGGACTCTTACGGGATACAAGGCCCAAAGGCCCTATTCGGTGGCGCAGCACCGGACAGAAATCTGGACTCGACTTGTTTCGACGATTCCCAATGACTCCGGAGGAATTTTGAGCTGGGACCAGAACCATTGGAAATTTTATCTTGTTCTCTTTCCGTGCATATGTAGAACGTCGAAAACATAGTCCGTATGCCTCCTGGGCGTCTGTTTTAAGGTTGACTGCTCCTAGACTCCGAGTTGAACTCGAGTCCGAGTTGTAAACGTTTCCATCAACTTGTGGACGTCCCAGCTGGTTCTCCATGCTCCCAAGGCCTCCTTCCTTCACTTGTTGATCTTCTCCATTATTCATAATAACAATTAAATCATCACATAGCAATCTATTCTCAAACTCACATGCAAAAGAAGTTAGGAACGAATTCACCTGCTGATTTAATAACCGTGCTCGTGCTCTTGTGATTGGTCCTTGCAGTTCAATGTGCGTCTCCGCTGTTGTGATGTCCTCATCATAGGCCGTGTCTACCATCCGCTTGCATATGGTGTTGATTGGAGCTGTGCATATATCCCTTTTGCTTGTGTTGCTTAGTTTGCTTAGTTGCTTATTTATTTTATTTCCACTACATTAGTTGAACTTGTCATTGATAATTCATTAGAGCTTGTATTCGAAGCTACTATGAATTGTGTAATAAAATCTGTTCATTAATCTTTTTCTGTGGTAATTTTCTGTATACTCTTTTGTGAATGCACTCGTGTATGTGTGTTGAACATCTTGGGCACACATATGCATTCACTTGGTTCATTTTAAGAACCGGGTGTCACATGGGTCCATTGAAACGCTTTCCCCTTCATTAGCAACTCCGTCATTGGCTTGGATATTTTGGAAAAGTCCTTGATGAACCTACGGTAATATCCATCCATCACAAGTAAACTCCTTATTTCCTTTACGTTTTGCGGTGGCTCCCACTTCAACACATCCCTCACTTTTCTGGGGTCGAGCGATACTTCTCCTCCTGAGATGATATGACCCAAAAATGACACTTCTTTCAACCAAAATGGGCACTTCCTAAACTTGGTGTACAATTGATGTTCTCTCAATTCCTGCAATGTAAGCCTCAAGTGTTCCTCATGTTCCTTCTCATCCTTCGAGTAGATCATAATGTCATCAATGAACACCACAACAAACTTATCCAAGTACTCCATGAAGACCTTATTCATTAGGTACATAAAGTATGCAGGTGCATTTTTCAATCCAAAGGACATCACGGTGTACTCATATGATCCATACCGTGTTCTAAAAGCTGTCATGGGTATGTTCAACGGTGTAATCTTCATTTGAGAATATCCCGACCTCAAATCAATCTTGGAGAAAACATAAGCACCCTTCATCTGATCGAACAAGTCCTCTATATGGGTCAAGGTTTACTTGTTCTTGATTGTCGCCTCATTGAGAGTTCGGTAATCCACACACATCCTTTGCGACCCATCTTTCTTATCCACGAATAGAACGGGCGCTCCCCAAGGTGAAGAACTGGGGCGAATAGAACCCTTCTCTAGTTGCTCTTGAATCTACTTCTTGAGCTCCGCTTCCTTAGGAGGCATCCTATACGGCCTCTTAGCTATAGGCACAATTCCAGGTATTAAATCAATAATGAACTCAATGTCTCGGTCAGGTGGCATACCTGGCAACTCTTCTAGGAACACGTCCGAAAATTCACACACCATCAGAATCTCCTAAATTGCGGTACCGTCCATGTGATTTAGCTCCAATTGCTTCGGTGCGTGTTGGGATGCTTCAAATTCTATGATGATCCCTTCCTCATTGGTAAACTTCACCGTCTTTGTGGCACATTCAATGACTCCATTGTGCTTCCTCAACTAGTCCATACCAAGTATGATGTCCAATACTTGAGAATCCAAAACAATGAGGTTGGCGGAGAAGTCTACCCCCCTTATTCTAAGGCTTTTGGACATACTATATTTGTCCTCATCTCTCCTCCAGGAGACCTAACCAATAGAGTAAACTTCATAAGAGATAGGGAAACTATACTTGGCAACATATTTCGATGCAATGAATGAATGTGATGCTCCAGAATCAAATAACATAGTCGCTGGGTTGGAGTTTGCGAGGAACGTACCAATCACCATGTCATCCGCTTGTTGAGCATCCTCCGTAGAGACATGGTTCACGTTGCCACAAGCAAAATTCTACTGCCCATGATTCCCTTGTGGCTGTCCTCCATTAGGTCTTGGGTTCTGTCTTTGAGCATTGCTTCCTTGACCAAGGCCAGACTTAGGACATTGATGCGCAAAGTGTCTAGTTTCTCCACAAGTATAGCACTTCTTAACTGCTCCAGAATTTGGACGGACTTGATTTTGAACATTCGCACCGGGAAAGTTGGCACGAGGTGCAAAAGGCATTGGAGGCCTAGGTGCTTGCATAACGGGGCGTTGCTGCACAAACTGAGTTGGGCGCGGTGCATATCCAGGGCGATGAGTAGGCACAGAAGAGCTGAAGTAAGGCACACTTGGCGGTGCAAAGCGAGGGCACACATTACTGCCTTGTTGCTGTCCTTGATATGGCGCCTACCTCTTGTTGTCTTGCTCCATCTCCCAGACCTTATTCCCAACCACAATTGCTTTGTCCATAAGCTTTTGAAAATTTGAATAGTCAGAATTGAGCAATTGCACTTGGATCTCATTGCTAAGGCCCCTCATAAACAAGTATTGCTTGCAGCTATCCCGACTAACATCTTCAAGGGCATACCTTGAAAGTTGAGTGAATTTGTTGAGGTATTCACCCACGATCGACCTTCCTTGCCTCAAGTTCTCAAATTCTTGCCTCTACAAAATCATAACACCTTCCGACACATAATGAGAACGGAAGCTCTCTTTGAACTCGGCCCAATTAATCCTCTCTTGGTTCTCGTGAGCATTGCATAAAGAATCCCACCAATCCGTAGCTGCTCCAACCAGTTGATGAGAAGCAAAAAGCACTTTCTCCCGATCACTGCATTGGACAATAGCTATCTACTTCTCCATGGACTTGAGCCAATCATCAGCATCCATAGGGTCAGTGGCTTGAGTAAAGGTTGGTGGCCTAGTCCTCATAAACTCTCCCAACCGGTTATGAGGAGGTGGGGGTGGCAGTGGAGGCATGTGGGGATGATTGTTGATGTTGCCAGCCTACAGCTGTCCCATTGTCTGTATCATGGTCTACATGAGCTGGTTTTATATAGCCAAAAGCTGCTCAATGTTAATAGCTCCATGAGCAGGTCCTTGCCCATTGTTGTTTTGAGGTACTCCATGGTTCTCCTCTTCATCATTGCCATCCCTTTGGTTACGAGTTCTCACCATTTGAAGAAAAGCAATAGGTAAGAATTCAGAAACGTCCCCAACTATATTCATCAAGGGATATGAAAATAAACAACTAGCTACACTAACCTACGTGAACATGGCAATTCTAAAGCATCCCACAATCCTCTATTAAGCACACAAGCAAACAATATATATCAACCACACACAAAACAAAAACACATCGGTTCCTCAGTGCTCCTATGTGCTCTAAAGTGTCCATTCTATCTTGGCTGCGTCCTACGGTCAACCTGTATCTTTGATACCAATTTGTGACACTCGGTTTTGAGAATGAACCAAGTGCAGTATATGTGTGCCCAGGATGTTTAACACACATACACAAGTGCATCACAAACGATAAACAGATAATTACCACAAAACAAGATTAATTAACCACTTTCATTACAGAATTCAGAATATCCTCGAATACAAACACTAATGAATATTAATGACAAGTGTGGACTATTGCAGCGGAAACAAACTAAATAGGTAACTATGTAGCTAATCAATAGGGTATAGCGCAGCTCCATGCAACACCACAGGCAAAGCTGACGGTAGACACGACCTAGTACTCCGCATTATCGCCATTAAACTCCCAATCCTGACCTGCAACTGTTGGGGGGATTGCAAGGGTGAGTACATGTCGTAATCAGCAAGTGTGGAAAGTATGACATGTAGCTGATACAAACGACAAATATAATAATGGCTATGTGTTGAAAAGTACATTAAAACATTTGAAAAGCAATGTATATTATATGTATGTGAAATAAACCCATCATAATCAATGAAATCATCATTTTACTGGTCCATATTCATTACCATCACCCATACACCAGATTTCTCATTGCCAACAACGATATTCGGTACCAGAGTTTATTCCATAACCAACCATAACCATATTATTAACCATAACCATTACCGTAACCAAACCATTCCAATACCAAAACCCTCTAATCATGGAAGTTGTCCAGGTGCTCATAATCGGGAGCACGGCTATCATGATAGTTTTATTAGACTCTGCAGAGTTTGTACCACTTTACCCACGTGTTTGTGATTTCATCACCCGTCGGCGACTAAAGAACCTCCCTTATGCCAGTTACACTTCCTTTGGTGTATGGTCAAGAGATCACAAAATAGCCTTTACAAAGGGATTATTAGCCTATTTAGACCCCACTGAGGTTTCACCGGTGGTGATGTCTCCAACTGAGCACATCTTCAACCATGGGCCCCCTCTTGAGCCATTCGGATCCCAGGGTAGTCCCACCAATCATCAACAAACCCAATGCGACTACCCCTTCCCCGAGCATCCTTAATGGTCCAAATAGCACAGGTAAAGCCCTAATTAATTAGCTACACTGCACCCATACTTGGCCTCGTGGTGGCACTGTAGTCTTGGCTTATTCTCGCATGAACCGGTCATTTGATCTAAAGCAAGCAAACCACCATATCATCCAAACCTATCCACATACCGGGCTTGGTTAGATCACCCATTACCATATCATATTAACCAGTTCATGTTAACCTTAATCTCATAAATACATAATTAAGTGAAGTGGTATAGTCGTTTTCCCAACAAAATTAATTAAGCAAAGCAAAAAGGTAAAAATCCCATCTCGACTCTCTATCATAAATTCCAGGTGACAAGGGTGGTCAAACAAAACTAGTAAACTTCATACCATAGGATTCCCATCAAATTGACACAAGAATGCAGTTTTGTAAACAAAACATTTATTTCAAAACAGGATCTATATGCTTCAAGGAC
This sequence comes from Tuctoria greenei, assembly GCA_036927565.1. Taxonomy (NCBI): domain Eukaryota; kingdom Viridiplantae; phylum Streptophyta; class Magnoliopsida; order Poales; family Poaceae; genus Tuctoria; species Tuctoria greenei. The sequence continues at coordinate 179,478,600 of JAYESD010000006.1, forward strand.
ACTCTCCTTGCTCTTGGGATTGATTCAGGTCAAAGCCTTCAAACTCTTGGTGCTGGAGATCCTCCGCGGCACTCTCTAGCGCAAATCCGTCTAATCCGCACAATAAACATACAAACAAGAAAAACAATCAAAGAGTGCACAGATATTACTCAATATGACATGACATGCATGATTAATGCAAATGCAAGGTAGAACTTGTTAATAGATTGCTTTTTAAATGATCACTATATAGTTCTAATAGATTTTAACAAGTTCATACAGGTTTGGATTTGATTAGATCAAGTTTTAGAATTAATTCAACACAATTTAATCAGGAAAATCAGACTAGTCCGCTAGGGACCAGACAAGTCCGCACTTTACGAGATCAGTAGATTAGGGTTTTCTAGATCGATGTGAATTTGGAGATTAGGGGTCAAATTCACGTAAGGAAAAGGAAATAGAAGGTATACTAGGTGTTTAGGACTCCAATGAATCAAGGATCTTGGAGGAAACACTTGGATCTTGACGATCTAGGGTTGGTGATGAACTTTGAGATGAATTGGTGATGAAGAACGCAAAGTTGATGGAGATCTTGATCCTCCTTCATTTCCTCCTCTTCTTCTTCTTGTTTGGGATCTCCTTCCCCATCCTTGATGGTGGCTCTCCACGAACTAGGTTTTGGGTGGGGTGGAAAAGTGGCAAATCGATGTCAAGCCAAGGGGTGGGGTTGTTTATATTTAGGTGGAGGCTAGGGTTAGATGGATTTCAAGTTTTGAGATGAGTAGAGGCCGGTTTAGAGTCCCACATGGGCTCTAAAAGAGTTAGGCACGACGTCCCTAGGCCCACTTAACATGAAACCCAAAAAACCAAGTCATAAAATGAAATATCAACACGGAGTCACGAAATATTGGAAAAGTCCGAAAAGGACCGGACTAGTTCTAAATTGTCCAGAGAGAAATCGGACAACTCTGGCAAAAAATTTGACAAGTCCGACTTTAGTCAGAGAGGAAAACAGACAAGTTCGCTGGAACAGTGGACTTGTCCGGACAAGTCCAGGGACTTAGCTAATTTTCAAGGATTCTTGGAACACCGAACTAGTCCGCATAGGATCGGACAAGTCCGAAAGTGTCCAGAGGCAGAAACATACTAGTCCGTAGCAAAAACGGACAAGTCCGATCAAAGTCAGAGAGAAATCAGACTAGTCCGCACGAAAATCGGACTAGTCCGCACTTTCCATAATTTTTAAGTGTGGTTTTGTTCCAAATCAATTTTAAACTTATTCCTATTTATGTGGATTAGTGCTAAACATGTATATGAATGTATGCAGGGCATGATGCATGAAAATAAGGGTGTTACACTTGGCCTCGTCGTGGCACTATAAATCCTGGATGGTCGCTCCACGAACCGGTCCTTAGATCTAAAGCAAGCAAACAACCATAACATCCAACCCATCCACATACCCGGCTTGCTTAGGTCACCCAATACCATATCATATTAACCAGATCATATTAATCATAATCTCATTATTGCATAATTAAGTTATGTGGTATAGTTGTCTTCCCATCCCAATTAACTGAGCGAAGCAAAAAGGGTAGAAAGCCCATCCCGACTCTCTCCCATAAATACAAGGTGACAAGGGTGGTCAAACAAATCTAGTAAACTTCCTACCATACGATTTCCCATCAAATTGACACAAGCATGCAGTTTGCAGGAAAAAACATTTATTTTAGAAATAGGATCAATATGCTTCAAGGACACTTGCCTTGCTCTTGGGATTGGTTCGGGTCAAAGCCTTCAAACTCTTGGTGCTGGAGATCCTCCGCGGCACTCTCTAGCGCAAATCTGTCTAACCCACACAATAAACATACAAGACTAGAAACACAATCAAAGAGTGCACAAATGTTACTTAATATGGCATGACATGCATGATTAATGCAAATGCGAAGCAACACTAGTTAATAAGTTGTTAATGATGTTTAATAACTAGTTCTAATAGTTTTAAACAAGTTTATATAGGTTTGGAATTGATTTGAAACAATTTATATTTACTTCAATAGGAATTAGATTGCAAAATCGGACAAGTCCACAGGAGGTCGGACTAGCCCGCACCGCGCAGGAACAACATATTAGGGTTTTCTAGATCGACATGAATTTGGAGATTTAGGGTTGAATTCGTGTAAGGAAAAAAATAGAAGGTATACCAGGTGTTTAGAACTCCAATGAATCAAGGATCTTGGAGGCAACATTTGGATCTTAACAATCTTGGGTTGATGAAGATCTTGATGGTGCATTGTTGACGAAGAAAATGAGGTTGATGGAGATCTTGATCCTCTATCGTTTCCTCCTCTTCTTTGTCTTGCTTGGGACCTCCTTCTCCCTCCTTGGTGGCAGCTATCCATGGGCTAAGGTTTGGGTTTGGTGGAAAAGTGGCAAATAGATGTCAAGCCAAGGAGTGGGAATGTTTATATAGAGGTGGAGGCTAGGGTTAGATGGATTTCGAGTTTGAGATGAGTAGAGGCCGGTTTAGAGTTCCTCATGGGCTCTAAAAGAGCTAGGCTCGACGTCCATAGGCCCACATAATGAAAAAAACCCAAGAAACAGGTCGTGAAATAAAATATCAACTCAGAGTCGCAATATATCGGACAAGTCTGAAAAGGGCCAGACTTGTCTGAAGTTGGACTGAGAGAAATCGGACAAGATCGGACTGGATATCAGACAAGTCTGAACTTATTCAGAGGGGAAAAACAGACAAGTCTGGTCAAAAATTGGACAAGTCCGACTTTAGTCAGAGGGGAAATGGACAAGTCCGCAGGAACACCGGACAAGTCTGAACAAGTCCATGGATTTAGCTAATTTTTCAAGGAATTGGAAAACCGGACTAGTCCGCATAGGACCGGACAAATCCGAAAGTGTCCAGAGGAAAAACGGACTAGTCCGTAGAAAAACGGACAAGTTTGATGGAAGTCAAAGAGAAATCGGACAGGTCCTCACCAAAATCGGACTAGTCCAGACTTTCCAGAATTCTTAAGTGTCGTATTGCTATAAATTCATTTTTAACTTATTCCTTTTTATGTGGATTAATGTTAGACATGTTTAATGATGCATGCAGGGCATGATGCATGAAAATCTGGGTGTTACATTGCCATCCTGCATGGCTCTACTTCGGGCTACAGGATGGCACCCGACTGGTGCGGGGTCACGACACAGAGACGACCCCGAAAGAGCTACTCAATGTAATGTCCAAGGCATGCGGCGATGAATGTAGCCTAGAGGGGGGGTGTGAATAGGCCTTTTCAATTTCCTGCACACTTAATAGAATCATCAAAACTTGGTTGGCCGGACTAGTCCGGTCGTGTGGGCGGACTTGTCCGGTGTGCTAGAAATATGTGTGTTGATCAGGTGTTATTTGGGAAACTAAATTTCTTTAGTAGCGGAAATGAGAACAACTGATATTTTTGATTGAGATTAATGTAAGAATGCAAGTGAAAACTTATAATTGCCTTAGATTGATGTTTAGCACTCAATTGATCTAATGAACAAAATGTAAAGGAAATAAGGCGCAAGACACACGAATTTTTCCCGAGGTTCGATCTCACCACGAGATCTACGTCCTTGTTGAGGAAGCTCCCACAAAGTCGGGTCTCCAACCCTTTCCCTCTTCAAGTCACCACAAAGGCCGACTTGATTCCACTATCACGGGTAATCACCAAGTTTGTGGGGCAACCTCACACATTGAGGGCTCCCACGAGAATTACAACGAAAGAAGTGATCAAATACACTCAAAAGTATTACAATGCAGAGTACGAGTGTAGAAAGATCAAACCCCAAGAGCTCGCAATGAAGGAACGACGATCTCCCAATCCCGAATCCAAGTGTTTAATTGATTTCACTCTTTTTGCACTTTAGATGTATGGGGAGATGTGTTTTGGGCTCTTGGGACGAAGTGGCGGCACTAGGGTTTGTGTTTGCAGCAGTATATGTCGTGTGTGTCTTTTGGAAGGTCATGGATTCTCTATTTATAGGGTTTCCAAAAAGTAACTGTTGAAAAACCCTAACACCGGACTAGTCCGGTGCAAGTCCGGACTTGTCCGGTCTCAGTGTACTTTGAAGTCGAGAAAGTCTGGCGGACTAGTCCGGTCCAAGCTCGGACTAGTCTGGTGCTGTGTGAAGGTGAACTCCAGAAAGTTTAACGGACTAGTCCGCGGACTAGTCCGATCTCCACAGAAGGGAGACTCTAGAAAGATCAACGGACTAGTCCGGTGAACACACGGACTAGTCCGGTCTCTCAATATGAGAGACTACAGAAAGTTCAACGGACTAGTCCGGTGGACACACGGACTAGTCCGGTCTCCCAATTTGAGAGATTCCAGAGAGTTAAACGGACTAGTCCGGTCCATGATCGGACTAGTCCGATGCATTGTGAATTTTAAGCCCTTACCCCAACGCAAAGTTGTGAGCTCTTGAAGTGTGTCTTTCATACACTCCCTATACATTCAAAATCTAATTTTGATCTTCCAAGCTCCATCAAAGTATCCCTCTTTGGACACCACTCCATTTTTCACCTTTTTGTGTGCACCGAGCTGTTTCACTTCTCTGTCCTGTAGTCATCTCAATAGTTTCATTAGGATCTCATATGTTCGTCATCAATTAGCCAAAACCCACAAGGGATATCCTAGATGCACTTACAATCTCCCCCTTTTTGGTGATTGATGACAACCATTTGAGATATCACAATTGAGAATAAAAAAAACTTGATTTTCATAAGGTGTGCACATATGAGAATAACGATGAATCCACAGAAAGCTTCTCACATATGAACACACCTTATGGTGGGGTGCCTAACAGGTGTGTGATCAACAAGGTGTGATGAAGTAAAGGTAACCAATAATGAGCATAGAGATAATCATTCAAGCAACAATAAGCATCACACAAAAGAGAAGAAATAGTGCATTACAAGGTTTTAAAAATAAGTACGTGTCCTTGATCACAAAAACATAAAGACACCAACTAGAGATGGTCTCAAACTACTAGTCTCAATCTCTCCCCCTTTGGCATCAAGGCACCAAAAAGGGAAAAATTGAGGGGAATCACTCATCGCCACTCTCTTCTTCAGTCTCAGTCCGGTCCTCATCTTCACCACCATCATAATCATTTGCCAGAGTAGACTCTTCCTCGGAGTCCTCGAAGGCGGGTGGGGATCCCATCGGCTCAATCTCCAGCTTGTCACAGATAGCTTTGATGTTGGCATTGACATATTGTTGATGCTTCTTCTGCCTGATATTAATCTTGCGGCAGTAGGAAAAGATAGAGGTGAGCATTTTGAGCACACCACCGGAGGGTTCATGGGCAGGTGCAGAGCTAGAAGGAGCAGCTGAAGATCTTGTGGCATTCACATCCCGAGTTTGTTTAGTCCTCCTCTCAGCTTCAGGGGAGGGAGGTGCATCAGGAGCCGAGGGTAGAGTGTACTCGGTGGGCTTTTGCAGTTTCAATCCCGTATGAGCGACATCCTTGACAAACTCAAGTCCCGTCACTTTCTCAATCATGAACATGATGTACGGGGCATACCCGAAAGATCTATTGGGAGTGATAGAGATGTTCACAATGTCATTGTAGATGTACTCAAAGACATTGAATGGTCTCCTTCAACTAATGACCTTCATTAGGGTCCTCAAGGTTCCTTGTATAGTCCCCGCATCTCCATCTTTCAGGGCTATTGTCTTCCTCAAGATTCTGTTGAGGACCACAAAGAAGGACTTCAGATATTTGCTGTTGGGAGGCACATAGGGCATCCTTGTGTCATAGAGGAACTCGAGCTCATCCTTCTCCAAGGGTTGGAAATTGTTGATGACAAGATCATGATCCAAAGTATGTTCAAGGTGAAGAATTCTTACAAACTCATCATATGTAACACTATACTTGGAACCATGGGTCATCCAAGTAAGACTGTCTCCATCACCCCGAGCAAAGTAGAGGGTAGAGTAGAATTGGGTGATGATCTCATTGTTCCAGTCATTCTCAAAAGAAAACAGTTCCTTCAGTCCGTGCCTCTCCAAGGACTCAACCACCTCAGGAAGGCAGGATATTTCTTCGACTGCATGTACCCAATGTTCACCCATTGACTCTTCACAACGGGATTATTCATTTTCATGTACACATGCTCGTAGTAGTCGGCATGGAAGTTGCTCCAAAATCTTGGGTCTGAGCATTGTCGAGGTTGATCATACACATTAACCTGCCTGAAGCTATCGGCAAGCTCACCCCCTTTTCCAGTGAATTCCTTACTCGAGCGTTGCCTGTTGCAGTGACTTGGGTTCTTCATCTTCAGGGGCCCAATGGGACCACTAGCAAGCCCCTTTCCTTTGTTGAAAGTCCTCTTTGGCCCTGAGGATCTCTCGCCAGCTCTTCCTTGGGCCTTCTTAACAACCACCTTCCTTTTCTTGGGCAAATTTTCGTTGGAGGGTGGAGAGTGCACATTGACATCATGTCTTTTCTTCATGTATCTTCCTTGGCTCTCTTCACTTTTTCACGTTCAACTTCTTCATCAACGTGGAAAGAGCTGTCATCTGAGCTTGAAGACATCATGCCTAATAAAGAGTTTATGGATTAGACGAGAAAGAACCAAGAATTGAAAGAGATGTGAGGATTCAAATGTCAGATACCGGACATGTCCAGTTTCATAGTGCAGACTTGTCCGGTGCACAGGACTAGTCCGTATCCGGGAGCCGGACTAGTCTGGCCTGGCATAAGAACCCTAACAACACCTATGAATCACATCTTCTATCTAAGGATGCTATAGGGCATGAAAGAGAAAGGAATACATCTATGAAGCTAATGTACTGCCTTGGAATCAAAGGAAACAAGCTAGAACTAGAAGACTTGAGAGTTTGATTTTAGGGAGAAATTTACCGAGATTTGAAGATTCGCGTTGAAGGAGCACGAATCTGTCTAGATGAGTTCAGAGTGGAGTATCAACTCGTCGAGGGGAGGATTTCCCACGGAGAAAACTTGGATTTTGAGGGATCAACTCGAAAATCACTTTTGGGGGCTAGGGTTTGAGAGGTGAGGGCTTAACTCAAAGTGGAGGGAGGTTTGAAATTTGGGCCGGCCAGCTGCTTATATACGCGGCCGACCGGACTAGTCCGGTAAGAGGACGGACTAGTCTGGTGCCCCTGGAAAACCTAGGAAAGAGGGACTGTCCGGACTAGTCCGGGGGCAAACCTGACTAGTCTGGTGTCACTGGAAAAACTAAGTATATAGAGATAACTAATAGTGATCCAAGGATAAGTTTTGCAAATAATCTTGGTACTTATGACCATAGGCAATCCACAATGAAAAGTGGTCATAAAATCCAAGATTTCTTCATTAAAATTAGTTTTCTTAGAAGAAAAAGAGGTGAGGGTCAGTTTTAGCAATAAAATGTAACATTTGAAGTATCAACCAGATGTGCAACGTTTCAAGCCACATTTCGAGAGTCAAGAATATTAAGTTCGTTTCTAAGCTCACAAAACCTTTTCTCATCCAATGGTTTGGTAAAAATATCAGCAAGTTGTTTTTCAGTCCTAACATGTGAAATAGCAATGTCACCTTTTAATGAATGATCTCTAATAAAATGATGACTGATATATATGTGCTTAGTTCTTGAGTGCACTACAGGGTTGTGTGCAATTTTTATAGCACTTTCATTGTCACATAGAAGCGGGATATGGTTAAGATTGTAGCCGTAGTCCCTAAGGGTTTGTCGCATCCAAATTAGTTGTGCGCAACAACTACCGGCTACAACATATTCTGCTTCTGTTGTGGAAAGAGCAATGGAGTTTTGCTTTTTAGATGACCAAGAAACTATGGACCGACCAAGAAATTGACAAGTCCCTGACGTGCTCTTTCTATTGACTTTGCATCCTACATAGTCGGCGTCGGAATACCCTATCAAGTTAAATTTGGATCCTTTGGGATACCAAAGGCCCAGGTTGGGTGTGTGCACAAGATACCTTAGGATTCTTTTTACCGCAATTAAGTGACACTCTTTAGGTCCGGCTTGAAACCTTGCACACAAGCAAACACTAAGCATAATATCTGTCCTAGATGCACATAAATAAAGTAAGGAGCCGATCATGGACCGATATACCTTTTGGTCCACATTTGGATCGTCTTCATTGAGGTCGAGATGTCCGTTAGTGGCCATGGGTGTCTTGATGGGCTTGGCTTTGTCCATATTGAATTTCTTGAGAATGTCCTGTGTATATTTGGTTTGGCTTATAAATGTACTTTCTCTTAATTGCTTCACTTGGAATCCCAAGAAGAACTTCAATTTGCCCATCATTGACATCTCGAACCTATCTGTCATAATTTTGCTAAATTCTTCACAGAAAGATTTGTTAGTGGATCCAATGATAATGTCATCAACATAAATTTGACATACGAATAGGTGATCATCATAATGTTTAGTGAAAAGTGTATAGTCAGCTTTACCAATTTTGAATCCATTTTGAATTAGAAAATCTCTAAGACACTCATACCAAGCTCGAGGAGCTTGTTTGAGGCCATAGAGAGCCTTATGCAGTTTGTAGACATGGTTGGGATACTTTTGGTCTTCGAATCCTGGTGGCTGCTCCACATAAACTTCCTCCTTGATTGGACCGTTTAAGAAAGCGCTTTTGACGTCCATTTGATACATCTTAAAATTATGGTGAGTAGCATATGCCAATAAAATACGAATGGACTCAAGTCTAGCTACAGGAGCGAAAGTTTCATCGAAGTCCAAACCTTCGACCTGAGAATAACCTTTGGCCACCAATCTTGCTTTATTTCTTGTTGCTACTCCATGTTCATCTTGCTTGTTCCGAAAGACCCATTTGGTTCCAACTATGTTCACCTTTGGTCTCTCCACCAGCTCCCACACTTCATTTCTCTTGAAGTTGTTTAGCTCCTCTTGCATTGCAATCACCTAGTCTGGATCCCTTAAGGCTTCTTCTACCTTGTATGGTTCCAGAAAAGACACAAAAGAATAGTATTTACAGAAATTTGCAACTCGAGATCTAGTAGTTACTCCCTTAGCAATATCTCCAATGATATTGTTGACAGGGTGGTCTCTTTGCACGCTCTGGTGTACTCTTGGGTGTGGAGCTTGAGTAGTTGCTTGTTCTTTATTATCTTCATGTGTATTGTCTCCCCCTAGATCATTGCTTCCATGATTGTCCTGATCTTCTTGATCTTCTTCCTCTTGATCTTGTGCAAGAGCTCCCCCTTGATCATTGCCTCCGTGTTGAGTTTCATCTTGTGCATTTGAGTCGAATGTTTGCTCTTGTGGTAAGATATCACCAAGTCCCACTTTCTTCAGTGCTTCATATAGAGCTTCCTCTTTATCTAGCACACACTTATCAACTTGCTCCATTTGTGAGCCGTTAGATTCATCGAACAATACGTCACGTGCTACTTCAACAAGGCTGGACACCTTGTTGAAGACACGATAGGCGTAGGCATTTGATTCATAACCAAGCAAGAGTCCTTCATCGGACTTTGAAGCGAACTTTGAGGCCCTCTGTTTCTTGTTCAGAATAAAACATTTGCAACCAAAAACTTTAAAATAAGAAACATTAGGCTTTTTACCGGTAAGGAGCTCATACGTAGTTTTCTTCAGTAGTCGATGGAGGTACAGTCGATTCGTGGCGTGACAAGCTGTGTTCACCGCTTCTGCCCAAAATTGATCTAACGTCTTTGAACATTGCTTCCTTGATCAAGGCCAGACTTAGGACATTGATGCACAAAGTGTCTAGCTTCTCCACAAGTATAGCACTTCTTAACTGCTCCAGAATTTGGACGGACTTGATTTTGAACATTCGCACCAGGAAAGTTGGCACGAGGTGCAAAAGGCATTGGAGGCCTAGGTGCTTGCATAACGGGGCGTTGCTGCACAAACTGAGTTGGGCGCGGTGCATATCCAGGGCGATGAGTAGGCACGGAAGAGCTGAAGTAAGGCACACTTGGCGGTGCAAAGCGAGGGCACACATTACTGCCTTGTTGCTGTCCTTGATATGGCGCCTACCTCTTGTTGTCTTGCTCCATCCCCCAGACCTTATTCCCAACCACAATTGCTTTGTCCATAAGCTTTTGAAAATTTGAATAGTCACAATTGAGCAATTGCACTTGGATCTCATTGCTAAGGCCCCTCATAAACAAGTATTGCTTGCAGCTATCCCGACTAACATCTTCAAGGGCATACCTTGAAAGTTGAGTGAATTTGTTGAGGTATTCACCCACGATCGACCTTCCTTGCCTCAAGTTCTCAAATTCTTGCCTCTACAAAATCATAACACCTTCCGACACATAATGAGAATGGAATCTCTCTTTGAACTCGGCCCAATTAATCCTCTCTTGGTTCTCGTGAGCATTGCATAAAGAATCCCACCAATCCGTAGCTGCTCCAACCAGTTGATGAGAAGCAAAAAGCACTTTCTCCCGATCACTGCATTGGACAATAGCTATCTACTTCTCCACAGACTTGAGCCAATCATCAGCATCCATAGGGTCAGTGGCTTGAGTAAAGGTTGGTGGTCTAGTCCTCATAAACTCTCCCAACCGGTTATGAGGAGGTGGGGGTGGCAGTGGAGGCATGTGGGGATGATTGTTGATGTTGCCAGCCTACAGCTGTCCCATTGTCTGTATCATGGTCTACATGAGCTGGTTTTACATAGCCAAAAGCTGCTCAATGTTAATAGCTCCATGAGCAGGTCCTTGCCCATTGTTGTTTTGAGGTACTCCATGGTTCTCCTCTTCATCATTGCCATCCCTTTGGTTACGAGTCCTCACCATTTGAAGAAAAGCAATAGATAAGAATTCAGAAACATCCCCAACTATATTCATCAAGGGATATGAAAATAAACAACTAGCTACACTAACCTACGTGAACATGGAAATTCTAATGCATCCCACAATCCTCTATTAAGCACACAAGCAAACAATATATATCAACCACACACAAAACAAAAACACATCGGTTCCTCAGTGCTCCTATGTGCTCTAAAGTGTCCATTCTATCTTGGCTGCGTCCTACGGTCAACCTGTATCTTTGATACCAATTTGTGACACTCGGTTCTGAAAATGAACCAAGTGCAATATATGTGTGCCCAGGATGTTTAACACACATACACAAGTGCATCACAAACGATAAACAAATAATTACCACAAAACAAGATTAATTAACCACTTTCATTACAGAATTCAGAATATCCTCGAATACAAACACTAATGAATATTAATGACAAGTGTGGACTATTGCAGCGGAAACAAACTAAATAGGTAACTATGTAGCTAATCAATAGGGTATAGCGCAGCTCCATGCAACACCACAGGCAAAGCTGACGGTAGACACGACCTAGTACTCCGCATTATCGCCATTAAACTCCCAATCCTGACCTGCAACTGTTGGGGGGATTGCAAGGGTGAGTACATGTCGTAATCAGCAAGTGTGGAAAGTATGACATGTAGCTGATACAAACGACAAATATAATAATGGCTATGTGTTGAAAAGTACATTAAAACATTTGAAAATCAATGTATATTATACGTATGTGAAATAAACCCATCATAAACCATGAAATCATCATTTTACTGGTCCATATTCATTACCATCACCCATACACCAGATTTCTCATTGCCAACAACGATATTCGGTACCAGAGTTTATTCCATAACCAACCATAACCATATTATTAACCATAACCATTACCTTAACCAAACCATTCCAATACCAAAACCCTCTAATCATGGAAGTTGTCCAGGTGCTCATAATCGGGAGCATGGCTATCATGATAGTTTTATTAGACTCTGCAGAGTTTGTACCACTTTACCCACGTGTTTGTGATTTCATCACCCGTCGGCGACTAAAGAACCTCCCTTATGCCAGTTACACTTCCTTTGGTGTATGGTCAAGAGATCACAAAATAGCCTTTACAAAGGGATTATTAGCCTATTTAGACCCCACTGAGGTTTCACCGGTGGTGATGTCTCCAACTGAGCACATCTTCAACCATGGGCTCCCTCTTGAGCCATTCAGATCCCAGGGTAGTCCCACCAATCATCAACAAACCCAATGCAACTACCCCTTCCCCGAGCATCCTTAATGGTCCAAATAGCACTGGTAAAGCCATAATTAATTAGCTACGCTGCACCCATACTTGGCCTCGTGGTGGCACTGTAGTCTTGGCTTATTCTCGCATGAACCGGTCATTTGATCTAAAGCAAGCAAACCACCATATCATCCAAACCTATCCACATACCGGGCTTGGTTAGATCACCCATTACCATATCATATTAACCAGTTCATGTTAACCTTAATCTCATAAATACATAATTAAGTTAAGTGGTATAGTCGTTTTCCCAACCCAATTAATTAAGCAAAGCAAAAAGGTAAAAATCCCATCTCGACTCTCTATAATAAATTCCAGGTGACAAGGGTGGTCAAACAAAACTAGTAAACTTCATACCATAGGATTCCCATCAAATTGACACAAGCATGCAGTTTTGTAAACAAAACATTTATTTCAAAACAGGATCTATATGCTTCAAGGACACTCTCCTTGCTCTTGGGATTGATTCAGGTCAAAGCCTTCAAACTCTTGGTGCTGGAGATCCTCCGCGGCACTCTCTAGCGCAAATCCGTCTAATCCGCACAATAAACATACAAACAAGGAAAACAATCAAAGAGTGCACAGATATTACTCAATATGACATGACATGCATGATTAATGCAAATGCAAGGTAGAACTTGTTAATAGATTGCTTTTTAAATGATCACTATATAGTTCTAATAGATTTTAACAAGTTCATACAGGTTTGGATTTGATTAGGTCAAGTTTTAGAATTAATTCAACACAATTTAATCAGGAAAATCAGACTAGTCCGCTAGGGACCAGACAAGTCCGCACTTTGCGAGATCAGTAGATTAGGGTTTTCTAGATCGACATGAATTTGGAGATTAGGGGTCAAATTCACGTAAGGAAAAGGAAATAGAAGGTATACTAGGTGTTTAGGACTCCAATGAATCAAGGATCTTGGAAGAAACACTTGGATCTTGACGATCTAGGGTTGGTGATGAACTTGGAGATGAATTGGTGATGAAGAACGCAAAGTTGATGGAGATCTTGATCCTCCTTCGTTTCCTTCTCTTCTTCTTCTTGCTTGGGATCTCCTTCCCCATCCTTGATGGTGGCTCTCCACGAACTAGGGTTTGGGTGGGGTGGAAAAGTGGCAAATCGATGTCAAGCCAAGGGGTGGGGTTGTTTATATTTAGGTGGAGGCTAGGGTTAGATGGATTTCAAGTTTTGAGATGAGTAGAGGCCGGTTTAGAGTCCCACATGGGCTCTAAAAGAGTTAGGCACGACGTCCCTAGGCCCACTTAACATGAAACCCAAAAAACCAAGTCATAAAATGAAATATCAACATGGAGTCGCGAAATATTGGAAAAGTCCGAAAAGGACCGGACTAGTTCTAAATTGTCCAGAGAGAAATCGGACAACTCTGGCAAAAAATTGGACAAGTCCGACTTTAGTCAGAGAGGAAAACAGACAAGTCCGCTGGAACAGTGGACTTGTCCGGACAAGTCCAGGGACTTAGCTAATTTTCAAGGATTCTTGGAACACCGAACTAGTCCGCATAGGATCGGACAAGTCCGAAAGTGTCCAGAGGCAGAAACATACTAGTCCGTAGCAAAAACGGACAAGTCCGATCAAAGTCAGAGAGAAATCAGACTAGTCCGCATGAAAATCGGACTAGTCCGCACTTTCCATAATTTTTAAGTGTGGTTTTGTTCCAAATCAATTTTAAACTTATTCCTATTTATGTGGATTAGTGCTAAACATGTATATGAATGTATGCAGGGCATGATGCATGAAAATAAGGGTGTTACACTTGGCCTCGTCGTGGCACTATAAATCCTGGATGGTCGCTCCACGAACCGGTCCTTAGATCTAAAGCAAGCAAACAACCATAACATCCAACCCATCCACATACCCGGCTTGCTTAGGTCACCCAATACCATATCATATTAACCAGATCATATTAATCATAATCTCATTATTGCATAATTAAGTTAAGTGGTATAGTTGTCTTCCCATCCCAATTAACTGAGCGGAGCAAAAAGGGTAGAAAGCCCATCCCGACTCTCTACCATAAATACAAGGTGACAAGGGTGGTCAAACAAATCTAGTAAACTTCCTACCATACGATTTCCCATCAAATTGACACAAGCATGCAGTTTGCAGGAAAAAACATTTATTTTAGAAATAGGATCAATATGCTTCAAGGACACTTGCCTTGCTCTTGGGATTGGTTCGGGTCAAAGCCTTCAAACTCTTGGTGCTGGAGATCCTCCGCGGCACTCTCTAGCGCAAATCTGTCTAACCCACACAATAAACATACAAGACTAGAAACACAATCAAAGAGTGCACAAATGTTACTTAATATGGCATGACATGCATGATTAATGCAAATGCGAAGCAACACTAGTTAATAAGTTGTTAATGATGTTTAATAACTAGTTCTAATAGTTTTAAACAAGTTTATATAGGTTTGGAATTGATTTGAAACAATTTATATTTACTTCAATAGCAATTAGATTGCAAAATCGGACAAGTCCGCAGGAGGTCGGACTAGCCCGCACCGCGCAGGAACAACATATTAGGGTTTTCTAGATCGACATGAATTTGGAGATTTAGGGTTGAATTCGTGTAAGGAAAAAAATATAAGGTATACCAGGTGTTTAGAACTCCAATGAATCAAGGATCTTGGAGGCAACATTTGGATCTTAACAATCTTGGGTTGATGAAGATCTTGATGGTGCATTGTTGACGAAGAAAATGAGGTTGATGGAGATCTTGATCCTCTATCGTTTCCTCCTCTTCTTTGTCTTGCTTGGGACCTCCTTCTCCCTCCTTGGTGGCAGCTATCCATGGGCTAAGGTTTGGGTTTGGTGGAAAAGTGGCAAATAGATGTCAAGCCAAGGAGTGGGAATGTTTATATAGAGGTGGAGGCTAGGGTTAGATGGATTTCGAGTTTGAGATGAGTAGAGGCCGGTTTAGAGTTCCTCATGGGCTCTAAAAGAGCTAGGCACGACGTCCATAGGCCCACATAATGAAAAAAACCCAAGAAACAGGTCGTGAAATAAAATATCAATTCAGAGTCGCAATATATCAGACAAGTCCGAAAAGGGCCAGACTTGTCTGAAGTTGGACTGAGAGAAATTGGACAAGTTCGGACTGGATATCAGACAAGTCTGAACTTATTCAGAGGGGAAAAATAGACAAGTCTAGCCAAAAATTGGACAAGTCCGACTTTAGTCAGAGAGGAAATGGACAAGTCCGCAGGAACACCGGACAAGTCTGAACAAGTCCATGGATTTAGCTAATTTTTCAAGGAATTGGAACACCGGACTAGTCCGCATAGGACCGGACAAATCCGAAAGTGTCCAGAGGAAAAACAGACTAGTCCGTAGAAAAACGGACAAGTTTGATGGAAGTCAAAGAGAAATCGGACAGGTCCTCACCAAAATCGGACTAGTCCAGACTTTCCAGAATTCTTAAGTGCCGTATTGCTATAAATTCATTTTTAACTTATTCCTTTTTATGTGGATTAATGTTAGACATGTTTAATGATGCATGCAGGGCATGATGCATGAAAATGTGGGTGTTACATTGCCGTCCTGCATGGCTCTACTTCGGGCTACAGGATGGCACCCGACTGGTGCGGGGTCACGACACAGAGACGACCCCGAAAGAGCTACTCAATGTAATGTCCAAGGCATGCGGCGATGAATGTGGCCTAGAGGGGGGGTGTGAATAGGCCTTTTCAATTTCCTGCACACTTAATAGAATCATCAAGACTTGGTTGGCCGGACTAGTCCGGTCGTGTGGGCGGACTTGTCCGGTGTGCTAGAAATATGTGTGTTGATCAGGTGTTATTTGGGAAACTAAATTTCTTTAGTAGCGGAAATGAGAACAACTGATATTTTTGATTGAGATTAATGTAAGAATGCAAGTGAAAACTTATAATTGCCTTAGATTGATGTTTAGCACTCAATTGATCTAATGAACAAAATGTAAAGGAAATAAGGCGCAAGACACACGAATTTTTCCCGAGGTTCGATCTCACCACGAGATCTACGTCCTTGTTGAGGAAGCTCCCACAAAGCCGGGTCTCCAACCCTTTCCCTCTTCAAGTCACCACAAAGGCCGACTTGATTCCACTATCACGGGTAATCACCAAGTTTGTGGGGCAACCTCACACATTGAGGGCTCCCACGAGAATTACAACGAAAGAAGTGATCAAATACACTCAAAAGTATTACAATGCAGAGTATGAGTGTAGAAAGATCAAACCCCAAGAGCTCGCAATGAAGGAACGACGATCTCCTAATCCCGAATCCAAGTGTTTAATTGATTTCACTCTTTTTGCACTTTAGATGTATGGGGAGATGTGTTTTGGGCTCTTGGGACGAAGTGGCGGCACTAGGGTTTGTGTTTGCAGCAGTATATGTCGTGTGTGTCTTTTGGAAGGTCATGGATTCTCTATTTATAGGGTTTCCAAAAAGTAACTGTTGAAAAACCCTAACACCGGACTAGTCCGGTGCAAGTCCGGACTTGTCCGGTCTCAGTGTACTTTGAAGTCGAGAAAGTCTGCCGGACTAGTCCGGTCCAAGCTCGGACTAGTCTGGTGCTGTGTGAAGGTGAACTCCAGAAAGTTTAACGGACTAGTCCGCGGACTAGTCCGATCTCCACAGAAGGGAGACTCTAGAAAGATCAACGGACTAGTCCGGTGAACACACGGACTAGTCCGGTCTCTCAATGAGAGACTACAGAAAGTTCAACGGACTAGTCCGGTCTCCCAATTTGAGAGATTCCAGAGAGTTAAACGGACTAGTCCGGTCCATGATCGGACTAGTCCGATGCATTGTGAATTTTAAGCCCTTACCCCAACGCAAAGTTGTGAGCTCTTGAAGTGTGTCTTTCATACACTCCCTATACATTCAAAATCTAATTTTGATCTTCCAAGCTCCATCAAAGTATCCCTCTTTGGACACCACTCCATTTTTCACCTTTTTGTGTGCACCGAGCTGTTTCACTTCTCTGTCCTGTAGTCATCTCAATAGTTTCATTAGGATCTCATATGTTTGTCATCAATTAGCCAAAACCCACAAGGGATATCCTAGATGCACTTACAATCTCCCCCTTTTTGGTGATTGATGACAACCATTTGAGATATCACAATTGAGAATAAAAAAAAAACTTGATTTTCATAAGGTGTGCACATATGAGAATAACGATGAATCCACAGAAAGCTTCTCACATATGAACACACCTTATGGTGGGGTGCCTAACAGGTGTGTGATCAACAAGGTGTGATGAAGTAAAGGTAATCAATAATGAGCATAGAGATAATCATTCAAGCAACAATAAGCATCACACATAAGAGAAGAAATAGTGCATTACAAGGTTTTAAAAATAAGTACGTGTCCTTGATCACAAAAACATAAAGACACCAAATAGAGATGGTCTCAAACTACTAGTCTCAATCTCTCCCCCTTTGGCATCAAGGCACCAAAAAGGGAAAAATTGAGGGGAATCACTCATCGCCACTCTCTTCTTCAGTCTCAGTCTGGTCCTCATCTTCACCACCATCATCATCATTTGCCAGAGTAGACTCTTCCTCGGAGTCCTCGAAGGCGGGTGGGGATCCCATCGGCTCAATCTCCAGCTTGTCACAGATAGCTTTGATGTTGGCATTGACATATTGTTGATGCTTCTTCTGCCTGATATTAATCTTGCGGCAGCAGGAAAAGATAGAGGTGAGCATTTTGAGCACACCACCGGAGGGTTCATGGGCAGGTGCAGAGCTAGAAGGAGCAGCTGAAGATCTTGTGGCATTCACATCATGAGTTTGTTTAGTCCTCCTCTCAGCTTCAGGGGAGGGAGGTGCATCAGGAGCCGAGGGTAGAGTGTACTCGGTGGGATTTTGCAGTTTCAATCCCGTATGAGCGACATCCTTGACAAACTCAAGTCCCGTCACTTTCTCAATCATGAACATGATGTACGGGGCATACCCGAAAGATCTATTGGGAGTGATAGAGATGTTCACAATGTCATTGTAGATGTACTCAAAGACATTGAATGGTCTCCTTCCACTAATGACCTTCATTAGGGTCCTCAAGGTTCCTTGTATAGTCCCCGCATCTCCATCTTTTAGGGCTATTGTCTTCCTCAAGATTCTGTTGAGGACCACAAAGAAGGACTTCAGATATTTGCTGTTGGGAGGCACATAGGGCATCCTTGTGTCATAGAGGAACTCGAGCTCATCGTTCTCCACGGGTTGGAAATTGTTGATGACAAGATCATGATCCAAAGTATGTTCAAGGTGAAGAATTCTTACAAACTCATCATATATAACACTATACTTGGAACCATGGGTCATCCAAGTAAGACTGTCTCCATCACCCCGAGCAAAGTAGAGGGTAGAGTAGAATTGGGTGATGATCTCATTGTTCCAGTCATTCTCAAAAGAAAACAGTTCCTTCAGTCCGTGCCTCTCCAAGGACTCAACCACCTCAGGAAGGCAGGATATTTCTTCGACTGCATGTACCCAATGTTCACCCATTGACTCTTCACAACGGGATTCTTCATTTTCATGTACACATGCTCGTAGTAGTCGGCATGGAAGTTGCTCCAAAATCTTGGGTCTGAGCATTGTCGAGGTTGATCATACACATTAACCTGCCTGAAGCTATCGGCAAGCTCACCCCCTTTTCCAGTGAATTCCTTACTCGAGCATTGCCTGTTGCAGTGACTTGGGTTCTTCATCTTCAGGGGCCCAATGGGACCACTAGCAAGCCCCTTTCCTTTGTTGAGAGTCCTCTTTGGCCCTGAGGATCTCTCGCCAGCTCTTCCTTGGGCCTTCTTAACAACCACCTTCCTTTTCTTGGGCAAATTTTCGTTGGAGGGTGGAGAGTGCACATTGACATCATGTCTTTTCTTCATGTATCTTCCTTGGCTCTCTTCACTTTTTCACGTTCAACTTCTTCATCAACGTGGAAAGAGCTGTCATCTGAGCTTGAAGACATCGTGCCTAATAAAGAGTTTATGGATTAGACGAGAAAGAACCAAGAATTGAAAGAGATGTGAGGGTTCAAATGTCAGATACCGGACATGTCCGATTTCACAGTGCAGACTTGTCCGGTGCACAGGACTAGTCCGTATCCGGGAGCCGGACTAGTCTGGCCTGGCATAAGAACCCTAACAACACCTATGAATCACAGCTTCTATCTAAGGATGCTATAGGGCATGAAAGAGAAAGGAATACATCTCTGAAGCTAATGTACTGCCTTGGAATCAAAGGAAACAAGCTAGAACTAGAAGACTTGAGAGTTTGATTTTAGGGAGAAATTTACCGAGATTTGAAGATTCGCGTTGAAGGAGCACGAATCTGTCTAGATGAGTTCGGAGTGGAGTATCAACTCGTCGAGGGGAGGATTTCCCACGGAGAAAACTTGGATTTTGAGGGATCAACTCGAAAATCACTTTTGGGGGCTAGGGTTTGAGAGGTGAGGGATTAACTCAAAGTGGAGGGAGGTTTGAAATTTGGGCCGGCCAGCTGCTTATATACGCGGCCGACCGGACTAGTCCGGTAAGAGGACGGACTAGTCTGGTGCCCCTGGAAAACCTAGGAAAGAGGGACTGTCCGGACTAGTCTGGGGGCAAACCTGACTAGTCTGGTGTCACTGGAAAAACTAAGTATATAGATATAACTAATAGTGATCCAAGGATAAGTTTTGCAAATAATCTTGGTACTTATGACCATGGGCAATCCACAATGAAAAGTGGTCATAAAATCCAAGATTTCTTCATTAAAATTAGTTTTCTTAGAAGAAAAAGAGGTGAGGGGCAGTTTTAGCAATAAAATGTAACATTTGAAGTATCAACCAGATGTGCAATGTTTCAAGCCACATTTCGAGAGTCAAGAATATTAAGTTCGTTTCTAAGCTCACAAAACCTTTTCTCATCCAATGGTTTGGTAAAAATATCAGCAAGTTGTTTTTCAGTCCTAACATGTGAAATAGCAATGTCACCTTTTAATGAATGATCTCTAAGAAAATGATGACTGATATCTATGTGCTTAGTTCTTGAGTGCACTACAGGGTTGTGTGCAATTTTTATAGCACTTTCATTGTCACATAGAAGCGGGATATGGTTAAGATTGTAGCCGTAGTCCCTAAGGGTTTGTCGCATCCAAAGTAGTTGTGCGCAACAACTACCGGCTACAACATATTCTGCTTCTGCTGTGGAAAGAGCAATGGAGTTTTGCTTTTTAGATGACCAAGAAACTATGGACCGACCAAGAAATTGACAAGTCCCTGACGTGCTCTTTCTATCGACTTTGCATCCTGCATAGTCGGCGTTGGAATACCCTATCAAGTTAAATTTGGATCCTTTGGGATACCAAAGGCCCAGGTTGGGTGTGTGCACAAGATACCTTAGGATTCTTTTTACCGCAATGAAGTGACACTCTTTAGGTCCGGCTTGAAACCTTGCACACAAGCAAACACTAAGCATAATATCTGTCCTAGATGCACATAAATAAAGTAAGGAGCCGATCATGGACCGATATACCTTTTGGTCCACATTTGGACCGTCTTCATTGAGGTCGAGATGTCCGTTAGTGGCCATGGGTGTCTTGATGGGCTTGGCTTTGTCCATATTGAATTTCTTGAGAATGTCCTGTGTATATTTGGTTTGGCTTATAAATGTACCTTCTCTTAATTGCTTCACATGGAATCCCAAGAAGAACTTCAATTTGCCCATCATTGACATCTCGAACCTATCTGTCATAATTTTGCTAAATTCTTCACAGAAAGATTTGTTAGTGGATCTAATGATAATGTCATCAACATAAATTTGACATACGAATAGGTGATCATCATAATGTTTAGTGAAAAGTGTATAGTCAGCTTTACCAATTTTGAATCCATTTTGAATTAGAAAATCTCTAAGACACTCATACCAAGCTCGAGGAGCTTGTTTGAGGCCATAGAGAGCCTTATGCAGTTTGTAGACATGGTTGGGATACTTTTGGTCTTCGAATCCTGGTGGCTGCTCCACATAAACTTCTTCCTTGATTGGACCGTTTAAGAAAGCACTTTTGACGTCCATTTGATACATCTTAAAATTATGGTGAGTAGCATATGCCAATAAAATACGAATGGACTCAAGTCTAGCTACAGGAGCGAAAGTTTCATCGAAGTCCAGACCTTCGACCTGAGAATAACCTTTGGCCACCAATCTTGCTTTATTTCTTGTTACTATTCCATGTTCATCTTGCTTGTTCCGAAAGACCCATTTGGTTCCAACTATGTTCGCCTTTGGTCTCTCCACCAGCTCCCACACTTCATTTCTCTTGAAGTTGTTTAGCTCCTCTTGCATTGCAATCACCTAGTCTGGATCCCTTAAGGCTTCTTCTACCTTGTATGGTTCCAGAAAAGACACAAAAGAATAGTATTTACAGAAATTTGCAACTCGAGATCCAGTAGTTACTCCCTTAGCAATATCTCCAATGATATTGTTGACAGGGTGGTCTCTTTGCACGCTCTGGTGTACTCTTGGGTGTGGAGCTTGAGTAGTTGCTTGTTCTTTATTATCTTCATGTGCATTGTCTCCCCCTAGATCATTGCTTCCATGATTGTCCTGATCTTCTTGATCTTCTTCCTCTTGATCTTGTGCAAGAGCTCCCCCTTGATCATTGACTCCGTGTTGAGTTTCATCTTGTGCATTTGAGTCGAATGTTTGCTCTTGTGGTAAGATATCACCAAGTCCCACTTTCTTCAGTGCTTCATATGGAGCTTCCTCTTTATCTAGCACACACTTATCAACTTGCTCCATTTGTGAGCCGTTAGATTCATCGAACAATACGTCACGTGCTACTTCAACAAGGCCGGACACCTTGTTGAAGACACGATAGGCGTAGGCATTTGATTCATAACCAAGCAAGAGTCCTTCATCGGACTTCGAAGCGAACTTTGAGGCCCTCTGTTTCTTGTTCAGAATAAAACATTTGCAACCAAAAACTTTAAAATAAGAAACATTAGGCTTTTTACCGGTAAGGAGCTCATACGTAGTTTTCTTCAGTAGTCGATGGAGGTACAGTCGATTCGTGGCGTGACAAGCTGTGTTCACCGCTTCTGCCCAAAATTGATCTGACGTCTTGTATTCATCCAACATAGTTCTGGCCATTTTAATCAATGTTCTGTTCTTTCTTTCGGCCACTCCATTTTGTAGAGGGTAGTAGGGTGCCGAGAATTCAAGCTTTATCCCTTCTTCATCGAGAAACTCTTCAACTTGGAGGTTCTTGAATTATGTCCCATTGTCACTTCTAATGTTCTTTATGGTTGATGAGAATAAGTTCTAAGCTCTCTTCAAGAACTTCTTGAGGATCCCCTGAGTTTCTGATTTATCATACAAGAAAAATACCCAGGTAAATCTTGAAAAATCATCAACAATTACTAAACCGTATTTGTTACCGCCGATGCTGATGTACGAAATTGGACCAAAGAGATCCATGTGGAGGAGTTCCAACGGTCTTGCGGTAGTCATCACATTCTTGGCGAGGTGTGGTGCTCTGACTTATTTTCCTGCTTGACAAGCACTGCACGGCCTGTCTTTTTCATAAACCACATCTTTAAGACCACGGATGTGACCACCTTTTAGAAGTTTCTGCAGATTTCTCATCCCAACATGGGCTAGCCTTCTATGCCACAGCCATCCCATGTTGGTCTTAGCAACCAAGCAAGTGTTGAGTTCGGCTTTATCTTTGTTGAAGTCAACAAGATAGAGCTTTCCCTTTATCATTCCCTTGAATGCAATCGAGCCATCGCTTCTTCTAAAAACGGTCACACCCTCATTAGTGAATAAACAGTTGTAACCTTTGTCGCATAGTTGGGATATTGACAAAAGGTTATAATCTAGAGAATCTACATGTAAAACATTGGACAATGTGTGTTGAGCGAATATTTCAATGTTACCGCTACCAAGGACCTTTCCTTGGCTGTTGTCTCCGAAGTATATGCCTTCACTTGGATCCTTATTATATTCATACTCCACAAACATACCTCTCTCTTCGGTCATGTGATTTGTGCATCCGCTATCTAGCACCCATTTAGACCCACCGAAGGAATAAGCCTGCAAAAAAAGAATTATTCCTTGGTTTTAGGTACCCAAGCTTGCTTGGGTCCTCTCAGGTTAGTCACAAGAGTCTTGGGCACCCACACACGAGTTTTTAAGTTCTTGTGGCGTGGCCTGTATATTTAGCAATGACTTTTCCATGTTTGGCTTTCATAAGAACACAAGAAGCATCAAATGTACGAAACAATATTTGTAAATCAGATTCATGGGATTTTTCCTTAACAAAGACAATTCCATTCTTAGCATGTTTGGGAGTAGACATATGTTTGTTCCTGTCAAAACCAAGGCCATCTTTGACATTAGGAAGTCTAGTGACCATATATGCACTGCGTGCATATTTGATCTTCTCCTTATCAAAGATGCCGCTTGGAGGGGCATGCATATTATGAGAAGTTGAAGTATTAGAAATAACATTCTTCTTACTATAGCAAGTGCAAGTTCCGATTGTTGTTGAACTCATATCTTTGGAGGAAGAGCTCTTGGAGGAAGAGGAGTCACTTTGCTTGAGCGACTCAACTTGCACCTCAAGGATCTTGTTAACTTTTGACAAGTTAGCAAGTTCTTCCTTGATTGAAATATGCGAGTCTTCTAGCTTTGAGTAAGTTTCCTTACTCAAGGCTAGCTTAACCTCAAGCGACTCGTTCTTCTCTCTTTCAAGCTCAAGAAGCTTTTCAACTTCTTGATATCTCTTCCTTTCACGGATGAGCATATATTCTTGTCGGTTAAGAAGTTCCTCTTTTTCAAAGATTTTGTTCGACAACATTTCCATTTTCTTTAGAGCAATTTTACATAGTCCTCTAAACGTTTCTTCATTATCACTAGAGCTATCAAAGTCATCAATAGAGGAATTTAGCATAGGAGGAGTGAGTCGTACCTTTTTCTTGCCTTCCTTAGCCATAAGGCAAGTGTGGTTGTTCATATCCCATCCTTCCATGTTTGGGAAGAGTGTGGCCTTCATAGTAGGTTTATTGATTGCGATAGTGGCCATCTCTTCTTCTTCATCGGAGGAGGACTCGTCGTTTGAGTCCCAGTCCTTGCCAATGTGAGCTTGATGGGCTTGTCTTCTCTTTCTGAAATTCTTCTTTTCTTGAGGTCTTGTTTCCTTCTTCCTTTTGTTTTCTTCATAAGGGCAGTCCATCATGAAGTGACCATACTCTCCGTAGTTGTAGCAAGTGCGTCGAGCCTTGGATTTTCCTTTATCCTTGCTTTTGCCTTCATTTGAGTTATTGTCGTGCCTTCTTTTCATCATTCACTTGAACTTCGTGATAAAGAGTACCATTTCTGCATCATCAAGATCGGTGCTCTCGTTGCTTGTATGTCCATCGTCTTGATCTTCACGAGTTTCTTTGAGTTTGGGTCGGCATGTTGCTTTGAGAGCAACCTCTTTCTTTTTGGAGGAAGTGAGTTCGGCCAAGTCTTTGACGTATTGTGCCTCTTTCTCCATCATTTCATGATTTATGATCTTCCCCAACAACTCATCGGGAGTCATTTTGTGAAACCCGGGGCTTTCTCTAATCTGTGAGCAAAGTTTGACATTTCTTGGCATGAAGGCTCTAATCATTCTCTTGACCACCTCATGATCCGTCCATTTCTTACTCCCATAGGCACGAATTTTGTTGATGAGTGCCTTCATCCGGTTGTACATGTCTTGTGGTGATTCGCCTTCTTCATTAGCAAATCTCCCCAACTCTCCTTCAAGCATCTCGATTTTAGCTTCACGAACCGACCTATTTCCTTTGTGAGCTGTCTTGAGTGTATCCCATATTTCCTTTGCACTTTCTATGCCATCAATCTTGGTGAATTCCTCTCTGCTTAGTGATGATGTGATCACGGTGATGGTTTGTGCATTTCTGTGAATCTCTTGTTCTTGTTCTGGGGTGAGTTCTTCATACATGTCTGGGATATCTATGCCAGTGCAAACAATGTGCCATAGACTAGGATTCAGGGATATTAGATGCATCTTCATGTTGTACTTCCACATGGTATAGTCGCTTCCATCAAACTGTGGAGGTTTTCCCATAGGAATGGAAAGATAGTGATTGTTTGAATTGAGACAGTTGTAGTTGTAAGGATGTCGGGAGTAGTCGTGATGACCACTCCCTGTCGTCTTCTCTTCTTATTTTCCCTTTTGTCCTAGCAGTTTCTTTCTCAAGAGTGCCTTTAGTTGTCGCACTTCTTCATCATCGTGTGGGCTCTCTTTCAGCACATCAAAGGCTTTAGTTTCTTGTTCCTCCTCATTAATGTTCATCTTTGAGATATCGTTGTTCTTCTCAGAGGCCATTGATCTCTTCGAGATGTGAGTCTCATTAGCGAAGAACCTTGCTCTGATACCAATTGAATGTGGCCTAGAGGGGGAGGTGAATAGGCCTCTTGAATTTCCTGCACACTTAATAGAATCGTCAAAACTTGGTTGGCCGAACTAGTCCGGTCGTGTGGGCAGACTTGTCCGGTGTGCTAGAAATATGTGTGTTGATCAGGTGTTATTTGGGAAACTAAATTTCTTTAGCAGCGGAAATGAGAACAACTGATATTTTTGATTGAGATTAATGTAAGAATGCAAGTGAAAACTTATAATTGCCTTAGATTGATGTTTAGCACTCAAGTGATCTAATGAACAAAATGTAAAGGGAATAAGGCGAAAGACACACGAATTTTTCCCGAAGTTCGATCTCACCACGAGATCTACGTCCTCGTTGAGGAAGCTCACACAGAGCCGGGTCTCCAACCCTTTCCCTCTTCAAGTCACCACGAAGGGCGACTTGATTCCACTATCACGGGTAATCACCAAGTTTGTGGGGCAACCTCACACGTTGAGGGCTCCCACGAGAATTACAACGAAAGAAGTGATCAAATACACTCAAAAGTATTACAATGCAGAGTATGAGTGTAGAAAGATCAAACCCCAAGAGCTCGCAATGAAGGAACGACGATCTCCCAATCCCGAATCCAAGTGTTCAATTGATTTCACTCTTTTTGCACTTTAGATGTATGGGGAGATGTGTTTTGGGCTCTTGGGATGAAGTGGCGGCACTAGGGTTTGTGTTTGCAGCAGTATATGTCACATGTGTCTTTTGGAAGGCCGTGGATTCTTTATTTATAGGGTTTCCAAAAAGTAACCGTTGAAAAACCCTAACACCGGACTAGTCCGGTGCGAGTCCGAACTTGTCCGGTCTCAGTGTACTTTGAATTCCAAAAAGTCCGCCGGACTAGTCCGGTCCAAGCTTGGACTAGTCCAGTGCTGTGTGAAGGTGAACTCCAGAAAGTTTAACGGACTAGTCCGGGGACTAGTTCGATCACCACAGAAGGGAGACTCCAGAAAGATCAACGGACTAGTCCGGTGAACACACGGACTAGTCTGGTCTCTCAATATGAGAGACTACAAAAAGTTCAACGGACTAGTCCGGTGGACACACGGACTAGTACGGTCTCCCAATTTGAGAGATTCCAGAGAGTTAAACGGACTAGTCCGGTCCATGATCGGACTAGTCCGGTGCATTGTGAATTTTAAGTTAATTTTAATCCCTTACCCCGGCACAAAGTTGTGAGCTCTTGAAGTGTGTCTTTCATACACTCCCTATACATTCAAAATCTAATTTTGATCTTCCAAGCTCCATCAAAGTATCCCTCTTTGGACACCACTCCATTTTTCACCTTTTTGTGTGCACCGAGTTGTTTCACTTATCTGTCCTGCAGTCATATCAATAGTTTCATTAGGATCTCATTTGTTTGTCATCAATTAGCCAAAACCCACAAGGGATATCCTAGATGCACTTACATGCAACCTACTGTCGGACAATGTCTTCAACTTTCC
This sequence comes from Tuctoria greenei, assembly GCA_036927565.1. Taxonomy (NCBI): domain Eukaryota; kingdom Viridiplantae; phylum Streptophyta; class Magnoliopsida; order Poales; family Poaceae; genus Tuctoria; species Tuctoria greenei. The sequence continues at coordinate 179,505,606 of JAYESD010000006.1, forward strand.
GCGGGCCTGCCCACTGCTTCGCACGGATCGGGACCTTCATACGAAGGTTCTGAAGGAGATGCCCAACTTGGACGCGACCGGTCTCACGCCGCGGTAGGTTGGTGATGAGAGCCGGGGCTTGGCCATCGTCGACTCTTCGTAGGAGTCCACACCTTCTCCGGGCTCCAAAGCTTCCAAGACGGTGGAGGCTACCGCTGTCGGAGGGAAAGGAAAGGCATCGGTCCCTGATGCAGGGAAGGGGAAGGCACCGGTCCCCGACATAGGCAAGGGGAAGGCCCTGGTGGTCGAGGTCGTGAAGGAGAAACGCCCTCGGTCACCACCGAGGGTGCCGCCGTAGGTAGCCTTTGCTCCAAGTCAACATCCCTTGGCGCGCCACTCTTCAGTATTGGGCCTCGATAGTTCTTCAGGGGGAGGCTCGGTTCGTCAAACGGCGGATCCACTAGCGTCGGCGGTCGATACGTCATCTAGCATTCCCATCGCCAACACGTTCCAAGGTGCCACAGGGGGCTCCGACAGCGTCACGCCTACGGAACCTCAGGCAAAAAGGCATCGAGCCGATGTCGTCGGCAGCTCGGGAGGCTCCAGGAGTGACTTCGTCGGAGTTGGCGGAGGCACACCGATGCAGGGTGGCAGCGTTGCTCATGGTTTTGGTGGAGGCCCAGCTGGAGTGGCCTCGCCTGTTACACCATCATCTTGGCTTGCGGCTTCAGGGTCGCCGAAAGTGGAGGCTCGCTGGAGCTTCCGGGGACGTCGGTAAGGCATTCTTACCAATGCTTGCTCTATTATCTCGTCTACCTTTGTTGATTGGTCAGGTCTTGTTCATGATTTGTAGGGTTACATCAGCTGTTGTGAGGCCCTTACCACCGGGGGTAGTGCCCAGAAATGCTTTCAAGGCAGCTGAGGAGGTTACGGCTGCACCGGTGGGGCAGCCTACCAAGCTTGTCCAGTGGAGCGTTGTTCCGGCGACTGTGCCCAGCGCGGGTAGTGAAGCACCTCCGGTTGTGTCTCCAGCTGTCGCACCGGTACCTCCAGCTGTCACGCCAGAGGCACCTCTGGTCGTCATGGTAGAGGCGCCTCCTGCCGTCGTGGCAGAGGCAACGTCAGAGTCGGCTCCAGGGGCTGAAGGTCTGGCCTCCACTGATGCTGAGCCGGCAGGCTGGTCCAAGTGATGGTGGCGCTGCTGCTTCGGGTGGCACCGCAACTTTTGCTCAGTCTCTGGGGGAAGATCCCCAGTACTGGTGGCCTTGCCTTCACCGCTACGGGAGGAAGAGGTCCCTGAGATGATCACCAAGCGGCCTTCCCTTACTTCGGTGCAGCCAGAGCGCCTTTTCGACATCATGGACTTGATGCAGTCCATCATCCATCAGGTGCAATCCAATCTCTGCCAGGCGCAGGAGGCTCTTGTCGCGGACTAGGAGAAGCTGCATGCCGAGGGCGAGCGCCTCCAAGGCTGGGAGGATCTTCTGGGTTCCAAGATCGTTGACGCGACGACGAAGTACCAGAAGGAGAGCAAGGAGCTGGAGGTGAGGCACCGCTTGGTGAGGGCCTAAGACGCCCTGACCCAGAAGATTCTGGCCGATTCCAAGGCAGCCAACGACGCAGTTGACGCCCGCCTGCGCGCTCTTGCAGCCTGTCGAGAGGCCCTGAGTCACCAAGAAGCAGCCATTGCCAAGAGGGAGGCTGCTGTCGCCGATCAATACGTGGCACTGCTGGCGATGATGGCTCGGGCTGAGGCTGATCGGGAGAGGCTGCAGTCTTGCCTCGAAAACCTTGAGCTCTAGAAGAGAAATTTGGCACGGGATCGGGCGTAGCACTTGGCTAAGCGTCAGAAACTCCTCTTGCGTGATCTCGATGTCTAGTCCTGGGAGCACGAAGCTGGGCGTTGTATCCGGGAGCTCGATCTTCGAGAGCGTCAGCTGACTCAGCGTCTAGAAGCCTAGGGTAGGGCTGTGGCAGAGACGGTGGCGTCCCATGTCTTGGTGTGCTACCAGAGTCGGTATCCCGATCTGCCTTTGGAGCTAGTTTTTGAAGGCCCTTGTTGTAGAGGGCGAGGCGACAACGGGGGTGGAGATTAAGGAGGCTGCCAAACACGTCGTAGCGCAATTCAGCAGGGGCCAAGGCTGGTAGCTCGTCTCTGTATTTGGGGTTCGCTCCTTTGTACAAAATTCTTAAGGAATTTGATTTTGTGTTTTGCTTCTCGGCCTATATGTGCCTCCCAACTGTTGTTTTGAGTCCTCGGTTGCGTAAGGGTTTGCAGAAAATTTGCCAAGCCCGTTAGCTTTTGAGAACCAACGGTTGCACAATTGGTATGGCCGAGATGTTGCTCATTGACTTCCCTGCCTATACATCCCCCTTAGAGGCCCCTTGGTCGATGTGGTTAGTTGGCTAGGAACATCTACCATTTGATTTGCAAGATGTCTTCAATGTGCCCCCAGTGGAGCAGGGGAGTTGGGGTGTCCTAGCGCCACCAGTTGTCAGAGCTGGGTGCTTCGGCATTGCCCACTATTGTTGTTTGAGGCATCAACGGCAGGCCCATTAGGAGGTGCCAGAGTTGGGTGCTCCGGCGTAGTCCACCATCGTCGTAGAGTCGTCGACGGCAGCTCCTGGTGTACAGGCTATCGTAAAAAGAACCCTCTTAGCAACAAGTGCGGGGTAGGAGAGTGTGACACCCGGTTCCAAAAATGAACCAAGTGAATGCATATGTGTGCCCAGGATGTTCAACACAGAACAAGATTAATTAACCATTTTTATTACAAAATACAGAATATACTTGAATACAAGCTCTCATTAATATTAATGACAAGTTTGAACTAATGCAGCTGAAATAACGAATTAAGCAACTAAGCAAACTAAGCAAAGGGTTTAGCGCAGCTCCAACACTCCACATGCAAAGCTGACGACAGACATGGCCTAGAACTCCACATTATCATCATTATACTCAAATCCTGAGTTGCAACTGTTGGTGGGGGAATTGCAAGCGTGAGTACATGTCGTCGTACTCTGCAAGTGTGGAAAGTACAACATGTAGCTGATTCAAATGACGGCAATAATAATGGCTAAGTGCTGAAAAGTACATTAAAACATTTGGAAAGCAATATATTACATGTATGTGAAATAAACCCATCATAAACCATAATTAATATCATAGTACCAGTCTATATTCCATATCCATCATCCATATACAAGATCTATCCATTACCAATAACCATATTCAATACCAGAATTTAATTCATAACCAGTCATAACCATAACCATTACCATAACCATCCCAAAAACCTTCCCAATACCAAGTTCCATCTAATCATGTGAGGGTCCAGGTTGCTCGTAACCGGGAGCATGGCTATCATGATAGTTTTTAGACACACTCTGCAGAGGTTGTAACACTTTACCCACGTGTTTGTGATTTCATCACCTTTCGATGACTATAGAATCTCAATTATGCCGTCTCACACTTCCTTAGGTGTGTGGCCAAGAAATCACAAAATAGCCTTTATGAAGGGATTACTAGCCTATTTAGACCCCACTGAGGTTTCACCGGTGGCGATGCCTCCAACTAAGCACATCTTAAACCAAGGGCCCCTCTTGAGCCATTCGGATCCCAGGGTAGTCCCACCAATCATCAACAAACCCAATTCGATTACCCCTTCCCCGAGCACCCTTAATGGGCCAAATAGCTCTGGAAAAGCCCTAATTAATCAGCTATGTCGCACCCATACTTGGCCTTGTGGTGGTACTGTAAATCCTGGATGGTCGCTCCACGAACTGGTCCTTAAATCTAAAGCAAGAGAAACCACCATAACATCCAACCCATCCACTTACCATGCTTGCTTATATCACCCATTACCACATCATCTTAACCAGTTATTGTTAATCATAATCCCATAATGCATAATTCAGTTAAGTGGTATAGTTGTCTTCTGTGACGCCCGGTTCCGAAAAATGAACCAAGCTAACGCATATGTGTGCCCAGGATGTTCATCACACATACACGAGTGCATTCATAAAAGAGTATAAAGAAAATTACCACAGAACAAAATTAATTAACCAAATTTTGTTAAACAAACCATATTATCCTCGAATACAAGCTTTAATGAATATTAATGACAAGTTCAACTAATGCAGCGGAAATAATCTAATTAAGCAAACTAAACAGCTAGGCAACATAAGCGATAGGGTATAGCGCAGCTCCAATCAACACCACAGGCAAGCTGACGGTAGACACGACCTAGAACTCCACATTATCACCATTAAACTCCCAATCCTTACCTGCAATTGTTGGGGGGGGATTGCAAGAGTGAGTACATGTTGTACTCAGCAAGTGTGGAAAGTATGACATGTGGTTGATTCAAATGACGACAATATTAATGGCTAAGTGCTGAAAAGTATATTAAAACATTTGAAAAAAAAGCAATGTATTACATGTATGTGAAGTAAACCTATCATAATCATAAGTAACATCATGATACCAGTTCATAATTCACCATCCTCATCAATAATTCCATATTTCACCATTTGCCAATAACCATATTCAATACCAGAAATTAATCCAGAACTAGCCATAACCATTACCAAACCATAACCATCCCAAATACCATCCCAATACTAAGTTCCCTCTAATCATGGAAGTTGTCCAGGTGCTCATAACTGGGAGCACGGCTATCATGATAGTTTTAGACACACTCTGCAGAGGTTGTACCGCTTTACCCATGTGTTTGTGATTTCATCACCCGTCGGCGACTAAAGAAACCTCTCTTATGCCAATTACACTTCCTTTGGTGTATGTCTAAGAGATCACAAAATAGCCTTTACAAAGGGATTACTAGCCTATTTAGACCCCACTGAGGTTTCACCGGTTGCGATGTCTTCCTCAGAGCACATCTTCAACCAAGGGCCCCCTCTTGAGCCATTCGGATCCCAGGGTAGTCCCACCAATCATCAACAAACCCAATCTGACTACCCCTTCCCTGAGCATCCATAATGATACAAATAGCACTGGCAAAGCCCTAATTAATCAGCTATGCCGCACCCATACTTGGCCTCGTGGTGGCACTGTAGTCCTCGCTAATTCTCGCATGAACTAATCCTTAGATCTAAAGCAAGAAAACACCATAACATCCAACCCATCCACATACCAGGCTTGCTTAGATCACCCATTACCATTTCATATTGACCAGTTCACATTAACGAGAATATCATTAATGCATAATTAAATGTGTAGTGTTGTTTTCCCATTCCAATTAATTAAGCGAAGCAAAAAGGTAAAAAGCCCATCCCGACTCTCCACCATATATCCCTGGTGACAAGGGTGGTCAAACAACGCTAGTAAACATCCTACCATTGGATTCCCATCAAATTGGCACAAGCATGCAATTTGCAAACAAAACATTTATTTTAAAACAGGATCAATATGCTTCAAGGACACTTGCCTTGCTCTTGCAGTTGATTAGGGTCAAAGCCTTCAAACTCTTGGTGTTGGACATCCTCCGCGGCAATTTCTAGCGTAAATCCGTCTAATACGCACAATAAACATACAAGAAAAGAACCACAATCAAAGAGTGCACAAATATTACTCAACATGACATGACATGCATGATTAATGCAAATGCAAGGTAGAACTTGTTAATAGATTGGTTTTAATGATCACTAACTAGTTCTAATAGATTTTAACAAGTTTATACATGTTTGGATGTGAATAGATCAAGCTTTAGAATTATTTTGATGAAATTTAACCAGGAAAATCGGACTAGTCCGTTGGGGACCGGACAAGTCCGCACCTTGCGAGATCAGCAGATTAGGGTTTTCTAGATCGACATGAATTTGGAGATTAGGGGTTGAATTCTCGTAAGGAAAAGAGGATAGACTGTATACCAGGTGTTTAGAACTCTAATGAATCAAGAAACTTGGAGGTAGCACTTGGATCTTGATGATCTAGGGTTGGTGATGGACTTGGAGATGAATTGGTGATGAAGAACAAAAACTTGGTGGAGATCTTGATCCTCTTTCGTTTCCTCCTCTTCTTCTTCTTGCTTGGGATCTTCTCCTCCCTCCTTGATGGTGGCTCTCCATGCACTAGGGTTTGGGTGGGGTGGAAAAGTGGCAAATAGATGTCAAGCCAAGGGGTGGGGTTGTTTATATAGAGGTGGAAGCTAGGGTTAGATGAATTTTGAGTTTGGGATTAGTAGAGGCAAGTTTAGAGTCCCACATGGGCTCTAAAAGAGTTAGGCACGACGTCCCTAGGACCACTTAACGTGAACCCCAAGAAACAAGTCGTAAAACAAAAGATCAACTCGGAGTCGCAAAATATTGGACAAGTCCGAAAAGGACCGGACTAGTCCGAAGTTGTCCAGAGAGAAAATCGGACATGTCTGGCCAAAAATCGGACAAGTCCGACTATAGTCAGAGAAGAAAACGGATAAGTCCGCTGGAACACTGGACTAGTCCAGAAAAGTCCAGGGACTTAGCAATTTTTCAAGGATTCTTCGAATATCTGACTAGTACGCACAAAATCGAACAAGTCTGAAGGTTTTCAGAGGCAAAATCGAACTAGTCCGCAGCAAAAACGGACAAGTCCGTTTTTAGTCAGAGAGAAATCGGACTAGTCCTCAGTAAAATCGGACTAGTCCACACTTTCCTGCATTTTAAGTGCGGTTTTGTTCCAAATCAATTTTAAATGTTCCAAATAAATTTTAAACTCGTTCCCTTTTATGTGGGTTAATGTTAAACATGTATATGAGTGCATGCAAGGCATGATGCATGAAAATGAGGGCGTTAGAAACCTACCCCCCTTAAAATGAATCTCGCCCTCTTGATTCAATGCGGAAGGGAAGAGATGGGGAAATTCTTTCTTGATATCATCCTCCCATTCCCACGTTGCTTCTTTTTCTGTGTGGTGCTTCCATTGAACCTTACACCATCGAATCACCTTGTTCCTTGTGACTCTCTCCTTGGTTTCCAAGATCTTGATCGGTTGTTCGGCATAAGTCAAATCTTCCTCTAGTTCCAATTCTTCCATTGGCACTTGTTCTTCTGGTACTCTCAAACACTTCTTGAGCTGGGAAACATGAAAGACATCATGGACATCCGAAAGATGAGCTGACATCTCCAACTTATACGCTACTTCTCCTCTTTTGTCCAAAATCTTGAATGGTCCAATATAACGAGGTGCGAGCTTGCCTCTTATGTTAAACCTCTTATGACCTCTTATCGGTGACACCTTGAGGTAAATAAAATCTCCAACTTCAAAGGCTAAATTCTTCTCCTATTGTCCGCATAGCCCTTTTGTCTTGATTGGGCAGCCCTCAAGTTTTCACGAATTATTTGGACTTGCTTTTCAGCTTCTTGCAACACATCCGGACTAAATACTTGAGTTTGTCCTGCCTCATTCCAGAATAAAGGTGTCCTACACTTCCTCCCATAAAGCGCATCATATAGTGACATTTTCAAGCTTGCTTGTATGAAAATTCCCCGTATGGCAAGCTTTTGTCCCAACCTTTCCCATGGTTTAAAGCACAACCTCTTAACATGTCCTCCAAAATTTGATTGGTCCTCTCGGTTTGTCCATCCGTTTGAGGATGATATGCTGAACTAAAATTCAACCTCGTTCCCAAAGCTTCATGCAATTTTTGCTAAAATTTGGAGGTAAATTGAGAACCTCTATCCAAGACTATCTTCTTAGGGACTCCATGTCGACACACAATATGCTCCATTTATATTTCGGCCAATCGTGCAGCTGTATATTTGGTCTTCACAAGGACAAAATGAGCTGACTTGGTTAAGTGATCCACAATTACCCAAATTGAGTCATACCCGGACTGAGTACATGGTAACCCAACTATGAATTCCATACCGATTTCTTCCCACTTCCATTCCGGGATCTTCAATGGTTGCAATAATCCAGCTGGCCTTTGATGTTCCACCTTGACTCGTTGACACACATCACACAATGCCACATATTCAGCTATGTCCTTCTTCATGCTATCCCACCAATAGCTAGTCTTCAAGTCCTTGTACATCTCTGTACAACCAGGGTGAATTGAGTAAGGTGAGTCATGTGCCTCTTTTAATATCGTCTCCCGAATATGCTTCACATTAGGCACAACGATTCTCTTTCCAAGCCATAAGGTACCATGTTCGTCTTCATCAAATCTGAATTCTCCCCCTTCTTCGGTCCTGTCCTTGACTTCCTTGATCTCCCCATCTGTGGTTTGTGCTTCTCGGATTTCTTGCTCCAAGGTTGGGTTTAACTCCATCATCTCCATCTCATTTACAAATCCGAGGTTCAACCTTTCAAACTCTTTACATAACTCGGATGGTAACTCTCGAACTGTGAGTTGATGACTTACCCCTTTTCTACTCAAAGCATTATCCACTACGTTGGATTTTCCCGGATGATAGTTGATTCCCAAATCATAATCTTTGATGAGATCCAACCATCTCTGTTGCCTCAAGTTCAGATCCGTTTGTGTGAAAATATACTTCAAACTCTTATGATCCGTATAAATTCCACACCTATGTCCAAGGATATAGTGTCTCCAAATCTTCAATGCATGTACCACGGCTGCGAGTTCTAAATCATGCGTTGGATAATTCTGCTCATGTTTCTTCAATTGCCTCGATGCATATGCAACCACTTGACCTTCTTGCATGAGCACACATCCAAGTCCTTGCCTTGATGCATCGCAATAAATATCAAAACTCTTGCTCACATGTGGCAATATCAAAACTGGGGCTGTTGTTAACCTCTTTTCCAACTCCTCGAAACTATTTTGACAAGCTTGAGTCCATTGGAAAGCCTTCCCCTTCATTACCAACTCCATCATAGGCTTGGCTATCCTGGAAAAGTCCTTGATGAACCGACGATAATATCCAGCCATCCCAAGAAAACTCCTTATTTTCTTGACATTTTGCGGCGGTTCCCATTTCAACACGTCTCTCACTTTTCCGGGGTCAACTGATACTCCTCCTCCTAAGATTATATGACCCAAAAACGACACCTCTTTCAACCAAAACTGACACTTGTTAAACTTGGCATACAATTGATGCTCCCTCAATTTCTGCAATATAAGCCTCAAGTGTCCCTCATGTTTTTTTTCATCCTTCGAGTAGATCATAATGTCATCAATAAACACCACAACGAACTTATCCATGTACTCCATGAAGACATTATTCATGAGGTACATAAAGTACGCAGGTGCATTGGTCAATCCAAAAGACATCACGGTGTACTCATAAGATCCATACCGTGTCCTAAAAGCTGTCTTGGCTATATCCGATGGTCTAATCTTCATTTGGAAATATCCCGACCTCAAATCAATCTTAGAGAAGACACAAGCACCCTTCATCTGATCAAACAAGTCTTCTATGTGTGGCAAGGTGTACTTGTTCTTGATTGTTACCTTGTTGAGAGCTCGGTAATCCACACACATCCTTTGGGTTCCATCCTTCTTGTCCACAAACAACACGGGCGCTCCCCAAGGTGAAGAACTAGGGCGAATAAAACCCTTCTCTAGTTGCTCTTGAATTTGTTTCTTGAGCTCAGCTAATTCCATAGGATACATCCTATACGGCCTCTTAGCTATAGGTGCAGTTCCAGGTATTAAATCAATAACAAACTCAATGTCTCGATCAGGTGGCATACCTAGCAACTCGTCCGGAAAAACATCCAAAAATTCACACACCATCGGGATCTCCTCAATTACTTTGGTGCGGTTTGAGAGGCTTCAAATTCTACAGTGATCCCTTCTTCATTGGTCAACTTCACCGTCTTTGTGGCACACTCAATAACTCCATTGTGCTTCCTCGACCAGTCGATACCAAGTATAATGTCCAATCCTTGAGAATCCAAAACAATGAGGTTGGCGAAGAAGTCTACCCCCCTTATTCTAAGGCTTACTTTTGGATATACTATATTTGTCCTCATCTCTCCTCCAGGAGAATTAACCAATAGAGTAAACTTCATATGAGAGATAGGCAAACTATACTTGTCAACATACTTTGATGCAATGAATGAATGCGATGCTCCAGAATCAAATAACATAGTTGCGGGGTTGGAGTTGGCGAGAAACATACCAATGACCACGTCATCCGCTTGTTGAGCATCCTACGTAGAGACATGGTTCACGTTGCCACGAGCAAAATTCTGCTGTCCACGGTTCCCTTGTGGCTGTCCTCCATTGGGTCTTGGGTTTTGCCTCGGCGCATTGCCTCCTTGACCAAGGCCTAACTTAGGACATTGATGCGCAAAGTGTCCAGCTTCTCCGCAAGTATAACACTTCTTAACTCCACCAGAATTATTGGGACGAGCTTGGTTTTGAACACTTGCAGCAGGAAAATTAGCACGAGGCGCATAAGGCATTGGAGGCCTAGGTGCTTGCATAACAGGGCGCTGCTGCACAAACTGAGTTGGGCGTGGTGCATAACCAGGGCATTGAGCAGGAATAGAAGAGTTGTAATAAGGCGCATTGGGTGGCGCAAAGCGAGGGCGCACATTACTCCCTTGTTCCTGTCCTTGATATGGCGCCTTCCTCTTATTGTCTTGCTCCATCTCACGAATCTTGTTCTCAACCACAATTGCTTTGTCCACAAGCTTCTGAAAATTTGCATAATCACAATTGAGTAGTTGCACTTGAATTTCATTGTTGAGGCCTCTCATGAACAAATATTGCTTCCGGCTGTCCCGGCTCAAATCTTCAGGCACATACCTTGAGAGTTGAGTGAACTTGTTGAGATATTCACTCACGCTTCATCTTACTTTCCTTAAATTCTCAAATTCTTGCCTCTTCAAAATCATAACACCTTCTGGCACATAATGGGAACAGAAACTCTCCTTGAATTCTGCCGAGGTAATTCTCTCTGGATTCTCATGAGCATTGCATAAAGAATCCCACCAATCGGCAGCTGCTCCAACTAGTTGATGAGAAGCGAATAAGACCTTCTCCCGATCACTGCATTGGACAATAGCAAGTTTCTTCTCCACAGACTTGAGCCAATCATCCGCATCCATAGGGTCTGCAGCTTGAGCAAAGGTCAGTGGCCTGGTCCTCATAAAATCTCCCAAACGGTTATGAGGGGGCGGGGGTGGCGGTGGAGGCATGTGGGGCTGATTGTTGATGTTGCCAGCCTGCAACTGTCCCATTGTCTGTATCATGGTCTGCATGAGCTGGTTTTGCATAGCCAAAAGCTGCTCAATGTTGATAGCTCCATGAGCAGGTCCTTGCCCATTGTTGTTCTAAGGCACTCCACTGTTCTCCTCCTCATCATTGCCATCCCTCTGGTTGCGAGTCCTCACCATCTGAAGAAGAACAATAGGTAAGAAGTAGAAAACATCCCCAACTATATGCATCAAGGGATATGAAACTAAAAAACTAGCTACACTAGCCTAGGTGGACATGGCAATGCTAAAGCACTCCAAAATCCTCTATTAAACACACAAGCAAACAATATATAGCAAACAACACACCGAATAAAAACACATCAATTCCTGAGTGCTCCTATGTGCTCTAAAGTGTCCATTCTATCTAGGCTGCATCGTACGGTCAACATGTGGCTCTGATACCAATCTGTGATGCCCGGTTCCAAAAAATGAACCAAGCTAACGCATATGTGTGCCCAGGATGTTCATCAGACATACACGAGTGCATTCACAAAAGAGTATACAGAAAATTACCACAGAACAAGATTAATTAACCAAATTTTATTAACAAACCATATTATCCTCGAATACAGGCTCTAATGAATGTTAATGACAAGTTCAACTAATGCAGCATAAGTACTCTAATTAAGCAAATTAAACAGCTAGGTAGCATAAGCGATAGGGTATAGCGCAGCTCCAATCAACACCACAGGCAAGCTGACGGTAGACACGGCCTAGAACTCCGCATTATCACCATTAAACTCTCAATCCTGACCTGCAACTATTGGGGGTGGATTGCAAGAGTGAGTACATGTCGTACTCAGCAAGTGTGCAAAGTATGACATATTGTTGATTCAAATGATGACAATATTAATGGCTAAGTGTTGAAAAGTACATTAAAACATTTGAAAAAAAGCAATGTATTACATGTATGTGAAGTAAACCCTTCATAATCATAAGTAACATCATGATACCAGTCCATAATTCACCATCCTCATCAATAATTCCATATTTCACCATTTGCCAATAACCATATTCAATACCAGAAATTAATCCACAACCAGCCATAACCATTACAAAACCATAACCATCCCAAATACCATCCCAATACTAAGATCCCTCTAATCATGTAAGTTGTCCAGGTGCTCATAACCGGGAGCACGGCTATCATGATAGTTTTAGACACACTCTGCAGAGGTTGTACCGCTTTACCAACGTGTTTGTGATTTCATCACCCGTCGGCGACTAAAGAAACCTCTCTTATGCCAATTACACTTCCTTGGTGTATGGCCAAGAGATCACAAAATAGCCTTTACAAAGGGATTACTAGCCTATTTAGACCCCATTGAGGTCTCATCGGTGGTGATGTCTCCCTCAGAGCACATCTTCAACCAAGGGCCCCCTCTTGAGCCATTCGGATCCCATGGTAGTCCCACCAATCATTAACAAATCCAATCCAACTACCCCTTCCCGGAGCATCCATAATGGTCCAAATAGCACTGGCAAAGCCCTAATTAATCAGCTATGCCACACCCATACTTGGCCTCGTGGTGGCACTGTAGTCCTGGCTTATTCTCGCATGAACCGGTCCATAGATCTAAAGCAAGCAAACCACCATAACATCCAACCCATCCACATACCAGGCTTGCTTAGATCACCCATTACCATTTCATATTGACCAATTCACATTAACCAAAATATCATTAATGCATAATTAAATGTGTAGTGTTGTTTTCCCATTCCAATTAATCAAGCGAAGCAAAAAGGTAAAAAGCCCATCCCGACTCTCTACCATATATCACAGGTGACAAGGGTGGTCAAACAACGCTAGTAAACTTCCTACCATAGGATTCCCATCAAATTGACACAAATATGCAATTTGCAAACAAAACATTTATTTTAAAACAGGATCAATATGCTTCAAGGACACTTGCATTGCTCTTGCGGTTGATTAGGGTCAAAGCCTTCAAACTCTTGGTGTTGGAGATCCTCCGCGGCACTTTCTAGCGCAAATCCATCTAATCCGCACAATAAACATACAAGACAAGAACCACAATCAAAGAGTGCACAAATATTACTCAACATGACATGACATGCATGATTAATGCAAATGCAAGGTAGAACTTGTTAATAGATTGCTTTTAATGATCACTAACTAGTTCTAATAAATTTTAACAAGTTCATACAGGTTTGGATGTGATTAGATCAAGCTTTAGAATTAATTTGATGAAATTTAACCAGGAAAATCGGACTAGTCCGCTGGGGACCGAACAAGTCCGCACCTTGCGAGATCAGCAGATTAGGGTTTTCTAGATCGACGTGAATTTGGAGATTAGGGGTTGAATTCTCGTAAGGAAAATAGGATAGAAGGTATACCAAGTGTTTAGAACTCCAATGAATCAAGAAACTTGGAGGTAGTACTTGGATCTTGATTATCTAGGGTTGGTGATGGACTTGGAGATGAATTGGTGATGAAGAACAAAAACTTGGTGGGGATCTTGATCCTCTTTCGTTTCCTCATCTTCTTCTTCTTCTTTCTTGGGATCTTCTCCTCCCTCCTTGATGGTGGCTCTCCATGAACTAGGGTTTGGGTGGGGTGGAAAAGTGGCAAATAGATGTCAAGCCAATGGGTGCGGTTGTTTATATAGAGGTGGAGGCTAGGGTTGGATGAATTTTGAGATTGGGATAAGTAGAGGCCGGTTTAGAGTCCCACATGGGCTCTAAAAGAGTTAGGCACGACGTCCCTAGGCCCACTTAACGTGAACCCCAAGAAACAAGTTGTAAAACAAAAGATCAACTCGGAGTCACAAAATATCGGACAAGTCTGAAAACGACCGGACTAGTCCGAGGTTGTCCAGAGAGAAAATCGGACAAGTCCGGCAAAAAATAGGACAAGTTCGACTTTAGTCAGAGAGGAAAACGGATAAGTCCGCTGGAACACCGGACTATTCCGGAAAAGTCCAGGGACCTAGCAATTTTTCAAGGATTCTTGGAATATCGGACTAGTCCGCACAAAATCGGACAAGTTCGAAGGTTTCCAGAGGCAAAATCGGACTAGTCCACAGCAAAAACGGACAAGTCTGTTTTTAGTCAGAGAAAAACCGGACTAGTCCTCAGTAAAATCGGACTAGTCCGCACTTTCTGGCATTTTAAGTGCGGTTTTGTTCCAAATCAATTTTAAATGTTCCAAATCAATTTTAAACTCGTTCCTCTTTATGTGGGTTAATGTTTAACATGTATATGAGTGCATGCAAGGCATGATGCATGAAAATGAAGTTGTTACATCTTCCCATCCCAATTAATTAAGCGAAGACAAAAGTTAAAAAGCCCTTTCCGACTCTCTACCACGAATTCCAGGTGACAAGGGTGGTAAAACAAAGCTAGTAAACTTCCTATCACGTGAATCCCATCAAATTGACACAAGCATGCAATTTTGCAAAAAAAAAACATTTATTTTTAAAAACAGGATCAATATGCTTCAAGGACACTTGCCTTGCTATTGGGATTGGTCTGGATCAAAACCTTCAAACTCTTGGTGCTGGAGATCCTCCGCGGCACTCTCTAGCGCAAATCCGTCTAATTCGCACAACAACATACAAGACAAGAATTACAATCAATATATGCACATATATTACTCAATATGACATTGTAAGACCTATGTGTGCTGAATACATTGGCTTGTAGTGAATACACTTGGCTTTGATGATAAAAGTTTTAAATATCACCAAAACACCTTTTTTCCAAGGTCCGACTCTAGCTCTGAGCTACAGCATGGTCCGACGGTAGGTCCGACTTGTTTTGGGTAGCTCCGGCTACGTTCGATGCTAGGTCCAGCTTCTTGGTAAGGTCCGACTAGCTTTGGTTAGCTCCAGTGAGCTTTATCTTTAGCTCCAGCATGTCTTTGTTAGCTCCGGCATGTCTTTGTTAGCTCCGGCATGTCTTTGATAGCTCCGGCATATACTTGATAGCTCCGACATGCTTTTGCTAAGCTCTGACATACTTTGTCTAGCTCTGGTTTTGGGTTGACTAGTTTTGACTAGTTTTTGGTAAGCTCCGGTGCTAGGATCTACTAGTTTTGGTAAGCTCTGGCGCTAGGTTCTACTAGCTTTTGTAAGCTCCGGCTCAAGCTCCGGGTTGCTCTGGCAAGGTCTAGAACTTGACCGAAGTGCTTCTGCTTTTCATTTGCATTGTTTCATACTTGCTTTACATGATTGGAAAGATTGCTTAGTATTCTTTTACTAAGTTTTTGGTGCGTTTTGGATGATATGGTTGATATCGTTTCTACTGTGTTTTTGCAACATGCTTATGTGAGGTTCTCACGTAAGGTGTTGTGTTCGGAACTAACTTGAGTCAAGTCGAGGACTTGGGCTCGTATGGATTGGTTGTTTATTCATGTGCAGGTGTTGCTTGAGTTCAAGTCATGGCTGGTGACAGGATCCATTGGACTAGTCTCAGGAGGAGATGAGGTTCCAACAACCAAGTTCCGGAGGAACTGTGGTTGAGCGGGTCAGGAGGTCGCGCGGGATGATTGAATCAAGGGCAGTGCATATGAAGGTCGAAGGAAGGTGTTCGCACGTATGCATGAGGTGCATGACGTGGCAATATGCTTCTATAGATGGATTATGGAAGGAAGATCTGATCGGAAGGATCGGATCGTATCGGTTGAAGACTTTGGCTGCGGTGGAGTCGATTATGGCTCGGTATGGAAAGTATCGAGTTGGTTATGTTAGGATTTCGTATGTGTCACGAATTTGAGTTGTTTAGGAATGTGGGATACGTTCCTAAGGTGTTTGAAAGTCTTAAGATTGCTTCTATCTGCGTATATAAGAGTCCTAAGCAGTTATGGAAAGTTCCGATTGTGATCGGATTAGGATTGGAGTCCTAGTTGAGATTGGGATGGCCTAAGGGCTGGTTATATAAACAAGGGAAGGCCAAAGGTTGAGACAGACGACTTTGGGTGCTGTTCCTATTGTGTTCTATTGAATAAAATTCATAGTTTGAAGGAACTTTTGTGTCTTGTTCGTCCGACTTGTTCCAGACAAGTTTTACTCGGTGGTTTCTGGACAGCACTACCTTTCGTCGGTGGTTTTATGGACGTGATTCTTTTTGGGTTGTCTTAACAACTTGAGTGTCTATCATCTATAAAAATTTCACGGTCATTGGATTTTTGGTTTCTGAGCTACACGAGTTTCTTTGCAGCATTCCAGAAACTGTTTATCTCGGGTAGGTCAGATTGACCATAGTCTGATCTTTTGATCATAACTTGAGTTTTCCTCGACGGATTTGAGTAATTCTTTTTATGTTGTCTTCGTGACTTGATTCTCTCTGATATATATCACTTTTGTCACGATGAAACACGTTTAGATTAGTCTCATACATGATTTCTTTAACAGATCGTTTTTCTGCCGAAAGGGTTTGGGGTTTTAATTGTTTCCGCTGCGTAAGACGTTTAAATCTACCATTCACCCCCCCTCTGGTAGCTTTTCACATGCTCTTAGATCCTACAATTGGTATCAGAGCCACGGTGCTCTAATCTTTGTGATTTGCACGTGTTTTTGACTAATCATCATGTAGAAGTACTCCGCCAAACCTTGTGTGTTTTATGGTATTGATTTCCAGGTTTGGAAGGCACGCATGGAGGCTTTCATCCAGGCGCAAGGCTTCGCAATATGGGATAAGGTGTACAAACCTTATGAAGTCCCGCCTAACGATCAAGTTGCGGCTACGAACCTCCGGGACGTCGACAACAACAATAAAGCACGAAACTTGATCAGCCAAGGACTCACTCAAAGCGACTTTGATCGTGTCGCACACCTCCGATCAGCATACGATGTTTGGAGAGCTCTTTGTGATTATCATGAAGGCTCCAACACAATCAAGGAGGTAAAACAAGATATGTTCAAAAAGGAATATATGCGTTTTGAGATGCAACCAGGTGAGTCTATCGATGACCTCTTTGCTCGTTTCAATAAAATTCTCAGCAACTTACGTAGTGTCAATGTAAATGTTTCTGATGCTGAGAATGCTAGGCAACTTCTTAGTGCATTAGACATGTCAATTTGGGAGATGAAAGTAATATCTATTCGTGAATCAACTATCATGAGTTCTCTTACATTAGATGTACTTTATTCTAAACTAAAAACTCATGAAATTGACATCCTAGCACGTAAGAACCCAAATAAGTCCATTGCATTTGTTTCACAACGTGATATGTCTAGCTCCGACCAATCATCACCTTGCAATACTCTTGCTTTATTGTCCTCACTAATCCTGGAGCAGATCGAAGAATTTCCAAAAGAGGTTGGCACTCATCTCTACTAGATTCTCAAAAGCATTGCAAAATGTGAGAACTAGAAGGAGAGGAAGCTCCGGACCTCAACGCTGTTTTGAATGTGGTAAAACAGGACACTTTTGTACAGAATGCCCTAACCTTTCAGGTACGACCACCCGGGGAGAAAAACAAAGCAAGGTCCGGACCTCCTCTGGAAATTCCAACAAGAAAAAGAAGGGTACCATAGGACGCAAGATGATTAACAGCTTCATCACCGCACTTCAAGAACTTAGTTCAAGTGATGTAGACTTTGAAAGTGATGAAGATGATGACGATCTGGCCAACTTATGCTTCATGGCGGGCAAAACAAGATCAAGATCAAGTCAGGAGGATGCAGAACACAACAGTGAAGACGATGAGGTATGTTCTACCTGCAATGAAATGTGTGATGCTATTTCTCGTGCAACTATTATTGTCAAGAAAAAGGACAAAAAGCTTAGGAATAATGCTGCTAAAATTGAATCACTAGAATCTGAAATTAACCGTTTAAAAACATTGATTCCTAGTGATGATGCATGTCCCTCATGTGACTTAATCTATGAACAATTGTCCACATTGAGAAGTGCACACTCCTCCACTCTACATAGACTTGATGAAGAAATTAAAAAGAACAAAGAGCTTGCTGCACTTAATGATAAAAACTAAAAAGATGCTTCTTGTTCTACAGATGATTTGCATTGTTCTGCATGTGAAAATTTTGATAAGAAACTAAAAGATGCAATGAACGAAATTTCCATTCTGAACAATGCTTTACGATCTCATGAAGTTAAAAATTGTTCCAATTGCAAACTAAAAGGAAAAACTTCATGTGCAAACTGCCTAGACTTGTCTAAGAAACTTGATGACATGAATAGGACACTAGGTCTGTTTTGTAATGGGAATAAGAATCTAAACTTGCTGCTGAATTCTTCCAAGTCTTGCAAAGATAAAACTGGTTTATGTTTTGATTCTCTTGTTCATGCTAAGGCACATCCACCTAAAACTGTAAAGTCATTAGGAAGTGGTTTGATTCAAACAGTTCCTAAACAAAAAGAAGTGGTTTTCAAATCTGCAGGAGTGTTGCATCATTCGGTTTCAAATAAAAATATTGCTTGCTCATCTAGACATGAACACAAAGTTAAATTTCATTGTACCTTCTGTGGTAGAGATGGTAATGTCATAGATTTTTGTTATAGACTAGCTAAACAACAGAAAAAGGAATGAAAATTGCTAGATCCTATAACTTTCATGCAATTAGAAAAACACAACCCGCTTTAGTGAGTTATAAATTTGAAAAGGTAGCTTCCGGACCTTCTGGTAAGAAATCTGCAAAAGCAGCTCTGATAGTTCCGATAGCTCCAAGAGCTCCCGGACCTTCTGTTGTTTCCTTCGGAACTTCAGCTTTTGTTTCCGGAGCTTCAGCCTAGTCTTTTGGAACTGCTGCTTTTACCTCCAGAGCTACTAGTTCTTGTGCTAAAAGGGTTAAGAATAGAAAACCTCAAACTTCGACTCATAAACCTGCTGTTTTATCTCAGCTTTCGCGTGTTTTTCCTACTGCACGTCGTGTGACTCAGTACTGGATACCTAAATGCCTTCTGACTAACCCCAGTTTGAGTCATCGACGTATTGTGCTTCTATGTAGGTTACACGTTTGAGGAAGGAGAACATTTGGATTGTGGATTCAGGTTGCTCACGCCACATGACTAGTAACAAAGATTGGTTCTCCTCCCTCTCTTTTGTGTCACGTGTAGAAAATGTTACTTTTGCCGATAATTCTTCAACTCCTATAATTGCTAAGGGTTCGGTTAGAGTAAATGATCACTACACTTTGAAGGATGTGGCAATTGTCAAAAATTTGAAATACAACTTGCTTTCTGTTGCACAATTGCTAGATGAAAATCTAGAAATTATTTTCAATAAAAACTGCTGCAAAGTTGTAGATTCAAATAGTGAGCTTATTTTTAACATGTCTTGGTTTGGAAGAGTTTTTAAAGCTGATTTTGATATGTCTTCCTCTAAGCATAGGTGTCTAGTTGCTAATGATTCAAAGGACTTATATTTTTGGCATCGTAGACTTGGTCACGTAGGCTTTGATCACCTAACGCGTGTTAGTGCTCTTGATCGAATACGTGGGCTGCCTAAGCTTAAAGGGGACAAAGAAATTGTGTGCTCTTCTTGTAGACATGCTAAGATGGTTGCAGGTTCACATACTCCTCTCACAATGATCATGACAACTGAACCATGTCAACTTTTGCATCTTGACACCGTAGGACCTTCACGTGTTCAATCCTTCGGAGGTAAATGGTATGTTCTTGTGATTGTTGATGATTATTCTAGATACTCTTGGGTTTACTTTATGGCATCCAAGAATGAAGTTTTTAGCCACTTTAGAACTTTATTTCTTAGATTATCAATTGATCACCCATGATCATTAAAAGCAATTAGAAGTGATAATGGAACTGAATTTAAAAATCAATCTTTTGATCACTTTTGTGCTGAAAATAGAATAGATCATCAATTCTCTTCACCATATGTACCTCAACAAAACGGTGTTGTAGAAAGAAAGAACAGAACCTTATTTGAGATGGCTAGGACTATGCTTGATGAATATCAAACTCCTAGGAAATTTTGGGCTGATGCGTTAGCAACTGCTTGTTATGTCTCAAATCGTGTTTTCTTGCGTGCTAAGCTAGGTAAAACACCATATGAGCTCCAGTTTGGATATAGGCCTAATGTTACACACTTTCGGGTCTTTGGTTGCAAATGCTTTGTTAAGAAACATGGTAATCTTGATAAATTTGAACCTAGATCCATTGATGGCATGTTTCTTGGTTATCCATCTCATACTAGAGGCTACCGTGTGCTTTTATTTGACACTAACAAAATTGTGGAGACTTGTGAAGTGTCTTTTGATGAAGCTAGCCCAGGTACTAGCTCCGGTGTTGCAGGACCAGATCCGTATCCTCAGGGGGAGGGTATTTTCGAAGATGAAGAAGAGCCGGTGATACTGCCTGGTAGTTCCGAAGCTGACACGTGTCCAGCTCCAGACATTGAACAAGCTTCGGCTATCACCTCTGCTGGTCCTGATCGTCCAGAAGTCACAAGCTCATCAATCTACGATGAACCTAATGAAGAAGAAGCTTGTGAGACATCTGTTCCCCTACGGCTCTACAAAGATCATCCCCCACAACAGATGATTGGAAGCTTGCACGAACGAGTCACACGGTCCAGGTTTTGTGATCCAAACTCTCATGCTCATTCTGCTTTTGTTGCTTCTTTTGAACCCAAAGATATATCACACGCACTCACTAATGAATCTTGGATTATTGCCATGCAAGAAGAGTTAGAAAATTTTGAAAGAAATAATGTTTGGAAACTTGTACCTCCACCTCAAGGTCACACTTTAATTGGAACTAAATGGGTATATAAAAATAAACAAAGTGAGGATGGGGTTGTGGTTAGGAATAAGGCTAGGTTGGTTGCTCAAGGTTTCACTCAAGTTGAAGGTCTAGATTTTGATGAAACTTTTGCTCCTGTCGCTAGATTAGAAGCCATAAGAATTTTGTTAGCTTTTGCAGCATCTAAAGGTTTTAAGCTATTTCAAATGGATGTTAAAAGTGCTTTTCTTAATGGCTACATAGATGACAAGGTTTATGTCAAACAACCACCAGGTTTTGAAAATCCAGATTTTCCTAATAATGTTTACAAACTGTCCAAAGCCTTATACGGTCTCAAACAAGCCCCTAGATCATGGTATGATAGGTTAAAAACATTCTTACTTGAAAAGGGGTTTACCATGGGCAAGGTTGATAAAACTCTTTTTGTGCTTAAACATGGCAATGACTCATTATTCATTCAAGTGTATGTGGATTATATTATCTTCGGTTGTGCTTCTCATTATCTTGTGTCCAAGTTTTCAGCAATGATGAGTTCCGAATTTGAAATGAGTATGATGGGTAAACTCACTTACTTTTTGAGGCTACAAATCAAGCAAACCAAGGAGGGTACCTTTGTGCATCAAACGAAGTATACCAAAGACATCCTAAGGCACTTCAACATGGACAAAAGCAAGCCTCTCCGGACACCAATGGGAACAGCAACAACACTTGAACTTGATGAAGATGGTGAACCCATGGATCAAAAAGAATATAGAAGCATGATCGGATCACTTTTGTACCTCACGGCATCAAGACCGGACATACAATTCAGCGTATGTCTTTGTGCACGGTTTCAAGCTTCCCCACGTGTTTCACATCATCAAGCCGTCAAAAGGATTCTCAGGTACTTACATGGAACTCAAGAATTTGGCATTTTTCTTCCTTCTTCCTCAACCGTTACTTTAAGTGCTTTTTCGGATGCTGATTTTGGGGGTTGTAGGATTGATAGGAAAAGTACTTCCGGTGCTTGTCATTTTCTTGGTAATACTCTTGTTGCTTGGTCCTCTAGAAAACAAAATTCAGTTGCACAATCCACAGCCGAATCTGAATATGTAGCTGCTGCTAGTGCTTGCTCACAAATTCTTTGGATTGTTCAAACACTTAAGGACTATGGGGTTGATCTAGATAGTGTTCCACTGTTTTGTGATAACACTAGTGCTATTTGCATTGCCAAAAACCCCGTGCAACATTCTAGAACTAAGCACATTGATATTAGGTATCACTTTCTCCGAGATAATGTTGAAAAAGGAAACATTGTGCTTCACCATGTAGATACCGAACATCAATTGGCCGACATTTTTACAAAAACCTTTGATTTCACTCGTTTTTGTTACATTCGTAGTGAAATAGGGGTTATGCATCCTCATGGCTTAAATCGAGGGGGAGTTTTTGAAACTTGGGAAGTCTATGTGTGAATCTGAAATTAAAATAATATGAGCATAGTATTTCATACATATATGACTTTGTAATTCCTTTTACATGCTGAAAGTTCTTACTACATTACTCGTGTTATACATTTGAAGCATTTGCCATGTCTAGTAATTGGAATAATTACTTACACTAAAACTGGTCATGGTCGAACTTTCTTGCTGTTTTTGAACTTGTTACATGTTCACAAGTGCTTTTAATCATAAAGAATTAATCAAGTAATCAACTCACATGTTGAGTTTTTATGAACAAATACAAATTGAGAAAAGATCAAGAGAATATGCATGCATCGCACTTCTTCTTTTGAGATGGCTTATCATTGCACTTAGATATGAACTTGGAAGAAGCTGTGTATGACTAAAACCATGTCCTTAAGCTTCTGATTGTCAAATGACATAGGCTTGGCTTGGTTGGTTAGAATAAGGCAGATGCGCATATAATCTCTTGCAAATATCACATGATCTAAATTTATGCTTTGAAAAATAATAAAACAGCAACTAGTGTCATGCTTCCAAGTTATGAAATAGTTAAGTTTGTGAGATCATGACTTGCTTAAATTGAAAATTACATATGATCTCTAGCATGGCTTACACTACTTTATGTATCTCATTGATGTGATAGTGTAAGTTACTTGATAGTATGACTTGGATGAGCTTTGTTTATATGTATATGTTATAATATGCTCATAACAACTAAAGAGGGAGAGCTAATTTGTTTATATGCTCATGACTTGCTGAATACATTGTCAAAGGGGGAGAAATAAGCATGAAGAGAAAGAAAATATGTGCATAAGGAGAGATAATAAAGGGGGAGAGATAATATGGGAATTTTCTCATCTCTCATTTTACTTTTGATTTAAAAAGGGGGAGAAATTGCTTTCAAAACTTTTATGTGAATAAGCCAATGTTCGGATTTTAAATGGTGTTGCCAATGCATTCATCAAGGGAGAGATTGTAAGACCTATGTGTGCTGAATACATTGGCTTGTAGTGAATACACTTGGCTTTGATGATAAAAGTTTTAAATATCACCAAAACACCTTTTTGTCAAGGTCCGACTCTAGCTTTGGGCTACAGCAAGGTCCTACGGTAGGTCCGACTTGTTTTGGGTAGCTCCGGCTATGTTTGATGCTAGGTCCGGCTTCGTGGTAAGGTCCGACTAGCTTTGGTTAGATCCAGTGAGCTTTATCTTTAGCTTCGGCATGTCTTTGTTAGCTCCGACATGTCTTTGTTAGCTCCGGCATGTCTTTGATAGCTCCGGCATATACTTGATAGCTTCGACATGCTTTTGCTAAGCTCAGACATACTTTGTCTAGCTCCGGTTTTGGGTTGACTAGTTTTGACTAGTTTTTGGTAAGCTCTGGTGCTAGGATCTACTAGTTTTGGTAAGCTCCAGTGCTAGGTTCTACTAGCTTTTGTAAGCTCCGGCTCAAGCTCCGGGTTGCTCTGGCAAGGTCCGGAACTTGACCGAAGTGCTTCTGCTTTTCATTTGCATTGTTTCATACTTGCTTTACATGATTGGAAAGATTGCTTAGTATTCTTTTACTAAGTTTTTGGTGCGTTTTGGATGATATGGTTGATATCGTTTCTACTGTGTTTTTGCAACATGCTTATGTCAGGTTCTCACGTAAGGTGTTGTGTTCGGAACTAACTTGAGTCAAGTCGAGGACTTGGGCTCGTATGGATTGGTTGTTTATTCATGTGCAGGTGTTGCTTGAATTCATGTCATGGCTGGTGACAGGATCCATTGGACTAGTCTCAGGAGGAGATGAGGTTCAAACAACCAAGTTCGGGAGGAACTGTGGTTGAGCGGGTCAGGAGGTCGCGCAGGATGATTGAATCAAGGGCAGTGCATATGAAGGTTGAAGGAAGGTGTTCGCACGTATGCATGAGGTGCATGACGTGGCAATATGCTTCTAGAGACGGATTATGGAAGGAAGATCTGATCGGAAGGATCGGATCGTATCGGTTGAAGACTTTGGCTGCGGTG
This sequence comes from Tuctoria greenei, assembly GCA_036927565.1. Taxonomy (NCBI): domain Eukaryota; kingdom Viridiplantae; phylum Streptophyta; class Magnoliopsida; order Poales; family Poaceae; genus Tuctoria; species Tuctoria greenei. The sequence goes on from JAYESD010000006.1 coordinate 179,529,900, forward strand.
GAGTCGGTTATGGCTCGGTATGGAAAGTATCGAGTTGGTTATGTTAGGATATCGTATGTGTCACGAATTTGAGTTGTTTAGGAATGTGGGATATGTTCCTAAGGTGTTTGGAAGTTTTAAGATTGCTTCTATCTGCGTATAGAAGAGTCCTAAACAGTTATGGAAAGTTCCGATTGTGATCGGATTAGGATTGGAGTCCTAGTTGAGATTGGGATGGCCTAAGGGCTCGTTATATAAACAAGGGAAGGCCAAAGCTCGAGACAGACGACTTTGGGGGCTGTTCCTCTTGTGTTCTATTGAATAAAATTCATAGTTTGAAGGAACTTTTGTGCCTTGTTTGTCCGACTTGTTCGAGACAAGTTTTACTCGTCGATTTTCTGGACAGCACTACCTTTCGTCGGTGGTTTTATCATAACTCGAGTTTTATTGATCCAATTGACGTGATTCTTTTTGGGTTGTCTTCAAAACTTGATTGTCTATAATCTTTCAAAATTTCACGGTCATTGGATTTGTGGTTTCTGAGCTACACTAGTTTCTTTGCAGCATTCCAGAAACTGTTTATCTCGGGTAGGTCAGATTGACCATAGTCTGATCTTTCGATCATAACTTGAGTTTTCCTCGACGGATTTGAGTAATTCTTTTTGTGTTGTCTTTGTGACTTGATTCTCTCTGATATCTATCACTTTTGTCACGGTGAAACACGTTTATATTAGTCTCATACACGATTTCTTTAACAGATCGTTTTTCCGCCGAAAGGGTTTGGGGTTTTAATTGTTTCTGCTGCGTAAGACGTTTAAATCTACCATTCACCCCCCTCTGGTAGCTTTTCACGTGCTCTTCGATCCTACAGACATGACATGCATGATTAATGCAAATGCAGAGCAAAACTAGTTAATGGGTTACTATTAATGTTTACTAACTAGTTCTAATAGTTATTTACAAGTTTATACATGTTTGAGTTGATTCGATCTAAATTAGAATTAATTCAACACAATTTAACCACGAAAATCGGACTAGACTGCTAGGGACTGGACAAGTTCGCATTGCGCGAGAACAACAGATTAGGGTTTTCTAGATGGACATGAATTTGGAGATTTGGGATTGAATTCACGTAAGGAAAAGGAAGTAGAAGGTATACCATGTGTCTATAACTCTAATAAATCAAGGATCTTGGAGGCAACACTTGAATCTTGACGATCTAGGGTTGATGAAGAACTTGATGGTGAATTGTTGATGAAGAACGAGAAGTTGATGGAGATCTTGACCCTCTTTCATTTCCTCCTCTTCTTCTCCTTGTTCTAGATCTCCTTCTCCCTCCTTGGTGGTGGCTATCCATGAGTTAGGGTTTGGGTGACGTGAAAAAGTGGCAAATAGATGTCAAGCCAAGGGGTGGGGTTGTTAATATAGAGGTGGAGGCTAGGATTAGATGGATTTTGAGTTTGAGATGAGTAGGGGCCGGTTTGGAGTCCCACATGGGCTCTAAAAGAGTTAGGCACAACGTCCCTAGGCCCACATAATGTAAAACCCAAGAAACAAGTCGTGAAACTAAAGATCAACTCGGAGTCACGATTTATCGGACAAGTCTGCAAAAGGGCTGGACTAGTCCGAAGTTGGACAGAGAGAAATCGGACAAGTCCAAACTTTTCCAGTGGGAAAAACAGACAAGTGTGGCAATGTATCGGACAAGTCCGACTTTAGTCAGACAGGAAAAATGGACAAGTCCGCTGGAACACCGAACAAGTCCGGACAAGTCCAAGGAATTAGCAAAATTTCAAGGATTCCTGGAATATCGGACTAGTTCACATAGGACCGGACAAGTCTGAAGGAAGTCAGAAAGAAATCAGACTAGTCCGCACCAAAATCGTACTAGTTCGCACTTTCCAGAATTCTTAAGTGCAGTTTAGCTCCAAATTCATTTTAAACTTAATCCTTTTTATGTGGATTAAGGTTAAACATGTACATGAACTTATGCAATGCAGGATGGATGAAAATGAGGGTGTTACAAACCTACCCCCTTAAAATGAATATCGCCATCGAGATTCGACACAGAAGAGAAGAGATAGGGAAATTCCTTCCTGAGATCATCCTCTAGCTCCCAAGTTGCCTCTGGTGCTGTATGACGCTTCCATTGAACTTTACACCATCTGATGACCTTGTTTCTTGTGACTCTCTCCTTAGTTTCCAAGATTTTTATCGGTTGCTCGACATAAGTCGAATCTTCCTCTAGTTCAAATTCTTCCATTGGCACTTGTTTTTCCGGTACTCTCAAGGACTTCTTGAGCTGGGAAACATGAAACACATCATGGACATCTGAATGATGAGCTGGCATCTCCAACTTATATGCTACTTCTCCCCGTTTGTCCAGAATCTTGAATGGTCCAATGTAGCGAGGTGCTAGCTTGCCTCTTATGTTAAACCTTTTATGACCTCTCATTGGTGACACCTTGGGGTAAACGAAGTCTCCTACTTCAAAGGCTAGTTTTCTTCTCCTATTGTCCGCATAGCCTTTTTGCCTTGATTGAGCAGCCCTCAAGTTCTCGCGAATTACCTGAACTTATTTTTTAGCTTCTTGCAACACATCAGGTCCAAATACTTGAGTTTCTCCTGTCTCATTCCAGAATAAAGGTGTCCTACACTTCCTTCCATATAGTGCCTCATATGGTGACATCTACAAACTTGCTTGGTAACTATTGTTGTAGGAGAATTCCTAGTATGGCAAGCTTTTGTCCCAACTTTTCCCATGCTTCAAAGCACAAGCTCTTAACATGTCGTCCAAAATTTGATGGGTCCTCTCACTTTGTCCATCCGTTTGAAGGTGATATGCTGAACTGAAATTCAACCTTGTTCCCAATGCTTCATGCAATTTTGTCCAGAACCTAGAGGTAAATTGAGAACCTCTATCCAAAACTATCCTCTTTGAAACTCCATGCAAACATACTATCCTTCCCATATGAAGTTCAGCTAACTTCTCTCCATTAAAAGTGGTCTTGACGGGAATAAAGTGAGCTAACTTGGTCAATTGATCCACAGTTACCCAAATTTAGTCATAACCGGACTGAGTACGTGGCAATCCGACTATGAAGTCCATGCTGATTTCTTCCCACTTCCATTCCGAAATCTTCAATAGTTGCAATAATCTAGCTGGCCTTTGATGTTGCAACATTACTCAATATGATATGACATGCATGATTAATGCAAATGCGAAGCAAAACTAGTTAATAAGTTGCTAATGATGTTTATTAATCAGTTCTAGTAGTTTTTAACAAGTTTATACAGGTTTGGATTTGATTTGATCTAATTTAGAATTAATTCAACAGAAATTAATCAGGAAAATCGTACTAGTCCGCTAGGGACCGAACAAGTCCGCACTTCGCAGAACTGGCAAACTAGGGTTTTCTATATCGACATGAATTTGGAGATTTGGGGTTGAATTCACATAAGGAAAAGGAAATAGAATGTATACCAGGTGTTTAGGACTCCAAAGAATCAAGGATCTTGGAGGCAACACTTGGTTCTTAAAGATCTACGGTTCACAAAGAACTTGATGGAGAATTGTTGATGAAGAAGCGAAGTTCATGGAGATCTTGATCCTCTTTCGTTTCCTCCTCGTCTTTTCTTGTTCTAATTCTCCTTCTTTCTCCTTGGTGGCGGCTATCCACGAGCTAGGGTTTGGGTGTGGTGGAAAAGTGGCAAATAGATGTCAAGCAAAGGGGTGGGGTTGTTTATATAGAGGTGGAGGCTAGGGTTAGATGGATTTCGAGTTTGGGGGTGAGTAGAGGTCGGTTTAGAGTCCCTCATGGGCTCTAAACGAGTTAGGCACGACGTCCCTAGGGCCACTTAAAGTTAAACCCAAGAAACAAGTCGTGAAACAAAAGATCAACTCGGAGTCACGATTTATCAGACAAGTCCGAAAAGGGTTGGACTAGTTAGAAGTTGGACAAAGAGATATCGGACAAGTATGGATTGGACATCAGACAAGTCTGAACTTATCCAGAGGGAAAAAATAGACAAGTCTGGCTAAAATCGGACAAGTCTGACTTTAGTCAGAGGAAAAACGGACAAGTCTGCTGGAATACCGGACTAGCCCGGACAAGTCCAGGGACTTAGCAAAATTTCAAAGGGATTTGGGACACTGGACTAGTCCGCACTGGGTCGGACAAGTCCAAAAGTGTCCAGGGAAAAAACAGAATAGTCCGCGGCAAAGCAGAAAATTTTGAGCGAGGTCAGAGAGGAATCGGACTTGTCGAAGGGTCAATGCGACACTTCCCACGGATAAGCTAAGCAGCAGCTCGCGGAGGTTCTTGTTCGGCGGGGCTTAGGCCTCAAACTAGTGTTGTAGCGGAAGAGTATGAGACAGTTGTTTTTACATGGTTGGGGCCACAAGGAGCGTAACACCCAACTCCACGGTGGATTGTATTGCTTGGTGAGTGTGTATGCGTATGTGTGTGTATCAGGGATTCTGAGTCTGGTCCTTTGTATTGGAGGCAGTCCGAGCCTTTTATAACCAAGATCAGATGCCTTACAAGTGGGGTTCTAGGGCCCGACAGGTGGCCCCGGGGCGATCTTATCCTAAAAGATCTATGACTTCCCACATAAGCTTCTCTGAGCGTGGCAGTGGAGACTCGCCGTCTTGCCGCCTTCATTGTTAGTAGCCCACGCGCCGTTGCTGGCGGTGGCAGATGGTGTCCCGTCAACCTATCTTGTTGCCGCAAGCTACCCACTTGGCCATGTGGGATAGGCCTGTAGCGCCTTCACTGTGATGTGATTAGTCATAGCAATCTTCTGACCGTTGGCGTGCTCCGCATTGTGTGTCCTGAGTGGAGCGCTCCAGCTTTTAACTCTTGCACCTTACTGTCTGGCGGTGCTACAAGACACGTGGCAACGCAGGTGCAGGTCCTCACCGGGGATCCTTCATGGCATGTGGCAGCTCTGGGGCTCCACAGGGCACGTGGTAGCTCTGCTCTCTCCTCAAAGGGAGGGCACTTGGTCCGACGCTCTAGGCTTCGTGGCAGCTCTAGAGCTTCTCTACCGAGGTTGTGTGGGGTCTCCCCTCAACACGTGGCTCCTTGGGAGGTCGTCTCCCCTGAGGGTCTTTATCCCATCCTTCGTGCCCTACGTGGCAGCACTGGGGCTCGATCTTGCGGGAGGCTGAGGCCTCGGCAACTTCTAGACACGTGGCACTGCTGAACATGCCCTGGTGTCTTCATCCTTTGTGCGTGGGTACCTAGTCTGCAGGGAACTGACAGTGGCCCCTGGGTCCACCTTGGGGCAAGATGGGGAGCCCAAAGGTGGAGCCCTTTCCCTGTTTTCTGCACTTGGCTTTGAATTCTGTCTTGGATAGCTGAAGCGGTGGGCGCTTCTACCAATCATCACCACGCGTCCTCTTTCGGTTTGAGTGGCTACAACAATGGGATATTTGCTTGACGTAATATCATTGTCTTCTGCGGCGCCTTTAATTGCAGCGGTCCCCGATGCAGCTTACTGCACTTCTGCTTGCTCCGTGATTGTGGGAGATACCTCCGCGGCTTCCCCAAGTGGCAAACTGACTTGGCCAATGCGTCTGAGCGGGGACATAGGACCAAGTGTCTTGGATGCAGTGTGCTGAGTGGTGCGGTATGTTCCTTCACTCAGAGTACTCAGGCGTCGTGGGGATGATAAAAGGGGGAAAACCTCCGTTTAGAGGGAACAGTTCCTTCCTTACCCAAACCCTGCAACTAGAGTATTTGCCTTCTTCCTCGAGCGCCTGAACCTCCTTCACGCCTTTTGCCAAGGCTTTCACCTTAGCCCGCCCCAATGGCTTCCCTGTTGCCTCCTTTCCGCCTTCGATCGGTCAAAGAGTTGGTGCCGATGAGGCGGCTCCTTGGCTGGGCAGCTCCAGAGTGCGGGTGGATGATCTGCTGCGGATCTCCTGATCTTTGGGACCTGTGTGAAGATGAGATTGTTCTCTTCGTTGCCTATGCCACTGCTGGGCTCGCACTCCCGTTGTCAAGGTTCTTTCTTGCAGTGTTGGCGGAGTATAGGCTGCAACTTCATCATCTGTCGCCGAACTCCATCGCCTTGGTGGTCGTGTTCGTCCACCTATGTGAAGCGTTCATGGGTTGTTCGCCCACGGTGGAGTTGTTCCGACATTTCTTCGTGATGAAGACAAATGGAAGGAGCGCGACAACTCAAGTGGGGGCCTACTAATTCCGCCACCTGGACAATAACTCTCGGGGTTACATCGCCTCATTCAAAGGGGGCAAATGGAGCGGCTGGAGGGAAGATTGGGTGATTGTGAGGACAGGCCCTCATCCCACGCTGAAGATGCCCTTCGGCGGTCCAGGCTCCGAGCCTACCACCTCGGAGGCATCCCATGGATTGCCAGAGGAATACAAGAAAGTGCATCTAGGAATCCATGGTGGGTTTTGGATGATTTGTGACAAGCAAATGAGATCCTAACCACTTTTTTGAGATGAGCACAGGTTCTAATGAGAAAATAAGCAAGGTGCCAAAAAGAAGGGAGAATGAGGAGAAATGTGGAAAAGAGCTCAAGGAACAAGTGTAGTAGATCATTGTGTATGGAGTATGTTAAGGAAACACACCCCAAGAGCTCAAGCATAAATAATCACACACATTGCACAAGTTTATACAGGACCGAACTAGTCTGACTGACACCGGACTAGTCTGATATCTTTCTGCACAAGATCGGACAAGTCCAATATCACCACAGACTAGTCCGATATCTCTCTGACTAGAATCGAACTAGTCCTCCCCAGTGCGGACTAGTCCTCAAAACACTTCACAAGTTGCACAAAATCGGACTAGTCCGTTATCATTCTGATGTAAATCGGACAAGTCCGATATTGGCACGGACTAGTCCGAAACCCTATGACCTAAATCGGACAAGTCCTCCAAGTGCGGACTTGTCACCCAATTCACTTAGGGTTTCTCTAATCCGGACAAGACCGATGATTATCGGACTAGTCCGAAGATTTCCAGAAGCGAAATCGGACAAGTCCGCTTCTAGCCAGACTAGTCCGATATTTCGGGACACCTAGGGTCTGCTACACACAGCACACCATGTAGGATCAAAGAGCACGTGAAAATCTACCAGAGGGGAGGGTGAATGGTAGATTTAAAAAAATCTTACGCAGCGGTAACAATTAAATCCTAACCCCTTCGGTAGAAGAACGATCTGTTAAAGAAATCATGTGTGAGACTAATCTAAACGTGTTTCACCGTGAAAAAAGTAATATATATCAGAGAGAATCAAGTAACGAAGAAAACTCAAGAAGAATCCCTCAAATCTGTTGAGAGAAACTCAAGTTATGATCGAAAGATTGAACAAAGGTCAATCTGTCCTACCCGAGAAAAACAGTTCTGGAATGCTGCAAAGAAACTCATGTAGATCAGAAATCAAAAATCCAATGACTGTAAAATTTTTACAGATGATAGATAATCAAGTTATGAAGATAACCCAAAAAGAATCACGTCAATTGGATCTGTAAAACTCGAGTTATGAAAAAACCACCGACAAAAGGTAGTGCTGTCCAGAAACTCGACGAGTAAAACTTGTCTGGAACAAGTCGGACGAACAAGGCACAAAAGTTCCTTCAAACTACGAATTTTATTCAATAGAACACAAGAGGAACAGCCCCAAAGTCGTGGACCACGAGCTCTTTCCTCCCTTGCTTATATAACCAGCTCGAAAGCCAACTCAACTCAAATCAGGACTCTAATCCTACTCCATTCACGAATCGAAACTTTCCATAACTGCTTAGGACTCTTCTATACGCAGATAGAAGCAATATTAAGACTTCCAAACACTTTAGGAACATATTCCACATTCCTAAAACAACTCAAATTCATGACCCACACGAAATCCTATCATAACCAACTCGATACTTTCCATATTGAGCCATAACTGACTCCGCCGCAGCCAAAGTCATCAACCGATACGATCTCATCCTTCCAACCAGATCTTCCCATCCATAAACCATCTTCGGAACCATGTTTCCACGTCATGCACCACATGCATACGTGCAAACACCTTCCTTCGATGTCCAGTAACCTTCATATGCACTGCCCTTGATTCAATCATCCTGCGCGACCTTCTGACCCACTCAACCACAATTCCTCCAGAATTTGGTTGTTGGAACCTCATCTCCTCCCTGAGACTAGTCCAAATCATCCTGTCACCAGCCATGACTTGAACTCAAGCAACACCTGCACATGGACAAACAACCAATCCGTACGAGCCCAAGTCCACGACTTGACTCAAGTTAGTTCCGAACACAACACCTTACGTGAGCACCTCAAATAAGCATGTTGCAAAACACAGCAAAACAATATCATCCATATCAACCAAAATGCACCAAAAACATAGTAAAAGAATACTAAGCAAACTTTCCAAGAGTATAAAGCATGTTCGAAACATTTCACATGAAAATTTGGAACATTACGATCAAGCTCCGAACCTTGCCAAAGCTATCCGGAGCTTGAGCCGGAGCTTACCAAAGCTAGTATAACCTAGCGCTGGAGCTTACCAAAGCTAGTATAATCTAGCACCGGAGCTTACCAAAGCTAGTACAACCTAGCGCCAGAGCTTACCAAAGCTAGTCAGAACTAGTCATCTTAAAAGTTGGAGCTAACCCACATAAGTCAGACCTAGCAAAACATATTGGAGCTTAACAAAGACATGCTGGAGCTAATACAAAGCTCACCAGAGCTATCCAAAAACATGTCGGACCTAGGAAAAGAAAGTCGGACCTTATGTCAGACATTGCAAAAGCTCAGAGCTAGAGCCGGACCTTGCTAAAAAGATGTTATGGCAGCATTCAAAACTTTTATTGTCAAAAGCCAATGTATTTAGCACACATAGGTCTCACAATCTCCCCCTTGATGAATGCATTGACAACACCATTTAAAATTCAAACATTGGCATGAAAAGTTTTGAGAAAAATTTTCCCCCTTTTTTGAAAATCAAATGAGATAGAAATAAATTTCTCTCTCCCCCTTGCATAATTCACCATATTATCTCTCCCCCTTTGACATTTTATTCAGCAAGGTTCAAAAGAGAAATTTTAATTGTTATGAGCATATTATAACATATACATATAAAACAAAGCTCATCCAAGTCATACTATCAAGTAACTTACACTATCACAACAATGAGATACATAAAGTAGTGTAAGCCATGCTAGAGATCAAATGTAATTTTCAATTTAAGCAAGTCATGATCTCACAAACTTAACTATTTCAATACCTGAAAGCATGACACTTGTTGCTGCATTTTATTATTTTTCAAGGCACAAATTTAGATCATATGATATTTGCAAGAGATTATATGCGCATCTACCTTATTCTAACCAACCAAGCCAAGACTATGTCATTTGACAATCGAAGCTTAAGGACATGGTTTTAGTCATACACAACTTCTTCCAAGTTCATATCTAAGTGCAATGATAAGCCATCTCAAAAGAAGAAGTGCGATGCATGCATATTCTCTTGATATTTTCTCAACTTATATTTGTTCACAAAAACTCAACATGTGAGTTGATTATTTGATTAATTCTTTATGATTAAAAGCACCTGTGAGCATGCAACAAGTTCAAAACAGCAAGAAAGTTCGACCATGACCAGATTTAGTGTATGTAATTATGCCAATTACAAGACATGGCAAAAACTACAAAATGTATAACAAGAGTAATGTAGTAAGAACTTTCAGCATGTAAAAGGAATCACAAAGTCATATATGTATGAAATACTATGCTCATATTATTTTAATTTCATATTCACACATAGACTTCTCAAATTTCAAAACTCCCCCTCAATGTAAGCCATGAGGATGCATAACCCCTATTTCACTACGAATGAAACAAAAACGAGTGAAATCCAAAGGTTTTGTAAAAATGTCAGCCAATTGTTATTCGGTATCTACATGGTGAAGCATAATGTTTCCTTTTTCAACATTATCATGGAGAAAGTGATACCTATTATCAATGTGATTAGTTCTAGAATGTTGCACAGGGTTTTTAACAATGCAAATGGCACTAGTGTTATCACAAAACAGTTGAACACTATCTAGATCAACCCCATAGTCCTTAAGTGTTTGAACAATCCAAAGAATTTGTGAGCAAGCACTAGCAGCAGCTACATATTCAGATTCAGTTGTGGATTGTGCAACTGAATTTTGTTTTCTAGAGGACCAAGCAACAAGTTAATTACAAAGAAAATGTAAAGCACCAGAAGTACTTTTCCTATGAATCCTACAACCTCCAAAATAAGCATCGGAAAAAGCTTTCAAAGTAATGGTTGAGGAAGAAGGAAGAAAAATGCCAAATTCTTGAGTTCCATGTAAGTACCTGAGAATCCTTTTGACGGCTTGACGATGTGAAGCACGTGGGGAGGCTTGAAACCGTGCACAAAGACATACGCTGAATCGTATGTCCAGTCTTGATGCCGTGAGGAACAAAAGTGATCCGATCATGCTTATATATTCTTTTTGATCCACGGGTTCACCATCTTCATCAAGTTCAAGTGTTGTTGCTGTTCCCATTGGTGTCCGAAGAGGCTTGCTTTTGTCCATGTTGAAGCGCCTTAGGAGGTCTTCTGTATACTTCGTTTGATGCACAAAGGTACCCTCCTTGGTTTGCTTGATTTGCAGCCCCAAAAAGTATGTGAGTTCTCCCATCATACTCATCTCAAATTCTGAACTCATCATAGCTGAAAACATGGACACAAGATCATGAGAAGCACAAATAAAGATAATAACATCCACATACACTTGAACGAATAATGAGTCATTGCCATGCTCAAGCACAAAAAGAGTTTTATCAACCTTGCCCATGGTAAACCCCTTTTCAAGTAAGAATGTTTTTAACCTGTCATACCATGCTCTAGGGGCTTGTTTGAGACCGTACAAGGACTTGGACAGTTTGTAAACATGATTAGGAAAATCTAAGTTTTCAAAACCTGGTGGTTGTTTGACATAAACCTCCTCATCTATGTAGACATTAAGAAAAGCACTTTTAACATCCATTTGATATAGCTTAAAACGTTTAGATGCAGCAAAAGCTAACAAAATTCTTATGGCTTCTAATCTAGCAACAGGAGCAAAAGTTTCATCAAAATCTAGACCTTCAACTTGAGTGAAACCTTGAGCAACCAACCTAGCCTTATTCCTAACCACAACCCCATCCTCACTTTGTTTATTTTTAAACACCCATTTAGTTCCAATTAAAGTGTGACTTGAGGTGGAGGTACAAGTTTCCAAACTTATTTCTTTCAAAATTTTCTAACTCTTCTTGCATGGCAATAATCCAAGATTCATTAGTGAGTGCGTGTAATATATATTTGGGTTCAAAAGAAGCAACAAAAGTAGAATGAGCATGAGAGTTTGGATCGCAAAACCTGGACCATGTAACTCGTTTGTGCAAGCTTCCAATAATCTGTCGTGGAGGATGAATTTTGAGAACCCGGAGGGAGTGGACACTTCACAAGCTTCTTCTTCTTCTTCATGTTCATAACAAATCGATGAGCTTGTGACTTGAGGAGGATCTGGACCAGTAATGGTGGTCGTCGGTGCTGGCTGTGAATCAAAATCAGGAGCTCGAACAATGTCATTAGCTGCTGAATTTTCGGGCAACAGCTCCACCTCTTCCTCATCTTCAATGAAAATGCTCTCCCCCTGCAGATATGGATCTGGACCTGTAATGTTTGAGCTAGTACCTGGGCTAGCTTCATCAAAAGACACTTCACATGTCTCCACAATTTTGTTAGTATCAAGTAAAAGCATGTGGTAGCCTCTAGTATGAGATGGATAACCAAGAAACATGCCATCAATGGATCTAGGTTCAAATTTATCAAGATTACCATGTTTCTTAAAAAGCATTTGCAACCAAAGACCCGAAAGTCCGTAACACCTAGCTTAGCGTGCAAAAAAAACACGATTTGAGACATAATAAGCGGTTGCAATTGCATCAGCCCAAAATTTCCTCGGACTTTGATATTCATCAAGCATAGTCCTAGCCATCTCAACTAAGGTTATGTTCTTTCTTTCTACAACACCGTTTTGTTGAGGTACATATGGTGAAAAAACACTACAAGGATTCCACCCTGTTGCAACGATTGTACTGCAACAAATACTAAATCGTCGCAGTAAGCTTGGTATTTTGCCACGATTCACTAGTTCGTGGCATTAGTATCTATCACCACGGAACACGATCATTGCATTAGGATCTTTTGCCATGATTCACTAGTTCATGGCATTAGGATCTATCACACGAATATGTTGCCACGATTCACTAGTTCGTGGCATTAGCATCTATCGCCACGGAACACGATCGTTGCACTAGGATCTGTTGCCACGATTCACTAGTTCATGGCATTAGGATCTATCACCACGAATTTGTTGCCATGATTCACTAGTTCATGGCATTAGCATCTATCACCACGGAACACGATCGTTGCATTAGGATCTGTTGCCACAGTTCACTAGTTCATGGCATTAGGATCTATCGCCACGAATCTGTTGCCACGATTCACTAGTTCGTGGCATTAGCATCTATCGCCATGGAACATGATTGTTGCACTAGAATTTGTTGCCATATTTAACTAGTTCGTGGCATTAGGATCTATCGCCACAAATATGTTGCCACAATTCACTAGTTCGTGGCATTAGAATCTATCACCACGGAACATGATCGTTGCATTAGGATCTGTTGCCATGATTCACTAGTTCGTGGCATTAGGATCTATCGCCAGGAATCTGTTGCCACGATTCACTAGTTCGTGGCATTAGCATCTATCACCACGGAACACGATTGTTGCACTAGGATATGTTGCCACGATTCACTAGTTCGTGGCATTAGGATCTATCGCCACGAATCTGTTGCCACGATTCACCAGTTCGTGGAATTAGCATCTATCGCCACAGAACATGATCGTTGCACTAGGATCAGTTGCCACGATTCACTAGTTTGTGGCATTAGGATCTATCGCCACGAATATGTTGCCACAATTCACTAGTTCGTGGCATTAGCATCTATCGCCACGGAACCCAATCGTTGCATTAGAATCTGTTGCCACGATTCACTAGTTCGTGACGTTAGCATCTATGCCACGGAACCCGATCGTTGCATTAGGATCTGTTGCTACGATTCAATAGTTCGTGGCATTAGCATTTATCACCATGGAACCCGATCGTTGCATTAGAATATGTTGCCATGATTCACTAGTTCATGGCATTAGCATCTATCACCACGGAACCCGATTGTTGCATTAGAATATGTTGCCACAATTCACTAGTTCGTGGCATTAGCATCTATCGCCATGGAACCCGATCGTTGCATTAGGATCTGTTGCCACGATTCAATAGTTCGTAGCGTTAGCATCTATCGCCGCGGAACACAATCATTGCATTAGAATCTGTTGCCACGATTCACTAGTTCATGGCATTAGCATCTATCACCACGGAATGTGATCATTGCATTAGGATCTGTTGCCACGATTCAATAGTTCGTGGCGTTAGCATCTATCGCCGCGGAACACAATCATTGCATTAGGAACTTTTGCCACGATTCACCAGTTCGTGGCATTAGGATCTATCGCCATGAAACACAAATGTTGCATTAGAAACTTATGCCACTATTCACAAGTTCGTGGCGATAGGATCTATCACCACGAAACACAATCATTGTATTAGGATACATTGCCACGAAATACCGGTTGGTGGCATTAAGATCTATCGCCACGGAACACAAACGTTGCATTACATAGTTCAAGTACAGCTAGCTCACATAGTACCTATATGAAAAAATCATCATCTTCGTTGTCCTCCCTCAATATTGGAGGTACAATACCATCATTAATATACGTATCATCATCGTCGTGGTCGTCGTCGTCATATTCATTTGAAAGAGCGGAAGCATCACCGGTTGCTCCGTCAATGTCATTCTCATTCCTATCCCATGTGGTCATATCCTCATTTATATCAGTAAGCCTTCGATCATCAAATAATGTCTTAGCCTCCATCGTCTCAGTGATATTATTTTCACTGTCTCCAGGGGGCATGGCAAAAAAGTTTTGTGGCTTCGTTTTAACAATTGTAGCCCATTTAGGTTGCTTCACAGTTCTAACGTAAAAAACTTGTTCTGCTTGGGTGGCTAGAATGTAAGGCTCATACTTAAATTGAGAAATAGTAGTGTCAACATCTATCATTCCGTATCGGTCCATTTTGTAGCCTCTGCTTTGGCTCTGACCGAAACAAGGCCGATCAAACCATTCACATTCAAATAACAGAACCTCTTGATTTTTTTTGAAATCAACAGATATCATTTTCTTGATTACTCCATACCACTCATGATCACCATCCCGAACAACAACACCACTGTTTTGCGTCCGTAAATCTTTTTCCATCTCTGTTGTTCGAAAGAAGAAGCCATTTATGAATGGTCGACTAAAAAAACGTGCCCGATGATCAGGTCCTCTAGATAATGCATACAAATAATCGGTTACTTTGCCTTCTTTGTGTAATGTTGTAATCTGTACACATTAATTAGTATAAAAGGGGTCATCGATAAACATACTTCAGAACAGATATTTCTTCAATATTTCATCAAAGTAAAAACTTGCATGTACTTACTCGTTTTTTAAACCAATAAACAAACTCATCTCTATGGCGTTTTTCAACATCACGAGAATGAATTTTTTTTCAGCTCTTCAAAATGCTCACTGAAATGGGTACAAAATTAAATTAGCCATCTACAATAAGCATGATCCATTAATATAGTATAGAACATCTGAGTGTTATACGTACTTGATCCATGGAGCAGCCTCTTCAACATTAGAAATAATATAATGCCTGATGTTATGTAGTTCCACCATAGTAAGTTCGCCCCATTTAAACCCTTTTTTGGAATTATCAACTTCTGTAAATATATTAGACTCGGGAAAAGGTTCATTCCTAGCTGCAGCTTCATGACGTTCTGGACTATTAAGCTTGGTGCTGATGTTATCCCAAAACTGGCTACAAAAAGTCATACACTCTTCCATAATATATCCCTCAGCTATAGAACCCTCCGGGTGAGGTCTGTTACGTACATACCTCTTCAATGTACCAAGGTACCTCTCAATTGGATACATCCATCTGTAAGAAACAGGTCCATCCAAGCGAGCTTCTTCGCCAAGATGGATTGGAAGATGTACCATGATATCAAAGAAAGCGGGAGGAAAGCAACATCTCAAGCTTACAAATTGTTTAAGGAAATTGTTCAATCATCTTATCCAAATTTGGTTCCGCCAATTCTTTAGAACAAATTCCAGAAAAGAATCTGCTAAACTCAATTAAAGGTTCAACAACCTTTTCAGGCAATATGTCACGTATTGCAATAGGAAGGAGCTCCTGAAATATAATATGGCAGTCATGAGTTTTTAGACCTGATACCTTACATGTTTTTATGTCCACACTTCTCTTGATGTTTGAGGCATAACCATCGGGCATCTTCACATCCGCCAAAAACTTGCACAAGGTTGTCTTCTGATCTTTTTGCAAAGTATATGATGCAGATGCAAAATCATACTTCCCTTGCATACCCACCGGATGTTACTTTGGCCGTATACCCATTTCCTGCATATCAAAACGAGCTTGTAGACTATCTTTTTTTTTACCATCCATATTAAGCAATGTACCCAATATGCTATCACAAATGTTTTTCTCAATGTGCATGACATCCAAGTTATGCCTTATTAGCAATGTCTTCCAATACGGGAGCTGAAAAAATATACTTTTCTTCTTCCAACTATGCCACCTATCTTCCTCAGTGTGCTTTCTCTTATTATTCATCTTTCCAAAACTCACTTGATCAAAAGTCTCGTATTGTTGGATTACTTCGTGACCAGAGAGTGATGTTGGAGCCTCTATATTCTCTATTTTGTTGTTGAAAGAAGCTTTGTCCCGACGCCACCGGTGATCCTGAGGTAGGAAACTACGATGACCCATGTAGCAATACTTTCGTCCATGTTTCAACCACAAGGCGTCAGTGTTTACATGGCATTATGGACATGCTAGCCTACCTTTTGTGCTCCATCCACATAGCATTGCATATGCTGGAAAATCATTTATTGTCAGCAATATAGAAGCTCGCATGAGAAATGTCTCTTTCTTTGAACTTTCATATGTTTCAACACCATCAGACCATAATTTTAGTAGCTCATCAATCAAAGGCTGTAGATACACATCAATGTTGTTTCCAGGTGACTTTGGCCCAGGAATTATCATTGACATCAACCAATAAGGCTGCTTCATACACAACCAAGGTGGTAGATTATAAGGGATTAGAATCACAGCCCATGTACTGTAAGAAACATTCATTACTCCAAAAGGATTGAAACCATCAGATGCTATCCCAAGTCTTATGTTGCGAGGATCAGATGAGAAATTCGGGTGAATGCTATCAAAATGCTTCCATGCTTTCGAATCTGCATGCGTGCTACAAGCTTCTTGGCTTTTCCACAAGGTAAAGCCTCTCTTGCATCCCCACCAGTACTATTTTTCCATCTTAATTCACCACATTTTGGGCATCGATCCAGTAGAGAATAGTCCTTCCGGAATAACACACAGTCATTGACACATGCATCGATCTTTTCATAGCTCAGCCCGAGGTCACGAACAACCTTCTGAACTGTATCAAGTGTATCAGGAATGCAACGGCCCTCTGGAAGCACATATAAGAATAGTTCAAGGATGAACTCACACGCTTTTTTGCTCAAACCAGTTAAACACTTTATCTGGTACGACCTGACAATGATGGATAAATGGGTCACCTTCTCACAACCTGGATACAACTCCTTTTTGGCATCATTTAATAAGTCATAGAATGCCTTTGCACACCCAGTTTGCTCCTGCTGGTTTATAGCATTTTCTGGATCATCAACACCTGCTGAAGTACCACCATGATCACCAATGCCTCTAAGAAGGCTGGACAACATATTTTCCATAGCAGCATCATCAGAAATTATCTCCTCATTATTTGCCGATTGCTCAGCAATTTTTTTCTCAACTCGTTTTTCTCCATGGTGTACCCAACAAGTATAATCAAATGACATCCCATTACAAAGCAAGTGAAGATGAACTTCCTTGCATCTCCAGTGGCAAATATTATGACATTTTATGCAAGGACAAGGCTTAGTTTCTTCTTCACGAGTGCCCTGGAATGCTAAATTTAAAAATGACTTCATTCCATCCTGCCACTCCTTCGTACGCCTGTCTTTTCCCATCCATGTCTTATCTGCTGATATCGCTTCCTACAATTCAATTAGCGTACCTGTAAGAGGATTGAACTACAATAACATTATGTGAGCAATTGTACCTAGCGCTGTTGCTCCTCCACGTGCGGTGGCCGGCGGATGCTTCTCCACGCCGGTGGACGGCGGATGCTCTTCCAAGAGCGTGGCGGCCGGCGGATGCTCCTCCAAGAGCGTGGCGGTCGGCGGATGCTCCTCTAAGAGCGTGGCGGCCGGCGGATGCTCCTCCAGGCACGTTTCATGCAATCGGGAGAGGGGGCCATTGTGGATCGAAGTGTGACACCAAAAAATGAACCAAGTGAACGCATATGTGTGCCCAGGACGTTCAACACACTTACACGAGTGCATTCACAAAATAGTATACAGAAAATTACCACAGAACAAGATTAGTTAACCAAATTTTATTACACTAACCATATTATCCTCGAATACAAGCTCTAATGAATATTGATGACAAGTTCGACTAATGCAGCGGAAATAACTAAATAGGCAAACTAAACAGCTAAGCAGCATAAGCAATAGGGTATAGCGCAGCTCCATGCAACACCACAGGCAAAGCTGACGGTAGACACGGCCTAGAACTCCGCATTATTGCCATTAAACTGCCAATCTTGACCTGCAACTATTGGAGGGATTGCAAGAGTGAGTACATGTCGTACTCAGCAAGTGTGGAAAGTATGACATGTAGCTGATTCAAATGACGAATGTAATAAAGGCTAAGTGCTGAAACATACAGTAGAACATTTGAAAAGCAATATGTTATACGTATGTGAAGTATTCCCATCATAAACCATAATTAATAACATAGCACCGATCCATATTCCATATCCATCACCATCATACCATTAACCACATTCAATGTCATAGTTTAATCCATATTCAGCCATAACCAGTACCAACCCATAGCCATCCCAATTACCGAGTTCCCTCTAATCATGGAAGCATTTTGTCATCCCCACCCGACCGCGCAGCGCGCTCGCCTGCCCCGCCACCACGCAGCCCCCGCGCGACCTCGCCCTGGGCCCCACCCCGCCGCGACCGATCCGCCCGAGCCCCGATGCCCCGCGACTGCCTGGCCCCGCTGGGTCCCGCCTCTCGCGCAGACTCCCTCCACCCCGCCGCGAATCTCGCGCCTCCCGCGCGATCCGCCCGCCCGGCCACGCGACTCCCGCGCGCTGCCAGCCCCGCGAATCGCCCGACTCCCGCGCATCCCGCACCGCACTCCCACGCGCAGTGCCAGCCCTAGCCGCTGGCTATAAAAAGCCACCGAGACTTCGTTTTTCTAGATCCCAGGAACCGCCGCCGCCTTCAGAGAAGAAAAGCCGCCGGAACAGAGGAGAAAAAAAAGCACCAGAGCCGCCGCCAGGAAGAAAAAAAGGAGAGGGAAAAAGAGGAGGGTGCCGCCGTTCGCCGGAGATCATCGTCGCCATCGCGTCGCCGTCGTCGTGCTGCCGGAGGACCTTGCGCATCTACTTCGGCTACGCGCCCTCTTCGTTCCGCGACCGTCAAACCGTCACATCTACGGTAGGATTCGTTCCCGATGCGAATTTTAGCGACGTATTAGATCTAATAGACCTGAATTGATTTTTGTTGCATCGTCCTTGTATTTTCAGCAGCATTAATACTCGCTAAAACCCACGTAAACTCATATGAACACGTATGAACTAGTTGCATCTAATTAATAAACAACCGTAGTTAATTAATAATTGATCTTTGCATGCATGCATATCATCGCATGTTGATTAATGTGTGTGCATCATATTGAATTGTATGTGTTTTCTTGTATGTGTGATCACGCGTAGAGGAACGTGCTCAAGAGGCCACATACGAGGATTTTCAGAATCAAGACTTCGAAGCGCTTGAGCAACCCTATCCGCCGGAGCAAGGCAAGTGTCCTTGAAGCATATTGATCCTATTTTAAAATAAATGTTTTGTTTGCAAAACTGCATGCTTGTGTCAAATTGATGGGAATCCTATGGTAGGAAGTTTACTAGTTTTGTTTGACCACCCTTGTCACCTGGAATTTATGGTAAAGAGTCGGGAAGGGTTTTTACCTTTTTGCTTCGCTTAATTAATTGGGATGACAAACAACACTACACATTTACTTAAGCATTAATGATATTCTGGTTGATGTGAACTGGTCGATACGGTATGGTAATGGGTGATCTAAGCAAGCCTGGTATGTGGATGGGTTGGATGTTATGGTGGTTTGCTTGCTTTAGATCTAAGGACCGGTTCATACGAGAATAAGCCAGGACTACAATGTCACCATGAGGCCAAGTACGGGTGCAGCATAGCTGATTAATTAGGGCTTTGCTAGTGCTGTTTGGACCATTGTGGATGCTCGGGGAAGGGGTAGTCGGATTGGGTTTGTTGATGATTGGCGGGACTACCCTGGGATCCGAATGGCTCAAGAGGGGCCCTTGGTTGAAGATGTGCTCAGTTGGAGGCATCGCCACCGGTGAAACCTCAGTGGGGTCTGAATAGGCTAGTAATCCCTTTGTAAAGGCTATTTTGTGATCTCTTGGCCATACACCAAAGGAAGTGTAATTGGCATAAGGGAGGTTCTTTAGTCGCCGACGGGTGATGAAATCACAAACACGTGGGTAAAGTGGTACAAACTCTGCAGAGTCTATTAAAACTATTATGATAGCCGTGCTCCCAGTTATGAGCGCCTGGATGACCTACATGATTAGAGGGAAATTGGGATTTGGGATGGTTATGGTTTGGTAATGGTTATGGTTGATATTATGATTATGGTTATGGTTATGAGATGGAATTATGGTATATGACATTGATTATGGTTATTGGTAATGGTGATTTATGGACTGGTATCATGATGGTTACATGGTTTATGATGGGTTTATTTCACATAAATATGATTCATTGCTTTCCAAATGTTTTACTGTACTTTTCAGCACTTAGCCATTATTATTGTCGTCATTTGAATCAGCCACATGTCATACTTTCCACACTTGTTGAGTACGACATGTACTCACTCTTGCAATCCCCCCCAACAGTTGCAGGTCAGAATTGTGAGTTTAATGGCAATAATGCGGAGTTCTAGGCCGTGTCTACCGTCAGATTTGCCTGTGGTGTTGCATGGAGCTGCGCTATCCCTTTTGCTTAGTTTGCTTAGTTGCTTAATTAGTTTATTTCCGCTGCATTAGTTGAACTTGTCATTAATATTCATTAGAGCTTTTATTCGAGGATAATATGGTTTCTGTAATAAAATTTTATAATTAATCTTGTTCTGTGGTAATTTTCTGTATACTCTTTTGTGATTGCACTCGTGTATGCGTGTTGAACATCCTGGGCACACATATGCGTTAGCTTGGTTCATTTTTCGGAACCGGGCGTCACAGATTGGTATCAGAGCCAGGTTGACCGTAGGACGCAGCCTAGATAGAATGGATACTTTAGAGCACATAAGAGCACTCAGGAATCGATGTGTTTTTGCTTGGAGTGTTGTTTGCTATATATATATTGTTTGCTTGTGTGCTTAATAGAGAACTTTGGGATGCTTTAGCATTGCCATGTCCACCTAGGCTAGTATAGCTAGTTGGTTAGCTTCATATCCCTTGATGCATATAGTTGGGGACGTTTCTAAATTCTTACCTACTACTTTTCTTCAGATGGTGAGGACTCGCAATCAGAGGGATGTCAATGGTGAGGAGGAGAACAATGGAGTACCTCAGAACAACAATGGGCAAGGACATGCTCATGGAGCTATCAACATTGAGCAGCTATTGGCTATGCAAAACCAGCTCATGCAGACCATGATACAGACTATGGGACAGCTGCAGCTGGCAATATCAACAATCAACCCCTCATGCCTCCACCGCCACCCCCGCCTCCTCATAACCGATTGGGAGAGTTTATGAGGACTAGGCCGCCAACCTTTTCTCAAGCTGCAAACCCTATGGATGCGGATGATTGGCTCAAGTCCGTTGAGAAGAAACTTGCTATTGTCCAATGCAGTGACCGAGAGAAGGTCCTATTTGCTTCTCATCAACTAGTTGGAGCAGCTGCAGATTGGTGGGATTCACTATGCAATGCTCATAAGAATCAAGAGAGGATCACCTGGGCATAATTCAAAGAGAACTTTCATTCTCATTATGTGTCGGAAGGTGTTATGATCTTGAAGAGACAAGAATTCGAGAATTTAACGCAAGGAAAATCAAGCGTGAGTGAATATCTTAATAAATTCACTCAACTCTCATGGTACGCGTCTGAAGATGTGAGCCGAGACAGCCGGAAGCAATATTTGTTCATGAGAGGCCTCAACAATGAGATCCAAGTGCAATTGCTCAACTGTGATTATGTAAATTTCCAGAAGCTTGTGGACAAAGCAATTGTGGTTGAGAACAAGATTCGTGAGATGGAGCAAGACAATAAGAGAAAGGCGCCATATCAAGGACAGCAACAAGGAAGTAATGTGCACCCTCGCCTTGCACCGCCCAATGCGCCTTACTACAGCTCTTCTATTCCTGCTCAGTGCCCTGGTTATGCACCGCGCCCAACTTAGTTTGTGCAGCAGCGCCCTGTTATGCAAGCACCTAGGCCTCCAATGCCTTATGCGCCTCGTGCTGATTTTCCTGGAGTCAATGTTCAAAACCAAGCTCGTCCCAATAATTCTGGTGGAGTTAAGAAGTGTTATACTTGTGGAGAAGCTGGACAATTTGCGCATCAATGTCCTAAGTCAGGCCTTGGTCAAGGAAGCAATGCGTCGAGGCAAAACCCAAGACCCAATGGAGGACAGCCACAAGGAAGCCGTGGACAGCAGAATTTTGCTCGTGGTAACGTGAACCATGTCTCTACGGAGGATGCTCAACAAGTTGATGACGTGGTCATTGGTATGTTTCTCGCCAACTCCAACCCCGCGACTATGTTATTTGACTCTGGAGCATTGCATTCATTCATTGCATCGAAGTATGTTGCCAAGTATAGTTTGCCTATCTCTTATATGAAGTTTACTCTATTGGTTAAGTCTCCTGGAGGAGAGATGAGGACAAATATAGTATGTCCAAAAGTGAGCCTTAGAATAAGGGGGGTAGACTTCTCCGCCAACCTCATTGTTTTGGATTCTCAAGGGTTGGATATTATACTTGGTATGGACTGGTTGAGGAAGCACAATGGAGTTATTGAGTGTGCCACAAAGACGGTGAAGTTGACCAATGAGGAAGGGATCACCGTAGAGTTTGAAGCATCTCAAACTGCACCGAAGCAATTGGAGCTGAATCATATGGACGGTGCCGCAATTGAGGAGATTCCGGTAGTGTGTGAATTTTTGGATGTGTTTCCGGATGAGTTGCCAGGTATGCCACCTGATCGAGACATTGAGTTTGTTATTGATTTAATCCCTGGAACTGCACCTATAGCTAAGAGGCCGTATAGGATGCCTCCTGTGGAATTAGCTGAGCTCAAGAAGCAGATTCAAGAGCAACTAGAGAAGGGTTTTATTCGCCCTAGCTCTTCACCTTGGGGAGCGCCCGTTCTGTTTGTGGACAAGAAGGATGGATCCCAAAGGATGTGCGTGGATTACCGAGCTCTCAACGAGGTAACAATCAAAAACAAGTATACCTTGCCCCGTATAGAGGATTTGTTTGATCAGATGAAAGGTGCCTGTGTGTTTTCCAAGATTGATTTGAGGTCGGGGTACTTTCAAATGAAGATTAGACCGTCGGACATACGCAAGATAGCTTTTAGAACACGGTATGGATCTTATGAGTACACCGTGATGTCTTTTGGATTGACAAATGCGGCTGCCTGCTTTATGTACCTCATGAATAGGGTCTTCATGGAGTACTTGGATAGATTTGTTGTGATGTTTATTGATGATATTATGATCTACTCGAAGGATGAGAAGGAACATGAGGAACACTTGAGGCTTACGTTGCAGAAATTGAGGGAGCATCAATTGTATGCCAAGTTCAACAAGTGTCAGTTTTGGTTGAAAGAGGTGCCATTTTTGGGTCATATCATCTCAGGAGGAGTATCGGTTGACCCCGGAAAAGTGAGAGATGTGTTGAAATGGGAGCCGCCGCAAAATGTCAAGGAAATAAGGAGTTTTCTTGGGATGGCTAGATATTACCGTCGGTTTATCAAGGATTTTTACAAGATAGCCAAGCCTATGACGGAATTGCTAATGAAGGGGAAGGCTTTCCAATGGACTGAAGCTTGTCAAAACAGTTTTGAGGAGTTGAAGAAGAGGTTGACAACAGCTCCAGTTTTGGTACTGCTGGATGTGAGCAAGAGTTTTGATATTTATTGTGATGCATCGAGACAAGGACTTGGATGTGTATTGATGCAAGAGGGTCAAGCGGTCGCCTATGCATCAAGACAATTGAATAAACATGAGCAGAATTACCCCACGCACGATTTGGAACTCGCAGTCGTGGTACACGCATTGAAGATTTGGAGACACTATATCCTTGGACATAGGTGTGAAATTTATACGGATCACAAGAGTCTTAAGTGTATTTTCACACAGACAGATCTGAACTTGAGGCAACGTAGATGGTTGGAGCTCATCAAAGATTATGATTTGGGGATCAACTATCATCCGGGAAAGGCCAATGTAGTGGCCGATGCTTTGAGCCGAAAAGGAGTAAGCCACCAACTCACAGATCGGGAACTGCCATCCGAGTTATGCAAGGAGTTTGAACGGTTAAACCTTGGATTCATAAATGAGATGGGAATGATGGAAGTCAACCCAACATTAGAGTAGGAAATACGGGAAGGACAGACAAAGGACAAGGAAATACAGGAAATCAAGGAAAAGATCCAAGAAGGGAGAGAATTCAGATTTGATGAGGACGAACAGGGTACCTTATGGCTTGGAAAGAAGATTGTGGTACCTAATGTTAGGCATATTCGGGAAACAATATTTAAGGAGGCACATGACTCACCTTACTCAATTCATCCCGGTTGTACAAAGATGTACAAGGACTTGAAGACATGCTATTGGTGGGCCAGCATGAAAAAGGACATAGCTGAATATGTTGCATTGTGTGATGTGTGCCAACGAGTTAAAGAAGAACACCAAAGGCCAGCTGGATTATTGCAACCATTAAAGATTCCGGAGTGGAAGTGGGAAGAGATTGGCATGGACTTTATAGTTGGATTACCACGTACACAGTCCGGATATGACTCGATTTAGGTAATCGTGGATCGATTGACAAAATCAGCTCACTTCATTCCTGTCAAGACCACATATACCACCGCGAAGCTAGCAGAATTGTATATGGAGCATATTGTGTGTCGACATGGAGTACCGAAGAAGATAGTCTCGGATAGAGGTTCTCAGTTTACCTCCAGATTTTGGCAAAAATTGCATGAAGCAATGGGAACAAGGTTGAACTTCAGTTCGGCATATCATCCTCAAACAGATGGACAAACCGAGAGGACCAATCAGATTTTGGAGGACATGTTAAGAGCTTGTGGTTTAAAGCATAGGAAAAGTTGGGACAAAAGCTTGCCATACGCGGAATTTTCATACAACAATAGTTACCAAGCAAACTTGAAAATGTCACCATATGAAGCACTTTATGGGAGGAAGTGTAGGACACCTTTATTCTGGAATGAGGCAGGAGAAACTCAAGTATTTGGTCCGGATGTGTTGCAAGAAGCAGAAAAGCAAGTCCAAATAATTTGTGAAAACTTGAGGGCTGCCCAATCAAGACAAAAAGGCTATGCGTACAATAGGAGAAGGAAATTAGCCTTTGAAATAGGAGATTTTGTTTACCTCAAGGTGTCACCTATGAGAGGTCATAAGAGGTTTAACATAAGAGGCAAGCTCGCACCTCGTTATATTGGACCATTCAAGATTTTGGACAAAAGAGGAGAAGTAGCATATAAGTTGGAGATGCCAGCTCATCTTTCAGACGTACATGATGTGTTTCATGTTTCCCAACTCAAGAAGTGTCTCAGGGTACCGGAAGAACAAGTGCTGACGGACGAGTTAGAACTTCAGGAGGATTTGTCTTATGTCGAGCAACCTATCAAGATCTTGGACGTAAAGGAAAGGGTCACGAGAAATAAGAGGATCCGTTGGTGCAAAGTGCAATGGAAACACCATACAGAAGCCGAAGCTACGTGGGAACGTGAAGAAGACCTGAAGGCAGAATTCCAGCATCTTTTCTCCACGCTATCGAATCTCGAGGGCGAGATTCACTTTAAGGGGGTAGGTTTGTAACACCCTAAATTTTCGCGTCATGCATTGCATACATGTTCATGCATTAAATATTAATAGAATAAAAGAAAAATGATAAAACATACATATATGGTGTAGCAAAAAGAAGGAAGAGAAAATAATAATTATAGCCTAAAACTTGTATTAGGGAATAAGTATAAAAAATAATAGTAATAATATATATAATAATTGTATATGAAAAAAAATAATATAAAAAAATATATATAATAATATAATAATATATAAAAAAGAGAAAAGAAAAAAAAAAGAAAAAAAACAAATCAACCGCCGGCCAGGCCAAACGGCCCAGCCGGCCACGCACCCCGCAGCCCCGACGCGCAGCGCCCGACCGAGCCACGCACGCGCCTCCCGGCCGACCCCACGCCGCCTGCGCCCTCCCACGCCACCCCCGCCGCCAGGCCCCACCCGACCGCGCAGCGCGCTCGCCTGCCCCGCCGCCACGCAGCCCCCGCGCGACCCCGCCCCGGGCCCCACCCCGCCGCGACCGATCCGCCCGAGCCCCGATGCCCCGCGACCGCCTGGCCCTGATGGGTCCTGCCTCTCGTGCCGACTCCCTCCACCCCGCCGTGAATCTCGCGCCTCCCGCGCGATCCGCCCGCCCGGTCGCGCGACTCCCACGCGCCGCCAGCCCCGCGAATCGCCCGACTCCCGCGCATCCCGCACCGCACTCCCACGCGCAGCGCCGGCCCTAACCGCTGGCTATAAAAAGCCACCGAGACTTCGTTTTTCCCGATCCCAGGAACCGCCGCCGCCTTCAGAGAAGAAAAGCCGCCGGTACAGAGGAGAAAAAAAAAGCACCAGAGCCGCCGCCAGGAAGAAAAAAAGGAGAGGGAAAAAGAGGAGGGTGCCGCCGTTCGCCGGAGATCATCGTCGCCATCGCGTCGCCGTCGTCGTGCCGCCGGAGGACCTTGCACATCTACTTCGTCTATGCGCCGTCTTCGTTCCGCGACCGTCAAACTGTCACATCTACGGTAGGATTCGTTCCCGATGCGAATTTTAGCGACGTATTAGATCTAATAGACGTGAATTGATTTTTGTTGCATCGTCCTTGTATTTTCAGCAGCATTAATACTCGCTAAACCCACGTAAACTCATATGAACACGTATGAACTAGTTGCATCTAATTAATAAACAACCATAGTTAATTAATAATTGATCTTTGCATGCATGCATATCATCGCATGTTGATTAATGTGTGTGCATCATATTGAATTGTATGTGTTTTCTTGTATGTGTGATCAAGCGTAGAGGAACGTGCTCAAGAGGCCACATACGAGGATTTTCAAAATCAAGACTTTGAAGCGCTTGAGCAACCCTATCCGCCGAAGCAAGGCAAGTGTCCTTGAAGCATATTGATCCTATTTTAAAGTAAATGTTTTGTTTGCAAAACTGCATGCTTGTGTCAAATTGATGGGAATCCTATGGTAGGAAGTTTACTAGTTTTGTTTGACCACCCTTGTCACCTGGAATTTATGGTAAAGAGTTGGGAAGGGTTTTTACCTATTTGCTTCACTTAATTAATTGGGATGACGAACAACACTACACATTTACTTAAGCATTAATGATATTTTGGTTGATGTGAACTTGTCGATACGGTATGGTAATGGGTGATCTAAGCAAGCCTGGTATGTGGATGGGTTGGATGTTATGGTGGTTTGCTTGCTTTAGATCTAAGGACCGGTTCATGCGAGAATAAGTCAGGACTACAGTGCCACCATGAGGCCAAGTATGGGTGCGGCGTAGCTGATTAATTAGGGCTTTGCTAGTGCTGTTTGGACCATTGTGGATGCTCGGGGAAGGGGTAGTCGGATTGGGTTTGTTGATGATTGGCGGGACTACCCTGGAATCCGAATGGCTCAAGAGGGGGCCCTTGGTTGAAGATGTGCTCAGTTGGAGGCATCGCCACCGGTGAAACCTCAGTGGGGTCTGAATAGGCTAGTAATCCCTTTGTAAAGGCTATTTTGTGATCTCTTGGCCATACACCAAAGGAAGTGTAATTGGTATAAGGGAGGTTCTTTAGTCGCCGACGGGTGATGAAATCACAAACACGTGGGTAAAGTGGTACAAACTCTGCAGAGTCTATTAAAACTATCATGATAGTCGTGCTCCCGGTTATGAGCGCCTGGATGACCTACATGATTAGAGGGAAATTGGGATTTGGGATGGTTATGGTTTGGTAATGGTTATGGTTGATATTATGATTATGGTTATGGGTTATGAGATGGAATTATGGTTTATGACATTGATTATTGGTATTGGTATGGTGATTTATGGACTGGTATCATGATGGTTACATGGTTTATGATGGGTTTATTTCACATAAATATGATTCATTGCTTTCCAAATGGTTTACTGTACTTTTCAGCACTTAGCCATTATTATTGTCGTCATTTGAATCAGCCACATGTCATACTTTCCACACTTGCTGAGTACGACATGTACTCACTCTTGCAATCCCCCCCAACAATTGCAGGTCAGAATTGTGAGTTTAATGGCGATAATGCGGAGTTCTAGGCCATGTCTACCGTCAGCTTTGCCTGTGGTGTTGCATGGAGTTGCGCTATTCCTTTTGCTTAGTTTGCATAGTTGCTTAATTAGTTTATTTCCGCTGCATTAGTTGAACTTGTCATTAATATTCATTAGAGCTTGTATTCGAGGATAATATGGTTTCTGTGATAAAATTTGATAATTAATCTTGTTCTGTGGTAATTTTCTGTATACTCTTTTGTGATTGCACTCGTGTATGTGTGTTGAACATCCTGGGCACACATATGCGTTAGCTTGGTTCATTTTTCTGTGGTAATAGATTGCTTTTAATGATAACTAACTAGTTCTAATAGCTTTTAACAAGTTTATAAAGGTTTGGAGTTGATTTGATCAAATTTTAGAATTAATTCGATGCTATTTAACCAGGAAAATCGGACTAGTCCGCACTTCGCAGAACTAGCAAACTAGGGTTTTCTTGATCGACGTAAATTTGGAGATTAGGGGTTGATTTCACATAAGGAAAATAGAATAGAAGGTATACCAGGTGTTTAGGACTCCAATGAATCAAGAAACTTAGAGGTAACACTTGGATCTTGGTGATCTAGGGTTGGTGATGAACTTGGAGGTGAATTGGTGATGAGGGACGAAACTTGGTGGAGATCTTGATCCTCTTTCGTTTGCTCCTCTTCTTCTTCTTGATTGGGATCTTGTCCTCCCTCCTTGATGGTGGCTCTCCACGAACTAGGGTTTGGGTGGGGTAGAAAAGTGGCAAATAAATGTCAAGCCAAGGGGTGGGGTTGTTTATATAGAGGTGGAGGCTAGGGTTAGATGGATTTCGAGTTTGAGAGGAGTAGAGGGCGGTTTAGAGTCCCACGTGGGATCTAAAAGAGTTACACGATGTTCCTAGGCCCACTTAATGTGAATCCCATGAAACAAGTCGTAAAACAAAAGATCAACTCGGAGTCGCGAAATATCGGACAAGTCCGAAAAGGACTGGACTATTCCGAAGATGTCCAGAGAGAAAATCGGACAAGTCTGGCCTAAAATTGGACAAGTCCGACTTTAGTCAGAGAGGAAATCGAAAAAGTCCGCTGGAACACTGGACTAGTCCGGAAAAGTCCAGGGACTTAGCAAATTTTCAAGGATTCTTGGAATATCGGACTAGTCCGCACAAAATCGGACAAGTCCGAAAGTTTCCAGAGGCAAAATCAGACTAGTCCGCAGCAAAAACGGACATGTCCGTTTTTAGTAAGAGAGAAATTGGACCAGTCCTTACTAAAATAGGACTAGTCCGCACTTTTCAGCATTTTAAGTGCGGTTTTGTTCCAAATCAGTTTTAAATGCTCCAAATTAATTTTAAACTCGTTCCTCGTTATGTGGGTTAGTGTTAAACATGTATATGAATGTATGTAGGGCATGATGCATGAAAATGAGGGTGTTACACGAAGGGTCCGGCGGGGAGGCAGCCAGGACAAAGCGTACGTGAAGCTATCAGAGTAGGCCCAACACTGCGTTGGGCCGCTTGTTATTCGTGGGCTGAAACTGCGTTGAGTCACTTTGTATTCTTGGGCCGAAACTGTGCTGGAACGCTTGGTGTTCGTCCCCATGTACGCGTGAGCCCATGTACCAAAATTTGGCGTCGTTAAAGGAGCTGTTTTTCGATAAAAGGAGAAATTTTTAATTTGACACGCGAAGGGCCCATCGTATGCGGGGAAAAATTATGCTTTAAAAGGATACGATTCCTTGGTGTTATCCCTGTCATGTCCGGCCATCATACGACCTTGTTCGTTCATGTGCACACATGTCACAGTCATGCAACTGCTTCATCCGGCTGTTCATGTGGACACATGTAACAAATGTGGAACGGTATGCACAGCCTTGGATATGCATACCGTATCCATAAATTCTTATCGTTATGACCACAAGTTACATTGTCTCAACCAAACACCACGTACAACAACAATGACTCAGTGGAATCGGGAACTGGCCAATTAAAATGGAAGTTAGCAATCTCGCGGTTCATAGATCGAAACGCGCGCCATCCTTTTTATTCTTCCTTTTTTCTATCCATAACCGTGAGACTGTTGAGTTCCATCTTCACCGGCACATATGTACGGTCCGGGTGTTCCCGTGTGTACCTTAACCCCCAGTCGTGCGTCCCTGGTGGTGGTTGGAAGACCCCTGCAGGTATGTTCTGATTCATGTCCTCTAACTACATATAGGTTTCCGATGACGCATGCGGTTCTGTAAGACCTATGTGTGCTGAATACATTGGCTTGTAGTGAATACACTTGCTTTGATGATAAAACTTTTGAATATCACCAAAACACCTTTTTATTAAGGTCCTGCTCGTCTTGTAAGCTCCGGCGGGAGCTTGGTTATTCTAGTTTTGGTAAGTTCCGGCACTAGGTTCTACTAGTTTTTGTTTGCTCTGGCAAGGTCCGGAACTTGACCGCAATGCTTCTGTTTTTCATTTGTAATATTTCGTACTTGCTTTACATCTTTGGAAAGGTTGCTTAGTATTGATTTTCTAAGTTTTTGGTGCATTTTGGTTGATATGGATGATATCGTATTACTGTGGTTTTGCAACATGCTTATCTGAGGTTCTCACGTAAGGTGTTGTGTTCGGAACTAACTTAAGTCAAGTCGAAGACTTGGGCTCGTATGGATTGGTTGTTTATTCATGTGCAGGTGTTGCTTGAGTTCAAGTCATGGCTGGTGACGGGATCCATTGGACTAGTCTCAGGGAGGAGATGAGGTCCAACAACCAAATTCAGGAGGAATTGTGGTTGAGCTGATCAAGAGGTTGCGCAGCATGATTGAATCAAGAACAATGCATGTGAAGGTATCATGGACGTCATTGGAAGATGTTTGCACGTGTGCAAGGAGTGCATGGACGTGGCTACATGGTTCCGAGACATGATGAAGATATGTGGACGTAAAGAGTTGGTCGGAAAGGTCCAACCGACTAGGTTATGGACTTAGGCTACGGCTGAGTCGGGTTTGACTCAAATATGGAAAGATTTGAGTTGGTTATGATAGGATTTCGTGCGGGTCACGAATTTGAGTTGTTTTAGGAATATGGGATATGTTCCTATGGTGTTTGGAAGTCTTAAGATTGCTTCTATCTGCGTATAGAAGAATCCTAAGCAGTTATAGAAAGTTACGATTCGTGAACAGAGTAGGATTAGGTTCCTGATTTGAGTTGAGTTGGCTTTCGAGCTGCTTATATAAGCAAGGGAGCCCAGAGATCATGGTGCACAACTTTGGGTCTGTTCGTCTTGTGTTCTATTGAATAAAATCGGTAGTTTTAAGGAACTTTTGTGCCTTGTTCGTCTGACTTGTTCCAGACAAGTTTTACTCGTCGAGTTTCTGGATAGCACTACCTTTCGTCGGTG
Source organism: Tuctoria greenei (assembly GCA_036927565.1). Taxonomy (NCBI): domain Eukaryota; kingdom Viridiplantae; phylum Streptophyta; class Magnoliopsida; order Poales; family Poaceae; genus Tuctoria; species Tuctoria greenei. Next base: position 179,561,283 of record JAYESD010000006.1, read on the forward strand.
GTTTTATCATAACTCGAGTTTTACAGATCCAATTGACGTGATTTTTTTGGGTTGTCTTCACAACTTTATTATCTATCATCTATCAAAATTTCACGGTCATTGGATTTGTTTTCTATGATCTACACAAGTTTCTTTGCAGCGTTCTAGAACTGTTTTTTTCTCGGGTAGAGTAGATTGACATTTGTTTGATCTTTCGATCATAACTTGAGTTTTTCTCGAAGGATTTGAGTGATTCTTGTTGTGTTGTCTTTGTGACTTGATTCTCTCTGATATATATCAATTTTATCACGGTGAAACATGTTTATATTAGTCTCACACACGATTTCTTTAACAGATCATTTTTCTGCCGAAGCGGTTGGGGTTTAATTGTTTCCGCTGCGTAAGATTTTTAAATCTACCATTCACCCTCCCTCTGGTAGCTTTTCACGTGCTCTTCGATCCTACAATTGGTATCAGAGCCACAGTTCTCTAATATTTGTGATTTGCACGTGTTTTTGACTAATCATCATGGAGAAGTACTCCGCCAAACCTTGTGTGTTTGCTGGTATTGATTTTCAGGTTTGGAAGGCACGCGTGGAGGCTCTCATCCAGGCACAAGGCATTGCAATATGGGAGAAGGTATACAAGCCTTACGAAGTTCCATCAAACGATCAAGTTACAGCTACAAATCTGAGAGATGTCGACAACAACAACAAGGCTCGGAACTTGATCATACAAGGATTAACACAAAGTTACTTCGACCGTGTTGCACACCTCCGATCTGCATACGATGTGTGGAAAGCACTTTGTGACTACCACGAAGGAACCAACACGATCAAAGAGGTAAGGTAAGACATGTTCAAGAAAGAATACATGCGCTTCGAGATGCAACCCGGTAAGTCTATTGATGACCTTTTTGCTCGCTATAATAAGATTCTCAGCAACTTGCGTAGTGTCAATGTTAATTTTTCATATGCTGAAAATGCTAGGCAATTGCTAAGTGCATTAGATATATCAATTTGGGAGATGAAAGTCACATCTATTCGTGAATCTACTGTCATGAGTTCACTTAATTTACATGTGCTATATTTCAAGTTAAAAACTCATGAAATTGACATAATCTCACGTAAGAACCCCAACAAGTCTATTGCTTTTGTTTCTCAATGTGACATGCCTAGCTCCGGTCAAACTTCATCTTGTGGTACACTTGCTTTGTTGTCCTCTCTAACCTTTGAACAGATTGAGGAGTTTCCAGAGGAGGAGCTAGCACTTCTCTCTACGAAGTTCTCAAAAGCATTGCAAAATGTGAGAACTAGAAGGAGAGGAAGCTCCAGACCTCAACGATGCTTCGAATGTGGTAAGACAGGACATTTTCGTTCGGATTGCCCTAACCTTTGAGGTCCTACTTCCCGGGATGAAAAGAAAACAAGAACGAAGCACTCCTCTGCAAAAGATACGAAGAAAAAGAAGGGATTTACAGGATGTCAATTGGTGAGCAGTTTTATCTCAACACTTTAGGAACTTGGCTCAAGCGACGTGGACATTGGAAGTGATGAAGATGAAGATGATTTGGAAAACTTGTGCTTCATGGCGGGCAAGTCAAGATCAAGTATGAAGGAGGCAGAACACAACAGCGACAATGAAGATGAGGGTGTTACACGAAGGGTCCGGCGGGGAGGCAGCCAGGACAAAGCGTACGTGAAGCTATCAGAGTAGGCCCAACACTGCGTTGGGCCGCTTGTTATTCGTGGGCTGAAACTGCGCTGAATCACTTTGTATTCTTGGGCCGAAATTGTGCTGGAACGCTTGGTGTTCGTCCCCATGTACGCGTGAGCCCATGTACCAAAATTTGGCGTCGTTAAAGGAGCTGTTTTTCGATAAAAGAAGAAATTTTTAATTTGACACGCGAAGGGCCCATCGTATGCGGGGAAAAATTATGCTTTAAAAGGATACGATTCCTTGGTGTTATCCCTGTCATGTCCGGCCATCATACGACCTTGTTCGTTCATGTGCACACATGTCACAGTCATGCAACTGCTTCATCGGTCCGTTCATGTGGACACATGTAACAAATGTGGAACGGTATGCACAGCCTTGGATATGCATACCGTATCCATAAATTCTTATCGTTATGACCACAAGTTACATTGTCTCAACCAAACACAACGTACAACAACAATGACTCAACCAAACACAACGTACAACAACAATGACTCAGTGGAATCGGGAACTGGCCAATTAAAATGGAAGTTAGCAATCTCGCGGTTCATAGATCGAAACGCGCGCCATCCTTTTTATTCTTCCTTTTTTCTATCCATAACCGTGAGACTGTTGAGTTCCATCTTCACCGGCACATATGTACGGTCCGGGTGTGCCCGTGTGTACCTTAACCCCCCGTCGTGCGTCCCCGGTGGTGGTTGGAAGACCCCTGCAGGTATGTTCTGATTCATGTCCTCTAACTACATATAGGTTTCCGATGACGCATGCGGTTCTGTAAGACCTATGTGTGCTGAATACATTGGCTTGTAGTGAATACACTTGCTTTGATGATAAAACTTTTGAATATCACCAAAACACCTTTTTATTAAGGTCCTGCTCGTCTTGTAAGCTCCGGCGGGAGCTTGGTTATTCTAGTTTTGGTAAGTTCCGGCACTAGGTTCTACTAGTTTTTGTTTGCTCTGGCAAGGTCCGGAACTTGACCGCAATGGTTCTGTTTTTCATTTGTAATATTTCGTACTTGCTTTACATCTTTGGAAAGGTTGCTTAGTATTGATTTCTAAGTTTTTGGTGCATTTTGGTTGATATGGATGATATCGTATTACTGTGGTTTTGCAACATGCTTATCTGAGGTTCTCACGTAAGGTGTTGTGTTCGGAACTAACTTAAGTCAAGTCGAGGACTTGGGCTCGTATGGATTGGTTGTTTATTCATGTGCAGGTGTTGCTTGAGTTCAAGTCATGGCTGGTGACGGGATCCATTGGACTAGTCTCAGGGAGGAGATGAGGTCCAACAACCAAATTCAGGAGGAATTGTGGTTGAGCTGATCAAGAGGTTGCGCAGCATGATTGAATCAAGAACAATGCATGTGAAGGTATCATGGACGTCATTGGAAGATGTTTGCACGTGTGCAAGGAGTGCATGGACGTGGCTACATGGTTCCGAGACATGATGAAGATATGTGGACGTAAAGAGTTGGTCGGAAAGGTCCAACCGACTAGGTTATGGACTTAGGCTACGGCTGAGTCGGGTTTGACTCAAATATGGAAAGATTTGAGTTGGTTATGATAGGATTTCGTGCGGGTCACGAATTTGAGTTGTTTTAGGAATATGGGATATGTTCCTATGGTGTTTGGAAGTCTTAAGATTGCTTCTATCTGCGTATAGAAGAATCCTAAGCAGTTATGGAAAGTTACGATTCGTGAACAGAGTAGGATTAGGTTCCTGATTTGAGTTGAGTTGGCTTTCGAGCTGCTTATATAAGCAAGGGAGCCCAGAGCTCGTGGTGCACAACTTTGGGTCTGTTCGTCTTGTGTTCTATTGAATAAAATCGTTAGTTTTAAGGAACTTTTGTGCCTTGTTCGTCTGACTTGTTCCAGACAAGTTTTACTCGTCGAGTTTCTGGATAGCACTACCTTTCGTCGGTGGTTTTATCATAACTCGAGTTTTACAGATCCAATTGACGTGATTTTTTTTGGGTTGTCTTCACAACTTGATTATCTATCATCTATCAAAATTTCACGGTCATTGGATTTGTTTTCTATGATCTACACAAGTTTCTTTGCAGCGTTCTAGAACTGTTTTTTTCTCGGGTAGAGTAGATTGACATTTGTTTGATCTTTCGATCATAACTTGAGTTTTTCTCGAAGGATTTGAGTGATTCTTGTTGTGTTGTCTTCGTGACTTGATTCTCTCTGATATATATCAATTTTATCACGGTGAAACATGTTTATATTAGTTTCACACACGATTTCTTTAACAGATCATTTTTCTGCCGAATCGGTTGGGGTTTAATTGTTTCCGCTGCGTAAGATTTTTAAATCTACCATTCACCCTCCCTCTGGTAGCTTTTCACGTGCTCTTCGATCCTACAATTGGTATCAGAGCCACAGTGCTCTAATATTTGTGATTTGCACGTGTTTTTGACTAATTATCATGGAGAAGTTCTCCGCCAAACCTTGTGTGTTTGCTGGTATTGATTTTCAGGTTTGGAAGGCACGCGTGGAGGCTCTCATCCAGGCACAAGGCATTGCAATATGGGAGAAGGTATACAAGCCTTACGAAGTTCCATCAAATGATCAAGTTACAGCTACAAATCTGAGAGATGTCGACAACAACAACAAGGCTCGGAACTTGATCATACAAGGATTAACACAAAGCGACTTCGACCGTGTTGCACACCTCCGATCTGCATACGATGTGTGGAAAGCACTTTGTGACTACCACGAAGGAACCAACACGATCAAAGAGGTAAGGTAAGACATGTTCAAGAAAGAATACATGCGCTTCGAGATGCAACCCGGTAAGTCTATTGATGACCTTTTTGCTCGCTATAATAAGATTCTCAGCAACTTGCGTAGTGTCAATGTTAATTTTTCATATGCTGAAAATGCTAGGCAATTGCTAAGTGCATTAGATATATCAATTTGGGAGATGAAAGTCACATCTATTCGTGAATCTACTGTCATGAGTTCACTTACTTTACATGTGCTATATTTCAAGTTAAAAACTCATGAAATTGACATAATCTCACGTAAGAACCCCAACAAGTCTATTGCTTTTGTTTCTCAATGTGACATGCCTAGCTCCGGTCAAACTTCATCTTGTGGTACACTTGCTTTGTTGTCCTCTCTAACCCTTGAACAGATTGAGGAGTTTCCAGAGGAGGAGCTAGCACTTCTCTCTACGAAGTTCTCAAAAGCATTGCAAAATGTGAGAACTAGAAGGAGAGGAAGCTCCAGACCTCAACGATGCTTCGAATGTGGTAAGACAGGACATTTTCGTTCGGATTGCCCTAACCTTTGAGGTCCTACTTCCCGGGATGAAAAGAAAACAAGAACGAAGCACTCCTCTGCAAAAGATACGAAGAAAAAAGAAGGGTTTTACAGGATGTCAATAGGTGAGCAGTTTTATCTCAACACTTTAGGAACTTGGCTCAAGCGACGTGGACATTGGAAGTGATGAAGATGAAGATGATTTGGCAAACTTGTGCTTCATGGCGGTCAAGTCAAGATCAAGTATGGAGGAGGCAGAACACAACAGCGACAATGAAGATGTATGTCCTATTTGCGAAGACATGTGTGATGCTATTTCTCGTGCCACTATTATTGTTAAGAAAAAGGACAAAAAGCTTCGTGACAATGCTGTTAAAATTGAGTCACTAGAATCTGAAATTAATTGTTTAAATCCTTGATTCCTAGTGATGATTCTTGTTCCTCATGTGACTTAATATATGAACAATTGTCCTCCCTAAGAAGTGCACATGCCTCCACACTTGATAAACTTGAACTTGAAATTGAAAAGAACAAAGAGCTTGCTGCACTTAATGATAAAAACTTGAAAGATGCTAGCTGTTCTACAATTGATTTGCATTGTTCTACTTGTGATGATCTTGATAAGAAACTACAGGATGCTATGAATGAAATTTCTATATTGAACAATGCTTTACATTCTCATGAAGTTAAATTTGTTCCAACTGCAAACTAAAAGGAAAAACGTCATGTGAAAATTGCCTTGATCTGTCCAATAAACTTGATGACATGCATAGGACATTGGATCGGTTTTGTAATGGGAATAAGAACCTAAATTTGTTGTTGTATTCTTCCAAGTCTTGCAATGATAAAACTGGTTTATGTTTTGATTCTCATGCTCATGCTAAGGCACATCCACCTAAAATTGTAAAGCCATTAGGAAGTGGTTTGATTCAAATAGTTCCTAAACAAAAAGAAGTGGTTTTCAAATCTGCAGGAGTATTGTCTCATTCGGGTTCAAATAAAAATGTTGCTTGCTCATCTAGACATGAACACAAAGTTAAATTTCATTGTACCTACTGTAGTAGAGATGGTCATGTCATAGATTTTTGTTATAGACTAGCTAAACAACAGAAAAGGGAGAGAATGGTTGCTAGATCTCATAACTTTCATGCAAAATTTGCTGCACATATTGAACCGAATGTACAACCTGCTGTTTTGAGCCAAAAACATTCAAAGTTTACCTCTGGACCTTCTGTTTTTGCCTCCGGAACTACTGATTTTTGTGCTACACAAGAAACACCTTATAGGTCAGTAGTTAAGAATAAAAAATCTCAATCTTTGACTCATAAACCTGTTGTTTTGTCTCAGCTTTCACGTGTTTTTCCTGCTGCACGTCGCATGACTCAGTACTGGATTCCTAAAAGCCTTTTGACTAACCCCAATATTGAGTCATCAACGTATTGTGCTTCTATGTAGGTTACACGTTTGAGGAAGGAGAACATTTGGATTGTGGATTCAGGTTGCTCCCGCCACATGACCGGTAACAAAGATTAGTTCTCCTCCCTCTCTTTTGTGTCATGTGTAGAGAATGTTACTTTTGCCGATAATTCTCCAACTCCTATAATTTCTAAGGGTTCAGTTAGAGTAAATGATCACTACACTTTGAAGGATGTGGCACTTGTCAAAAATTTGAAATACAACTTGCTTTCCGTTTCACAAATGCTAGATGAAAATCTGGAAATTATTTTAAATAAAAACTGCTGCAGAGTTGTAAGTTCAAATAGTGAGCTTATTTTTAACATGTCTCGGTTTGGAAGAGTTTTTAAAGCTGATTTTGATATGTCTTCCTCTAAGCATAGGTGTCTAGTTGCTAATAATTCAAAGGACCTATATTTTTGGCATCGTAGACTTGGTCATGTAGGCTTTCATCACCTAACGTGTGTTAGTGCTCTTGATCGCATACGTGGGCTGCCTAAGCTTAAAGGGGACAAAGAAATTGTGTGCTCTTCTTGTAGACATGCTAAGATGGTTGCAGGTTCACATACTCCTCTCACAATGATCATGACAATTGAACCATGTCAACTTTTGCATCTTGACACCGTAGGACCTTTATGTGTTCAATCCTTCGGGGGTAAATGCTATGCACTTGTGATTGTTGGTGATTATTCTAGATACTCTTGGGTTTACTTTATGGCGTCTAAGAATGAAGTTTTTAGTCACTTTAGAACTTTATTTCTTAGATTATCAATTGATTACCTAGGATCTTTAAAAGCAATTAGAAGTGATAACGGAACTGAATTTAAAAATCAATCTTTTGATCACTTTTGTGCTGAAAATGGAATAGATCATCAATTTTCTTCACCATATGTACCTCAACAAAACGGTGTTGTAGAAAGAAAGAACAGAACCTTAGTTGAGATGGCTAGGACTATGCTTGATGAATATCAAACTCCTAGGAAATTTTGGGCTGATGCGTTAGCAACCGCTTGTTATGTCTCATTCGTGTTTTCATGCGTGCTAAGCTAGGTAAAACACCATACGAGCTCCGATTTGGACATAGGCCTAGTGTTACACACTTTCGGGTCTTTGGTTGCAAATCCTTTGTTAAAAAACATGGTAATCTTGACAAATTTGAACCTAGATCCATTGATGGCATGTTTCTTGGTTATCCATCTCATACTAGTGGCTACCGTGTGCTTTTACTTGAAACTAACAAAATTGTGGAGACTTGTGAAGTGTCTTTTGATGAAGCTAGCCTAGGTACTAGCTCAAACATTGCAGGTCCAGATCCATATCCGCAAGGGGGGAGCATTTTCGTTAAAGATGAGGAAGAATTGGAGCTGCTGCACGAAAATTCAGCAGCTAAAGACTTTGGTTCAGCTCCGGATGTTAATTCTCAACCAGCACCGACAACCATCAATGCTGATTCAAATCATCCTCAAGTCACAAGCTCATCGATTTGTGATGAACATGAAGAAGAAGAAGCTTGTGAGACATCTGTTCCCCTACAGTTTTACAAAGATCATCCCCCACAATAGATAATTGGAAGCGTGCACAAACGAGTCACACGGTCCAGGTTTTGCGATCCAAACTATTATGCTCCTTCTACTTTTGTTGCTTCTTTTGAACCCGAAGATATATCACACGCACTCACTAATGAATCTTGGATTATTGCCATGTAAGAAGAGTTAGAAAATTTTGAAAGAAATAATGTTTGGAAACTTGTACCTCCACCTCAAGGTCACACTTTAGTTGGAACTAAATGGGTATTTAAAAATAAACAAAGTGAGGATGGGGTTGTGATTAGGAATAAGGCTAGGTTGGTTGCTCAAGGTTTCACTCAAATTGAAGGTCTAGATTTTGATGAAACTGTTGCTCCTGTTGCTAGATTAGAAGCCATAAGAATTTTGTTAGCTTTTGCTGCATATATTGGTTTTAAGCTATATCAAATGGATGTTAAAAATGATTTTCTTAATGGCTACATAGATGAGGAGGTTTATGTGAAACAACCATCGGGTTTTGAAAATCCAGATTTTCCTAATCATGTTTACAAACTGTCCAAAGCCTTGTACGGTCTCAAACAAGCCCCTAGAGCATGGTATGATAGGTTAAAAACATTCTTACTTGAAAAAGGGTTTACCATGGGCAAGGTTGATAAAACTCTTTTTGTGCTTAAGCATGGCAATGACTCATTATTCGTTCAAGTGTATATGGATGATATTATCTTTGGTTGTGCTTCTCATGATCTTGTGTCCAAGTTTTCAGCAATGATGAGTTCCGAATTTGAAATGAGTATGATGGGTGAACTCACTTACTTTTTGGGGCTGCAAATCAAGCAAACCAATGAGGGTACCTTTGTGCATCAAACGAAGTATAAAAAAGACCTCCTAATGCGCTTCAACATGGACAAAAGAAAGCCTCATCGGACACCAATGGGAACAGCAACAACACTTGGACTAGATGAAGATGGTGAACCCGTGGATCAAAAAGAATATAGAAGCATGATCGGATCATTTTCGTACCTCACGGCATCAAGACCAGACATACAATTCAGCGTATGTCTTTGTGCACGGTTTCAAGCCTCCCCATGTGCTTCACATCGTCAAGCCGTCAAAAGGATTCTTAGGTACTTACATGGAACTCAAGAATTTGGAATTTTTCTTACTTTGAAAGCTTTTTCGGATGCTGATTTTGGGGGTTGTAGGATTGATAGGAAAAGTACTTCCGGTGCTTGTCATTTTCTTGGTAAATCTCTTGTTGCTTGGTCCTCTAGAAAACAAAATTCAGTTGCACAATCCACAGCCGAATCTGAATATGTAGCTGCTTCTAGTGCTTGCTCACAAATTCTTTGGATTGTTCAAACACTTAAGGACTATGGGGTTGATCTAGATAGTGTTCTACTGTTCTGTGATAACACTAGTGCCATTTGCATTGCTAAAAACCCCATGCAACATTCTAGAACTAAGCACATTGACATTAGGTATCACTTCCTCCGATATAATGTTGAAAAAGGAAACATTGTGCTTCACCATGTAGATACCGAACAACAATTGGCTGACATTTTTACAAAACCTTTGGATTTCACTCGTTTTTGTTACATTCATAGTGAAATAGGGGTTATGCATCCTCATGGCTTAAATTGAGGGGGAGTTTTGAAACTTGGGAAGTCTATGTGTGAATCTGAAATTAAAATAATATGAGCATAGTATTTCATACATATATGACTTTGTGATTCCTTTTACATGCTGAAAGTTCCTACTACATTACTCGTGTTATACATTTTGTAGTTTTTGCCATGTCTAGTAATTGGAATAATTACTTACACTAAAACTGGTCATGGTCGAACTTTCTTGCTGTTTTGAACTTGTTACATGTTCACAAGTGCTTTTAATCATTAAGAATTAATCAAGTAATCAACTCACATGTTGAGTTTTTATGAACAAATATAAATTGAGAAAAGATCAAGATAATATGCATGCATCGCACTTCTTCTTTTGAGATGGCTTACCATTGCACTTAGATATGAACTTGGAAGAAGTTGTGTATGACTAAAACCATGTCCTTAAGCTTCTGATTGTCAAATAACATAGGCTTGGCTTGGTTGGTTAGAATAAGGCAAATGCGCATATAATCTCTTGCAAATATCATATGATCTAAATTTATGCTTTGAAAAAATAATAAAATGCAGCAACTAGTGCCATGCTTTCAGGTTTTGAAATAGTTAAGTTTGTGAGATCATGACTTGCTTAAATTGAAAATTACATTTGATCTCTAGCATGGCTTACACTACTTTATGTATCTCATTGATGTGATAATGTAAGGTACCTGATAGTATGACTTGGATGAGCTTTGTTTATATGTATATGTTATAATATGCTCATAACTAAAGTTGGAGAGATAATTTGTTTATATGACTTGCTGAATACATTGTCAAAGGGGGATAGATAAGCATGAAGAGAAAGAGAATATGTGCATAAGGATAGATAATAAAGGGGATAATTTTTTTTGGATTTTCTTCTCATTTTACTTCTGATTTACAAAAAGGGGAGAAACTGTCTTCAAAACTTTTAATGAGAATAAGCCAATGTTCGGATTTTAAATGGTGTTGCCAATGCATTCATCAAGGGGGAGATTGTAAGACCTATGTGTGCTGAATACATTGGCTTGTAGTGAATACACTTGCTTTGACGATAAAACTTTTGAATATCGCCAAAACACCTTTTTATTAAGGTCCTGCTAGTCTTGTAAGCTCCGGCGGGAGCTTGGTTATTCAAGTTTTGGTAAGTTCTGGTGCTAGGTTCTACTAGTTTTTGTTTGCTCTGGCAAGGTCCGAAACTTGACTGCAATGCTTCTGTTTTTCATTTGCAATGTTTCGTACTTGCTTTACATCTCTGGAAAGGTTGCGTAGTATTCATTTTCTAAGTTTTTGGTGCAGTTTGGTTGATATGGATGATATCGTGTTACTGTGGTTTTGCAACATGCTTATGTGAGGTTCTCACGTAAGGTGTTGTGTTCGGAACTAACATGAGTCAAGTCGAGGACTTGGGCCCGTATAGATTGGTTGTTTATTCATGTGCAGGTGTTGCTTGAGTTCAAGTCATGGCTGGTGACGGGATCCATTGGTCTAGTATCAGGGAGGAGATGAGGTTCCAACAACCAAATTCAAGAGGAATTGTGGTTGAGCTGATCAAGAGGTTGCGCAACATGATTGAATCAAGAAAATGCATGTGAAGGTATCATGGATGTCGTTGGAAGATGTTTGTACGTGTGCAAGGAGTGCATGGACGTGGCTACATGGTTCGGAGACGTGATGAAGAGATGTGGACGTAAAGAGTTGGTCGGAAAGGTCCAACCGACTAGGTTATGAACTTAGGCTACGGCTGAGTCGGGTTTGACTCAAATATGGAAAGATTTGAGTTAGTTATGATAGGATTTCATGTGGGTCACGAATTTGAGTTGTTTTAGGAATGTGTTATATGTTCCTAAGGTGTTTGGAAGTCTTAAGATTGCTTCTATCTGCGTATAGAAGAATCCTAAGCAGTTATGGAAAGTTATGATTCGTGAACAGAGTAGGATTAGGTTCCTGCTTTGAGTTGAGTTGGCTTTCGAGCTGGTTATATAAGCAAGGGAGCCCATAGCTCGTGGTTCACAACTTTGAGGCTGTTCCTCTTGTGTTCTATTGAATAAAATTCGTAGTTTGAAGGAACTTTTGTACCTTGTTTGTCTGACTTGTTCCAGACAAGTTTTACTCGTCGAGTTTCATGACAGCACTATCTTTCGTTGGTGGTTTTATCATAACTCGAGTTTTACAGATCCAATTGACGTGATTCTTTTTGGGTTGTCTTAACAACTTTATTATCTATCATATGTCAAAATTTCACGTTCATTGGATTTGTGGTCTATGATCTACACGAGTTTCTTTGCAGCATTCCAGAACTGTTTTTTCTCGGGTAGAGTAGATTGACCTTTGTTTGATCATTCGATCATAACTTGTGTTTTTCTCGACGGATTTGAGTGATTCTTGTTGTGTTTTCTTCGTGACTTGATTCTCTCTGATATCTATCAATTTTATCACGGTGAAACACGTTTAGATTAGTATCACACACGATTTCTTTAACAGATTGTTTTTCTACCGAAGGGGTTGGGGTTTAATTGTTTCCGCTGCGTAAGATTTTTAAATCTACCATTCACCCCCCCTCTGGTAGCTTTTCACGTGATATTCGATCCTACAGGTTCACCACCAAACAAACCAGCAAAGCCTCGGTGATGAGCGGCTTGCAAATTTCTTGATGACAAACTGGCTGCGGGGGCCTATCGTTTGGATGCAACTTTGGTGCTCCCATTTGTGTTTCCATGCGTACTACCGCTTATGTGTCATCATCTAATTGGTTGAAGTTAAATTAGACATTATGTTAGGTAAATGAAAGGGCCAATAAAATTATGACACTTAAGTAGGAGCATGCATGGAAGCATTGAATGGGAGTATACACGTCGTGTCCCTCCCGTTCTGTCCTCCCATGTGTCATCCCGCTGATGTGTCAAAATGTTATTGGTCCCTTTATTAATGCTTAGTTTAACTACCATACCTTCACAACAAATAAGATGATGACACCTCAGCGGGAGTGTCATCAAAAAACTATATATGGATGTGTCAGCAGGCCGCAGTCAGCGGGCCGCAGTCAGTTTTTCATCAAAAAACTTGCATGCCGCTCAACCTTTTTTGGCTTGCCTGGTGGTGAACCGCCTGCGTCATCAGAAACCTGGAGATGGAGTAAGAGGACTGGAACCATGGCATACCTGTAAGGCTCTTCCCAACAACCACAGGGGACAGGCGACGTACGGGGGGTTAAGGTACACCGGCACACTCGTATCGTACGTGTACCTGGCCAGCCATGTAGTTTCCTTCGAACCTCCGTCAGAAGAAAGCAGCATGCAAGTTTCATTCTTTATGGAGAATGTTTGTTGTGTATTCATCAGGGATCACAGATACACTTTATATAGGCTAGCTAGTGTAGTGTGAAACCAAAACAAAACCCTTTCGTACTACACAGATTCAAAAGCTAGCGTTAATGACTAAACGTAGGCCTATGCAGTCAAACAATGACGTTAGACCAACGCAGTCAACAATGACTGTTACATGTGTGTGAGCTTATCCTTTCTACTGTCTGGTGGTGAACCTGTGAAAGGATGACGAGCAGCGGCAGGTGAACACCATGCAGTGGTGGCTCAATGGAAAACGGTGGCAGCGGACGGCGACATACCTGGATGTTGGCGTAGTCGACCTCGCACATCTTCGGCGAGTCGTTCTCCTTCCAACGGAAGCCATGCAGGTGCTTCCACAGTCAGAACGCCGTTCATCTTCACCTCCACATATGTACGGTCTGGGTGTGCCGGTGTGTACCTTAACCCCTGTCGTGCGTCCCCAGTGGTGGTTGGAAGACCCCTGCAGGTATGTTCTGATTCCTGTCCTCTAATTACATCTAGGTTTCCGATGACACATGCGGTTCACCACCAGACAAACCAGCAAAGCCTCGGTGATGAGCGGCATGCAAATTTCTTGATGACAAACTGGCTGCAGGGGCCTCCCGTTCGGATGCAACTTCGGTGCTCCCGTTTGTGCTTCCATGCGTACTCCCGCTTATGTGTCATCATCTAATTGGTTGAAGTTAAATCAGGCATTATGTTAGGTAAATGAAAGGGCCAATAAAATCATGACACTTAAGTAGGAGCACACATGGAAGCACTGAATGGGAGTATACAAGCCGTGTCCCTCCCGTTCTGTCCTCCCATGCGTCATCCCGCCGATGTGTCAAAATGTTATTGGTCCCTTTATTAATGCTTAGTTTAACTACCATACCTTCACAACAAATAATATCATCACACGTCAGCGGGAGTGTCATCCAAAAACTAGAGATGGATGCGTCAGCAGGCCGCTGTCCGCGGGCCGTAGTAAGTTTTTCATCAAAAAACTTGCATGCCGCTCAACCTTTTTTGGTTTGCTTGGTGGTGAACCGCCTGCATCATCAGAAACCTAGAGATGGAGTAAGAGGACTGGAATCAGAGCATACCTGTAAGGCTCTTCCCAACAACCACCAGGGATGGACGACGTACGGGGGGTTAAGGTACACCGGCACACCCGTACTGTACGTGTACCCGACCAGTCGTGTAGTTTCCTTCGAACCTCCGGCAGAAGAAAGCGGCATGCAATTTTCATTCTGTATGGAGAATGTTTGTTGTGTATTCATCAGGGAACACAAATACACTTTATATAGGCTAGCTAGTGTAGTGTGAAACAAAAAAAAAAAACCTTTCGCACTACACAGATTCAAAAGCTAGCGTTAATGACTAAACGTATGCCTATGCAGTCAAACAATGACGTTAGACCAACGCAGTCAACAATGACTGTTACATGTGTGCGTGCTTATCCTTTGTACACTCTGGTGGTGAACCGCCTGCGTCATCAGAAGCCTATATTTAGTTGCAGGACAAGAATCGGAGCATACCTGCCTGGACCAGGATCGCCTGACGTAGCGACATTTTGCTGCATGCGTGCATTAAAGGCTGCATCCACCGTTTGCTTTGATCCGACGGTTGTACTTCTCAGCTATCCAACTAAGGGGTCCATTCAAATCATTTCTTAAACTCTTGCCTGCTTGCTTCAAATGAGAAAGATCTTACATGCATATAATGATGCATACTTCAAACATTTAAAAAAAACAAACTTCTATCACAACTTAACAATATTAAAAACACATTAACTATCTTATGTGGCATACCAATGTGTCGATGTCCAACTCAGAGTAAGGATGAAAGTGAAACGGTTTTTTGAAGTTGATGGACTAAATAATTGACCCATTTGAAATTTGAAGGACCAAACCTAGTTTTGATTGAAAGTTTGAGGATGAAGTTGAGTATTGCCAGCTTGATGAGCTCAAGCTCGAAACGTTTGAGTAAGCTCGTTTGTAAAGGTGCCTGTACGATACTTTAGCCGCTAGAGGTGCCAGGAGATCGCCCGTAGCGAGGCCTGCAAAGCAGTCTGTAAAATAGTATATAGTACTAACAGGTAGCGACGAGTGGAAAGAAAAGTGGAGACAATCAACAGAGAGAAAAGAAAAGAAAGGACGAGAAAAATGTTAGAAAAAGATAGGTAGAACTCCAATGTCCCACTGGCCCTATGCCCCTATATGCGGTATAATCATTACCACTACTCCTATACGCGACCAGAAGTTATTACCACTGCTTCAAGGGAAGTGTTGCAGACTAGATGTGCCAATTAGTTTATTTTGTGTTTATCGAGGATTATGTAACAGCTAATTCTATCGATTAACCATGACTGGAATGAAAAGTGGAGACAATGAACAGAGAGAAGGGAACACTGATTTCCTTCATTACAAACTACTGTATGATTGAATGTATTCATTTCCGAAAGGATCCATTTCTTTAAACTGTCCCGTGAGTTTCCTTTGATGCAAACGGGGCTAAACATAAGACGAGCGTGCATAGGGGAAACACAACAAGTGCAACATTCATCAGAGACGAGCGGGCATAGGGGAAACACATATACTAGTACAAGTCTATTTTATATATTCCCTTTGTTCTCTTTTAATTGGCGTTGGGAGAACTGGGGGTGCATCCAAATGGGAATGGAGGGAATATAACCCATATAGTACAACGCCAGATGGCAGAACAGGTCATGCTCGTGCTTAATCCTACAGTTCTCTGTACAGAAGACTCTCCACTCCTCCCACGTAGGCCTGCCGCAGCGGGCAGTTCCCTGGTTCCCCCCTATTGAGCAGTCCCAAGCGTCATCATCAATATTGGGCACTGCCTCCGGCAGCGCTTCTGGATGAGGCCTGCCCAGGAACCTCCAGGCGACATCATCGATACTATTCATGGCTGCATGCCGACACCGGGAGCACTCCTTGTTGGTCCACTTCATGGCGACGGACCCAGCCGCGTTGTAGCCGACGTGGGCCTCACCTTCGACCTACCGGATATACTCGAAGGCGTCGCAGTCCCCGCGGTCAGTATCATAGCGAAGCATGGCGAGGATGTAGGCCACCACCATGTGGCCGTTCGCGGCCGCCCGGGCAAAGAACTGGGTGCCCGGCTGCGCGTGACCGTGCAGGAAGACAAGGTCAAACCCGGTGACGTAGCACCAATGAGGGTTGCCGACGTTTGCCAGGCCCTCCACGAGGCGGTTGTAGCTTCAGTTAAACTTCTAGATGCTCTTCTGCTCCAGCGCCACGCACCTGCCCGCGATGCGATCCCGGCATGCCGCGTGCATGGCCTTGCAGGTGGCGCGTAGACTGGAGAGGTCGTCCATGGGCAGCGGGGAGGTTGCGGCGACCCACCCTGCGATCAGGACCGCAATATCGTGCGGCAAGGGGAACTCCATGGACTTCGAAGGGAACCAATGAGGGCGCGCGCGACAGAGACGAAGAGGAAGAGTACGCGTGGAGAAGAGGATGGCTTGTGTGTGTTGCGGAGAAGAGGATGGTGTGTCTTTATTACTACGTGCGGAGAAGATGATGAGACGCGCACAGTGATGGTTATGGCTCCTAAAGTGCACCGTTTGGAAGGCTACTTGCGAAACTGGGGTTACGGCTTCTAAAGTGCAGTTGTACGCTACTTTAGCCGCTGGAGTTGTCAGCAGACAGGAGATCGCCTGCAGCGGGGCGTGCAAAGCGGTCTATAAAAAGTACTCCTCCCTCCGCCCCAACTCAACTACATTTTTAGCTTTGGTCAAACTTACCTTTGACCAATAATTTCTTGCTTGGTCCTTATCCTGATCATCAAGGTCCTCCGCCTACTGCCCTAGATGACTTGGGGCAGAGTAGGGATGAAACGAACGGAATTGAGCTTATTACCTTTGACAACTTCTTATTCAAACTGGTGTCTGAATAAAATATTTAAAGAATTGAGCTTATTACTCCCTCCGTCTCTAAATACTTGTCGCTTTGTAGTTCAAAAATAAACTACAAAGCGATATTTACTACGGCCCCGTTTGGAACGTAGGAATCCAAATCACAGGAATTGGAAAAAACATAGGAATAGACAAAATGCAGGAACGAAGAAAGTGAGAAAACCACGGGAATCAAAATCAGAGGAATGGAGAATTCAAGATATTTGGAATGCAGGAATGAAAACATAGGAAAAATGTTAGAGCAACTATAAACAAAATTCTTTAGAATCTTAACTACCATTATTTGTAATACATAAACCAAAGTCATAACTTCTTGCCAAAATGAACTACCAGTTTGCTTCATAAACAACTTCATTCCTATGTTTCTAACATCAAAACGTCTATTGCATTGCAGTAGTTCAGAAATAATTATACCTTTATTTCAAAAAAAGAAATAATTATTCCATGCAAATCATTAGGTTAGTTAATTTGACTTTTAGCACCCTATATATTCCCTCCATAGCCAACCAGCAGACCATAAAGAACTTGGACTGGATTATTTCATTCCTCCATTTTACATAGGAAAGGAAGCCTTTCTACAAGAAAGGAAATATGATTCTGTGTTCCAAACACCTGTGACATCAGCACAATGTAGGAATGAATTCCTTTGAAGTTTCCTTTAAAAATCCTCTATTCCAAGGGACGGAGAGAGTACATGCCAGCTCATTAGACCCAACCTACTATTTGGAAAGTATTCAGTTATTGTTCGGAAATTTTCCATTAAAATACGGTATTCCGACAATTCGGTCAGAAATCAGTCTAAATCGTTTCCATTCCGTTTACCAAATTTCAATGTCCGATAAAAACGGTAATCAGATCAAAAATTTCGGACATTGTCAAAAATGATAATCGCATCGGAAATTTTCGAAAACGGCGTCGGACAGTTCAGGAATTTACCGTACCGTTTTCATCCCTAGGGCAGAATGATCCTGGTGACCAGAATGAAGTGTCGGATATATATTGTCCACAGTGCAGGGTTATTCAACACAAGCAATAGGTAGCGTATCCTAATCTTTCTCCTCATATATAGCGTGTTAACTAATTTTTTGACCCCAAATGATCTAGAAAAATTACTCCATATTTGATGATGTCATAAATTAATCGCTACTCAAAACAATGACGGTGCTCATCAAGCTCGCAAGCTCAACATCATTCATCATCAAAATACCTAATTATTTCGGATGAATTTCTGTTAAGGGGTGTGCATTCGGTCTACCCAATATTGTGGTTCGGGTATTTCGGTCTTTTTCAAAATTCGGTTTCTTGAAATCACTAGCCGAATTGTTGTAATAATATTAGGTACCCGAACATTTTGGGTACCAAAATTCCGGTTCGGTCTTCGGTCCCGCCCGATATATCCGAATTATACATTATATCCATGTCATGTTTGCACAAATTTAATATGATTGATAAATTTAACCCCATGAGGTCATTTATTATAAATTGACAAATGAAAAAAAAATAAACGTTTAAATCCAACAACTTCACACATCACAACTTGAAAATAAAATATCTAAATTTGAATTGTTCATAGTTTAGCACGCATAATTTAACCTATTATTTGATGGACCGACTATTCGGTTATTTCAGTTACCCGAGAGTGGTACCCGAACCCGACATTTATTTTTCAGTTATTTATATTTGCTACCCGAAAAGTATCTGATACCCGATATTTTGGTCTTTTCGGTTCCGGTCTTGGTTTTATCGGTTTTGGTTTTTCGGTCTTGGTTTATTTTCCCACCCCTAATATACGTAGTAGTAGTATATGGGATATACATGTTTCTCCTCCACGTTTTTTTGCAAAACTATTTAGTGATATATCCTATGTGCATATTACATATGTAAAACAAATGTAAAGTATAAAACTTTTTCAAAGGGAAGTCTTAGGTTTCGTCAATTTTGATCTGTTTTAACAATACAAGAATTGTACTTTTAGATTCACCACGAAAATATTTCCATAATATACAATCTAGTACTACATGTTATTGAAGTTAATAAATTCCATATAAATCGTTGGTCAAAGGTAATTAGTTCGACCAAAACAGAAATAGAGTTGAGTTGGGGCGGAGGAAGTATTATACGTTGTCGTTTGCCGCATAAGGTTTGGTCCTTCGTTCAAGCCATAGCCATTTGTACAGGCGGCTGATGCGACCGGGCGCACTGAGCTTACGTGCGTGCCAGTCATCGAGGCGCCTTAAATGCGCGCAGCGCATGCGCATCTTTGAATTCAATTGGATCCGCTCCGCATCCCATCACCACTACTGCGCACGTCGAGAGATGAACAGCCAGGCGGGTTCAAATCCTCTGCCGTACTGCAGGTGCAGTAGAGATGGCTGACATGAGGGCCCCACATGGTGTGGGACCCACATGTCAGCCACCTCTACTGCACCTGCAGTACTACAGAGGGTGAGCACCCCAGCCAGGCTGCTGCTACGCTATAAGATCACCTGGGCACGTCATCGTCTTCTCCGCACAACCACTCTTCCTCTCTTCCCAAAACCACGCCAAGAACACCATGGCTGACAAGACAACACCGCCGCCAAGCCCGCTGAAGGACGCCAACGGGAAGCGTCCCCGACCGGACTCCCCCCCAGACAAGGAGTGGGCTCCCTAGAAGATGGCGCGCGATGTATTTGACAATACATCGCGCTCCATGCATCGCCTTGGGCTTGGTCCCCTTCCAGAGTATGCTGCCATGCGGACCACGGGTCACTACGTCTTCGGCATGACGCACTTGGCCAGTCGCCTCGACGTCCTCTGGGAGACGCTGGCGAACGAGCTCGGCGTCGCCGGTCGCGACAACCTCGTGGCGGCGATGTCCAGGAAACTGGGCTTCCAGTCTCCGCCGCGGGAGCCACCCCCGCCCAGCCAGGAGCCCAAGGAGGAGGAGGAGAAGGAGAAGTAGGTGGAGCGAGGTGGAGGAGAAGTAGTTTTTTTCTTGTTCTTAGTTGTGTTGTTTATCTTTTCTTGTTTGTAGTTTGTGTTTTTCTTTTTTCCTGTTTGTAATGTATCGTCTTAAGGTAATGAACTTTATATTTCTATTCATTGGTGCGCAAAAATAGTTCTAATGTTGCTGTTCTAACGATAAAATAGTGGACTATTTATCTCTTTTATCTTTTAGAATGGAATATATTTCCACTTCCAACTCTACTGAGCTGGAGATCCTGAAAGTGACTATCACCTACTAGTTTATCTGACAGGACCGGCAGGGAGAAGCCCACTCTCTGTTCAAACCCAACACATATCCAACATAATGAGCAATCAAACAGCAAAGCACATAGTAAATAAAAAAACGCAACAACAGTTTCTGGAGTACGTATCAACTTTAGCCCAGATTAGATGCTCGTGGGCGTCATTGCAAAAGGGTGAAGACAAAAAAGACTTCATTCGGATGGCTTGCAAAAACAAACTAGAAGTCACGGTCATCGAAATTTTTGCCCGATTTGGATTGAGGCTTAGTTATAGACTTCCATAATAATAAAATGAATCAGGTATTTTACTTTCACAGGTGTGTCATAAAAATGTATCAGGTGTTTTATTTTCACTAGTGTGTCATAAAGTGTACGCCGGCCACGTATCCTGATCCAACCATACAAATTCAAATAAAGGAGGGTTGGAGCATCTCCAACCCCTTTGTTATTTTTCGTTTTCTATTCTTATAAATGACAAATATGCTATCCACATTTAGCATCTCATTCCATGAGCATCTCCAACCCGTTTGCTATATGATGCTAACGTCATATAATGAGATCATATAGCTAACGGGTTGGAGATGCTCATAGAATGAGATGCTAAATGTGGATAGCATATTTGCTATTCAAAAGAAAAGCTAACTAAAAATAGCAAACGGGTTGTAGATGCTCTTAGAAGATTGGTGGAAAATAATACGAACTTATAAGAAAAAGGAGAAGAAGAAAAAGGATGGTGCGCGTTTCGATACATGAATCGCGACACTGTTGACATCCATCTTCATTCGCCAGTTCCCGATTCCTCTGATCTCTCCAGCATGTATTCACACTAGCTACTCTCTGGTGACTAGACCCAGGGTATCCCGTGGCCCACCCGGCATATCCAGTGGGTGGGCTCCTAAGAAATGTTGTTGTTGTTGTACGTGGTGTTAGGTTGAGACAATGCAAGTTGTGGTCATAACGATAAGAATTAAAAATTAGAAAGAGTATATAAGATTCAAAAATCTTCATTACTCTCTTTACTCTGGGCTCGGGCCCGTCAAATTCGGAAACTCCTCCGCTCATATTGTAACTGCATCAGTTATATATCCAGGCCCGTTTCTAATTAAAATCCAAACTAAAGGTGTAGACAAAGGTTTTGCACAAGAGAGAGAGTTGCGCCGCACCGCCGCAGATGACAACCGTAGGGACGACAAGGAGAGAGACCTAATGGCGGGGACTCAGGTGTACAACGTGACGTTCGAGGAAGACGTGATCACCACCACCGTGACGTCCTCTGGCAAGGCCGTGGAGGACTGGCTCGACGAGGTCCTCTCCGTCCACCATCGGCGCCTTCACAAGCTCGTCGTCGGGCTCGACGTCGAGTGGCACCCTAGCTACTTTACCAACCAGAACCTCGTCGCCGTTCTGCAGCTCCGCGTCAGCCGCCGCTGCCTCATCTTCCAGGTCATCCACACTGACTACTTCCCCGACGAGCTGGAAATGATCCCGACTACTGCTTCGTCAGCGTCGGCGTGGAGGGTGATGCCGACAGACTTTGGAAGGACTGGCAGCTGAAGGTGGCCAAAACGGTGGACCTGGCTGAACTCACGACGGAGGAGATGGATCGCCCGAGCCTCCGCCGCACGGGGCTGAAGGACATCTCTCAACAAAAAAGAGAACACGTAACGTCAGCAAACATGATCGAGGTCTTTCATATGTATGTTAGACGTACATACGCTACATCCCAAACATGTATTCCAAGAATAGAATACTATTTCCTACCATGTATATATATTTCTATATTTATCATATTCTCTACCATGCATGTGTGTATGCTCTCAACTAATGAAGAATATTATCCTGTCATCAATAGAGATAACAAATTTGACACAAGGATGTTCCCTCGACGATACGAGGATACAATGTGGACTACCATCATCTAATAAGCACACAGCTCTCACTACGTACGTACGTGGTTCATCAAATTAATCGATCGCATGCTGCCATTATGTATCGCTGTACTCGTCTTTTGAAGAAACAATAGGCGTAGGCGCTAGCCGCTACGTGTTCTGATTTTAGGAACAAATGAACACACTTGTGAAAACACGTATGAAAGTGCATCTAGGACTCCCTTGTGGGTTTTGGATGATTTATGACAAGCAATTGGGATCCTAATCCTTTTGTTGAGATGAATGCAGGCAAATAATGAAAAATGAGCAAAATGCCAAAAAGAAGGGAAATGAGAAGCAAAGTGAATTTGAGCTCAAGGAGAAGAAAATAGTAGATTATTATGTATGGAGTGTGTTAAGGAAACACACCCAAGAGCTCAATCACTTTCAAGCACACACACACAATGCACAAAGTTATACAGGACCGGACTAGTCCGATATCAGTCGGACTAGTCCGATATCACTTTCTGCACTAGATCGGACAAGTCCAGTATCCACCGGACTAGTCCGATATCTTTCTGATCCACTTCGGACTAGTCCTCCCCAATGCGGACTAGTCCTCAACACAATGCACAAGTCACACAAAATCGGACAAGTCCGTTGTGATCCGGACTAGTCCGATATTCTTTTTGATCCACTTCGGACAAGTCCGGTGTCTACACAGACTAGTCCGATATACACACTGATCTAAATCGGACAAGTCCTCCTAGTGCGGACTTGTCATCCTAAACACTTAGGGTTTCATATATCCGGACAAGTCCGATGGCAATCGGACTAGTCCGAAGATTTCCAGTAGTGAAATCGGACAAGTCCGTTTTCAACCAGACTAGTCCGATATTCCTGGACACTTAGGGTTTGCTACACACAGCACACCGGACTAGTCCGGTGACCACCACAGACTAGTCTGATCTTTCTGAACCCTAACGGTCACTTTTAGAAACCCCATATAAATAGAGGTGCACGGCCCACTTTTACACTCTCTCGAACCCTAGCGCCGTCACACCTCCCAAGAGACTCAAAAACCACCCCTCTCAACGAAATTAAGTGCAAAATCGATCAATCTATTGAAGATCACTTCTAGATCATTGGAGAGACACTTGGCACACATCACTGAGCTCTTGGTTTGATTCTCTAACACACTCTTGCGTTTTAATTTGTAATTTTCGAGTGTGTTATTGGTGGCTTTTTAAGTTGTAATCAAGGGAGCTCTCAACGTGTGAGAATGCCCCTTCAACTTGGTTATTTACCCTTTGTGATTAGTGGAAGAGGATTGGCCTTCGTGGCGATCCGACGAGGGAAGGGTTGGAGAAGACCCGGTCCTTTTGTGGGCTCCTCAACGTGGACGTAGGTTGCCTTCGTGGTAGCCGAACCACGGGATAAATCGTGTGTCTTGTCCTTTTGCGTTATTCATCTTAATTGATCAACTTAATCTAGGGTTTGATTCACTTTGTTCAATTTGAGTTAAAATTGTTGAACAAGAGCCTTAATTGTAATAGAATTTGACATACAACTATTAAACTGTCATTCAAATTTATATTTCCGCTACAAACATTAATGAATCAATCAAATTGATTGAACTTGATCAACTTAGCCTGTGAAAACTGGACTAGTCCTCACTTTACCGGACTAGTCCGATATCTCTGGTATTGACTTTGTTGTTGAGTGTTACAGGAATCGAGAAAATTCAAAAAGGCCTATTCACCCCCCCTCTAGGCCTACATTCAATTGGTATCAGAGCTGGTTCTTTAAGAAAGAGTGCAACCACTCGAAGAGATCATGTCGAACATGAAGGGACTTCAGAAAATCAACAACCAGGAAGAAGTGAACAACGACAAGAACCAAAAGCTGGAAAAGTATCTCGAAGCAATTCAAGACTTCGATGATGATGACGAGGAGACGCTGGAGCTGAAAGCACTCCTCAGAAAGAAAGCACTTTCCAAAGGGAAAGCTAAAGTTGAAGAAAAGAAGAAGGGGAGTAGTCACACTGACTACTCCCGGTATCCTTTTAACTATGATCGTTTAAATTCAAACAACAGCCATTACCTATCTATTCCTCTTGGAAAAGCCCCACACTTCGATGGGAGTGATTACTCCATGTGGAGGCAAAATATGAAGATGCACTTGATTTCCCTTAACCCAAGTTTATGGCATGTTGTGTGCACAGGAATAGACATCCCAGATGACGACGAAGAGCTCACCCCAAGTCAAGAGCAAGCCATCCACAGAAACGCTCAAGCCGCAGCCGTAATCACCTCCTCTCTAAGTCGAGATGAATTCACAAAGGTGGACGGACTGGAGATTGCCAAGGAAATATGGGAAACACTACAAACAGCCCATGAAGGTGACCGGCATGTGCGGGAGGCGAAAATTGAAATGATCGAAGGCGAACTAGGAAGGTTCGCAATTGAGGAAGACGAGTCTCCCCAGGACATGTACAACCGATTGAAGACACTTGTAAACAAGGTTCGATCATATGGGAGCAAGAAGTGGAATGACCACGAGGTTGTAAAGCTCATCCTTATAGCCTTTATGCCTCGCAATGTCACACTATGCTCTATGATCAGAGAAAGTCCCGGGTACAAGAGGATGACTCCAGATGAATTGCTTGGCAAAATCATCAACTTTGCAATGATGGAGAAACAAGCCAAGCACGTCAAAGAAATAGCCGACCTCACATCGGCCAAGAAGAAGGGAGTTGCCTTAAAGTCCACACTCAAGCCTCTATCCAAAGAAGCAAGAGAAGCACAACTTGAGGAGGACAACGATTATGAAAGCAGTGAGCTGGATGAAGAGGATATGATTTTGTTCATGAAAAAGTTCAAAAGAATAATGAAGAAAAGACAAGGAACAAAATCAAGTGAAGGCAAGTACAAGGAGAGGACAAAGCCGAAGATGAGGCGGGCGTGCTATAATTGTGGTGAGTATAACCACTTTATAGTCGATTGCCCGTATGAGGACAACAAGAAGAAGAATAAAGAAGCCAAGCCTCAACCGAAGAAATTCTTCAAGAAGAAGAAACAAGCTGAACAAGCACACATTATAAAGGAGTGGGACTCAAATGATGAGTCCTCATCATCCGATGAAGAAGAGATGGCTAGCACAACCATTGAAAGCACGTACAAGAAACCCACACTCTTCCCCACGCTCGGTACAAAGAAGGGAAATGGCACTTGCCTCATGGCAAAGGAAGGTAAACGCAAGGTAAACATCAAAACTCCTTCCATGCATTCCTACTTAAGTAATGATGAACTGATGATGAAGATATGTTAATTGGATTAGATAGAAAAATTGCTGCTAAAATGAAATTTTTACTTGACCAACTTGTTGAGAAGGAATGGCTAATTGAACATCAAGAGGTCATGATTATCTCCCAAAAGGAGAAGTATGTCGAACTTGACAATCTTCTAGTTCTTGAAAAGGAGAAAAACAGCTCACTAGAGCTTGAGCTAGCTTCAAGCAAGAAAACTTGCTTGGAGTTAACCAACTCAAACGTTGCAATCAAGGATCAACTTGATGACCTGATCAAGGTTAACAAGATCCTTGAAGTGCATGTTGAGTCACTCAAGCTATGTGAATCTTCCTCCTCTTCAAGTCTACCTTCTCAACCCACTTCAACTAATCTTGTTCATATGTGCAAATGTGGTAAAATCAACACCAGTTTGAAGGAAAAGTCTACCTCCACAAAGGATAAAAATCCTACCCAATGTGGAATATTTGACAAGGAGAGGATCAACTATGCACGTAGTGCATACTTGGTCCAAAGACCTCCAAATGTCAAGTATGGCATTGGTTACTCTTATGATGGAAAGCAAAATGCTGGAAGTCATAAGAATAACAAGGGAAGGATTACCTTTGTGAAGGGAGGACCCTCACAACCTGGTAACTCGAAAATTAAGAACCTGAACTCTCATGAACACCGGACTAGTCCGGTTGTGGTCCGGACAAGACCGGTCATCCGGACAAGTCCGGTCACCCAGACTAGTCCGATCCATAAACAACAGCAACTTTTGTTCAAAACCTTTGATGCCTCTTATGTATTAATGAGAAACAATCTTGGTAAAGTTTATGCTTATTATGCTGGGCCACGCCATGGGAACACAAAATCCCATGTGTGGGTGCCCAAATGTATTGTAACTAACCTCCAAGGACCCAAGCAAGCTTGGGTACCTAAAACCAAGGCATAATTTGTTTCTGCAGGCATATTCCTCCGGTGGATCCAAATGGGTGCTAGACAGTGGATGCACCAACCACATGACCGGAGAAAGGAGGATGTTCGTGGAATATGAAGAAAACAAGGACCCAAACGAAGGCATCTACTTCGGAGATAATAGTCAACGAAGGGTGCTCGGTACCGGTAAAATAGCAATATCCTCTGAACACACTCTTTCTCATGTTTTACATGTTGAATCTTTAGATTATAACCTGCTGTCCATATCTCAATTATGTGACAAAGGTTATAATTGCTTGTTCACTAACGAGGGTGTGACCGTCTCAAGGAGGAGTGATGGTTCCGTTGCATTCAAGGGTATGTTGAAGGGAAAGCTTTACCTTGTTGACTTCAACAAGGATAAAGCCGAACTCGACACATGCTTGATTGCAAAAACCAACATGTGTTGGCTGTGGCATAGACGGCTAGCACATGTTGGTATGAGGAATCTTCAAAAACTCCTCAAGGGCGATCACATCCGAGGTTTGAAAGATGTTGTTTTTGAGAAAGACAGGCCTTGTAGCGCGTGCCAAGCTGGGAAGCAAGTTGGAGCACATCATCTCGCAAAGAACATCATGACTACGACAAGACCGCTCGAACTACTTCATATGGACTTGTTTGGTCCAACTGCTTACATAAGCATCGGCGGTAATAAATACGGTTTAGTCATTATTGATGATTTTTCCCGCTTCACTTGGGTGTTCTTTTTGCATGACAAGTCAGAAACATAAGGGACACTCAAGAAATTCTTCAAGCGAGCGCAAAACGAGTTCTCACTATCGATCAAGAGTATTCGGAGCGACAATGGCACGGAGTTCAAGAACATACAAGTGGAGGAGTACCTTGATGAGGAGGGAATCAAGCACGAATTTTCAGCACCATACTCTCCACAACAAAACGGAGTTGCCGAAAGGAAGAACTGAACGCTCATAGAGATGGCAAGAACAATGCTCGATGAATACAAGACTTCGGATCGATTTTGGGCGGAAGAAATTAACACCACTTGCCACGCCGCAAATCGACTCTACCTTCATCGACTACTCAAGAAGACTCCTTATGAGCTACTCACCGGTAACAAACCAAACATTTCATATTTTCGAGTTTTCAGCTCTCCATGTTATATCTTGAACAAGAAGCCCAGGACTTCAAAGTTCGCTTCGAAGTCCGATGAAGTTTTCTTGCTTGGTTATGATTCGAACACTTACGCCTATCTTGTTTTCAACAAGGCCTCCGGACTTGTTGAAGTGGCACGTGACGTAGTGTTCGATGAAACTAATGGCTCCCAAAAGGAGCAAGTTGATCAATGTGAATTAGGTAAAGAAGAAGCTCCTTATCAAGCATTGAAGAGAATGGCTCTAGGCGAAGTTCAACCACAAGAGTAATCGTCACAAATACAAGAGGAAAGTGAACCACAAGAGGAGATCAACAATCAAGGGGGAGCTTCGATACAAGATCAATCACAAGAATATGAAGATGATCAACAAATCAACGAGGGCAACCACTCAGGGGGAGAAGAAAATGATCACCAACACACAACTCTCAAAGTGCCACACCCAAGAGTACACCAATGCATTCAAAGGGATCACCCAATCGACAACATCATCGGTGACATCCAAAAGGGAGTCACCACTAGATCTCGTATAGCTAATTTTTGTGAGCATTACTCGTTTGTCTCCTTTTTGGAACCACGCAGGACTAAGGATGCATTGAAGGATCCGGACTGGGTGGTGGCAATGCAAGAAGAGTTGAACAACTTCAAGAGAAACGAGGTTTGGGAACTTGTGGCAAGACCCAATGCAAATATAGTGGGCACCAAGTGGGTCTTCCGCAACAAGCAAGACGAACACGGAGTGGTGACAAGAAACAAGGCACGACTTGTGGCCAAAGGTTACTCACAAGTCGAAGGTTTGGATTTCGATGAGACTTTTGCTCCAGTAGCTAGGCTTGAATCAATTAGAATATTACTTGCATATGCTACTCACCATGATTTCAAGCTGTATCAAATGGACGTGAAAAGCGCCTTCCTCAACGGACCGATAAAGGAAGAGGTGTACGTGGAGCAACCACCTGGGTTTGAAGACGAAGAGTTCCCCGACCACGTATATAAACTGCGTAAGGCTCTTTATGGCCTCAAACAAGCTCCTAGAGCTTGGTATGAGTGTCTTAGAGATTTCTTAATTGATAATGGTTTTCAAATTGGTAATGTAGATTATACATTATTCACAAAGAATCTAGATAATGATCTTTTTATTTGCCAAATCTATGTTGATGATATAATTTTTGGGTCAACTAACCAATCTTTCTATGAAGAATTTAGTAGAATTATGACAGACATGTTTGAAATGTCAATGATGGGAGAATTGAAGTACTTCTTGGGATTCCAAGTGCGGCAACAAAGG
Organism: Tuctoria greenei; assembly: GCA_036927565.1. Classification (NCBI taxonomy): domain Eukaryota; kingdom Viridiplantae; phylum Streptophyta; class Magnoliopsida; order Poales; family Poaceae; genus Tuctoria; species Tuctoria greenei. The sequence goes on from JAYESD010000006.1 coordinate 179,589,922, forward strand.
GAAGGAACATTCATAATCCAAACCAAGTACACGCAGGACATACTCAAGAAGTTTGGCATGGACAAGGCAAAGCCCATAAAGACTCCCGTGGCTACGAATGGCCACTTGGATCTCAATGAAGATGGACCGAGCGTCGACCAAAAGGTATATCGCTCCATGATTGGATCTTTACTCTACTTATGTGCATCTAGGCCAGATATTATGTTGAGTGTATGTTTGTGTGCAAGATTTCAAGCCAACCCTAAGGAATGTCACTTGACAGCCGTAAAAAGAATCTTGAGATATTTAGTTCATACACCCAACCTTGGTCTTTGGTACCCATAAGGCTCCAAATTCAATCTCATTGGTTACTCCGATGCAGATTATGTCGGGTGCAAAGTTGATAGAAAAAGCACCTGTGGCACATGCCAATTCCTAGGAAGATCTTTGGTTTCTTGGTCATCTAAGAAACAAAATTCCATGGCATTATCCACAGCCGAAGCGGAGTATGTTGCAGCCGGGAGTTGTTGTGCACAACTCCTTTGGATGCGACAAACTCTAAGGTATTACGGTTACAATATGAACTGTATTCCTCTCCTTTGTGATAACAAGAGTGCCATTAAAATAGCCCACAATCCAGTTGAGCACTCTAGGACTAAGCACATAGACATAAGACATCATTTCTTGAGAGACCATTCAATGAAAGGAGACATAACCATTCACCAAGCCACTTGATGAAAAGCGTTTTTGCGAACTCCGAAATGAGCTAAATATTCTTGATTCTCGGAGTGTGGCTTGAGAAGTTGCATACCTGTATGATTGCTTCAAAAATGTTGATTGAATTGTGAAAATCATCCCTCTCCATTTTTCTCTCGAAAAACTATGTCAATTATTAGATCTTGATGAATTTTGATCATTGTATGATTGTTGTATGCTTACTGGTCAAATTCATCAAGATTACTTGAATTGTTTTGCCTCTCCATTCTCTATTATTGAACCTTCAAATATATATGAATGGGCTATGCAATTCTTTCCTGGTGACCACGGACTAGTCCGTGGTTACCCGGACTAGTCCGCCCATGCAGACTAGTCCGCATAGTGCCGGTTAGGCCAGACTAGTCCGATAGACCACGGACTAGTCCGATATAGGTCTCTGGATGACTTCGGACTAGTCCGGTCATGTCCGGACTTGTCCGATTTTTCGTGTCCATAACCCTAGCCGCCACCAAACCCTAATCTCCTCCCCCCTCTCCTCCTCATCAAGCGGAGATCGAAGAAGATGAAGAAGATGACGAGAGGACAGACAGCGAAGAGTGAAGAACCTAGGACCTTCCTCTCTCTCTTTTTGGTGTCTTGATGCCAAAGGGGGAGATATTGAGGGGGAGTCAAGTCTTAGCTTTAGCTGTAATAGGATGCGAGGAGAGAGCCTTCTCTGTACTTTTATTTGTGATTGTAATAGTTTAACACTGTTTTCATATTAAGTTTGGTCTTGTGATGAATTGCTCAATTTATTTGCGAGTATGTGATGAAAACTGCATTTTTGCTCCTGGAATGTCATATGCACTTGGTATCAGTTGATTAATGTAAATTCTGTCATTCTCAATGTATTCATGCACTTAGTATGCATCCCACCATAAAGAATGCACATATGGATAATTCTCTTGTTGCTTGATGTATTTTTGAGTCATATGTGCATACTTTATGAAAATCTCTTTTTTTGCCTTATTTTGAAATCTCAATTGGTTGTCATCAATCACCAAAAAGGGGGAGATTGAAAGTGCATCTAGGACTCCCTTGTGGGTTTTGGATGATTTATGACAAGCAATTGGGATCCTAATCCATTTGTTGAGATGAATGCAGGCAAATAATGAAAAATGAGCAAAATGCCAAAAAGAAGGGAAATGAGAAGCAAAGTGAATTTGAGCTCAAGGGGAAGAAAATAGTAGATTATTATGTACGGAGTGTGTTAAGGAAACACACCCAAGAGCTCAATCACTTTCAAGCACACACACACAATGCACAAAGTTATACAGGACCGGACTAGTCCGATATCAGCCGGACTAGTCCGATATCACTTTCTGCACTAGATCGGACAAGTCCAGTATCCACCGGACTAGTCCGATATCTTTCTGATCCACTTCGGACTAGTCCTCCCCAATGCTGACTAGTCCTCAACACAATGCACAAGTCACACAAAATCGGACAAGTCCGTTGTGATCCGGACTAGTCCGATATTCTTTCTGATCCACTTCGGACAAGTCTGGTGTCTACACGGACTAGTCCGATATACACACTGATCTAAATCGGACAAGTCCTCCTAGTGCGGACTTGTCATCCTAAACACTTAGGGTTTCATATGTTCGGACAAGTCCGATGGCAATCGGACTAGTCCGAAGATTTCCAGTAGTGAAATCGGACAAGTCCGTTTTCAACCGGACTAGTCCGATATTCCTAGGCACTTAGGGTTTGCTACACACAGCACACCGGACTAGTCCGGTGACCACCACGGACTAGCCCGATCTTTCTAAAACCTAGCGGTCACTTTTAGAAACCCCATATAAATAGAGGTGCACGGCCCACTTTTACACTCTCTCGAACCCTAGCGCCGTCACACCTCCCAAGAGACTCAAAAACCACCTCTCTCCACGAAATTAAGTGCAAAATCGATCAATCTATTGAAGATCACTTCTAGATCATTGGAGAGACACTTGGCACACATCATTGAGCTCTTGGTTTGATTCTCTAACACACTCTTGCGTTTCAATTTGTAATTTTCGAGTGTGTTATTGGTGGCTTTGTAAGTTGTAATCAAGGGAGCTCTCAACGTGTGAGAACGCCCCTTCAACTTGGTTATTTACCCTTTGTGATTAGTGGAAGAGGATTGGCCTTCGTGGCGATCTGACGAGGGAAGGGTTGGAGAAGACCCGGTCCTTTTGTGGGCTCCTCAACGTGGACGTAGGTTGCCTTCGTGGTAGCCGAACCACGGGATAAATCGTGTGTCTTGTCCTTTTGCGTTCTTCATCTTAATTGATCAACTTAATCTAGGGTTTGATTCACTTTGTTCAATTTGAGTTAAAATTGTTGAACAAGAGCCTTAATTGTAATAGAATTTGACATACAACTATTAAACTGTCATTCAAATTTATATTTCCGCTGCAAACATTAATGAATCAATCAAATTGACTGAACTTGATCAACTTAGCCCGTGAAAACCGGACTAGTCCGCACTTTACCGGACTAGGCCGATATCTCTGGTATTGACTTTGTTGTTGAGTCTTACAGGAACCGAGAAAATTCAAAAAGGCCTATTCACCCCCCCTCTAGGCCTACATTCAACGTACGCCACATCCGATCCTCAACGTCACCCAATTAACATGTTCCTCAACAAGGGGGCACAAAAATCCTCAACACGTGACCAAACATGCTTGATCGCGAGTCACTTTCACATGCATTACATTCATGTCCACCATCATCCATGATCACGACAATTATCAGTTCGATATGGACTCTCGGTAGACAACGGTCGGATCCTTAAAAAAAGATATGGACTCTCGGTCGATTGCCACGTGTGTTCACATCAATCTCCGCACCTTTTTGTGTCAAATTAAAAAACTAGCCAATGGGACGTGTTGAGCCGTTGCGATAACCGACAGGAGGCGAACCGCGGTTTGGAGTAACTCTGACCGTCGATTCAAAAGCACAATTTTTGAAGCGTCCGATCATCTCCACTCACGCGCTTATACGACGACCCGCTATAAAGGCACACTTTCCTCTTCTTCTTCGTCGCACCTCTCGATCGATTTTAGCCTCCAAACTTCTCCTCTTGCTTCTCCACTGCACCACTGTCGACCACCTCTCTCTCTTTGTTCGCACCTCCGTCGCCGCACAAATGGGTAGCCCCGCACCGAAGCGCTCCAGGTCATCGATGTCCTTCGAACCTCCTTCTCTGTTTCCGTCGTCGCCAAGGCCGGTGGAACTGGAGGCGGCGCCCGCACCTCCTCCACTCCCGTCTCCGCCCGCGGCGCCCACACCTCTTCCGTCCGACTATGATGAGACTGTCCGCCTCATCGAGGAAAGCATTGACATACTTGATGGCAAGCTTAAGGAGGTCACTGGCAGCCTGTTCGCCGCTGACGTGCAACCAAAAGCACTCGACAAAATGGCACAGGATATATTTCACAATACATCTTACTCCTGTCACCGACTGGGACATGGTTTCCTTCCCCACCACGCCAGCATGGACTCCGCTAGCTAGTACATCTTCGGGTTAGGCTTTGTTGCCGCTCGTCTCAACTGCCTCTACGGGATGATCTGTGAGGAGGCCGGGGTGGGATTTCGCGAGCAACTCGTGAAGGCCATCAGCCGGAAGAAGTTTGATCTGGTGTTGGAGGATGCTCCGTCGGCGGTTGAGGGGGAGGCAGAGGCGCCGGCGGCGGATGCAGAGGCAGAGGCACCACCGGCGGAGGTGGAGGCGGCGGCAGAGGTCGAAAAGTCCTCCTCCGAGTAGAGTAGGATGAGTAGTAGTTTTTTCTTTTGTTTTCTATGTGTTTTTTCTTGTTTGTAATATATGTGTTGCTTTTATGTTAATGAAAAATTTCTTTTATTTTATGTTCATGAACAACGTGTCCTACAATACATGCACTAACGAAAAACTCCTGCTTTTATCGAAAAACATCGCATATGGAAAATTAACACATTAGTAATATTATACTGTATCTAAGAAATACTCCCTCATTATTCTTTTATTTGACGTTTGGGACAAAGCGTTGAACTAACATTAGTAGGACGTACGTAGTAGAAATATATTTCAAAAAATTAGGAAAATAAAAAGCTACACACTTAATTAATTTTATTTCTTTTCTCTTTACCAGCTGTCATTGTGCCCGCCCCACCACCCCCACCCACCGGCCTGGCCCTAGGCAGTAGCCCACAAATTTTCTGCAACCCTGCCGCACAGCATCGCGCGTGCGCCCCCACCTAGCACGCCGTCTGATCAAAATCGCATAATCGTGGGAGCGGGACACACGGGATTTCCATCCTTCGGTGTCCAGACAACAAACCCACCAGTGCGAAGCGAAGGATCTCAGCGGGATTTCCATGGGACGGCGTGCGGGGCGGGGGCGCACACGCGACGTTGTGCGGCAGGGCCGCAGAAAATTTATTTCCACCTGCCTGGGCCCAGAGCCGGGCCTGCCTTTAAGACCATCCGCAGTGGTTCACGGTAAAGCTTTAGTCTATGTTTGGGAACACAGTTTTTCAATACTAAAGTTTTGGAAACCACAATTTTTAAAAGGACATGGCAATACCAAAGTATTTCAACAACACAGTTTTGTAATATCACGATTTTGCAATACATAGGATCGTTTGGTTGACAAAAACTATTCTGTAAAAAATATCATAGTAATATCAAATACCACGGTATTGCTAATTGCTCTAAAACTCCAAAAATATTGTGTTCCCAAACACCATTATTGGTCTGCGAATCAGATGGTCTTATCTCTTAACCCCTTGGTGTGGAAATCGAATTCTCTGCGGCCCTTCCGCACAACATGACTTGGACAAATGGGACACCAACGCATCCCGACCCTGCGAAAGGATGACGAGCAGCGACAGGTGAACACCATGCAGCGGCGACGCAATGGAAAACAGTGGCAGCGGATGGTGATGTACCTGGATGTTGGCGTCATTGAGCTCGCACATCTTCCGTGAGTCGTTCACCTTCCAACGGATGCCATGCAGGTGCTTCCATAGCTGGAACGCCGCTTCTGGCGATGTGACATTGACAAAGCAGTAGCCCTTGTTGGCCTCGGACCTTGGCAAATGCAACAAACGAGGTTAAGTATCAATCAGTAAAAGACCGGAGCTTGATTAGTATAATCATATATTTCATTGCATAGGCGTGGTACTTGAAGTCAAATGGAACGTATATAAAATCGTATTCCGACTTGACGCGGCCCACTGCAATTTTCGCGTTCTCCTCGGTGTAGTGCTGATCAATAATGTTCATTACTTTTTGCCTCCTGTGGAAAATGATGTAAACCATCAGGTATTAAAGTATCAACAAATATGAGGGGGAGAATACCAATGTGTAGATTTAAAAGTATGTTGTGGATCATCATCTTCGTCAGACCAGAAGCAGGGTCGAAGCGGCGCCGTGGCCGCCGCGAACTCGAGTATGGATCGAGGAGAAGGCTCATCGCCAAAGGATCAAGGGGACGAAAGCTACATGGCCACTATGGGCGACGAGCCTTCCCTTTGATCCATTCTCGAGTCCGCATTCTCGGACCCGGCCCTAACTCCATCGTCGCCAATGGAGTCTGCCAGGGGCCTGGGGCGTCGGGGGCCAGGGGCGGCGAGGGTGCAGTGTGCCGGGGCCGGGGCCGGGGCTGGGGCGCCGCTGGGGCGGGCCGGCAGCGGGGGCGGCGGGCCAGGGGCGCAGGGGCAGCGGAGCCGAGGGCGAGCCGGCGGCGGGGGCGCAGGGGCAAATAAATTGGTAGTTCAACGTCTTACTGTTTGTGTGTGTATGTGTTAATGAATGCATGAATGTGTGGTGCGTTCATCGTCTTGTACTTTTTTCTTGTTTTTTCTGACGATCTTTCAACTATATATATATATATATATATATATATATATATATAGAGAGAGAGAGAGAGAGAGAGAGAGAGAGAGAAAACACTTAACGTCATGAAACATGATCGAGGTCTTTTGCTTGACAAACTGAAAAAAAACTGGAATATTGCATATACCTTGGGCCGGTGGGCCCTTTGCTTGTCAAAATTAAAAACTGGAACTGAAAAATTGAAACACCGCCAGACGGACCTACAAAGTATGTCAGGTGGGCCACTGCATACCCTGGACCCTTTGCATGTCAAGTTCAAAAACTGCCTGTGAAGCGACAACTTAGAGGAATCCAACAGTGGTTTGGATTAATTTGAAAGCGCGGTTTTTGAAGCGTCCGATCATCACGAGGACCCTCTATAGAGGCACACCCGTCCTCTTGTGTCTCTGCCACACCACTCCATCTCCATCGATCGTAGCCTCCAAAATTCTCTTCCTTCACCGCCACACCATCGCTGACCACCTCTCGCTCTTTCTCTGCACCTCCGTCACCGCACAAATGGGTAGCCCCGCACGAAGTGCTCCAGGCCGTCGACGTCCTCTAAACCTCCTCCTTCTCAGTTTCCGTCACAACCAATGCTGGTGGAACTGGAGGCGGCACCCGCACCTCCTCTGTTCCCTTCTCCGCCCACGGCACCCGCACCTCCTCATCTTATTTGGGTTCAGGAGACTGTCTGCCTCGTCGAATACCACTTTGATGAACTCGATCGGTGCCTGAAGGAGGCCACCGAGCACCTTTCCGCCACCACCGGGCGAGCAAAAAAGCTCGACATATTGGCGCGGGATGTATTTTTTGATACATCTCGCTCGTGTGACCGGCTGGGTCTTGGGAAACTTCCTATCTGCACCAGCATGGACACCGCCGGCCACTACTGCTTCGGGTTAGGGTTTGTGGCCGGTAGTCTCAACGTCCTCTACAAGATGATCGGGGAGATGGTTGGGGTGGAGGGCCGCCAGCATCTTCTGCAGACGGTCGCCCAGAAGCTTCGGACTCAATTGCCGGAGGAGGCGGCAGCAGCGGCGACAGCGGAGGAGGCGGCGGCGGCAGTGGCGAAGGAGGCGACGACGGCAGCAGCGGCGGAGGAGGAGGCGACAGCAGCGGAGGAGGAGGTGGAGGAGATCTCCTCCGACTCCGAGTAGAGTAGTATTTGTAGTTTTTCTTTTTCTTGTTTTCTATGTGCTTTCGTAGTTCTTGTTTGTAATATATGTGTTGTTTCTATTTTAATGATAAATGTATTTTCTGTTCATGAACAATGCGTCCTATGCAGTATTGAAAAACAACTCCTTTCTGAAAAAGGGGTGAGATAACTGTTGTTCAATGTCTAGCCAAGAATTTGTTGTGTTGCGACAATCGACGACTCTTGGTTGAAACTCTATTGAGATCGTGGTTGAGGCTGCGTTTCTCCTCTTTTGTGTTCTTTCACTCAATTTTTTGATTTGTAGTCGGCGCATGGGAAAATGTATTTTTAGTATGTAGTAGTATATACTACATGTTATCATTTCATTGTGATTAATATTACAAAATGCTGATTGTTTACCATCGTCCTTTCGTGGACTTGGCTGTATTTGCATATCGTTTGCATTAGCACATATACATTTTGTGATTTATATTTTTTCGTATTTTTTTGGAGTGTCCCACTAGCTAGCAGATTAGTACTTTTAGATTTTGATCTCCATGCATGGCAACAAAGATGAATTAAGAAGCGAGCAAGTTGTCCTAAGACGAAGTCTACCACTCTAGCTGCACGCACCATGTGCAGGAATCGACATGACATGAGATGTAATTAATCACGATTGGATGCGTGCACAAGGGCACGGGTTGCGTCAAATTCTCCACTCCCACGAAGATTTTATCGTTCTACTTGGCGCGCCACATTTGAGATTTTGACAATTCAATTTTCACTACCCGCGCCTCCAATTTCAGTCCCGCCTATTATTGTAACCCTATTTTAGCCATGATGAGTATAAATGGAAACACTGCCTCCGTTCCCGACACACCGCTGCCCCGCCCTTCCGGTGATCTTGCAGTACTCCAAATGTGTTGTCTCTCTGTCCTGTGTTCATAGTTATATTCCTATGAAATTCCCGTGTTTTCATTTCCCACAATTTTTACAATTTTTCCCCCATGGATCTCGTAGTGACGAATCAAAGCTCTTGGTGGTGATGAATCCTGGGTACAACGCCGGGCGACCAAGTTTGACGGGCTCTACAGAACCTCTTCGTCGCCGACACCTCCCTGCGACATCGCATCCCAAACTCCAGTTTTGTGCTAGGTAAACTACACTATCCATGCCGTCTTTTTATAGAGCTATATTTGCTTGGTTCTACATGATCCATGCAGTTTTGGCCTAGTTAAGTTATACACGATCCATCCTGATATACGAAGATTAAATAAATTAACAAAGAAGAAATGTGGTCTTCTGTTTCACGAATTTAGTTATATATATATATATATATATATATATATATATATATATATATATATATATACACTACATCTGTCCCTAAATTAATGTTGCTCTGACAGCTTATTACGGTACTGTATTTCTATTTCAATTCCTGGCCGGGAACGACAAATACTAAAAACCAGAGGTAGTAGTATGTAATTTCTGAATTTAGAAGTAAATGACGCACGGGTTATCTGATCAACCACTCCAAATGTTGTACTCTCATTCTTGTTTTACAAATTTGTATTCCTAAGATTTTTAGTTCCCATGGTTTCACTTTTTTCTTTCTTGTGGCTTTCTCGGATCGTACATTTTTTCTATTCTTTCTTTTCTAATTCCTCCGATAGTAAAAAACACTGCAGTTTATAGAAAGCACACCGTCCGATCCAAAACCTACGTCGGTCATGTAATCTGACGTTATCATTGTTATTTGGAATGACTACTTACAATGCTCTTTACATTAGGAACAAGACATCAAACCGTGATGTCGTCTACAAGCATTCATGGTGGCCAACAAGCACCTGGTATAACTATAAATGTGTTTACTATCAAAATTAAACAAATTTAGACAACATTAAATCGTTTGCATCGTACGCAAAGAATATTGCAGCACATGATGTTCAGGAACCCCGAGGTTCTTCACTCCGTGGTACTACTACAATGCATAAACCAACAATAGGTATAGATATACAAACAAGAAATACTCCTTCTACCCCAGCGTAATTTTACTTTTGGAGCTTAAAAAATGTCCCACTCCAACTCTATCCTTGGTAGTAGCTTCCAACTACCCATATCACATCACATTACTACCTGCCTCTCTACCGTGCCATTTGTTTTGGCAGAGCGTGTTAGTTTTTTACTCTACTCCTTTGGCATTGAATTTGGTGTATTTTGAGAGACTACGTTATGTCCTTTAGATGTATTGATGATGGGTGTATCATGATCATTTGCATTCTTTCCTAGGCTCTACTAATTGTTTTAGCATGCCTTGCGATTCTACTTTCTTATTAGTACATAGTCTTTATAGTTAACTGTTCATCAGCCTGTGTCATGGCGTGATTTTTTTATGCCTCCACGCTGTGCTCTCTCGCTACCGGCCACTTCGGCCGGCACCGGCGCCCACACCCACGCCCTGCTGCTGGTCACTTCAGTGTCCTCCCCGACGCATCTCCCTCTCCCATCGCCACGTCCCATCCTTCACGTGCCATGATTACCCCACCACCCGCAAATCCCTTGCCATTACTCGCCCTGACACCAATCCTCCTCGAGAGTTTCAGCGAGAGCGAACCCTCGCTTTGTTGAGTGTCGCAAGCTGGCACTATGCAGTACTGCACCTGCAGTAGCCGCCACTGACAAGTAGACCCGATGTATCATGGGCCCACATGTCAGTGGCAGCTAATGCAAGTGCAGTACTGCGGAGGATTTCAATCCCGCAAGCTGCCTGCCTTATCTGTCTTGCATTCGCCACCTGCTACCACTGGCGTTCATTACTTGCCCTACAACTAATAATTCTCTTCGAGACGCGCTCCGGCTAATGTCAGTCAGACCAAACCGGCGAACCCTATCTTTGTCTAGTCTAGCGTTGCCAGCTGCATGCCCCCTCACAGTCTTGCCTGCTTCACTCATGGACTGAAAATCCTCTGCAGTGCTACGAGTGCATACCGCCACTGACATGTGTACTTGATGGCTCATTTTAGGGTATGAACAGCAACAAAGAAGTCAATAATGTAACCCTCCCCCCCCCATCAAAATAGTTGTCGTTAGGATAGTCCTAACTACTGTAGTAGTTCATTTTTAATTCATTTGTTGGCGACAATTAATATAAATTAGGAGGGAGTACTACAGAACAAAATGGTGCTAGCACGACGCGGTCGTCCCATGCTCTTATTTGCCACACTCGTCCTTAAGATGGTATGAACATCAGACTTTTCTTCTTTTCATACTATTTGTACATGATACTAAACTTGTTCAGGCGGTAATTTGCTTTAATCGTTTACCGTCCGAATCAATGTAACAGAAGGAAGGAAGCTTGGAAGAAGTGTGGCTAAAGGACTTAAGGTTGCCAGGATACGCTATGCATCCCAAGTTAGTAGAACGGAGCATGTGAAGCTACCAATTCAGTTCTCTGCTAGGTTGGGTGCTGTGGTTGGTATTAATCAGTAGCACTTTGTCGATGATGTGGTTATGTTTACAAAAATACATGCATCCCTCAGTGGTGCAGGAAGTGGGCAGAGGTTGGCCATAGTAACAAGAGAGATATAGGACGAGACATTCTGGTTAGTGTTGTCACACCCCCACACAAGTATTTTTTTCTTCCAATCTCCATCCTGTACGTTTACGGCAACTTGTTATACAATGTACATGATTCCTGAGACATGGAGGACACTCCGGAGAGCGCAAGAAAAATTTTGAAAATTTCTAGTGAGCGCTACAAGGGGTGGCGCTCGACTTTGCATGCCACCTATAAGAGTTATTCTACAGATGAAGAACGTATACGAAACCAGCCTGCTGACGTAACGACGCCTGAGTGGTTGCACCTAATAGAATATTTTGGGTCTGAGTGATTCAAGGTCAGCTAACTTTTTAATAGCTTCGCATCATACAAAAAATGTTTCATTTACTTTCATTCGTGGGATTTATTCTTAAAATTATTGCAGTCAATAAGCAGGACCAATTCTCAAAATCCAAGCAGACAAAAGGCGTGTCACTTGCTTGACTCCAAATCCTACGCCCAACTTAGTTACGAGAAGGTATAAAAAATAAATCACGCTTTTACTTTGTGCTGCAAATATTATGTATACCAACATGTTGAAGTTTACTTGTATTTTATGTAGCGAGACCCAGAGACTGGAGAAGAACCCGATGACATACAACTGTGGGAGGCAAGCCATTTTTTGAACGGTAACTGGACAAACAAGCTGGTGGAAGCTGTACATATGAGTAACACTTCAAACAATCCCCAATTAAATAAATATTTGCAAATTACCTGTGACTTTTCTTTTCGTATATATATCCAGGCACGTACCCAAGTGGACGACATGGAAGCTGAGCAAGGAGGCCCAATTCCAAATGAGGAGAGAAACCACATCTTCCAGCATTGTTATAGATCCTCAATCGGTTGTGCAGGATCACAGGTTCGGGGTCGTGGTTATATGGCTAACCCAACTGGTCCTGGTGAACGTATGCGTATCCAGATGTATGAACACCTCAACGACCAAGTTTGAAACTTAGAAGTTGGAAATGCAGGCCTCAATGAAATAGTGCAGGACTTGGAAGGAAGAAATGATAGCTTAAACACCTAGATGGACTGCATAAACCAGAAGAATGAGGAGTTAATCGTTCACGTCCAAGACTTACAAGGTCAGATAGCAGCTGATCGTGAACAGACAGCTAAGCAATTGCAGGACATGCACACCCCAGTGGCTGAAATGCACAAAATGATGATGGCGACCACTCCACAGAAGGTCCAACAAATAAGGAACCGCCAAAAGCCACCTGCTCCAACAATTACTCCCGGTCAGCTTAGGAAAACTCTTAGCATGCAAACACGTCGCTTAAGTAATCCTTGAGTGTTGTTATGCGTGTTGTAATATCAATTGATGGATGTTTATTGTTAAACTCGTGATTCTGTTGCCACTAATTTTCAAACCTGGTGAATTCGGGTTCTACTGCCGTTAATTATAAAACGTGGCATTACGAATTTCTTGTCACGAATGATAAATTGTTGCAATAGGAAGCTATTGCCAATACGGATGATAAAACGTGGCAATAGAATGACAAAACGTTGCAGTATAAACAGTTGGCAACGACTCAAAAAAAAAACAATGCATTAAAACACTATTGCCATAGATAAGAAATAATTGCAATACCAAACTATTCGCCACGGATGCGAAATCGTTGCGGTACCATATACTAGTTCCAACGGATCTAAAATCGTTGCAATACGGTACTATACGCCACGTTTGTGGACTTGTTCAATACCCAACTATTCGTCACGGATACGAAATCGTTGCAGTACCAGACTAGTTCCCACGGATCTGAAATCATTGCAATACGGTACTATTCGCCACGTTTGTTGACTCGTTGCACTAACCTACTATTTGCCACAGACGTTAAACTGTCGCAGTATCATACTATTTGCCACAGCTGTGACATCGTTGCAGTACCGTACTATTTGTCATGAATGTGAAATTGTTGCAATACCATGATCTTCGTTGCAATATGGTAAATCGTCGCTACACCATAACTCGTTGCAATATGTTACTATTTGCCACTACTGTGAAAATCGTTGAATACTGTAGTATTTGCCACGAATGTGAAAGTCGTTGCAATCACGTACTATTACCACGAACGCAAAATCATTGCAATACAATGCTATTCGTTGCAATACATTAAATCGTCGCAATACGGTGAACCATCGCAATAATATACTATTTGCCACGAATGTGAAATAATTACAATACCGTACTATTGTCATGCCTGCAAAATCATTGCAATACAATGCTATTCGTTGCAATACGTTAAAAATCGTCGCAATACACTAAACCGTTGCAATAACATACTATTTGCCACGAATGTGAAATCGTTACAATACCGTACTATTGTCACGCCTGTGAAATCGTTGCAGCCACATACAATTACCACGAATGTGAAATCGTTGCAATACCATGCTGTTTGTTGCAATACGTTAAATCATCGCAATACGCTAAATCGTTGTAACAACATACCATTTGCAACGAATATGAAATTGTTGCAATATTGTACTATTTGCCACGATCGTGAACCCGTTGCAATACCGTACAATTCATTGCGATACGTTAAATCGTCGCAATACATGAAAACATTGCAATAGCGTCCTATTTTCCACCGATGTAAAATCGTTGCAATACCATACAATTCGCCACGGATGCCAAGGTGTCGCAAATTACCTATCACCGCTGGAATTATTACGATGATTCGTAAAAACTATCGCCACACTCTTTTTCATTGCAACAGCGACCTATTGCGACGAAAAACAACCTATTGCGACGAATTTTTTCGTTGCGATAAACCGGAATCCTTGCAGTGAAAATTGATGATCTATTCCATTTTCAGCACAAAAGTGATCAAAAGATTGATTTTTAAATTAAGTTCCGTTATCACTTCTAATTGCTTTTAAAGATCCTGGGTGGTCAATTGATAATCTAAGAAATAAAGTTCTAAAGTGACCAAAAGCTTCATTCTTAGACGCCATAAAGTAAATCCAAGAGTATCTAGAATAATCATCAACAATAACAATAACATACCATTTACCCCCGAAGGATTGAACACGTGAAGGTCCTACGGTGTCAAGGTGCAAAAGTTGACTCGGTTCAGTTGTCATGATCATTGTGAGAGGAGTATGTGAACATGCAACCATCTTAGCATGTATACAAGAAGAGCACACAATTTCTTTATCCCCTTTAAGCTTAGACAGCCCATGTATGCGATCAAGAGCACTAACACGCATTAGGTGATCAAAGCCTACATGACCAAGTCTACGATGCCAAAAATATAAGTCCTTTGAATCATTAGCAACTAGAAACCTATGCTTAGAGGATGACATATCAAAATCAGCTTTAAAAACTCTTCCAAACCTAGACATGTTAAAAAAAAAGATCACTATTTGAACCTACAAGTTTGCAGCAGTTTTTATTGAAAATAATTTCCAGATTTTCATCTAGCAATTGTGAAACAGAAAGCAAGTTGTATTTCAAATTTTTGACAAGTGCCACATCCTTCAAAGTGTAGTGATCATTTACTTTAACCGAAACCTTAGCAATTATAGGAGTTGAATAATTATCGGCAAAGGAAACATTCTCTACTCGTGACACAAAAGAGAGGGAGGAGAACCATTCATGTGGCGTGAGCAACCTGAATCCACAATCCAAATGTTCTCCTTCCTCAAGCATGTAACCTACATAGAAGAACAATACATCGATGACTCAATACTGGGGTTAGTCAAAAGGCATTTAGGTATCCAGTACTAAGTCACACGACGTGCAGCAGAAAAAACACGTGAAAGCTGAGATAAAACGGCAGGTTTATGAGTCATAGTTTGAGGTTTTTTATTCTTAACTACTGACCTATAAGGTGTTACTTGTGTAGCACAAAAATCAGTAGCTCTGGAGGCAAAAACATAGGTCCGGAGGTAAACTTTAAATGTTTTTGACTCATAACAGCAGGTTGCATGTTCCTGGCATTCGGTTTAATATGTGCAGCAAATTTTGCATGAAAGTTATGAAATCTAGCAATCATTCTTCCCTTTTTCTGTTGTTTAGCTTGTCTATAACAAAAATCTATGACATAACCATCTCTACCACAGTAGATACAATGAAATTTAACTTTGTGTTCATGTCTAGATGAGCAAGCAATATTTTTATTTGAAACCGAATGAGACAACACTCCTGCAGATTTAAAACCCACTTCTTTTTGTTTAGGAACTGTTTGAATCAAACCACTTCCTAACGACTTTACAATTTTAGGTGGTTGTGCCTTAGCATGAGCATGAGAATCAAAACCTAAACCAGTTTTATCATTGCAAGACTTGGAAGAATTCAGTAGCAAGTTTAGGTTCTTATTCCCATTACAAAACCGATCTAATGTCCTATGCATGTTATCAAGTTTATTGGACAGATTAAGACAATTTTTACATGAAGTTTTTCCTTTTATTTTGCAATTGGAACAATATTTAACTTCATGAGAACGTAAAACATTATTCAATATTGAAATTTCATTCATAGCATCTTTTAGTTTCTTTTCAAGATTATCACAACTAGAACAATGCAAATCAATTGTAGAACAAGAAGCATCTTTTAAGTTTCCAATGTCAAGTGCAGCAAGCTTTTTGTTCTTTTCAATTTCAAGTTCAAGTCTATCTAGAGTAGAGGAATGTGCAGTTCTTAATGTGGACAATTGTTCATAGATTAAATCACACGAGGGACAAAAATCATCACTAGGAATCAAGGTTTTCAAATGGTTGATTTCAGATTCTAGTGATTCAATTTTAGAAGCATTATCCCTAAGATTTTTGTCCTTTTTCTTAACAATAGTAGTTGCACGAGAAATTGCATCACACATTTCATTACAGGTAGAACATACCTCATTCTCGTCACTGTTGTGTTCTGCATCCTCCTGGCTTGATCTTGATCTTGTTTTGCCCGACATGAAGCATTAGTTGGCCAAATCATCTTCATCTTCGTCACTTCCAATGTCCACATCGCTTGAGCAAAGTTCCTGGAGTGCGGAGATAAAACTGTTCACCAGTTGGCGACCTTTAAAGCCCTTCTTTTTCTTCTTATCATTTGTTGAGGAGTGCTTCGTCCTTGATTGTTTTTCTTCTCGGGAAGTAGAACCTAAAAGGTTAGGGCATTCTGTACGAAAGTGTCCTGTCTTACCACATTCGAAGCATCGTTGGGGTCCGGATCTTACTCTCCTTCTAGTTCTCACATTTTGCAATGCTTTTGAGAACCTAGTAGAGAGAAGTGCTAGCTCCTCCTCTGGAAATTCCTCGATCTGCTCCAGGGTTAGTGAGGACAACAAAATAAGAGTATTGCTAGATGATGATTGGCCGGAGCTAGGCATATCACGTTGTGAGACAAATGCAATAGACTTATTTGGGTTCTTACGTGATAAGATGTCGATTTCATTAGTTTTGAGTTTGATGAGTAGGTTTAGGCCCGATCTTCCGAAAGGTATGTCGATTGGGGTGGAGAACTCGACGTTGATGATCCGCGGCACTCGAGCGGTTCGGGTACCCCTGCAATCACTACACCACGGCTCCGTTGGTTATCAACCGTGCTGCAGATGCTTGACCTCGCAATGAAATCTCATCCCTACAAGTGCAGCCGAGAACACGTGCAAGAACGTCGAAGACACGATCAGGAAATCTTGAAGTTGGGGTCTCACAAACCGTAGAACGGCGATATTATTGATCTAACCAAAACCCACCGAATATGACCGGCGGCTGCAGTATTTATAGGCTAGGGTTCGACCAAAACACGATTAGACGCATCCCTAATGGACTCTTACGGGATACAAGGCCCAAAGGCCCGATTCGGTGGCGCAGCTCCGGACAGAAATCTTGACTCGAATTGTTTCGATGATTCCCGATGACTCTGGAGGAATTTTGATGTGATACAAGAACCATTGGAAATTTTATCCTCTCTTCTTACCGTGCATATGTAGAACGTCAAAAACGGAGTCTGTATGCCTCCTGGGCGTCCGTTTTAAGGTGGACTGCTCCTGGACTCCAAGTTGTACTCGAGTCCGAGTTGTAAACTGTTTCCATCAACTTGTGGACGTCCCAACTGGTTCTCCACACTCCCAAGGCCTCTTTCCTTCACTTGTTGATCTTCTCCATTATTCCTAATAACAATTAAATCATCACATAGCAATCCATTCTCAAACTCACATGCAAAAGAAGTTAGGAATGAATTAACCTGCTGATTTAATAACCGTGCTCGTGCTCTTGTGATTGGTCCTTGCAGTTCAATGTGCGTCTCCGCTGTTGTGATGTCCTCATCATCCTCCCCCTCTTGAATTGGAGTCGTCCTCGACTCAAGTTTATCTTCTTCTCCCAAGTACGGTTGCAAATCTGAAATGTTAAATGTAGGACTAACCCCAAAATCGGGAGGCAATTCAAGCTTATATGCATTATCATTAATCTTTTCAACGATCTTAAAATTACCAGCAGCTCGTGGCATAAGTTTAGATTTTCTCAAGTCAGGAAATCGCTCTTTTCTCAAATGTAACCACACCAAATCACCTGGTTCAAGTTTTACTTCTTTTCTACCTTTACTACCTGCAATTCTATACTTCTCATTCATCATTTCAATGTTTTTCTTTGTAGTTTCATGCATTTTAAGAATGAATTCAGATCGTTGTGTAGCATCCAAATTTATAGTTTCAGAAGGAGGCAAAGATAGTAAATCAACAGGAGCACGGGGATTGAAACCATACACTACCTGGAATGGACTTACCTTTGTCGTGGAGTGAACGGATCTGTTGTAAGCAAATTCTATATGTGGTAAACACTCCTCCCACAACTTCAAATTTGTTTTCAAGACAGCCCGCAACATAGTGTATAAAGTACGATTAACTACCTTGGTCTGTCCATCCGTTTGTGGGTGACATGTAGTTGAAAACAGCAACTTGGTTCCCAATTTATACCACAAAGTTCTCCAAAAATGACTTAAAAATTTTGCATCACAATCAGAAACAATGGTATTTGGCACACCATGTAAACGAACAATTTCCTTCATAAATAAATCAGCAATGTGTGAGGCATTATCATTCTTATGACAAGGTATAAAGTGTGCCATTTTGGAAAAACGATCAACAACTACAAAAATACTATCCCTCCCCCTCTTAGTCCTAGGCAATCCCAAAACAAAGTCCATAGAAATATCCTCCCAAGGTACACTAGGAACAGGAAGAGGCATATAAAGACCATGTGGGTTAAGGCGAGAGTTAGCTTTGTTGCAAGTAGTGCATCGTGACACGTAGCGCTCGACATCACGCCTCATCTTTGGCCAAAAGAAGTGTGTGGACAGCACGTCTTCAGTTTTCTTCACTCCAAAATGTCCCATCAAACCTCCTCCATGTGCTTCCTGCAAAAGTAATAGACGAACGGAGCTAGCTGGAACGCATAGCTTGTTAGCATGATAGAGGAGACCCTCTCGCAGCACATATTTATTCCAAGTTCTTCCTTCTCTACAATTTTCAAAAGCATCTTTGAAGTCCAAAACAGTAGGATATAATGCTTTAATTGTTTCCAAACCAAAGATTTTATGATCAAGTTGGGACAGCATGGTATAACGCCTAGATAATGCATCAGCAATGATATTTTCCTTCCCTTTCTTATGCTTAATGATGTATGGAAACGACTCTATGAACTCAATCCATTTAGCATGTCGTTTATTCAGATTGGTTTGACACTTAAGATACTTCAATGATTCATGATCGGATTGTATGACAAACTCCTTAGACCAAAGATAATGTTGCCAAGTTTGTAATACACGTACTAAGGCATACAATTCCTTATCATAAGTAGAATAATTCAAAGAAGGACCATGAAGTTTTTCACTAAAGAAAGCAATGTGTTTACCTCCTTGTATGAGACTGCCTCCAATACTAATGCCGCTTGCATCACATTCTAGCTCAAAGGTCTTGTCATAATCAGGAAGTTGTAGTAATGGTGCTTGTGTAAGCTTCGATTTGAGAGCATCAAAAGCTTGTTTCTGCTGTTCGCCCCATCAAAATGGAACTCCCTTATTCATTAGCTCATGTAGAGGTGCTGCAACGGTGCTGAAATCCCGCACAGAGCGCCGATAAAAACTGCAAGACCAAGAAAACTACGAACCTGTGTGACGGTTGTTGGAGCTGGCCAGCTGGTGATTGCTTCAATTTTTGCCTCATCCATCTCAATTCCCTGCGAGGAAATGACATAGCCGAGAAACGAGACTCGATTGGTGCAAAAGACGCACTTTTTGAGGTTACCAAACAAACGTGCATCTCTCAAAACACTAAAAACAGCATGTAAATGATCAAGATGTTCATCATATGACTTGCTACAAATGAGGATATCATCGAAGTAAACCACCAAAATTGTCCAATGAAAGCACGTAAAACCTCGTTCATTAATCGCATAAAGGTGTTGGGTGCATTAGTTAAACCTAAAGGCATGACTAACCACTCATAAAGTCCAAACTTGGTTTTAAATGCAGCTTTCCATTCATCTCCTAGTGCCATTCTAATTTGGTGGTAACCACTACGCAAGTCAACTTTTGTGAAGATGATAGCACCACTCAATTCATCAAGCATGTCATCTAATCGAGGAATAGGATAACGATATCAAATGGTGATGTTATTAATCACTCGACAATCAACACACATGCGCCAACTACCATCTTTCTTAGGAACCAAAAGAACAGGAACAGAACTAGGGCTAAGGCTTTCACGAATGTACCCGTAGTCCAAAAGATCTTGGACTTGTCGCTGAATTTCCTTAGTTTTTTGTGAATTCGCCCTGTATGCTGCCCGATTTGGCAAACTTGCTCCTGGAATCAAATCGATCTTGTGTTCAATGCCTCTCATCAGTGGTAAACCAGGGGGTACCTCGGAGGAAAACACATCCTCAAACTCCTGCAAAAGGTTAGCAACAGCAGGGGCAATGCAATAGACAATTCATGAAGTGAAAACATAGCTTCTTTGCAAACTAAAGAATAGCACATCCCCTTAGCATCGAATAAATCAGCAAGTTCAGATTTAGTTGCGAGCAATGATGGTGATTTTAACTTAATAACTTGCTGTTTTTCAGATTCTAATTTTGTTGCTTTGCCATCACGAATTTTACTCTTCTCAAAATGCACAATTTCAGCAGGAGTCATGAGGAGCAAAGTGATTTTCTTTCCCTTATGCATGAGAGTATATTTATTGGTTCTACCATGATGAATAGCATCTGTATCAAATTCCCAAGGACGACCCAATAAAAGAGAACAAGCATCTATAGGAACAACATCAAAATCAGCAAAATCATGGTATGAACCAATTGAAAAATGTATTCTCGCTGTTTGTGTTACCCGAACCTTACCGCTGTTGTTATACCATTGAATGTGGTACGGATGAGGGTGTGCTCTTGTTGTCAAACCGAGTTTCTTGATGACGTCCGTGTTCACCAAGTAATTGCAGCTACCTCCATCAATTATAGTGTGTACACGGCAGTCCTTGACGATGAGAAACAAGTGGAAGAGTTTGTGTCGTTGTAGCTTGTCGTCGGTCTCTACTTTGGAGCTCAAGGCACGCTGCACAATGATGCTCCTATAGTTCTCCGTCACCGCTGTACCAAGTACCTCTTCTTTGGTGTGTTCGTCATTTGGAT
Organism: Tuctoria greenei; assembly: GCA_036927565.1. Lineage (NCBI taxonomy): Eukaryota > Viridiplantae > Streptophyta > Magnoliopsida > Poales > Poaceae > Tuctoria > Tuctoria greenei. The sequence goes on from JAYESD010000006.1 coordinate 179,610,865, forward strand.
CTGTAAAGTCAGTAGCAAGAAAATATTCATCTTCAACATCCGAAGTACTATCATACCCGCCATCGTCGCGTGCTATGTATGCTCATTTGCTCGGGAAATCTCTCATCATATGACCAAGTCCCTGGCAGCGGTGACACTTAATGTCAGAAGTACGACCCGTAGAAGGAGTGGACGAAGAAGGCTTGAATGATGCTGCCTTGGTGCCTTCCGGCACGCGAGAAGTGGAGCAGCAGGTATAGTTCGTTGGCCGCCATTGGGTGGTGTAGTCGCTGTACAGGGGGTCGAAGATGGTGCTGTTTTGGATGGTGTAGTCGCTGCACGCGGCGTGAAGTTGCTCCTCGTGCAATGTTGCTGTTGTTGTCGGTCCTGCATTTCTTTTTCTGCCAACATAGCAAGCTGAAACAATATGTTAACAGTATCATATTCCTTGTAATCAACAATGTCCTGAATTTCACGCCTCAACCCCCCATAAAAACGAGCTATTTTATCATCCATGTCCTCTACTACCCCACAACGCATCATACCCTTTTGTAACTCTTGATAATACTCCTCTACGGACATGTTACCTTGGTCTAAACGCTGCAATTTTTTGCGAAGGTCCCGCTGAAAAGATGGAGGAACAAATCGAACATGCATAGCTTCCTTTAATCTATCCCATGTTGGAGGGTCAGTTCTAGTTTTAACAAGTTCATTCCACCATATGATAGCAAAGTCCTTAAACTCACTAGTGGCTTGACGAACTCTATGTTGTTCAGGAACAAGATACGAATTAAATTTTTGCTCTACTGTCATCTCCCAATCAAGATAAGCCTCAGCATCATAAGCACCAGAAAAAGAGGGTATATTAAATTTCACTTAGCAAAAGGATCATCAGGAGGATGATTATAATAATTGCTATGATTATTACCCCCCATACCTTGACGATAAAGTGGCAGTCTTGGCTGATTATTGTGATCTTCCAGTTCATCATAAGCATTGTCTACTTGTCTTCCAAGGAGAGGCAACCGAGCCTCAAAAGTATTCATCCGAAGAGCAAGGTCATCCAGTTGGCGAGTCAAGTTCGCCAATGACTCCTCCGTTGCTGCGTTGTATTTGGCGAACATATCCGTCATGGTCTTCATCATATCACGTAACTCAGCATGTTGAACACATTCGTCATCATTGTCTTCTCCTGCCATTGTTAGTAGAAAACAAAAGACAACAAAAAAATTTTATCCCTATCAACTACAGTGACAATGTGGAAGGTGGAAGAGAACAATCTCTCTCGCTCAAGCGTCTTACCACGCTCTTACAAGTGTTCTTACCGACACAACAAGTGGTGTGAACGGTGAGATGAACCAATGAAGCGTGGGGTGATTGCAAAGGTACATGTTATGCTCAAGAGAAAGGTGGAGTTTGGATGGCACAATATGGTGGCTAATAAGCAGAAAATCGTTAACAGCTAAACAAAGTTGAATTATTCAATGTAGGAAACTGTTGCTGGTCAACCAAGTGCCCTAGAGCCTAGCACAATACAAGGAAGTATCAAGGCAAAAGAAAGACAGAATGATGTAGCCAACAAAACAACACCAAGTGGTATAGGCCAATTGCTTTAATATGTGTGCTCTTCACTATTTTTTTTCTTTTTTGTAATATTTTTTTAATATTCATTGTTTATTCAGGAGCACAGATATAGGAAGCACACAAATTTGCAGCTCAATTGGATGTAATATGCGGCCTATAGAAAATCAAGAAGATTCTTTAAAGTTCGTGCTGAAACTTCGGAGGCCGGATAGCCTATCTTTCGAGGGGAATTTGGGCAATCTAATTTCACCGAGCACGGCTACGCGGCAGAAAATCAGATGTGGAATTTCGCGTAGATGAATTTAAAAAAAATCGCCCAATTTCGAGTTCGTATGCGAAAGTTATGGCCGTTTTAAGGTAGGCTGTCCGAGTTACTTTTTTGGATGTTGATTCCAACTCGGTTCGAGAACAGAACTCGCAATCGGATATGAAAATGATCGGGAATTTGCACAGCAAATAATGGGGTGGTGTCTGATGATTCAAGGACGAATGGCACAAAAGTTTGTCACCAAATCTAGGGCTGGCGATGCTAGAGTTCACGCAAGGCGGCTAGCTAGGGCAAACTGATGAACGTGGTGGATCGGTTTGTTATTTAGGGATTGTGGAATAGGTGTCGAATAGCAAGAAAACAAAGACGAAACACGATAACTAGGACCCAAAACACAAAGCTAAACCAGCAACAAGACTCGACCACACGAATTCAAACTCAACAATGCAAACTGAAAAACGAAATTGCAGGCACTATAGTCTGGGAAGCGGTAAAAATGATCTAATTTTTTGTGTCTTTCATGTGGACTCTAGGTACGAAACAAAATCGATCTAATGGAAGGAAAACAAAGATACCTCACGGGCAACCTGGAAATCTGATACCAATTGATGAGTAGGATTAGGCCTGATCTTCTGAAAGGTATGTCGATTGGGGTGGAGAACTCGATGTTGATGATCCGCGGCACTCAAGCGGTTCGAGTACCCCTGCAATCACTACACCACGGCTCCGTTGGTTATCAACCGTGTTGCACACGCTTGACCTCGCCAAGAAGGCTGATCCCTGCAAGTGCAACCAAGAACACGAGCAAAAACGTCGAAGACACGATCAGGAAATCGTGAAGTTGGGGTATCCCAAACCGTAGAACGGCGATATTATTTATCTAAGCAAAACCCACCGAATATGACCGGAGTATGCAGTATTTATAGGCTAGGGTTTGACCAAAACACAATTAGACGCATCCCTAATGGACTCTTATGGGATACAAGGCCTAAAGGCCCGATTCAGTGGCGCAGCACCGGACAGAAATCTGGACTCGACTTGTTTCGATGATTCCCATTGACTCCGGAGCAATTTTGATGTGGGACCAGAACCATTGGAAATTTTTTCCTCTCTTCTTTCAGTGCATATGTAGAACGTCGAAAACGGAGTCCGTATGCCTCTTGGGCGTCCGTTTTAAGGTGGACTGCTCCTGGACTCCAAGTTGTACTCGAGTCCGAGTTGTAAACTGTTTCCATCAACTTTTGGACATCCCAGCTGGTTCTCCATGCTCCCAAGACCTCTTTCCTTCACTTGTTGATCTTCTCCATTATAACTAATAACAATTAAATCATCACATAGCAATCTATTCTCAAACTCACATGCAAAAGAAGTTAGGAACGAATGCACCTGCTGATTTAATAACCGTGCTCATGCTCTTGTGATTGGTCCTTGCAGTTCAATGTGCGTCTCCGCTGTTGTGATGTCCTCATCAGAGTTTAGAGTAAAGCACATCTAAAGTAAGTGTACTCATGACAGTAGATTCACGAATATATGTATCTTTCATCTCCCATATTGACATGTCTAATGCACTAAGAAGTTGCCTAGCATTTTCAGCATCAGAAAAATTAACTTTGACACTACGCAAGTTACTGAGAATTTTGTTAAAGCGAGCAAAGAGATCATCGATGGACTCACCGGATTGAATATCGAAGCGCATGTATTCTTTCTTGAACATGTCTTGTCTTACCTCATTGATCGTGTTGGATCCTTCGTGATAGTCACAAAGTGCTCTCCATACATCGTATGCCGATCGGAGATGTGCAAAACGGTCGAAGTCGCTCTGAGTGAGCCCTTGGATGATCAAGTTTCAGGCTTTGTTGTTGTTGTCGATGTCTCGTAGGTTTGTAGCCGTAACTTGATCATTAGGTGGCACTTCGTAAGGCTTGTACACCTTATCCTATATTGTGAAGCCTTGCGCCTGGATGAAAGCCTCCATGCGTGCCTTCCAAACCTGAAAATCAATATCAGCAAACACACAAGGTTTGACAGAGTATTTCTCCATGATGATTAGTCAAAAACACGTGCAAATCACAATGATTGGAGCACCGTGGCTCTGATACCAATTGTAGGATCAAAGAGCACGTGAAAAGCTACCCGAGGGGGGGTTAATGGTAGATTTAAAAAAATCTTACGCAGCGGAAACAATTAAATCCCAACCCCTTCGGCAGAAAAACGATCTGTTAAAGAAATTGTGTGTGAGACTAATCTAAACGTGTTTCACCATGACAAAAGTGATATATATCAGAGAGAATCAATTCAAAAAGAAAACTCAAGAAGAATCACTCAAATCCGTCGAGAGAAACTCAAGTTATGATCGAAAGATCGAACAAAGGTCAATCTGTCCTACCCGAGAAAAACAGTTCTGGAATGCTGCAAAGAAACTCGTGTAGATCATAAAACACAAATCCAATGACCGTGAAATTTTGATAGATGATAGATAATAAAGTTTTGAAGACAACTCAAAAGGAATCACGTCAATTGGATCTGTAAAACTCGAGTTATGAAAAAACCACCGACGAAAGGTAGTGCTGTCCAGAAACTCGAAGAGTAAAACTTGTCTGGAACAAGTCGGACGAACAAGGCACAAAAGTTCCTTCAAACTACGAATTTTATTTAATAGAACACAAGAGGAACAGCCCCAAAGTCGTGCACCACGATCTCTTGCCTCCCTTGTTTATATAACCAGCTCAAAAGCCAACTCAACTCAAATCAGGACCCTAATCCTACTCCGTTCACGAATCGAAACTTTCCATAACTGCTTAGGACTATTCTATATGCAGAAGCAATCTTAAGACTTCCAAACACTTTAGGAACATATCCCACATTCCTAAAACAACTCAAATTAGTGAACCACACGAAATCATATCATAACCAACTCGATACTTTCCATACCGAGCCATAACCGACTCCATCGCAACCGAAGTCATCAACTGATACAATCCGATCCTTCCAACCAGATCTTCCCATCCATAAACTGAATGTAGGCCTAGAGGGGGAGGGGGTGAATAGGCCTTTTTGAATTTTCTCGGTTCCTGTAGCACTCAACAACAAGGTCAATACCAGAGATATCGGACTAGTCCGGTAAAGTGCGGACTAGTCCGGTTTTCACGGGCCAAGTTGATCAAGATCAGTCAATTAGATTGATTCGTTAATGTTTGCAGCGGAAATATAAACTTAAATGACAGTTTAATAGTTGTATGTCAAATTCTATAACAATTAAGCCTCTTGTTCAACAACTTAACTCAAATTGAACAAAGTGAATCAAACCCTAGATTAAGTTGATCAATTAAGATGAAGAAAACAAAAGGACAAGACACAAGATTTATCCCATGGTTCGGCTACCACAAAGGCAACCTACGTCCACGTTGAGGAGCCCACAAAAGGACCGGGTCTTCTCCAACCCTTCCCTCGTCGGATCGCCATGAAGGCCAATCCTCTTCCACTAATCACAAAGGGTAAATAACCAAGTTGAAGGGGTGTTCTCACACGTCGAGAGCTCCCTTGATTACAACTTACAAAGCCACCAATAACAAACTCGAAAATTACAAATTGAAACGCAAGAGTGTGTTAGAGAATCAAACCAAGAGCTCAATGATGTGTGCCAAGTGTCTCTCCAATGATCTAGAAGTGATCTTCAATAGATTGATCAATTTTGCACTTAGTTTCGTGGAGAGAGGTGGTTTTTGAGTCTCTTGGGAGGTGTGACGGCGCTAGGGTTCGAGAGATTGTAAAAGTGGGCCGTGCACCTCTATTTATATGGGGTTTCTAAAAGTGACCGTTAGGGTTTAGAAAGATCGGACTAGTCCGTGGTGGTCACCGGACTAGTCCGGTGTGCTGTGTGTAGCAAACCCTAAGTGTCCAGGAATATCGGACTAGTCCGGTTGAAAACGGACTTGTCCGATTTCACTACTGGAAATCTTCGGACTAGTCCGATTGCCATCGGACTTGTCCGGACATATGAAACCCTAAGTATTTAGGATGACAAGTCCGCACTTGGAGGACTTGTCCGATTTAGATAAGTGTGCATATCGGATTAGTCCGTGTAGACACCAGACTTGTCCGAAGTGGATCAGAAAGAATATCGGACTAGTCCGGATCACAACGGACTTGTCCGATTTTGTGTGACTTGTGCATTGTGTTGAGGACTAGTTCGCATTGGGGAGGACTAGTCCGAAGTGGATCAGAAAGATATCGGACTAGTCCGGTGGATACCGGACTTGTCCGATCTAGTGCAGAATGTGATATCGGACTAGTCCGACTGTTATCGGACTAGTCCGGTCCTGTATAACTTTGTGCATTGTGTGTCTGTGCTTGAAAGTGATTGAGCTCTTGGGTGTGTTTCCTTAACACACTCCATACATAATAATCTACTATTTTCTTTTCCTTGAGCTCAAATTCACTTTGCTTCTCATTTCCCTTCTTTTTGGCATTTTGCTCATTTTTCATCATTTTCCTGCATTTATCTCAACAAAAGGATTAGGATCCCAATTGCTTGTCATAAATCATACAAAACCCACAAGGGAGTCCTAGATGCACTTTCAATCTCCCCCTTTTTGGTGATTGATGACAACCAATTGAGATTTCACAAAATAAGGCAAAAAAAATGAGATTTTCATAAAGTATGCACATATGACTCAAAAATACATGAAGCAACAAGAGAATTATCCATATGTGCATTCTTTATGGTGGGATGCATGCTAAGTGCATGAATACATTGAGAATGACAGAATTTACATTAATCAACCGATACCAAGTGCATATGACATTCCAGGAGCAAAAATGCAGTTTTCATCATATTGAGAATAAATTGAGCAATTCATCACAAGACCCAACTTAATATGAAAATAGGGTTAAACTATTACAATCACAAATAAAAGTACAGAGAAGGCTCTCTCCTGGCATCCTATTACAACTAAGCTAGGACTGGACTCCCCCTCAATCTCTCCCCCTTTGGCATCAAGACACCAAAAAGAGAGAGAGGAAGGTCCTAGGGTCTTCACTCTTAACTGTCGGTCCTCTCGTCATCGTCTTCATCTTCTTCGCTTTCCGCTTGACGAGGAGGAGAGGGGGGAGGAGCGGAGCTGCTCGAGCCCCCAATGCCAAAGTAGTCAAGCTCGGAGGGGTTCAGAGGCCCGAGCTCGGTGATGTCAAGATCAGAATCTTCAGAAATTACTGGAGATCCAATGGGGTTGATCTCCAGCTTTTCACTAAGTTGCTTCACATTGGCTTTGATATATCTCATATCCTCCTTCCTCTTCTGATTGAGTTTATGAAGCTTTACTTCAGCCTTCTTGAAGGAGGAGAATATGGCAGCCAGGTACTTTAGGATCCCACTAGCTGATCCTCTCTGAGGGGCTTCCCTAGAGGTAGGGACAGCCCTAGCACCGCTTCTTGATCTTGTCGGTGCCTCGGGACTGGAGGCCGGCGAAGGAGCAGCCTGGACACTCACTGGTTGAGGCTTCTGAGGCCTCAAAGGAGTGTGCTCCACATCTTTCACGAACTCAATACCTGTGACTTTCTCAATCATATACATGAGGTAGGGAGCAAAGCCACATGACCTGTTGGGCGTGCAGGATATGTTGACCATATCATTCCAAATGTATTCCGCCACATCAAATGGGCGGTCCTTGCTTATCACTCTCATTAGGGTTCGGAGGTAACCCTGCACGCTCCCAGCATCTCCATCTTTAGGAGCAATAGTCTTCCTCAGCACTCTGTTGAGGACCACAAAGAATGGTTTCATGTTCTTTGTAGAGGGAGGGACATACTTTGAGTTCGGCTCATATAGGAATTTCATTCTATCCTTCTCCATGACACCTATGTCGTGGATGATCAGCCTGTCATGTTCAGAGGTGTCCAGATGGAGCAGATTATTGAAGTCCTCTTGAGTGATACTATACTTAGATCCGTGTGTCATCCAAGTAACACTCTCTTCATCCTCACTCGAGAAGTGGCAAGTTGCAAAGAACTGTGCAATCACCTCATCATTCCAGTTATGCCTGAAGGCAAAGAGATCCTTCAGGCCATGCCTCTCAGCTGCTACAATGACTTCATGAAAAGCTAAGCACTTCTTCTTCTCAAGGTGTGCCCAGTCAATCCACTGACTTCGCACCACCGGTGTCTTCATTGGGAGATACACCGATTTGTAGAAGTCTGCATGGAAGTTGCACCAAAACCTGCCATCGACAGCTTGCTTTGGCCTGCCGTACCAGTCAATGCTCCTGAACTTGGCCACTGAGTCACTGCCCTTGCCGTTGAACTTCTCCTCAGTAGGGTCCCGGACCCCTTCCCTGGGAGCATGGAGCTTCAAGGGCCCAACTGGCCCCGTTGCTACTCCCTTGCCCTTTCCTTTTGCTTGACGAAGGTCGCTTGTAGACACAGCAGCCTTCGAGGTGGGCTTCTTGACACAGACCTTCCTCCAAACCTGGGGAGGGGAAGTAGCAGGCTCGGAAGGTCTTTCTTGGCGTTTCTTGCCAAGACCCGCCGAGGACCGAGGTGACACCTCGTGGTCCAACTCGGCCTCAAAGTCGGAGATCTCATTGTCGGAGTTCGACATGACCTGAGAATGATTGAGCAAGAATAATGATAAGTTATACAAGGCATAGGTAAGGCAAGATAGCAATGGATGGCATTAAGGAATTAAGGAATTAGGTTTCAGGTTCAGAAAAATCGGACTTGTCCGGTGCTCAGGCACGGACTAGTCCGGGGTACCGGACTTGTCTGTGCACGGACCGAACTAGTCCGGTGTTCATCCTCAAAAACCTAACAGATTGGTCAAGGGATGATTCCTAATGCAAATCTAGTCTAGCATACATGTAGTACATCAAATAAGCATGTATCTAGTGAAGGATGCTAGGCTATACGATCAACAATGGAGAAAAACAAGATTTCTAGGGTTTTGAAGAAATTTACTGAAGAAATCGATTGACGCTTGAAGGTTTGGGAGTTGGAGGGCGGACAAGTCCGCTAGCTTCAATCCCCAAGAGGTCAAGCTTGATCTCCGCCCAAATGTGGACTTTTTCGTCGGAGGGAGGAGAAAATCGCCTTGGTGGCTCGAGCGCAAGAGAGAGGAAAGCGTGAGCAAAAGTGGGGGTGAGGAGATTAGGGTTTGGTGGCGGCTAGGTTATGGACACAAAAAATCGGACAAGTCCGGACATGACCGGACTAGTCTGAAGTCATCCAGAGACCTATATCGGACTAGTCCGTGGTCTATCGGACTAGTCCGGCCTAACCGGCACTCTGCGGACTAGTCTGCATGGGCGGACTAGTCCGGGTAACCACGGACTAGTCCGTGGTCACCAGGAAAGAATTGCATAGCCCATTCATATATATTTGAAGGTTCAATAATAGAGAATAGAGAGGCAAAACAATTCAAGTAATCTTGATGAATTTGACCAGTAAGCATACAACAATCATACAATGATCAAAATTCATCAAGATCTAATAATTGACATAGTTTTTCGAGAGAAAAATGGAGAGGGATGATTTTCACAATTCAATCAACATTTTTGAAGCAATCATACAGGTATGCAACTTTTCAAGCCACACTCCGAGAATCAAGAATATTTAGCTCATTTCGGAGTTCGCAAAAACGCTTTTCATCAAGTGGCTTGGTGAATATGTCGGCCAATTGTTTTTGGGTGTTGACATGTGAGATGGTTATGTCTCCTTTCATGGAATGGTCTCTCAAGAAATGATGTCTTATGTCTATGTGTTTAGTCCTAGAGTGCTCAACTGGATTGTGGGCTATTTTAATGGCACTCTCATTATCACAAAGGAGAGGAATAGGGTTCATATTGTAACCGTAATCCCTTAGAGTTTGTTGCATCCAAAGGAGTTGTGCACAACAACTCCCGGCTGCAACATACTCCGCTTCGGCTGTGGATAATGCAATGGAATTTTGTTTCTTAGATGACCAAGAAACCAAAGATCTTCCTAGGAATTGGCATGTGCCAGAGGTGCTTTTTCTATCAACTTTGCACCCGGCATAATCTGCATCGGAGTAACCAATGAGATTGAATTTGGAGCCTTTTGGGTACCAAAGACCAAGGTTGGGTGTATGAACTAAATATCTCAAGATTCTTTTTACTGCTGTCAAGTGACATTCCTTAGGGTTGGCTTGAAATCTTGCACACAAACATACACTCAACATAATATCTAGCCTAGATGCACATAAGTAGAGTAAATATCCAATCATGGAGCGATATACCTTTTGGTCGACGCTTGGTCCATCTTCATTGAGATCCAAGTGGCCATTCGTAGCCATGGGAGTCTTTATGGGCTTTGCCTTGTCCATGCCAAACTTCTTGAGTATGTCCTGCGTGTACTTGGTTTGGCTTATGAATGTTCCTTCCCTTTGTTGCCGCACTTGGAATCTCAAGAAGTACTTCAGTTCTCCCATCATTGACATTTCAAACCTGTCTGTCATAATTTTACTAAATTCTTCACAGAAAGATTGGTTAGTTGACCCAAATATTATATCATCAACATAGATTTGGCAAATAAAAAGATCATTATCTAGATTCTTAGTGAATAATGTATAATCTACTTTGCCAATTTGAAAACCATTATCAATTAAGAAATCTCTAAGATACTCATACCAATCTCTAGGAGCTTGTTTGAGGCCATAGAGAGCCTTACGCAGTTTATATACGTGGTCGGGGAACTCTTCGTCTTCAAACTCGGGTGGTTGCTCCACGTACACCTCTTCCTTGATCGGTCCGTTGAGGAAGGCGCTTTTCACGTCCATTTGATACAGCTTAAAATCATGGTGAGTAGCATATGCAAGTAATATTCTAATTGATTCAAGCCTAGGTACTGGAGCAAAAGTCTCATCGAAATCCAAACCTTCGACTTATGAGTAACCTTTAGCCACAAGTCGTGCCTTGTTTCTTGTCACCACTCCGTGTTTGTCTTGCTTGTTGCGGAAGACCCACTTGGTGCCCACAATATTTGCATTGGGTCTTGCCACAAGTTCCCAAACCTCGTTTCTCTTGAAGTTGTTCAACTCTTCTTGCATTGCCACCACCCAGTCCAGATCCTTTAATGCATCCTCAGTCCTGCGTGGTTCCAAAAAGGAGACAAACGAGTAATGCTCACAAAAATTAGCTATACGAGATCTAGTGGTTACTCCCTTTTGGATGTCACCGATGATGTTGTCGATTGGGTGATCCCTTTGAATGCATTGGTGTACTCTTGGGTGTGGCACGTGGAGAGTTGTGTGTTGGTGATAATTTTCTTCTCCCCCTGAGCGGTTGCCCTCATTGATTTGTTGATCATCTTCATATTCCTGTGATTGATTTTGTATCGAAGCTCCCCCTTGATTGTTGATCTCCTCTTGTGGTTCACTTTCCTCTTGTATTTGTGACGATAACTCTTGTGGTCAAACTTCGCCTAGAGCCATTCTCTTCAATGCTTGATAAGGAGCTTCTTCTTTACCTAATTCACATTGATCAACTTGCTCCTTTGGGGAGCCATTAGTTTCATCGAACACTACGTCACGTGCCACTTCAACAAGTCCGGAGGCCTTGTTGAAAAAACGATAGGCGTAAGTGTTCGAATCATAACCAAGCAAGAAACCTTCATCGGACTTCGAAGCGAACTTTGAAGTCCTGGACTTCTTGTTCAAGATATAACATGGAGAGCCGAAAACTCTAAAATATGAAATGATTGGTTTGTTACCGGTGAGTAGCTCATAAGGAGTCTTCTTGAGTAGTCGATGAAGGTAGAGTCGATTTGCGGCGTGGCAAGCGGTGTTAATTGCTTCCGCCCAAAATCGATCCGAAGTCTTGTATTCATCGAGCATTGTTCTTGCCATCTCTATGAGCATTCGGTTCTTCCTTTCGGCAACTCCGTTTTGTTGTGGAGAGTATGGTGCTGAAAATCCGTGCTTGATTCCCTCCTCATCAAGGTACTCCTCCACTTGTATGTTCTTGAACTCCGTGCCGTTGTCGCTCCGAATACTCTTGATCGATAGTGAGAACTCGTTTTGCGCTCGCTTGAAGAATTTCTTGAGTGTCCCTTGTGTTTCTGACTTGTCATGCAAAAAGAACACCCAAGTGAAGCGGGAAAAATCATGAATAATGACTAAACCGTATTTATTACCGCCGATGCTTATGTAAGCAATTGGACCAAACAAGTCCATATGAAGTAGTTCGAGCGGTCTTGTCGTAGTCATGATGTTCTTTGCGGGATGATGTGCTCCAACTTGCTTCCCGGCTTGGCACGCGCTACAAGGCCTGTCTTTCTCAAAAACAACATCTTTCAAACCTCGGATGTGATCGCCCTTGAGGAGTTTTTGAAGATTCCTCATACCAACATGTGCTAGCCGTCTATGCTACAGCCAACCCATGTTGGTTTTTGCAATCAAGCATGTGTCGAGTTTGGCTTTATCCTTGTTGAAGTCAACAAGGTAAAGCTTTCCCTTCAACATACCCTTGAATGCAATGGAACCATCACTCCTCCTTGAGACGGTCACACCCTCGTTAGTGAACAAGCAATTATAACCTTTGTCACATAATTGAGATATGGACAGCAGGTTATAATCTAAAGATTCAACATGTAAAACATGAGAAAGAGTGTGTTCAGAGGATATTGTTATTTTACCGGTACCGAGGACCCTTCATTGACTATTATCTCCGAAGTAGATGCCTTCGTTTGGGTCCTCGTTTTCTTCATATTCCACGAACATCCTCCTTTCTCCGGTCATGTGGTTGGTGCATCCACTGTCTAGCACCCATTTGGATCCACTGGAGGAATAGTCCTTGCGTTTACCTTCCTTTGCCATGAGGCAAGTGTCATGTCCCTTCTTTGTACCGAGCGTGGGGAAGAGTGTGGGTTTCTTGGACGTGCTTTCAATGGCTATGCTAGCCATCTCTTCTTCATCGGATGATGAGGACTCATCGTTTGAGTCCCACTCCTTTCCAATGTGTGCTTGTTCAGCTTCTTTCTTCTTCTTGAAGAATTTCTTCGGTTGAGGCTTGGCTTCTTTATTCTTCTTCTTGTTGTCCTCATAAGGGCAATCGACTATAAAGTGGTTATACTCACCACAATTATAGCACGCCCACCTCATCTTCGGCTTTGTCCTCTCCTTGTACTTTCCTTCACTTGATTTTGTTCCTTGTCTTTTCTTTATTATTCTTTTGAACTTTTTCATGAACAAAATCATATCCTCTTCGTCCAGCTCACTGCTTTCATCATCGCTGTCCTCCTCAAGCTGTGCTTCTCTTGCTTCTTTGGATAGAGGCTTGAGTGTGGACTTTAAGGCAACTCCCTTCTTCTTGGCCGATGTGAGGTCGGCTATTTCTTTGACGTGCTTGGCTTGTTTCTCCATCATTTCAAAGTTGATGATTTTGCCAAGCAATTCATCTGGAGTCATCCTCTTGTACCCAGGACTTTCTCTGATCATAGAGCATAGTGTGACATTGCGAGGCATAAAGGCTCTAAGGATGAGCTTTACAACCTCGTGGTCATTCCACTTCTTGCTCCCATATGATCGAACCTTGTTTACAAGTGTCTTCAATCGGTTGTACATGTCCTGGGGAAACTCGTCTTCCTCAATTGCGAACCTTCCTAGTTCGTCTTCGATCATTTCAATTTTTGCCTCCTGCACATGCCGGTCACCTTCATGGGCTGTTTGTAGTGTGTCCCATATTTCCTTGGCAATCTCCAGTCCGTCCACCTTTGTGAATTCATCTCGACTTAGAGAGGAGGTGATTACGGCTGCGGCTTGAGCGTTTCTGTGGATGGCTTGCTGTTGACTTGGGGTGAGCTCTTCGTCGTCATCTGGGATGTCTATTCCTGTGCACACAATATGCCATAAACTTGGGTTAAGGGAAATCAAGTGCATCTTCATATTTTGCCTCCACATGGAGTAATCACTCCCATCGAAGTGTGGGGCTTTTCCAAGAGGAATAGATAGGTAATGGCTGTTGTTTGAATTTAAACGATCATAGTTAAAAGGATATCGGGAGTAGTCGGTGTGACTACTTCCCTTCTTCTTTTCTTCAACTTTAGCTTTCCCTTTGGAAAGTGCTTTCTTTCTGAGGAGTCCTTTCAGCTCCAGCGTCTCCTCGTCATCATCATCGAAGTCTTGAATTGCTTCGAGATACTTTTCCAGCTTTTGGTTCTTGTCGTTGTTCACTTCTTCCTGGTTGTTGATTTTCTGAACTTCCTTCATATCCGACATGATCTCTTTGAGTGGTTGCACTCTTTCTTGAAGAACCTGCTCTGATACCAATTGAATGTAGGCCTAGAGGGGGGGTGAAATAGGCCTTTTTGAATTTTCTCGGTTCCTGTAGCACTCAACAACAAGGTCAATACCAGAGATATCGGACTAGTCCGGTAAAGTGCGGACTAGTCCGGTTTTCACGGGCTAAGTTGATCAAGATCAGTCAATTTGATTGATTCATTAATGTTTGCAGCGGAAATATAAACTTAAATGACAGTTTAATAGTTGTATGTCAAATTCTATAACAATTAAGCCTCTTGTTCAACAATTTAACTCAAATTGAACAAAGTGAATCAAACCCTAGATTAAGTTGATCAATTAAGATGAAGAACACAAAAGGACAAGATACAAGATTTATCCCGTGGTTCGGCTACCACGAAGGCAACCTACGTCCACATTGAGGAGCCCACAAAAGGACCGTGTCTTCTCCAACCCTTCCCTCGTCGGATCGCCACGAAGGCCAATCCTCTTCCACTAATCACAAAGGGTAAATAACCAAGTTGAAGGGGTGTTCTCACACGTTGAGAGCTCCCTTGATTACAACTTACAAAGCCACCAATAACACACTCGAAAATTACAAATTGAAACGCAAGAGTGTGTTATAGAATCAAACCAAGAGCTCAATGATGTGTGCCAAGTGTCTCTCCAATGATCTAGAAGTGATCTTCAATAGATTGATCGATTTTGCACTTAGTTTCGTGGAGAGAGGTGGTTTTTGAGTCTCTTGGGAGGTGTGACGGCGCTAGGGTTCGAGAGATTGTAAAAGTGGGCCGTGCACCTCTATTTATATGGGGTTTCTAAAAGTGACCGTTAGGGTTTAGAAAGATCGGACTAGTCCGTGGTGGTCACCGGACTAGTCCGGTGTGCTGTGTGTAGCAAACCCTAAGTGTCCAGGAATATCGGACTAGTCCGGTTGAAAACGGACTTGTCCGATTTCACTACTGGAAATCTTCGGACTAGTCCAATTGCCATCGGACTTGTCCGGACATATGAAACCCTAAGTGTTTAGGATGACAAGTCCGCACTTGGAGGACTTGTCGGATTTAGATCAATGTGCATATTGGATTATTCCTTGTAGACACCGGACTTGTCCGAAGTGGATCAGAAAGAATATCGGACTAGTCCGGATCACAACGGACTTGTCTGATTTTGTGTGACTTGTGCATTGTGTTGAGGACTAGTCCGCATTGGGGAGGACTAGTCCGAAGTGGATCAGAAAGATATCGGACTAGTCCGGTGGATACCGGACTTGTCCGATCTAGTGCAGAATGTGATATCGGACTAGTCCGGCTGTTATCGGACTAGTCCGGTCCTGTATAACTTTGTGCATTGTGTGTGTGTGCTTGAAAGTGATTGAGCTCTTGGGTGTTTTTCCTTAACACACTCCATACATAATAATCTACTATTTTCTTTTCCTTGAGCTCAAATTCACTTTGCTTCTCATTTCCCTTCTTTTTGGCATTTTGCTCATTTTTCATCATTTGCCTGCATTTATCTCAACAAAAGGATTAGGATCCCAATTGCTTGTCATAAATCATCCAAAACCCACAAGGGAGTCCTAGATGCACTTTCATAAACCATCTTCAGAACCATGTTGCCACGTCATGCACCGCATGGATACATGCAAACACCTTCCTTCGATGTCCAGTAACCTTCATATGCACTTCCCTTGATTCAATCATCCTGCGCGACCTCCTGACCCGCTCAACCACAATTCCTCCTGAATTTGGTTGTTGGAACCTCATCTCCTCCGTAAGACTAGTCCAAAGAATCCTGTCACCAGCGATGACTTGAACTCAAGCAACACCTGCACATGAACAAACAACCAATTCGTACGGGCCCAAGTCCACGACTTGACTCAAGTTAGTTCCGAACACAACACCTTACGTGAGCACCTCACATAAGCATGTTGGAAAACACAGCAAAACGATGTCATCCATATCAACCAAAACGCACCAAAAACTTATTAAAAGAATACTAAGCAAACTTTCCAAGAGTATAAAGCATGTTCGAAACATTTAACATGAAAATCTGGAATATTACGATTAAGCTCCGAACCTTGCCAAAGCTAACCGGAGCATGAGTCGGAGCTTACCAAAGCTAGTACAACCTAGCGCTGGAGCTTACCAAAGCTAGTATAACCTAGCGCCAGAGCTTACCAATGCTAGTAAAACCTAGCGCCGGAGCTTACCAAAGCTAGTCGGAACTAGTGATCCCAAAAGTCGGAGCTAACCAACATAAGTCGGACCTAGCAAAACATATCGGAGCTTAACAGAGACATGCCGGAGCTATCAAAGACATGCAGGAGCTAAAGACAAAGCTCATTGGAGCTACCCAAAAACATGTCGGACCTAGACAAAGCAATTCGGACCTTACGTCGGACCTTGCAAAAGCTCGGAGCTAGAGTCGGACCTTGCTAAAAAGATGTTATGGCAGCATTCAAAACTTTTATTGTCAAAATCCAATGTATTCAGCACACATAGGTCTCACACACCGGACTAGTCCGGTGTCCACCACGGACTAGTCCGATATTCCTAAACCCCAACGGTCACTTTTAGAAACCCCATATAAATTGATGTGCATGGCCCAACTTTTACCACACTAGACCCCCTGCGCCATCACACCTCCCAAGAGCCTCAAAAACACATCTCTCCACGAAATCAAGAGCAACAAAGATCAATCCCTTGAGGATACACTTTGGAACATTGGAGAGACACGGTTCATCACTCATTGAGCTCTTGGTTTGATTCCCTAACACACTCATGTGATTTTCATTGTAATCTTTCGAGTGTGTTCTTTGTGGAGTTCTTGTTGTAATCTTGGGGAGCCCTCAACGTATGAGAAGGCCCCTTGAATTTGGTTATTTACCCTTTGCGATAAGTGAAGAGGATTGGCCTTCGTGGTGATCCGACGAGGGTAGGGTTGGAGAAGACACGGTCCTTTCGTGGACTCCTCAACATGGACGTAGGTTGCCTCTGTGGGAACCGAACCACGGGATAAAATCATTGTGTTCTTTCTTTGCGCCCATTGTTCTTACATTTCATATATACATCTAGAGTTTCGATCAATCGTGCTCACTTTACGTCGAAACATTGAGTTTAATATTAAATTGTGATACACCCTAGTTTATATTTGTGCAACACCTAAATTACAAGTATAATTCCGCTGCTTACATCCTAGAATCAAGTTAATCGATCAAATTTTATTAGCCTAGTCGGTACACACTGGACTAGTCCGCACTTGACCAGACTAGTCCGATATCTCGAGATTTGATCTGGTTGTTAAGTGTTCCAGGTTCCGACAAAATTCAAAAAGGCCTATTCACCCCCCCCCCCTCTAGGCCACATTCAATTGGTCTTAGAGCAAGGTTCTTCAAAGGGAGACTAATCGCTCGAAGAGATCATGTCGGACATGAAGGACGTACACAAGAGCAACAACCAAGAGAAGGTTGATGAGGACAAGAACCAGAAATTGGAGAAGCTCCTCGAAGCCATTCAAGACTTTGAGGATGACGATGAGGAGATGCTGGAACACAAGGCGCTCCTAAGGAAGAAAACCCTTTACAAGGGAAAGGTGAAGATCGAAGATGAGAAGAGAAAGAAGGGGAGTAGTAACACCGACTACTCCCGATATCCTTTTAACTATGATCACCTAAATTCTAGCAACAATCATTATCTATCCATTCCACTTGGAAAATCCCCACATTTTGACAGCAATGACTACTCAATGTGGAGGCAAAACATGAAAATGCATTTGATTTCTCTCAATCCAATTTTGTGGCACATAGTATCCACAGGAATAGATATACTGATGATGATGAGGAGCTCACACCTAGCCAAGAGCAAGCGATCCATCGAAATGCCCAAGCTGCTGCAGTCATTACCTCATCGCTCAGTTGAGATGAGTTTACAAAGGTGGATGGACTCGAGATCGCAAAGGAGATATGGGATATGTTGCAAACCGCACATGAAGGCGATCGTCATGTGCGAGCAGCGAAGATCGAGATGATTGAAGGCGAGCTAGGAAGATTCGCCATCGAAGAAGATGAGTCGCCACAAGACATGTACAACCGATTAAAGACGCTCATCAACAAGGTGCGAGCATACGAAAGCAAGAAGTGCAACGACCACGAGGTAGTGAAGCTCATACTTAGAGCCTTCATGCCTCGCAATGTCACCTTGTGCTCAATGATACGAGAAAGCCCCGGATACAAGAAGATGACCCCGGATGAGCTACTTGGGAAAATCATCAACTTTGAGATGATGGAAAACAAGCCAAACATGTTAAGGAAATTGCTGACCTCCCCGGCAAATAAGAAAGGGGTCGCCGTAAAGTCCACCCTTAAGCCCTTGTCTAAAGAAGTTCGAGAAGCTCAACTAGAAGAAGACAGTGATGATGAAAGCAGTGACTTGGATGAAGATGCCATGATACTGTTCATGAAGAAATTCAAGAAGATGATGAACAAGAGACAAGGCGCTAAATCATGTGAAGGAAAGTACAAGGAGAGATCAAAGCCAAAATTGAGGCGGGCATGCTATAATTGTGGTGAGTATAGCCACTTTATAGTTGATTGCCCATACGAAGAGAACAAGAAGAAGACCAAAGAAGCAAAGCCTCAACCCAAGAAGTTCTTCAAGAAGAAGAAGAAGCAATCTGAACAAGCACATCTTGGGAAAGAATGGGACTCAAAAGATGAATCCTCATCCGAAGAAGATGAGGAGATGGCTAGCATAGCCATCGAAAAGACATCCAAGAAGTCCACTCTCTTCCCTACTCTCGGCGCATGGAAGGGGAACGGCACTTGCCTCATGGCAAAGGAAGGTAAACGCAAGGTAACAACAAACCCTCTTCCGTGCATTCCTATTCTAGTGATAGTGAAATTGCTAGTGATAATGAAGATATGCTCATTGGACTAGATAAGAAAATAGTCGCAAAAATGAAATTCTTACTTGATCAACTTGTTGGGAAGGAGAAGTTGATACATCGTCAAGAAGACATGATTATCTCCCAAAAGGAGGAATATGTCGAACTTGACAAGCTTCTAGAACTTGAAAAGGAGCGAAGCAAGTCACTAGAGCTTGAATTAGCTTCAAGCAACGAAGCTTGCTTGGAGTTAAGCGACTCAAATGCTACAATCAAGGATGAACTTGCTAACCTAATCAAGGTTAACAAGATCCTTGAAGTGCAACTTGAGTCACTCAAGCAAGGTGACCCTTTATCCTCTTCAAGTTCACCTTCTCAACCCATTAAAACAGACGTTGCTTCTACTTGTACATGTGGTAAAGTTGACACCAGCTTGAAAGACAAGTCAACCTCTACCAAGGACAAGCATCCTTCACAAAATGGCATATTTGAAAAGAGAAGATCAAATATGCACATAGTGCATACTTGGTCACAAGACCTCCAAATGTCAAATATGGCATTGGTTACTCTTATGGTGAAAAGCAACATGCTAAAAGTCATAAGAATAACAAGGAGAGCAATGCCTTTGTAAAGGGAAGACCCTCTCAAACTGGAAAATCCAAAATTAATGAATCCAACACGCATGATCACCGGGCTAGTCCAGTCGGAATCCGAACAAGTCCGGTCCTCCGGACAAGTCTGATCTCCGAGACTAGTCCCGTGTATAAACAACAACAGTTGCTAGATAGAACTTTCGATGCATCTCATGTCTTAATGAGAAGTAATTTTGGCAAAGTTTATGCTCATTATGTTGGGCCACGCCATGGGAACACCAAGTCTCATGTGTGGGTGCCCAAATCCCTTGTGACTAACCTAAAAGGACCCAAGCAAGCTTGGTACCTAAAACCAAGGCATAATTTGCTTTTGCAGGCCTATTACTCCAGTGGATCTAAATTGGTGCTAGACAGTGGCTGCACCAACCATATGACCGGAGAAAGAAGGATGTTCGTTGAATATGAATCAAATGAGGATCCAAGCGATTGCATCTATTTTGGAGACAATAGTCAAGGAAAGGTGCTCGATACCGGTAAAATTGCCATATCATCTAAACACACTCTCTCTCATGTATTACATGTTGATTCCTTAGATTATAACCTGCGGTCCATATATCAATTATGTGACAAAGGTTATAATTGCTTGTTCACTAATGAGGGTTTGACCGTCTCTAGGAGGAGTGATGGTTCCATTGCATTCAAGGGTATGCTACAGGGAAAGCTTTACCTTTTTGACTTCAACAAAGATAAAGCCGAACTTGACACATGCTTCATTGCAAAGACCAACATGGGTTGGCTGTGGCATAGGCGGCTAGCACATGTTTGTATGAGGAACCTTCAAAAACTGCTCAAGGGCGATAACATCTGAGGTTTGAAGGATGTTGTTTTTGAGAAAGACAGGCCTTGTAGCACGTGCCAAGTCGGGAAGCAAGTTGGAGCACCTCATCCCGCTAAGAACGTCATGACTACAACAAGACCGCTCGAGCTACTTCACATGGACTTATTTGGTCCAATTGCTTACATAAGCATCGGCGGTAACAAATATGGTTTAATAATTGTCGATGATTTTTCTCGCTTCACTTGGGTTTTCTTTTTACATGATAAGGCAGAAACACAAGGAATCATGAAGAAATTTTTCAAGCGTGCTCAAAATGACTTCTCATTGACAATCAATAACATTTGAAGCGACAATGGCACGGAGTTCAAGAACACACAAATGGAGGAGTACCTAGATGAAGAAGGCATAAAGCTCGAGTTTTCAGCACCTTACTCCCCTCAACAAAATGGAGTTGCCGAAAGAAAGAACCGAACCCTCATAGAGATGGCGAGAACAATGCTCGAAGTACAAGACCTCGGATCGATTTTGGGCGGAAGCAGTCCACACCGCTTGCCACGCCATAAATCGACTTTATCTTCATCGACTATTCAAGAAGACATCCTATGAGCTACTCACTGGTAACAAGCCTAATATTTCATATTTTTGAGTTTTCGGTTCCAAATGCTATATTTTGAACAAGAAGCCTAGGACTTCAAAGTTTGCTTCAAAGTCCGATGAAGGTTTCTTGCTTGATTATGATTCGAACACTTACGCCTATCGTGTCTACAACAAGACCTCCGGACTTGTTGAAGTAGCACGTGACGTAGTGTTCGATGAAACTAGTGGCTCCCAAAAAAAGAGCAAGTTGATCCATGTGTGCTACATAGAGAAGAAGCTCTGTGTCAAGCATTGAGAAGAATGGTGTTAGGCGAAGTTCGACCACAAGAGCCACCTCTACATATGCATGAGGAAAATGAACCACAAGAGGAGACCAATGATCAAGGGGGAGCTTCCATACAACATCAACCTCAAGAAAGTGAAGATGATCAACAAGTCAATGAGGGCAACCATTTAGGAGGAGAAGAAGATGATCATGAAGATTCAAGACAGCAAGTACCACACCAAGAGTACACCAATGCGTCCAAAGGGATCACCCAATTGACAACATCATCGGTGACATCCAAAAGGGAGTAACTACTAGATCTCGCATAGCTAATTTTTGTGAGCATTACTCGTTTGTGTCCTTTTTGGAACCACGCAGGGTTGAGGATGCATTGAAGGATCTAGATTGGGTAGTGACCATGCAAGAAGAACTCAACAATTTCAAAAGAAACGAGGTGTGGGAACTAGTCGAAAGACCCAAATCCAACATTGTCGGCACCAAATGGGTCTTCCGCAACAAACAAGACAAACATGGGGTGCTGAAAAGGAACAAGGCACGACTTGCGGCCAAAGGGTATTCACAAGTCGAAGGTTTGGATTTCGATGAGACCTTTGCTCCCGTAGCTAGACTTGAGTCCATTAGAATATTACTTGCATATGCTACTCACCATGATTTCAAGCTCTATCAAATGGATGTGAAAAGCGCCTTCCTCAACAGACCAATCAAGGAGGAGGTGTATGTGGAGCAACCCCCCGGGTTTCAAGATGAAGAGTTCCCCGACCACGTATTTAAATTGCGTAAGGCTCTCTACGGCCTCAAACAAGCTCCTAGAGCTTGGTATAAGTGTATTAGAGATTTCTTAATTGAAAATTGCTTTAAGATCGATAAAGTAGATTATACATTGTTTACAAAGAACTTTGACAATGATATCTTTGTTTGTCAAATCTATGTTGATGATATAATCTTTGGTTCAACTAACAAATCTTTTTGTGAGGATTTTAGTAAAATTATGACAAATAGGTTTGTGATGTCTATGATGGGAGAGCTAAAGTACTTCTTGGGATTTCAAGTGAGGCAACAAAAGGAAGGGACATTCATAAGTCAAACTAAGTACACTCAAGACATACTCAAGAAGTTTGGAATGGACAAGGCGAACGAATGGCCACTTGGATCTCAATGAAGATGGACCTAGCGTCGATCAAAAGGTATATTGCTCCATGATTGGATCTCTACTCTATTTATGTGCATCTAGGCCAGACATTATGTTGAGTGTATGTTCGTGTGCAAGATTTCAAGCCAATCCTAAGGAGTGTCACTTGACAGCCGTAAAAAGGATCTTGAGATATTTAGTTCATACACCCAACTTTGGTCTTTGGTATCCAAAAGGCTCCAAATTGAATCTCATTGGTTACTTTGATGCAAATTATGCCGGATGCAAAGTAGATAGAAAAAGTACCTCCGGGACATGCTAATTTCTAGGTAGATCTCTAGTTTCTTGGTCCTCCAAGAAAAAAAACTCCATTGCCTTATCCACAGTCGAAGTTGAGTATGTTGCAACCGGGAGTTGTTATGCACAACTCCTTTGGATGCGACAAACTCTAAGGGATTACAATTACAATATGAACCATATTCCACTCCTTTGTGATAATGAGATTGCCATTAAATTGCCCATAATCCAGTTGAGCACTCTAGAACCAAAAACATAGACATCCGACATCATTTCATGAGAGAACACTCCATGAAAGGAGATATAGCCATTTCCCATGTCAACACCGAAAAGCAATTAGCCGACATATTCACCAAGCCACTTGATGAAAAACGCTTTTACGAGCTTTGAAATGAACTAAATATCCTTGATGCTCGGAATGTGGCTTGAAATTTTGCATACCTGTATGAATTCTTCAAAATATGTTGATTGGATTGTGAAAATCATCTCTCTAAATTTTCCCAGAAAAAATATGTCAATTACTAGATCTTGGTGAATTATGGTCATTGCTTGATTGTTGTATACTTACTGATCATATTCATCAAGATTATTTGATTTGATTTGCCTCCCTATTTTCTAAACGAGTACCTTCGAATATATACGAATGGGCTAGGCATTTCTTCCTTGGTGATCATGGACTAGTCCGTGATTACCCGGACTAGTCCGCCAATGCAGACTAGTCCGCAGAGTGCCGGTTAGGCCGGACTAATCCGGCAGACCACGGACTAGTCCGATATAGCCTCTGGAAAATTTCGAACTAGTCCGATCATTTTTGGACTTGTCCAATTTTTCGTGTCCATAACTCTAGCCGTCGCCAAACCCTAATTTCCTCAGCCCCCACACTTGCCTCAAGCTTTCTCTATCCACGCTCAAGCTCCCCAAGGCGATTTAGCGACCCCTCCATCAAAAATCTCCAAGTTTGGGTGCAAATCAAGCTCCTTCGCTTAGGGATTGAAGTCCACGGACTTGTCCGCCCTTCAACACCCTCCTCTCCGAGATTCAAGCGATTTTTTGGTAATTTTTCCTCCAAACCCTAGAAATCTCCATTTTCTTCATTGTTGATCAAATAGCCTAGCTTCATTCACCTAATACTAGTGTTCTTGATGTATTACATTGTTGTTAGGCTAGATTTGCATTGAGAAACTCCATTTGTCTCACAATTAAGGTTCCTGAGGATGAATACCGGACTAGTCCGGTCCATGCAAGGACAAGTCCGGTCACCCGAACTAGTCCATGCCTGTACACCGGACTTGTACGATTTTTCTAAACTCAAACCTAACATTTTATTTCCTCAATGCAATTCCTTGTTATCCATTGTCACCCATACCTTGTACAATCCATTCTTAGGGAATGTCGAACTCTTGCGACAAAGTTTCTGACTTCGAAGCCGAGATAGACCAAGAAGCCCTGCATTGGTCCTCGACGGGCCAAAACAAGAAGCGCCCTTCCGAGCTAGCCCCCTCCCCTCCTCAGTCTGAGAAAAGGGTGGCTCGACGCAAGGTGCCTGCTTCCAGGGCTTCCACTTGTGGTGGCCCTAACTCAGCAAGTGCTCGCCAAGCAAAAGGGAAAGGCAACGGGATTGCAACGGGCCTGATTGGCCCTCTAAAGATGTTAGCTCCGAAGCAAGGGGCTCGGTATCCCAAAGAGGAAAGGTTCAACGGGAAGGGCAGCGACTCAGCTGCAAAGTTCGAGAATATGGATTGCTACAGCCAATACAAGCAGGCTGCAGACGGAAGATTCTGGAGCAACTTCCATGCAGACTTTTACAAGTCTGTCTACCTCAAGATGAAGACCCCAGTGGTGCGCAGTCAGTGGATAGATTGGGCACATCTTGAGAGCAAGAGATGCTCCGCCTTTGATGAGGTGGTCGAGGCAGCTGAGATACATTGCTTGAAGGACCTCTTCATCTTCAAGTACAACTGAAATGACGAAGTGATAGCTCAGTTCTATGCTACTTGTCACTTTGCCAGTGATGAGGAGGAGTGGGTGAATTGGACGACTCGCGAGTCCAAGTACACCATCACCTACGATGAGTTCGCCAGTCTCCTCCACCTGGAGAACACCGACAACAACTTACTGGTGATCCACAACATTGGGGTCTTGGAAAAGGACATGATGAAGTTCCTATATGACCCATCACTGAAGTTCAATCCTCCCTCCACAAAGAATATGAAGCCCTTCTTTGTGGTGCTTAACAGAGTGCTGAGGAAGACAATTTCCCCAGAGGATGGGGATGCAGGGAGTGTACAGGGCTATCTCCAGACCTTAATGGAGGTCATAAGCAAGGACCGCAAGTTTGATGTGTTTGACTATATCTGGAACGATATGGTCAACATCTCTAGCACCCCAAACAGATCATGTGGCTATGCCCCCTACCTCATGTTCATGATTGAGAAGGTCACAGGCATCAAATTCGTCAAAGATTTGGAGCACACACCATTGAGGCCTCAGAAGCCTCAACAAGGAAATGTTCAAGCTGCTCCCTCTCCTGCTTCTAGTGCAGAGGCTCCGACGAGAGCGAGTGGAGATGTCGGGGCTGCCCCTGCCACTAGGGCAGCTCCTCAAAAGGGATCTGCAAGTGGTATCTTCAAATACCTGGCAGCTATCTTTGCCTCTTGCAAAAAGGCTGAGGTGAAGGCCCACAAGCTCAACAAGAGAAGAAAGGCTGACATGAAGTATGTCAAGGAAAATGTGAAGTAGATTTGCCAAAAACTAGAGATCGAGCCCATTGGATCTCCAGTAATCTCTGATGACTCCGACTCTGACTACACCGAGCTCCGGCCCTTGACTCCCTCCGAGCTTGCCTATTTTGGCATTGGGGGCTCGGGTGGCTCCGTTCCTCCTCCTCCTCCTCATCAGCCTGAAGATGAAGATGAAGACGATGAGAGGACCGACAGCGAGGCTTGAAGACTTTAGGTCCCCCCTCTCCTTCTTTTTGGTGTCTTGATACCAAAGGGGGATAGATTGAGGGGAGTCTTAGTTTTTATCTATAGGATGCGAGGAGGGCTTCTTTTTATGCTTTTTTGTCTATTTTTGTAAAACTTTTAATATGCTCTTATGATACTTATGGTCCTATGATGCAATGTTTTGAACTGTTTATGAAGAAATTGATGAAATCTGTGTTTTTGCTATAAAAATGACATATATGCTTATTTTTGATGTGTTGATGTCAATTATGTCATTCTCATATTGATTATTGCTTCTATACACTTAGTGCTTCATCCCACCATAAAGAGTGCACATATGGATCATGCTTCCATTGCTTAATATGTTTTAAACTCATATGTGCACACTTTATAAAAATCTCAACTTTTTATCATATTTTGTGAAATCTCAATTGGTTGTCATCAATTACAAAAAAGGGGGATTGAAAGTGCATCTAGGAATCCCTTGTGGGTTTTGGATAATTTGTGACAAGCAAATGAGATCCTAACCACTTTGTTGAGATGAGCACAGGTTCTAATGAGAAAATAAGCAAGGTGCCAAAAAGAAGGAAGAATAAGGAGCAATGTGGAAAAGAGCTCAAGGAACAAGTATAGTAGATCATTGTGTATGGAGTATGTTAAGGAAACACACCCCAAGAGCTCAAGCATAAATAATCACACACATTGCACAAGTTTATACAGGACCGGACTAGTCCAACTGACACCGGACTAGTCCGATATCTTTCTACACAAGATCTGACACGTCCGATATCTCCACGGACTAGTCCGATATCCCTCTGACTAGAATCGGACTAGTCCTCCCCAATGCGGACTAGTCCTCAAAACACTTCACAAGTTGCACAAAATCGGACAAGTCCGATCAAACAACGGACTAGTCTGATATCATTCTGATGTAATCGGACAAGTCCGATATTGGCACGGACAAGTCCAAAAATCATCTGAGCTAAATTAGACATGTCCTCCAAGTGCGGACTTGTCACCCAATTCACTTAGGGTTTCACTAATTCGGACAAGTCCGATGATTATCGGACTAGTCCGAAGATTTCCAGAAGCGAAATCGGACAAGTCTGCTTCTAGCCGGACTAGTCCGATATTTTGGGACACCTAGGGTTTGCTACACACATCAGTGTCCACCACAAACTAGTCCGATATTCCTAAACCCTAACGGTCACTTTTAGAAACCCCATATAAATAGATGTGCACGGCCCAACTTTTACCACACTAGACCCCCTGCGCCGTCACACCTCCCAAGAGTCTCAAAAACACATCTCTCCATGAAATCAAGAGCAACAAATATCAATCCCTTGAGGATACACTTTGGAACATTGGAGAGACACGGATCATCACTCATTGAGCTCTTGGTTTGATTCCCTAACACACTCCTTTGATTTTCATTGTAATCTTACAAGTGTGTTCTTTGTGGAGTTCTTGTTGTAATCTTGTTGAGCCCTCAACGTGTGAGAAGGCCCCTTGAATTTGGTTATTTACCCTTTGTCATAAGTGAAGAGGATTGGCATTCGTGGCGATCCGACGAGGGTAGGGTTGGAGAAGACCCGGTCCTTTCGTGGACTCCTCAACGTGGACGTCGGTTGCCTCTGTGGGAACCGAACCACGGGATAAAATCATTGTGTTCTTTCTTTGCGCCCATTGTTCTTAAATTTCATATATACATCTAGGGTTTTGATCAATCATGCTCACTTTACATTGAAACATTGAGTTTAAGATTAAATTGTGATACACCCTAGTTTATATTTGTGCAACACTTAAATTACAAGTATAATTCCGCTGCTTACATCCTAGAATCATGTTAATCGATCAAATTTGATTAGCTTAGTTGGTACACAACGGACTATTCCGCACTTGACCGGACTAGTCCGATATCTCGAGATTTGATCTGGTTGTTAAGTGTTGCAGGTTCCGACCAAATTCAAAAAGGCCTATTCAACCCCCCCTCTAGGCAACATTCAATACATGCTCGTGCTGTGGAGGATCCGGTTTTTGGCTAGCAAGGGCTTGACCTCGATAATGGTGTTGGCAAACTTCTTGCTCCGCCGTACCGCCCCTCTCCAGCGGCATTTGTATTTTGCTTGGGTCTACAACGGCGAGTATGACGAATGTCGGCTGAGCCCGGACACCCCAACTCTCAAGATGCTAGAGGAGATGTTGAAAACCGTGACCTTCGACGTTGTTGATGATGAGCATGTCTCCATTCCGGATGACTGCCAGCCGCTCCACATGACCAACGACCTGAGGGCTGCACTGCAGAGCTTAATGCCGAAGGTCAACGTATTCGGCCTCACACGCTTGCATTCTGAAGACACAGCCGACATCTCAGCAGTCCTAAGGCGGTGTTGTGAAGCTGCGCATCCAGGGTCGGGGTCTTCCTTGCGTCCTTCGGCCAGGGAGGAGGCAGTGCCCTGAACTACTTCTAGCAGGGCAGTGGTCAGCTAGCCGACACCACCTCCAGAGCCGAGAAAGCACCCCCGCACGCTGGTCGCGAGCTCTGCTACTTCTATGCCGAAGAAGAGGAAGCTATTTTGGGGGGACGGTACTCCCATCTCCCGTAATCAGGGAACCGGTGGGGTTGAAGCTTTTATCGTAGATTTAGCCCTGGTTTCAGAGTAGGTGCTGAGGGGCCTGAGCTAACATCGGCACGGTTTGACTGGGAGTCGGTACAAGCGACGACCACACCGACCTTGTTGTCAGGTCCAGGTGACCTTGATCTATCGCGTGGGGCAATAGGTGAGGGACATTGGAGTGGCCCGACTCGTCGGTAAGTCGTAGCTTCTTCCCTGTGCTATTTCTCTCCTTTCCTTTTTTGTCTTTATGAAGCTTTCTCTCGGTTTCTCAGGGCTTCATCAGCCAACTTGGTGCCCCTGGCGCTTCCAGGGGTATTCCTGATAGCCCCCGCCCTTCCTAGTACCGAAGTGAGGTCTGCCGCATCGCCTCTTATGCACAAAGGTGTGTTGGCTTTAGGTTCCGCTGATGGCCCTGCATCCCCGTCTGTTGAGGCGGGTGAGGTAAAAGTGGTGTCGAGCCTGGGCGTGCCAGGCGAGGTGGTGCCTGGCAAGGAAGTGCCAAGCGAGGATGTGCCCGGTGCGGAGGTGTCGGGCGAGGAGACGTCTGACGTGGAGGTGCCGGGCGAGGAGGTGCCCAGCGCGGAGGGGGCTACCTTGGTAGTGGCTTCCTCCCTTGGTGGGACTGACTCGCTGGTTGTTCAAGCGACGCCGGTGTCTGATGTCACCGAATCACAACGCGGCGACCCACCACCGGCTATCGGCGATACCCCTGTAGTGCATGGGGGACTTCAGCGCTGGGCTGTGGCACGACGGTCCTCAGTCCTCGTGAAGCTTCTGGTCCCTGAGAGCTCGTGTCTGCTGCGGCATCGGTAGGAGGGACAGGGGTACAGCTGTTGGTGGGGACAATCGAGCCAATCCCTCTCACTGACGCTATTGCCGCGGCTCAGTCCATATTGCAGTAGACGCAGGCTGCTTTTGCCCGAGAGTTGGATCAGCTTGCAGAGGAGCGACGCTTGGTGAAGCTGTTTGACCCCAAGAACAAAGAGCTTGAGGTGAAGGCTTTGAAGGCCCATGCTGCTACTGATGCCCGCCTAAAACTGTGCAAGGATTAGCGTCTGGAGTTGGTCCGTCGTGAGGTTGCCATTGCTGATGGAGAACGGGGCTTGGCGGCAAAGGAGGAGGAGGTCTCGCGGATCCTGGAGGGGAAATGTCAGGCATTGCAGGACTTGGACCTGGCCATTTAGCGCTGAGAGGGTGACTTGGAGCATCGTTCTCAGGAGCTTGCTGACCGGGAGGTGATTGCACAGAGAGAGGCAGAGAGTCTCTAGGTCTCCCGTATGGTCGAGGCCCAAGGGGTTCGAGATTTTTTGGCCTATGCTAGGGGGGTGCTGGAACCCCTCAGCCTTGGTCCCGTGCCGCGTGGGGAGCCATCTCAGGGAGTGTCACAGCTGCTTCCTGCCCTGGAGTCCCTTTGTTCATCTTTGGGGTTGGTGAACACCATCCTTGCAAGGCGGCTGGAGGCCGAAGGAAAGGAGCTGGTGGCCTGCCATGTTCTGGTGTGCATTCAAAGCTGGTACCCGCAGATCCCGCTGGAGCCGGTGGAGAAAGGTCCCTTAGATGAGCGGGAGGCTGAGGCTAGGGCCGAAGTCTAGGGCCTTGCCAAGGAGGTGGCTTATTTGTTCTAGCATAGCTGAGGCCGGTGGCACCTAGGCGCCATGTTTTTGTACCCAGGGATAACCCCTTTGTGTAAATAAATTGTCATGAATTTGGGATTATGTTGCTTTGCTTGCTGGCTTTGTCATGTGCTTCAAAAAGTTGCCCCAATTCCTTCTCTTGTGTAAGGTCTTGAAGAGCCTTTGTTGATGCCATTAGCCTTTTAGGGACCAACGCTTGCATAGTTGACATAGCCAGTTTATCGCTAGATGACGCCCTGCCTACGGAACCCCCCCTGAGAGGCCCCTTGGTAGGCGTGGCCAGATAGTTGGGTACGCCTGCCACTTGAACGCAGGGTGTCTTTGACATGCCCCCAACGGGCTGGGGGAGCGTGAGTGACTGTTCTAAGCGTGCCCCTTTCGGGAACGTCGAGCTTTTTCTGGGTGTTGTCGTCACCAGCAGGCCCCCTGGCAGGGGCTAGAGCTGGATGCTCCAGTGTTGTCCACCATCGTCATGAAGTCATCGATGGCAGGCCCCCAGGGAGGTGTCGGAGTTGGATGCTCCGGCATCGTCCACCATCCTCGTAGAAACATCGATGGCGGGCCCCCTAGCAGGTGCCGGAGCTGGATGCTCCAGCATCATCCACCATCATTGTGAACTCGTCGACGGCATGCCCCTAGTGTAGATGCTATGGCAAGAGAAACCTGTTAGCAACAAGTGAGGGGCAGGAGAGTTTACACACTTATTCGCACTTGGTGCTGTCGCTGACGTTCTGGGACGTTGACGGCATGCCTTTTGGGAGGTGCCAGAGCTGGATGCTCCGACGTCGCCCACCATCTTCATAGGTACTTCGACGGTGGGCCCCCTGGGAGTTGCCGGAGTTGGATGCTCCAGTGTCGCTCACCATCTTTGTGTGTACGTCGATAGCGGGCCCCCTAGGAGATGCCGGAGCTGGATGCTCTGGCGTCACCCATTATCTTTGTAGAAACGTCGACGACGGTCCGCCTGGGAGGTGCCAGAGCTGGATGCTCTGATGTCGCCCCCCATCTTTGTAGAAACGTCAGCGGCGGGCCCCCAGGGAGGTGCTAGAGCTTGGTGCTCCGTCATCATCCGCCATCGTTTTGAAGTCGTCGACGGCGGACCCTTGGTGTATAGGCTATGGCAAGAGAAACCTGTTAACAACAAGTGCAATGCAGGAGAGTTTACTCACTTATTCGCGCTTGGTGTTGTCATTGACGTTCAAGGACGTTGATGGCAGGCCCCTTGCGAGGTGCCGAAGCTGGATGCTCCGGCGTCGCCCACCATCTTCTTAGGTACGTCGACAGCAGGCCCCTTTGGAGTTGTGGAAGCTGGATGCTCCAGTGTCGCCCACCATCTTTGTATGTACATCGATGGCGGGCCCCCTGTGAGGTGCCGAAGCTGGATGCTCTGGCATCGGACCCTTTATCTTTGTAGAAACATCAACGGCGGTCCCCCTGTGAGGTGCCGGAGCTGGATGCTCCGGCGTCGCCCCCATCTTCGTAGAAACGTCAACGGCGGGCCCCCAGGGAGGTGCCGGAGCTGTATGCTCCGGCGTCGCCCACCGTCTGCGTAGAAACGTTGACGGCGGACCCCCTGGGAGGTGTCGGAGCTGGATGCTCCGACGTTGCCCCCCATCTTCGTAGAAATATCGATGGCGGGCCCCTAGGGAGGTGCTAGAGCTGGATGCTCCGGCATCATCCACCATCATCGTGAAGTCGTCGACGGCATGCCCCTGGTGTACAGGCTATCGCAAGAGAAACCTTTTAGGAACAAGTGCGGGGTAGGAGAGTTTACTCACATATTCGCGCTTGGTGCTATCACTGACGTTTTGGGACGTCGACGGCAGGCCCCTTGGGAGGTGCTAGAGCTGGATGCTCCGTTGCACCCTGCTTCGTATGTCCTGCACACATAACAGAGGTGCATATTGTTTTGCTCGCTGGTGATCTTTTCCTATCCTTTAGTATAGTCATGTCTTATAGTCCTGGGCCGGTACACGGAATTTGGGTAACTCTGTGCATTGGCGCTCAGGGTCCGACTTCCTTCTTATTCGGGGTGTGAGCGTCCTTGCCCCTGGTTCTTAGTTGCAACATTGGGAGGCAAAGCGCAGGTGCTTAGGGTACAGGACCAAGCTATGCTTGTTGTACGCTCTGGACCACCAGCTCGGAGTTGGCCTTTCGCGGGGAACCATTTGGCACCACAGGTCCCCAAGTAAGAGGGGAGCCGAGAGGTTCCAAGACACCTTGCAGGTACCTCAAATACATTCGCCTTTCAGCAGGGTTGCATGACTCTACTAGGGGCGATTCAGAAAAGATCTCACCAAGTACACGAAGATGATGTAAGGAAGACGAGTCTAGTTTGATTGATCACAAAATTAATAGGTAACGTAAGTGAGCATAAGAGAAAGCATATGGTAAGACAGTGAATTTCTTATCATTGGTGTTCCCAGGAGTGAATTGGCTTTACAATAAGGCAACGACCCACTCCAGTTGGCAAGGGAGGTAGAGTGTTCATGCTTAGGGTACAAGACCAAGCTAAACGGCTGAACACTCTGGACCTGTCCCTCCCAGAGCTTGGTTGTCCTACATGTCGTTCCTTGCACCATGACACCCTACACTGTCCTACTTTTATGCTTAGGGATAAAACTTACGAAGGTGCTCTATGTTCCATGGCTTGGGGAGGGGCTCTCCTTCTTTCGTGCGAGGCGAACACACCCGGGGCGGGATACTTGTATCACTGAAGGGGCCCCCCAGCTGAGGGAAAGTTTGTGCGACCCTTCTCGAGAGAGTATGCGCCGCAACACCAGGTCACCTGTCTTGAGTTTTCTACTCCGCATGAACCTCTCTTGGTATTGCCTCAGCACTTGTCTGTATCGTGCGTTTCGGATGGTGGCGTGCCACCTTGCTTCGTCAATGAGGTCGACATCTTCTCGTCGGAGTTGTTCCTGTGAGGCTTCCTTGAAAGCTTGGACTCTGAACGAGCCCACAGCGATTTCTGGGGGGGGGGGACAACCTCGGCCCCATCAACTAGAAAGAAAGGTGTTTCTCCTGTGGAACGACTGGGTGACGTCCTGCTTGCCCACAGTGTGTAGGGGAGTTCATCGACCCATTTGGCACCATGCTTATCCAAGCTGTCATATGTGCGTGTCTTAAGGCCCCTGAGGATCTTAGTGTTGGCCGTTTCGACTTGTCCGTTGCTCTTTGAATGAGCCACAAATGCATAACAAACTTGGATGCCGAGGTATTCGCAGTAGTCCTCGAAAGCTGCACTGGTGAACTGGGTCCTATTGTCGGTGATGATCCTGTTCGGGACTCCGGACCTGCAGACAATTGATTTGATGAACTTGACTACGGACTCCTTGTTGATGTTCATTACTGGGCTGCTTCCGGCCACTTGGTGCATTTATCTATGGCGACATAGAGGAACCGGTACCCTCTGACTGCCCTGGGAAAGGGTCCCAGGATATCCATCCCCTAGACCGCAAAAGGCCAGGAGGGCGAGATCATCTGCAGTGGCTGCGCTGGGGTGTGGATTTGCTTGGCGTGGAACTGGCATGCCTTGCACCTCTTCACCAGTTTGACTATGTCTTGTAGTACTGTTGTCCAATCGAAACCATGCTGGAAAGCTTTGCCAACTAGCGTGCGGGAGGCCGCGTGATTCCCACACTCTCCTTCGTGGATTTCCTCGAGCAAGTCGCAACCTTCCTGCTGAGTTATGCACCATAACAGTACTCCGTTGGCACCACATCGGTAGAGATCACATTCTACCAGCATGAAGTGTTTTGCCATCCTCACGATCCTCTCAGCGGATGCTGGGTCCCCTGGGAGGAGGTTGTTCTTCAGGACTGTCCTGGACTTCCAAATCTTGGGCGCTAGGTGATTGGGGATCCCTAGTGACGCTCAAGAAAATTGGTGGCCCCCATGGTCACAAGGCTGTCGTGGTTGCCAGCTCTGTGGGGCTGGGCTCACCATCTTCATTAGGCTCTGCTGGCCTAGCGGTCGGCCGCACCAACCTCCTGCTGAAGACCCCTTCTATAACGGTGGCTCTTGTGGATGCCATGGTTGACAGGGCATCGGCAATGGAGTTTTCAGTGCGCAACACATGGAAGATATCCAAGGCCTCGAACCCAGCTTCTAGCTTCTTGACATGTATCAGATATGCCATGAGATGTGGGTTGTTACAGCAGCACTCACCCTGAACTTCTTTGATGATCAGCTGGGAGTCTCCCTTG
Source organism: Tuctoria greenei (assembly GCA_036927565.1). NCBI lineage: Eukaryota > Viridiplantae > Streptophyta > Magnoliopsida > Poales > Poaceae > Tuctoria > Tuctoria greenei. Next base: position 179,644,972 of record JAYESD010000006.1, read on the forward strand.
ACCAACATCTGCTGGACACCAAGACCTCGCGCAGATGTGAGCCAAAAGATGAGGGCTTCGTACTCCGCCATGTTGTTGGTGGCCTTGAAGTCGAGGCGCATTGCGTACTTGGACTTCTCCCTTGTTAGCGAGGTGATCAATACCCCTGCTCCAGCCCCTTGCTTCCTTGAGGATCCATCGAAGAAGAGTGTCCAGTGAGGTCCAGTAAGTACTGGAGCCCTGGGCTCTGGTTCACTGATCTCCCAACCCCCTGGGTTGCTCGGTGAGGGGGTCCGTTCGGCAACAAGGTCCGCTAGAGCTTGACTCTTGATTGCATTTTGTGGCAAGAATTCAATCTCGAACTTAGCTAATTTAGCTGCCCACTTGGCGATGTTCCCAATTGCGTTCGGGTTGCGCAGCACTGCTCCCAATGGGAACGAAGTCACCACTGATACTCAGTGTGCCTGAAAATAATAGTGGAGCTTCCTCGATGTGATTAACACCGCATAGAGCAGCTTGTGCACTTCGAGGTATCTTGTCTTTGCCTCATGCAGGACTTCGCTGATGAAGTAGATCGGGCGCTGGATGGTCCAGAACTTTTTCAGGGAATCCGAATCATCTTCTTCCCCCTGCTCCAGGTCCAACGATCCCATGTCTCCTGGGCCTGGTGCTTCCTTTGGGGGTTGGGACCCAAAGGCTTCGGGGCCCCCTCGGGGGACCCGATCATCCTCTAGGGCTAGGACCCAGAGGCTCCTTGGTCTCTGGGGGCCCCTTGGGGGACCCCGAACGTCCTTTGGGGGTTGGGACCCAGGGGCTCCTTGGACTTCGAGGCGCCCTTGGAAGACCCAGACGTCCTCTGGCGGCTAGGACCCAAGGGCTCCTTAGACTCCGGGGCCCCCTTAGGGGACCCGAACGTCCTCTGGGTCTGGAACCCAGAGGCTCCTTGGACTCCAGGGCCCCCTTGGGGGACCCGGACGTCCTCTGGGGGCTGGGACCCAGAGGCTCCTTGGTCTCTGGGGCCCCCTTGGGGGATCCGGACGTCCTTTGGGGGCTGAGACCTAGAGGCTCCTTCGACTTCGGGGCCCCCTTGGGGGACCCGGACGTCCTTTGGGGGCTGGGACCTAGAGGTTCCTCCGTCACTGGGGCCCCCTGCGAGCCCCAAGCCTTGGGGCTCAGAATCAGCTGCACGGGCCCCTTCCTTTGGTTGGTGCTGCTGGTGACCGGCCCGCTCTGCAACCAAAACCATGCTTACCACTTCTCTTGTGGCGGCGATGTAGAGGTACAAGGGCTCCTTGGGCTCCGGTGCCACCATTATTGGCAGCATCATCAGCTGCCGCTTTAGCTCGCAGAACGCCTTCTCCACTTCTTCGGTCCAGACGAACGGTCCGGACTGGCGCAGAAGCTTGAAGAACGGAAGGGCTCGCTCAACCAGCCAAGAGATAAACCGGCTGAGCGCTACCAAACACCCTGCAAGCTTATGTACATCCTTGATGTGAGCTGGGGGCTGCATCAGCTCCACCGCCTTGATCTTTGTGGGTTGGCCTCATCCCTCGATGAGAGACCAAGAAACCGAGGAGCTTCCCAGCTTTGACTCCGAACACACATTTATCGGGATTGAGCTTCGTGCGTGTGGTTCGCAATCTATGAAAGACTAGGGCGAGGTTCTCTAGTAGTGATGTATGTGACTTGATTTTTACTACAATATCGTCGACATATACCTCTACTAGGTCCCGAATGAGCTCCCCGAATGTTTTATGCATATCTTGTGCAAAGGTGGGGAGGGAATTCTTAAGACCGTAAGGCATGGAGACATAGCAGTAAAGGCCATCTATGGTTATAAATGCGGCATGTTCTTCGTCCTCTCTAGACATTGGGATTTGGTGGAACCCTAAATATGCATCTAGAAAGCATAGCATATCGCACCCCGAAGTTAAATCTACGATTTGATCAATTCTAGGGAGAGGGAAGGGATCCTTAGGACATGAGTTCTTGAGGTTGGTGTAGTCAATGCACATCCGAAGCTTACCACCAGCTTTGGGGAAGACAACTGGATTGGCCAGCCATCTGGGATGCCCGTATGAAGCCAGCATCGAGGAGCTTCTTGATCTCCTTGTGAATGAAGTTCTGCCGCTCGATGGACTGCATACGGGGCCTCTGTTGTTGCGGCCATGCATCGGGGTAGATCTTTAGACGGTACTCAGTCACTTCCCTGGGGATACCCGTCATCTGCGACGGTTGCCAGGCAAAGACGTCGACGTTGGCTTGCAGGAAAGTACTGAGTGTCGATTCCTGCTCGCTGTCCAGACTCCCCACGATGCGGGTGGTCTGGGCCGCATCAGAGCCAACCTGGATTGTCTTGATGGGTACGTCGTCGTTGTCAGAGGGCTTCACTCGTGGTGCAGTGGCGCGGCTGTGGGCGCATGGGTCTGGCGAAGGCTTACTTGGCTCAGCATCACTCAAGATAGGTGGTGGGACCATTGCCAACGCCTGAAGCTTTTCCAACACCGTCACCGCAATAGCACGTTCTCCGCAGATCTTGAGGACGCCGAAGGTGTTAGCATCTTGAGGGTGAGGTAGCCATAATGGGCTACTGCCATGAACCGGTACAGGGCTGGCCTGCTGATAATGGTGTGGTAGGGGAGGCTAACCTCCACGATGTTGAATAGGATATTCTCCGTCCTAAAGTTCTCGAGTTTTCCTAGGGTCACTCGGAGGTGGATGCAGCCGTTCGAGGTAACATTCTCTGGTGCTACCCCTGAGAATGATCTTGTCGGGGCGAGCTCAGACACGAGGATCTTCAGCTTGTCGAAGGCCGCACGGCTGATGAGGTTTAGGTCGGCCCCACCATCTACCAGGACGTGGTAAAACTTTACGTTGGTGATGGTGGGGGCGACGAGGAGGGGCAACTGCCCAGCTCTCGCCATGTTCTCGGGGCAGTCGGAGGCATCGAAGCTGATCGTCATCTCCATCCGTTTGTGATGCAGCACCGGGGCATGCGTAGAGGCTGACAAAATCATTGCCTAGCGCAGGGTCTTGACCGCATTCCTGGAAGTGGGTTTCCAAGATTCTCCACATATAACGTGGAGTGCTTTGCGATGCTCGTTGTCGCTATTGAGGTCGAAGTTCACAGCCTGGTGTACCGTTTCCACGGCACGTTCCAGCCTTTGGAACTCCTTCTCCATGTGTTTGTCGACACGATAGTCGACCTTTTGCAACTTGATTTCACTACAGCTCTCAGGCTTGATGAACACCATGGTTGGTGAAAGCGCTACCACTTTTTTGTGGGAAAAAACCCCTACCTGGCGCGCCAAATGTCGAAGGGTCAATGCGACACTTCTCCCGGATGTTCTAAGGAGCAGCCCGCAGAGGTTCTTGTTCAGCGGGGCTTAGGCCTCAAACTAGTGTTCTAGTGGAAGAGTATGAGACAGTTGTTTTTATGTGGTTTGGGCCGCAAGGAGCGTAACACCCTACTTCACAGTGAATTGTATTGCTCGGTGAGTGTGTATGTGTATGTGTGTGTATCGGGGATTCTGAGTCTGGTCCTTTGTATCAGAGGCGGTCCGAGCCTTTTATAACCACGATTGGACACCTTACAAGTGGGGTCCCGGGCCCAACAGGTGGCCCCGAGGCAATCTTATCTTAAAATATCTATGGCTTCCCGCATATAATTCTTTGAGCATGGCAGTGGAGACTCGTCATCTTGCCGCCTTCATTGTCAGCAGCCCATGCGCCGCTGCTGATGGTAACAGATGGTGTCCCGTTAGCTTGTATTGTTGCCGCAAGCTACCCACTTGGCCAAGTGGGATAGGCCTACAGCGCCTTCACTGTGATGTGATTAGTCATAGCGGTCTTCTGACCAGTGGCATGCTCCGCGTCGTGTGTCAGAGGTGGGTGCGGACCTTCAATGCCTGTCCTGAGTGGAGTGCTCCAGCTTTTAACTCCCACACCTTACCGTCTAGGGGGTGCTGTGAGACATGTGGCAGCGCCAGTGCAGTTCCTCGCCGGGGATGCTAGCCCCGGTCCTTCATGGCACGTGGTAGCTCCAGGGCTCTCGAGGGCACATGGCAGTTCCGCTCTCTCCTCAGAGGGAGGGCGCTTGGTCCGGCGCTCCAGGCTTCGTGGCAGCTCTGAAGCTTCTCCGCCGAGGTTGTGCGGGGTCTCCCCTCAACACATGGTGCCTTGGGAGGTCGTCTCCCCTGAGGTTCTTTATCCCATCCTTCGTTCCCTTCATGGTGGCACTGGGGCTGGATCTTGCGGGAGGCTGAAGCCTCGGCAACTTCTAGACACGTGACGCTGCCGCACATGCCCCGGTGTCTTCATCCTGTCTGCGAGGGTGCCTGGTCTGCAGGGTACCAATAAGACTAGTCTGCACTTCTGAGAATTCTTAAGTGTGGTTTTGTTTCTAATTCATTTTAAACCTACGTTTTATGTGGATTAATGTTAGACATGCATATGAACTTATGCAATGCATGATGCATAAAAATGAGGGTGTTACAAACCTACCCCCCTTAAAATGAATCTCGCCCTCGAGATCCGACGCAGAAGAGAAAAGATAGGGAAATTCCTTCCTGAGATCATCTTCTAGGTCCCATATTGCTTCCGATTCTATGTGATACTTCCATTGCACTTTACACCAATTGATGCCCTTGTTTCTTGTGACTCTCTCCTTAGTTTCCAATATTTTGACCGGTTGTTCGGTATAAGTCAAATCTGCCTCTAGTTCCAACTCTTCCATTGGCACTTGTTCTTCCAGCACTGTCAAGCACTTCTTGAGCTGGGAAACATGAAAGACATCATGAACATCCGACAAGTGAGCTAGCATTTCCAACTTATATGCCACTTCTCTTTTGTCCAAAATCTTGAATGGCCTAATATAGCGAGGTGCTTGCTTGCCTCATATGTTAAGCCTCTTATGACCTCTCATTGGTGACACCTTAAGGTAAACAAAATCTCCCACTTTGAAGGCTAGTTTCCTTCTCCTATTGTCCACATAGTCTTTTTGCCTTGATTGAGCAGCCCTGAAATTTTCGCTAATAATCTGAACTTGCTTTTTAGCTTCTAGTAAGACATCCAGACCAAATACTTGAGTCTATCCTGTCTCATTCAAGAACAAGGGTGTCCTACACTTCCTCCCGTATAGTGCTTCATAGGGCGACATTTTCAAGCTTGCTTCGTAACTATTGTTGTACGAAAATTCTGCATATGGCAAGCTCTTCTCCCAACATTTCCCATGCTTTAAGGCACAAGCTCTTAACAGGTCCTCCGAAATCTGATTGGTCCTCTTAGTTTATCCATCCGTTTGAGGGTGATATGCTGAGCTGAAATTCAATCTTGTTCCCAATGCTTCATGCAATTTTTGCCAGAACCTAGAGGTAAACTGAGAATCTCTATCTAAAACTATTTTCATTGGGACACCATGTCAACACACGACATGCTCCATATATAGCTCTGCCAGCTTCGCGGTGGTATAGGTGGTCTTGATAGGAAAAAAATGAGCTGACTTGGTCAATCGATCCACGATTACCCAAATTGAGTCATAACTGGACTATAAAGTCCATACCGATCTCTTCCCACTTCCATTCCGGGATCTTTAATGGCTGCAATAATCCGGCTGGCCTTTGATGTTCCACCTTGACTTGTTGGCACACATCACACAATGCTAGATATTCAGCTATGTCCTTTTTCATACTAGCCCACCAATAACATGTATTCAAATCCTTGTACATCTTCGTACAACCGGGATGTATTGAGTACGGCGAGTCATTTGCCTCCTTTAGTATTGTCTCCTGAATATGCTTCGCATTAGGCATGACAATCCTCTTACCAAGCCATAGAGTACCATGTCCATCCTCATCAAACCTGAATTCTCTCCCTTCTTGGGTCCTATCCTTGATTTCTTAGATTTCCTCATTCTTTGTTTGACCCTCTTGAATCTCTCACTCCATGGTCGGATTTAATTCCATTATTCCCATCTCATTCACAAATTCGAGATTCAACCATTCAAACTCCTTGCGTAACTCGGATGGCAACTCTCGAACTGTGAGCTGGTGACTTACTCCTTTTCTACTCAAAGCATCGGCCACTACATTAGCCTTTCCCAGATGATAGTTGATTCCCAAATCATAATCCTTGATGAGCTTCAACCATCTTCATTGCCTAAAATTCAGATCCGTTTGTGTGAAAATATTCTTAAGACTCTTATGATCCGTATAAATTTCACACCTATGTCCAAGGATGTAGTGTCTTCAAATTTTCAATCCGTGTACCACGGCTGTGAGTTCCAAATTATGTGTTGGATAATTCTGCTCATGTTTCTTCAATTGCCTCGATGCGTAGGCTACCACTTGACCTTCTTGCATGAGCACACATCCAAGTCCTTTTCTTGATGCGTCACAATAAATATCAAAACTCTTGCTCACGTCCGCCAATACTAAAACTGGGGCTGTTGTTAACCTTTTCTTCAACTCCTCAAAGTTGTTTTGACAAGCTTCAGTCCATCGGAAAGCCTTTCCCTTGATTAGCAATTATGTCATTGGCTTAGCTATCTTGGAAAAGTCCTCGATGAATCGACGATAATATCCAGCCATCCCAATAGAACTCCGGATCTCCTTTATGTTTTGCGGTGGCTCCCATTTTAGCACATCCCTCACTTTCTCTGGGTCAACCGATACTCCTCCTCATGAGATGATATGACCCAAAAATGACACATACCTTAACCAAAACTGGCACTTGTTGAACTTGGCATACAATTGGTGTTCCCTTAATTTCCACAACGTAAGCCTCAAGTGTTCCTCATGCTCCTTCTCATCCTTCGAGTAGATCATAATGTGATCAATGAACACCACAACGAACCTATCCAAGTACTCCATCAAGACCTTATTCATGAGGTACATAAAATATGTAGGTGCATTTGTCAATCCAAAGGATATCACGGTGTACTCATAGGATCCATATCATGTCCTGAAAGCGGTCTTGGGTATGTCCGATGGTATAATATTCATTTGGAAGCATCCCGACCTCAAATCAATCTTGGAGAAAACACAAGCACCCTTCATCTGATCAAACAAATCCTCTATGCTGGGCAAAGTATACTTGTTCTTGATTGTCACCTCATTGAGAGCTCGGTAATCCACACACATCCTTTGCGACCCATCTTTCTTGTCCACAAATAGAACGGGCGCTCCCCGAGGCGAAGAGCTTTGGCGAATAAAACCCTTCTTTAGTTGCTCTTGAATCTGCTTCTTGAGCTCCGCTAATTCCTTAGGAGGCATCCTATATGGCGTCTTAGCTATAGGTGCAGTTCCAGGTATTAAATCAATAATCAAGTCAATGTCTCGATCAGATGGCATACTTGGCAACTGATCCAGGAACACGTCCAAAAATTCACATACCACTAGAATCTCCTCAATTGTGGCACCTTCTATGTGGTTTAGCTCCAATTGCTTTGGTGCGTGTTGAGATGCTTTGAATTCTATGGTGATCCCTTCCTCATTGGTTAACTTTACCGTCTTTGTGGCGCATTCAATGACTCCATTGTGCTTCCTCAACCAGTCTGTACCAAGTATAATGTCCAATCCTTGAGAATCCAAAACAATGAGGTTGGCAAGGAAATCTACCCGCCTTATTCTAAGGCTTACTTTTGGACATACTATATTTGTCCTCACCTCTCCTCCAGGAGACTTAACCAATAGAGTAAACTTCATATGAGCAATAGGCAAACTATACTTGGCAACATATTTTGATGCAATGAATGAATGCGATGCTCCAGAATCAAATAACATAGTCACTAGGTTGGAGTTTGCAAGAACTATACCAATCACCACGTAATCTGCTTGTTGTGCATCCTTCGTAGAGACATGGTTCATGTTGCCACGAGCGAAACTCTGCTGTCCACGATTCCCTTGCGGTTGTCCTCCATTGGGTCTCAGGTTTTGCCTTGGCGCATTGCTTCCTTTACCAAGGCCTGACTTTGGACATTGATGCACAAAGTGTCCAACTTCTCTACAAGTATAGCACTTCTTAACTCCACCAGAAATATTGGGACGGGCTTGGTTCTGAACATTTGCACTAGATGAATTAGCACAAGGTGCAAAAGGCATTGGAGGCCTAGGTGCTTGCATAACAGGGCGCTGCTGCACAAACTGAGTTGGGAGCGGTGCAAATCCAGGGCGATGAGCAGGCGTGGAGGAATTGTAGTAAGGAGCATTTGGAGGTGCAAAGCGAGGGCGCACATTACTTCCTCGTTGCTGTCCTTGATATGGCGCCTTCCTCTTGTTGTCTTGCTCCATTTCACGGACCTTGTTCTCAACCACAATTGCTTTGTCCCCAAGCTTCTGGAAGTTGGCATAGTCACAATTCAGCAATTGTACTTGGATCTCATTGTTCAAGCCTCTCATGAACAAGTATAGCTTTCGGCTATCCCGACTAACATCTGCAGGGGCATACCTTGAGAGTTGAGTAAACTTGTTGAGATATTCGCCCACACTCGATCTTCCTTGCCTCAGGTTCTCAAATTATTGGCTCTTCAAGATCATAACACCTTCCGGCACATAATGAGAACGAAAGCTCTCCTTAAATTCCGCCCAGGTGATCCTCTCCTGATTCTCATGAGCATTGCAATAACCATCCTACCAATCCGCAGCTGCTCTAACTAGTTGATGAGATGCAAATGGGACCTTCTCCCGGTCACTGCATTGGATAATAGCTAGCTTCTTCTCCACGGACTAGAGCCAATCATCAGCATCCATAGGGTCGGCAGCTTGAGCAAAAGTCGGTGTCCTAGTCCTCTTGAACTCTCCCAATCGCTTATGAGGAGGTGGGGGTGGTGGTGGAGGCATGTGGGGCTGATTGTTGATGTTACCAGCTTGCAGTTGTCCTATAGTTTGTATCATGGTCTGCATGAGCTGGTTCTGCATAGCCAAAAGCTGCTCAATGTTGATAGCTCCATGAGTAGGTCCATGTCCATTGTTGTTCTGAGGTGTTCCATTGTTCTCCTATTCATCATTGTCGTCCCTCTGGTTGCGATCCTCACCATCTGAAGAAAAGCAAGAGATAAGAAACTATATGCATCAAGGGATATGAAACTAAACAACTAACTATACTAGCCTATATGGACATGGCATGCTAAAGCATCCCAAAATCCTCTATTAAGCACACAAGAAACCATTATATAGCGAACAACACACCAAACAAGAACACATCGATTCCTAAGTGTTCATATGTCCTCTAAAGTGTCCATTCTATCTAGGCTGCGTCCTACGGTCAACCTGTGGCTTTGATACCAATTTGTGACACCCGGTTACGAAAATGATCCAAGTGAACGCATATGTGTGCCCAGGACATTCAACACACATACACGAGTGCATTCACAAAAGGATATACAGAAAATTACCATAGAACAAGATTAATTAACCATTTTTATTACAAAATTCAGAATATCCTCAAATACAAGCTCTAATGAATATTAATGACAAGTTTGAACTAATGCAGCAGAAATAACAAATTAAGCAACTAAGCATACTAAGCAAAGGGTATAGTGCAGCTCCAACACTCCACAGGCAAAGCTGATGGCAGACACGCCCTCAAACTCCACATTATCATCATTATATTCCCAATCCTGACCTGCAACTGTTGGAAGTGGAATTGCAAGAGTGATTACATGTCGTACTCAGAAAGTGTGGAAAGTATGACATGTAGCTGATTCAAATGACGACAATAATAATGGCTAAGTGCTGAAAAGTACATTAAAATATTTGGAAAGCAATATGTTACATGTATGTCAAATAAACCCATCATAAGCCATAATTAATATCATAGTACCAGTCCATATTCCATATCCATCATCCATATACCAGATTTCTCCGATGCCAATAACCATATTCAATACCAGAATTTAATTCATAACCAGTCATAACCATAACCATTACCATAACCATCCCAACACCAAGTTCCATCTAATCATGTGAGGCTCCAGGTTGCTCATAACCGGGAGCACGACTATCATGATAGTTTTTAGACACACTCTGCAGAGGTTGTACCACTTTACCCACGTGTTTGTGATTTCATCACCTTTCGATGACTATAGAATCTCAATTATGCCGTCTCACACTTCCTTAGGTGTGTGGCCAAGAGATCACAAAATAGCCTTTACAAAGGGATTACTAGCCTATTTAGACCCCACTGAGGTTTCACCGATAGCGATAACTCCAACTGAGCACATCTTCAACCAAGGGCCCCCTCTTGAGCCATTCGGATCCCAGGGTAGTCCCACCAATAATCAACAAACCCAATCCGACTACCCCTTCACCGAGCATCCTTAATGGTCCAAATAGCGCTGGCAAAGTCCTAATTAATCATCTATGCCGCACCCATACTTGGCCTCGTGGTGGCACTATAAATCTTGTATGGTCGCTCCACGAACCGGTCCTTAGATCTAAAGCAAGCAAAACCACCATAACATCCAACCCATACACATACCATGCTTGCTTAGATCACCCATTACCACATCATCATAACCAGTTCGTGTTAATCATAATCCCATAAATGCATAATCAAGTTAAGTGGTATAGTTGTCTTCCCATTCCAATTAATTAAGCAAAGCAAAAAGGTAAAAATTCTTTCCCGGCTCTCTACCATGAATTCCAGGTGACAAGGGTGGTAAACAAAACTAGTAAACTTCCTATCATAGGAATCCCATCAAATTGACACAAGCGTGCAATTTTGCAAACAAAACATTTATTTTAAAAACAGGATCAATATGCTTCAAGGACACTTGCCTTGCTCTTGGGATTGGTTTGGATTAAAGCCTTCAAACTCTTGGTGTTGGAGATCCTCCGCGACACACTCTAGCGCAAATCCATCTAATTCGCACAACAATATACAAGACAAGAATTACAATCAATAGATGCACATATATTACTCAATATGACATGACATGCATGATTAATGCAAATGCAGTGAAAAACTAGTTAACGGGTTACTATTAATGTTTACTAACTAGTTCTAATAGTTATTTACAAGTTTATACAGGTTTGGAGTTGATTTGATCTAAATTAGAATTAGTTCAACACAATTTACCAGGAAAATCGGACTAGTCCGCTAGGGACCGGACAAGTCTGCACTGCGCGACAACAGCAGATTAGGGTTTTCTAGATCGACGTGAATTTGGAGATTCGGGGTTGAATTCACATAAGTAAAGGGAAGTAGAAGGTATATCAGGTGTTTAGAACTCCAATAAATCAAGGATATTGGAGGCAACGCTTGGATCTTGACAATCTACGGTTGATGAAGAACTTGATGGTGAATTGTTGACGAAGAACACGAAGTTAATGGAGATCTTGATCCTCTTTCGTTTCCTCCTCCTCTTCTTCTTGCTTGGGATCTCATTCCCCCTCCTTGATTGTGGCTCTCCACGAACTAAGGTTTGGGCGGGGTGGAAAAGTGGCAAATGGATGTCAAGCCAAAGGGTGGGGTTGTTTATATATAGGTGGAGGCTAGGGTTAGATGGATTTCGAGATTGAGATGAATAGAGGCCGGTTTAGAGTCCCACATGGGCTCTAAAAGAGTTAGGCACGGCGTCCCTAGGCCCACTTAACATATAACCCAAGAAACAAGTCGTGAAACACAAGATCAACTCGGAGTTGCGAAATATCGGACAAGTTTGAAAAGGACCGGACTAGTCCGAAATTATCCAGAGAGAAATTAGACAACTCTGGCCAAAAATCGGACAAGTATAACTTTAGTCAGAGAGGAAAATGGACAAGTCCGCTGGAACACCAGACTAGTCCGGCAAGTCCAGAGACTTAGCAAATTTTCAAGGATTCTTGGAACACCGGGCCAATCCGCATAGGACCGAACAATTCCGAAAGTGTCCAGAGGCAAAAACGTACTAGTCCGCAGCAAAAACGGACAAGTCCGATCGAGGTCAAAGAGAAATCGAACTAGTCTGCACTAAAATCGGACTAGTCCGCACTTTTCAGAATTTTCAGTGCGGTTTTGTCCCAAATAAAATTTAAACTCATTCCTCTTTATGTGGATTAATGTTAAACATGTATATGAATGTATGTAGGGAATGGTGGATGAAAATGAGGTTGTTACAAACCTACCCCCCCCCCTTAATGAATCTCACCCTCGAAACTCGACGCGGAAGAGAAGAGATAGGGAAAGTCCTTCTTGAGATCATCCTCCAATTCCCACGTTGCTTCTTTTTCTGTGTGGTGCTTCCATTGAACTTTACACCATCAAATAACCTTGTTCCTTGTGACCCTCTCCTTGGTTTCCAAGATTTTGACCGTTCGTTCGGCATAAGTCAAATCTGCCCCTAATTCCAATCCTTCCATTGGCACTTGTTCTTCCGGTACTCTCAAACACTCCTTGAGTTGGGAAACATGAAAAACATCTTGAACATCTGAAAGATGAGTTGGCATCTCCAACTTATATGCTACTTCTCCTCTTTTTTCCAAAATATTGAATGGACCGATATAGCGAGGTGCTAGCTTGCCTCTTATGTTAAACCTCTTAGGACCTCTCATTGGTGACACCTTAAGGTAAACGTAGTCTCCCATTTCAAAGGCTAATTTCCTTCTCCTATTGTCCGCATAGCCTTTTTGTCTTGAATGGGCAACCCTCAAGTTTTCACAAATTATTTGGACTTGCTTTTCGGCTTCTTGCAACACATCCAGACCAAATACTTGAGTTTCTCCTGCTTCATTCAAAACTAAAGGTGTCCTACACTTCCTTCCATAAAGCGCTTCATATGGTGACATTTTCAAGCTTGCTTGGTAACTATTGTTGTATGAAAATTCTGCATATGGCAAGCTCTTGTCCCAAATTTTCCCATGCTTTAAAGCACAAGCTCTTAACATGTCCTCTAAAATCTGATTGGTCCTCTCAGTTTGTCCATCCGTTCGAGGGTGATATGCTGAACTAAAATTCAACCTTGTTCCCAAAGCTTCATGCAATTTCTGCCAAAATCTGGAGGTGAATTGTGAACCTCTATCCGAGACTATCTTCTAAGGAACTCCATGCAAACATGTTATTCTTCCCATATACAGTTGCACCAATTTCTCTCCATTATAGGTGATCTTGAAGGGAATAAAGGGTGCTACTTAGTTAACCAATCCACAATTACCCAAATTGAGTCGTAACCGGACTGAGTACGTGGTAAACCAACTATGAAGTCCATACCGATCTCTTCCCACTTCAACTCTGGAATCTTTAATGGTTGCAATAGTCCAGCTAGCCTTTGTTGTTCCGCCTTGACTCGTTGGCACACATCACACAATGCTACATATTCATCTATGTCCTTCTTCATGCTAGCCCACCAATAACACGTCTTCAAGTCTTTATACATATTTGTGCAACCGGGGTGAATCGAGTATGGCGAGTCATGTGCCTCCTTTAGTGTTTTCTCCCGAATACGCTTTACATTGGGCACGACAATCCTCTTACCAAGCCATAGGGTGCCACATTCATCGTCATCAAATCTGAATTCTCTCCCTTCTTGGGTCCTTTACTTGATTTTTTGGATTTCCTCATCCTTAGTTTGGCCTTCCCGAATTTCTTGCTCTAAGGTTCGGTTTAACTCCATCATCTCCATCTCATTCAAAAACCCGAGGTTCAACCGTTCGAAATCCTTACATAACTCGGATGGTAATTCTACAACCGTGAGTTGGTGACTTACTCGCTTTCTACTCAAAGCATCCGCGACTACATTGGCTTTTCTCGGATGATAGTTGATTCCTAAATCATAATCTTTGATGAGCTCCAACCATATTTGTTGCCTCAAATTCAGATCCGTTTGTGTGAAAATATACTTAAGACTCCTGTGATCCGAATAATTTCACACATATGTCCAAGGATATAATGTCTCCAAATTTTCAATGTGTGTATCACGGCTGCAAGTTCCAAATCATGCGTTGGATAATTTTGTTCGTGTTTCTTCAATTGCCTCGATGCATATGCAACCACTTGACCTTCTTGCATAAGCACACATCCAAGTCCTTGTCTCGATGTGTCACAATAAATATTGAAACTCTTGCTTACATCCGGCAATATGAAAACTGGGGCTATAGTTAACCTCTTCTTCAACTCCTCAAAACTTTCTTGACAAGCTTGAGTCCAATGGAAAGCTTTTCCCTTCATTAGCAACTCCGTCATTGGTTTAACTATCTTGGAAAAGTCCTTGATGAATCTACGGTAATACCCAGCCATTCCAAGGAAACTCCTTGTTTCCTTGACGTATTGCGGCGGTTCCCACTTCAACATGTCCCTCACCTTTCCTGGGTCAACCGATACTCCTCCTCCTGAGATTATGTGACCCAAAAACGACACATCTTTCAACCAAAACTGACACGTGTTGAACTTGGCATATAACTGATGCTCCCTTAATTTCTGCAGTGTAAGCCTCAGGTGTTCCTCATGTTCCTTCTCATCCTTCCAGTAGATCATAATGTCATTAATGAACACCACAATGAACTTATCCAAGTACTCCATGAAGACCTTATTCATGAGGTACACAAAGTACGCAGGTGCATTGGTCAATCCAAAGGACATCACGGTGCATTCATAAGATCCATAGCGTGTCCTAAAAGCTGTCTTGGGTATGTCCGATGGTCTAATATTCATTTGAAAGTATCCCGACCTCAAATCAATCTTAGAGAAGACACAAGTACCCTTCATCTGATTAAACAAGTCTTCTATGCGTGGCAAGGTATACATGTTCTTGATTGTTACCTTGTTGAGAGCTCGGTAATCCACACACATCCTTTGGGATCCGTCCTTCTTGTTCACAAATAGAACGGGCGCTCCCCAAGGTGAAGAGCTGGGCCAAATGAAACCCTTCTCTAGTTGCTCTTGAGTTTGCTTCTTGAGCTCCGCTAATTCCATAGGAGGCATCCTATACAGCCTCTTAGCTATAGGTGCAGTTCCAGGTATTAAATCAATAACAAACTCAATGTCTCGATCAGGTGGCATACCTAGCAAATCGTCCGGAAAAACATCCAAAAATAGACACACCACCGGAATCTCCTCAATTGCGGCACCATCCATATGATTTAGCTCCAATTGCTTCGGAGCGGTTTGAGATGCTTCAAATTCTACTGTGATCCCTTCTTCATTAGTCAGCTTCACCTTCTTCATGGCACACTCAATAACTCCATTGTGCTTCTTCAACTAGTCCATACCAAGTATAATGTCCATTCCTTGAGAATCCAAAACAATGAGGTTGGCGGAGAAGTCTACCCCCCTTATTCTAAGGCTTACTTTTGGACATACTATATTTGTCCTCATCTATCCTCTAGGAGACTTAACCAATAGAGTAAACTTCATATGAGAGATAGGCAAACTATACTTGGCAACATATTTCGATGCAATGAATGAATGCGATGTTCCAGAATCAAATAACATAGTCGACAAGTTGGAGTTTGTGAGAAACATACCAATGACCACGTCATCCGCTTGTTGAGCATCCTCCGTAGAGACACGGTTCACGTTGCCACGAGCAAAATTCTGCTGTCCATGGCTTCCTTGCGGCCGTCCTCCATTGGTTCTTGGGTTTTGCCTTGGCGCATTGCTTCCTTGACCAAGGCCTGACTTAGGACATTGATGCGCAAAGTGTCCAGCTTCTCCGCAAGTATAGCACTTCTTAACTCCACCAGAATTATTGGAATGAGCTTGGTTATGAGCATTGGCACCAGGATAGTTGGCACGAGGTGCATAAGACATTAGAGGCCTAGGTGCTTGCATAACAGGGCACTGCTGCACAAACTGAGCTGAGCGCGGTGCAAATCCAGGGCACTGTACAAGAGTAGAGGAGTTGTAATATGGCACATTGGGTGGTGCAAAGCGAGGGCGCACATTACTTCCTTGTTGCTGTCCTTGATATGGTGTCTTCCTCTTGTTGTCTTGCTCCATCTCCTGGACCTATTCTCCACCACAATTGCTTTGTCCACAAGCTTCTGAAAGTTGGCATAATCACAGTTGAGTAGTTGCACTTGGATTTCATTGTTCAAGCCCCACATGAACAAGTATTGTTTTCGGCTGTCCCGACTAACATCCTCAAGCGCATATCTTGAGAGTTGAGTGAACTTATTGAGATATTCACTCACGCTTGATCTTCCTTGCCTTAAGTTCTCAAATTCTTGCCTCTTCAAAATCATAACACCTTCTGGCACGTAATGAGAACAGAAACTCTCCTCGAATTTCGCCAAGGTAATTCTCTCTTGATCCTCATGAGCATTGCATAGTGAATCCCACCAATCGGCAGCTGCTCCATCTAGTTTATGAGATGCAAATAGAACTTTCTCCCGGTCGCTGCATTGGACAAAAGCAAGCTTCTTCTCCACAGACATGAGCCAATCATCAGCATCCATAGGGTCAGCAGCTTTTGCAAAGGTCGGTGGCCTAGTCCTCATAAACTCTCCAAACCGGTTATGAGGAGGCGAGGGTGGCGGTGGAGGCATGTGGGGCTGATTGTTGATATTGCTAGCCTGCAGCTGTACCATAGTCTGTATCATGGTCTGCATGATCTGGTTTTGCATAGCCAAAAGCTGCTCAATGTTGATAGCTCCATGAACAGGTCCTTGTCCATTGTTGATCTGAGGTGCTCCATGGTTCTCCTCCTCATCATTAGCATCCCTCTGGTTGCGTGTCCTCACCATCTGGAGAAAAGCAATAGGTAAGAATTAGAAAACGTCCCCAACTATATGCATCAAGGGATTTGAAACTAGACAACTAATAAGCCTACGTGGACATGGCAATGCTAATGCATCCCAAAATCCTCTATTAAGCACACAAGTAAACAATATATAGGGAAAGCAGCATACCAAGCAAGAACACATCGATTCCTGAGTGTTTCTATGTGATCTAAAGTGTCCATTCTGTCTAGGCTGCGTCCTACGTTCAACCTGTGGCTCTGATACCAATCTGTGACACCCGGTTCTGACAATGAACTAAGTGAACGCATATGTGTGCCCAGGATGTTCAACACACATACACGAGTGCATTCACAAAAGAGTATACAGAAAATTACCACAAAACAAGATTAATTAACCAAATTTTATTACACAAACCATATTATCCTCGAATATAAGTTCTATTGAATATTAATGACATGTTCAATTAATGCAGCGGAAATAAACTAAATAAGCAAACTAAACAGCTAGGCGGCATAAGCAATAGGGTAGCGCAACTCCAATCAACACCACAGGCAAAGCTGTGACACCAGGTTCCGAAAATGAACCAAGTGAACGCATATGTGTGCCTAGGACGTTCAACACACATACACGAGTGCATTCACAAAGAGTATACAGAAAATTACCACAGAACAAGATTAATTAACCAAATTTTATTACACAAACCATATTATCCTCGAATACAGGTTCTAATGAATATTAATGACAAGTTCAACTAATGCAGCAGAAATAAACTAATTAAGCAAACTAAACAGCTAGGCAGCATAAGCGATAGGGTAGCGCAGCTCCAATCAACACCACAGGCAAAGCTGACGGTAAAAACGGCCTAGAACTCCGCACTATCGCCATTAACCTCCCAATCCTGACCTGCAACTATTGGGGGGGGGGGGTTGCAAGATTGAGTACATGTCGTACTCAGCAAGTGTGGAAAGTATGACATGTGGCTGATTCAAATGACGAATATAATAATGGTGGAGTGCTGAAAAGTACATTAAAACACTTGAAAAAGAAATATATTACATGTATATGAAATAAACCCATCATAAGCCATGCAGTTATCATAATACCAGTCCATATTCCTTATCCATCGTCATATACCAATATCCATATTCAATACCAGAATTCAACTCATAACCATAATACCAACCATAACCATCCCAAAATCCGAATTTTCCTCTAATCATGTGAGGGTCTAGGTTGCTCATAACCGGGAGCACGGCTATCATGATAGTTTTAGACACACTCTGCAGAGGTTGTACCACTTTACTCACGTGTTTGTGATTTCATCACCTTTCGATGATTATAGAATCTCAATTATGTCATCTCACACTTCCGTAGGTGTGTGGCCAAGAGATCACAACATAGCCTTTACAAAGGGATTACTAGCCTATTTGGACCCCACTGAGGTTTCAACGATGGCGATACCTCCAACTGAGCACATCTTCAACCAAGGGCCCCCTCTATAGCCATTTGGATCCCAGGGCAGTCCCACCAATCATCAATGAACCCAATCCGACTATCCCTTCCCCGAGCATCCTTGATGGTCCAAATAGCACTGGCAAAGCCCTAATTAATCAGCTACGCCGCACCCATACTTGGCCTCGTGGTGGCACTGTAAATCCTGGATGGTCGCTCCACGAACCGGTCCTTAGATTTAAAGCAAGCAAAACCACCATACATCCAACCCATCCACATACCGGGCTTGCTTAGATCACCCATTACCATATCATATTTAACTAGTTCATGTCAACCACAATCTCATTAATGCATAATCAAATTAAATAGTGTAATTGTTCTTCCATCCCAATTAATTAAGCAAAGCGAAAAGGTAAAAATCTCATCCCAACTCTCTACCATATATTCCAGGTGACAAGGGTGGTTAAACAAATCTAATAAACTTCCTATCGTAGGATTCCCCTCAAATTGACACAAGCATGCAGTTTTGCAAACAAAACATTTATTTTAGAAACAGGATCAATATGCTTTAAGGACACTTGCCTTGCTCTTGGGATTGATTCGAGTCAAAGCCTTCAAACTCTTGGTGCTGGAGATCATTCGCAGCACTCTCTATTGCAAATCCGTCTAATCCGCACAATAAACATACAAGACAAGAAACACAATCAAAGAGTGCACAAATATTACTCAATTTGACATGATATGCATGATTGATGCAAATGCAAGGTAGAACTTGTTAGTAGATTGCTTTTAAATGATCACTATCTAGTTCTAATAGATTTTAAGAAGTTTATACAGGTTTGGATGTGATTAGATCAAAATTTAGAATTAATTCAACAAAATTTAACTAGGAAAATCGGACTAGTCCGCTAGGGACCGGACAAGTCCGCACTTTACCGAGATCAGCAGATCAGGGCTTTCTAGATCGACGTGAATTTGGAGATTTGGGGAAGAATTCATGTAAGGAAAAGGAAATACAAGGTATACCATGTGTTTAGGACTCCGATGAATCAAGAAACTTGGAGGCAACACTTGGATCTTGATGATCTAGGGTTGGTGATAAACTTGGAGATGAATTGGTGATGAAGAACAAAATTTGATGGAGATCTTGATCCTCTTTCATTTCCTCCTCTTTTTCTTCTTGCTTCGGATCTCCTTCTCCCTCCTTGATGGCGTCTCTCCACGAACTAGGGTTTGGGTGGGGTGGAGAAGTGGCAAATAGATGTCAAGCTAAGGGGTGGGGTTGTTTATATAAAGGTGGAGGATAGGGTTAGATGGATTTCTAGTTTGAGAGGAGTAGAGGCCGGTTTAGAGTCCCACATGGGCTCTAAAAGAGTTAGGCACGGCGTCCCTAGGCCCACTTAACATGAAACCCAAGAAACAAGTCGTGAAACAAAAGATCAACTCGGAGTTGCTAAATATCGAACAAGTCCGAAAAGGACCAGACTAGTCCAAAGTTAGTCAGAAAGAAATCGGACAAGTCTGGCAAAAAATCAGACAAGTCCAACTTTAGTCAAAGAGGAAAACAGACAAGTCCGCTGGGACACCGGATTAGTCCGGACAAGTCCAGGGACTTAGCAAATTTTCAAGGATTCTTGGAACATCGAACTAGTCCGCATAAAATCGGACAAGTCTGAAAGTGTCCAGAGGCAAAATCGGACTAGTCCGTAGCAAAAACGGAAAAGTCCATTTGAAGTTAGAGAGAAAACGGACTAGTCCTCACCAAAATCGGACTAGTCCGCACTTTTCAGCATTTTAAGTGCAGTTTTTGTTCCAAATCAATTTTAAACTCCTTCCTCTTTATGTGGGTTAATGTTAAACATGTATATGAATGTATGTAGGGCATGATGCATGAAAATGAGGGTGTTACAAACCTACCCACCTTAAAATGAATCCCGCCCTCGAGATTCGACGCAGAAGAGAAGAGATTGGAAATTCCTTCTTGAGATCATCCTCCAATTCCCACGTTGCTTCTTTTTTCTGTGTGGTGCTTCCATTGAACTTTACACCATCTAATAACCTTGTTCCTTGTGACCGTCTCCTTAGTTTCCATGATTTTGACCAGTTGTTTGGCATAAGTCAAATTTGCCCCTATTTCCAATCCTTCCATTGGAACTTGTTCTTCTGGTACTCTCAGACACTTCTTGAGCT